>CM038142.1:9497300-10172300 GCA_021437245.1 Aegilops speltoides | reverse complement strand
TGGCGTATTTCGAGATTAGGAGTTGTCACTCCGATTGTCGGAGAGGTATGTCTGGGCCCTCTCGGTAATGCACATCAGTATAAGCCTTGCAAGCAATGTGACTAATGAGTTAGTTGTGGGATGATGCATTACGTAATGAGTAAAGAGACTTGCTGGTAACGAGATTGAACTAGGTATTGAGATACCGACGATCAAATCTCGGGTAAGTGACATAGGGGAACGAAGTATGTTGTTATGCGGTTTGACAGATAAAGATCTTCGTAGAATATATAGGATCCAATACGAGCATCCAGCTTCCGCTATTGGTTATTGACCAAGAATAGTTCTAGGTCATGTCTACATAGTTCTCGAACCCGTAGGGTCCGCACGCTTAACGTTATGATGACAGTATTATTATGAGTTTATAAGTTTTGATGTACCGAAGGTTGTTCGGAGTCCCGGATGTGATCACGGACATGACGAGGAGTCTCAAAATGGTCGGGACATAAAGATTGATATATTGGAAGCCTATATTTGGATATCAGAATGGTTTCGGGTGAAATCGGGATTTTACCGGAGCACCGGGGGGTTACCGGAACCCTCCCGGGGGTTATTGGGCCTTCATGGCCCTAAGGGAGAAGAGGAGAGGAGGCAAGAGGTGGGTATCGCCCCCTCCCCTCCCTAGTCCGAATAGGACAAGGAGAGGGGGGCGGCGCCCCCCCTTTCCTTCCCCTCTTCCTCCTCCTTCTCCCTTCTCCTTCTCCAACTAGGAAAGAAGGGAGTCCTACTCCCGGTGGGAGTAGGACTCCCCCTTGGCACGCCCTCCTTGGCCGGCCACCCCCTCCCCCTTGGCTCCTTTATATACGGGGGCAGGGGGGCACCTCTATACACATAAGTTGATCTTCGTGATCGTTCCTTAGCCGTGTGCGGTGTCCCCCTCCACCATATTCCACCTCGGTCATATCGTTGCGGTGCTTAGGCGAAGCCCTGCGTCGGTAGAACATTATCATCGTCACCACGCCGTCGTACTGACAAAACTCATCCCCGAAACCCTGCTGGATCGGAGTCCGAGGAGCGTCATCGAGCTGAACGTGTGCTGAACTCGGAGGTGCTGTACGTCCGGTGCTTGGATCGGTCGGATCGTGAAGACGTACGACTACATCAACCGCGTTGTCATAACGCTTCCGCTTTCGGTCTACGAGGGTACGTGGACTACACTCTCCCCTCTCGTTGATATGCATCACCATGATCTTGCATGTGCGTAGGAAATTTTTTGAAATTACTACGTTCTCCAACAGTGGTATCCGAGCCTAGGTTTTATGCGTTGATGTTATATGCACGAGTAGAACACAAGTGAGTTATGGGCGATACAAGTCATACTGCTTACCAGCATGTCATACTTTGATTCAGCGGTATTGTTGGATGAAGCGGCCCAGACCGACATTACACGTACGCTTACGCGAGACTGGTTTTACCACCGTGCTTTGCACACAGGTGACTAACGGGTGTCTGTTTCTCCAACTTTAGTTGAACCGAGTATGGCTACGCCCGGTCGTTGCGAAGGTTAAAACAACACTAACTTGACAAACTATCGTTGTGGTTTTGATGCGTAGGTAAGAACGGTTCTTGCTCAGCCCGTAGCAGCCACGTAAAATTTGCAACAACAAAGTAGAGGACGTCTAACTTGTTTTTGCAGGGCATGTTGTGATGTGATATGGTCAAGACGTGATGCTATATTTTATTGTATGAGATGATCATGTTTTCTAACCGAAGTTATCGGCAACTGGCAGGAGCCACATGGTTGTCGCTTTATTGTATGAAATGCAAACGCCCTGTAATTGCTTTACTTTATCACTAAGCGGCAGCGATAGTCGTTGAAGCAATAAATGGTGTAACGACAATGATGCTACGATGGAGATCAAGGTGTCGCGCCAGTGACGATGGTGATCACGACGATGCTTCGGAGATGGAGATCACAAGCAAAAGATGATGATGGCCATATCATATCACTTATATTGATTGCATGTGATGTTTATCCTTTATGCATCTTATCTTGCTTTGATTGACGGTAGCATTTTAAGATGATCTCTCACTAAAAATTATCAAGAAGTGTTGTCCCTGAGTATGCACCGTTGCGAAAGTTCTTCGTGCTGAGACACCACGTGATGATCGGGTGTGATAGGCTGTACGTTCAAATACAACGGGTGCAAAACAGTTGCACACGTAGAATACTCAGGTTAAACTTGACGAGCCTAGCATATAACAGATATGGCCTCGGAACACGGAGACCGAAAGGTCGAACGTGAATCATATAGTAGATATGATCAACATAGTGATGTTCACCATTGAAACTACTCCATCTCACGTGATGATCGGACATGGTTTAGTTGATTTGGATCACGTGATCACTTAGATGACAAGAGAGATGTCTGTCTAAGTGGGAGTTCTTAAGTAATATGATTAATTGAACTTAAATTTATCATGAACTTAGTCCTGGTAGTATTTTGTAAATTATGTAGCTCGCGTTGTTGCTTTCATATGTTTATTTTGATATGTTCCTAGAGAAAATTGTGCTGAAAGATGTTAGTAGCAATGATGCGGATTGGATCCATGATCTGAGGTTTATCCTCATTGCTGCACAGAAGAATTATGTCCTTAATGCACCGCTAGGTGACAAACCTATTGCAGGAGCAGATGCAGACGTTATGAACGTTTGGCTAGCTCAATATGATGACTACTTGATAGTTTAGTGCACCATTCTTAACGGCTTAGAATCGGGACTTCAAAGATGTTTTGAACGCCATGGACCATATGAGATGTTCCAGAAATTGAAGTTAATATTTCAAGCAAGTACCTGAGTTGAGAGATATGAAGTCTCCAACAAGTTCTATAGCTAAATGATGGAGGAGAATCACTCAACTAGTGAGCATGTGCTCAGATTGTCTGGGTACTTCAATCGCTTGAATCAAGTGGGAGTTAATCTTCCAGATAAGATAGTGATTGACAGAATTCTCTAGTCACCATCACTAAGTTACTAGAACTTCGTGATGAACTATAGTATGCAAGGGATGACGAAAACGATTCCCGAGCTCTTCGTGATGTTGAAATCGACGAAGGTAGAAATCAAGAAAGAGCATCAAGTGTTGATGATTGACAAGACCACTAGTTTCAAGAAAAGGGCAAAGGGAAAGAAAGGGAAACTTCAAGTAGAATGGCAAACAAGTTGTCACTCCCATGAAGAAGACCAAAGCTGGACCAAATCCTGAAACTGAGTGCTTACACTGCAAAGGAAATGGTCACTAGAAGCGGAAATGCCGTAAATATTTGGTATATTTGATATACAGGTGTTTGATGTGTGCCTTACTAGTGTTTATAGTAGCCCCTGAATATTTGATACTTGTTCGGTTGCTAAGATTAGTAACTCGAAACATGAGTTACATAATAAACAGAGACTAGTTGAGGGGAAGTGACGATGAGTGTTGGAAATAGTTCCAAGATTGATATGATCATCATCACACACTCTCTATATTTTCGAGATTAGTGTTAAACCTAAATATATATTATTTAGCGTTTGCGTTGAGCATGAATATGATTTGATCATGCTTATTGCGATACGGTTATTCATTTGAAGTTAAAGAATAATTGTTATTCTGTTTACATGAATAAGACCTTCGATGGTTATACACCCAATGAAAATAGTTTGTTGGATCTTGATCGTAGTGATACACATATTCATAATATTGATGCCAAAAGATGCAAAGTTAATAATGATAGTGCAACTTATTTGTGGCACTGCCGTTTAGGTCATATCGGTGTAAAGCACATGAAGAAACTCCATAAAGATGGATTTTCGGAATCACTTGGTTATGAATCATTTGATGCTTGCGAACCGTGCCTTTTAGGCAAGATGACTAAAACTCCGTTCTCGGAACAATGGAACAAGCTACTTGACTTATTGGAAATAATACATACCGATGTATGCGATCCAATGAGTGTTGATGCTCATGGCAAGTATCGTTATTTTCTGACCTTCACAAGATGATTTGAGCAGATATGGGTATATCTACTTGATGAAACATAAGTCTAAAATAGTTGAAAGGTTCAAAGAATTTCAGAGTGAAGTGGAAAAATCATCGTAACAAGAAAATAAAGTTTCTGCGATCTGATCGCGGAGACTAATATTTGAGTTACGAGTTTGGTCTTCAATTAAAACAAATGTGGAATAGTTTCATAGCTCACGCCACCTGGAACACCACAACGTTATGGTGTGTCCGAACGTCGTAACCGCACTTTATTGGATATGGTGCGATCTATGATGTCTCTTACTGATTTACCACTATTGTTTTGGGGTTATGCATTAGAGACAGCTGCATTCACGTTAAAAGGGCACCATCTAAAATCCGTTGAGACGACACCATATGAACTGTGGTTTAGCAAGAAACCCAAGTTGTCGTTTCTTAAAGTTTGGGGCTGCGATGCTTATGTGAAAAAGTTTCATCCTGATAAGCTCCAACCCAAATTGGAGAAGTGTGGCTTCATAGAATGCCCAAAGGAAACTGTTGGGTACACCTTCTATCACAGATCCGAAGGCAAGATATTCGTTGCTAAAAATGGATCCTTTCTAGAGAAGGAGTTTCTCTCGAAAGAAGTGAGTGGGAGGAAAGTAGAACTTGATGAGGTAATTGTACCTTCTCCCAAATTGGAAAATAGTTCATCACTGAAATTAGTTCCAGTGATTCCTACACCAATTAGAGAGGAAGCTAATGATGATGATCATGAAACTTCTAATCAAGTTACTACAGAACCTCGTAGGTCTTCCAGAGTACGGTCCGCACCAGAGTGGTACGGTAATCCTATTCTGAAAGTCATGTTACTAGACCATGATAAACCTACCGAACTATGAGGAAGCGATGATGAACCCAGATTCCGCAAAATTGCTGGAGGCCATGAAATCTGAGATAGGATCCATGTATGAGAACAAAGTGTGGACTTTGGTGGACTTGCCCGATGATCAGCAAACCATAGCAAAATAAATGGATCTTCAAGAGGAAGACGTACGTTGATAGTAGTGTTACTATCTACAAAGCTCGACTTGTCACAAAAAGGTTTTTGACAAGTTCAAGGTGTTGACTACAATGAGATTTTCTCAACTATAGCGATGCTTAAGTCTGTCCGAATCATGTTAGCAATTGCCACAATTTATGAAATCTGGCAAATGGATGTCAAAACTGCATTCCTTAATGGTTTTCTTAAAAAAGAGTTGTATATGATGCAACCAGAAGGTTTTGTCAATCCTAAAGGTGCTAACAAAATATGCAAGCTCCAGCTATCCATCTATGGAGTGGTGCAAGCATCTCGGAGTTGGAATATACGCTTTGACAAGTTGATCAAAGCATATAGTTTTATACAGACTTGCGGTGAAGCCTGTATTTACAAGAAAGTGAGTGGGAGCACTACAACATTTCTGATAAGTATATGTGAATGACATATTGTTGATCGAAAATAATGTAGAATTATTCTGCAAAGCATAAAGGAGTGTTTGAAAGGAGTTTTTTCAAAGAAAGACCTCGGCAAAGCTACTTACATATTGAGCATCAAGATCTATTGAGATAGATCAAGACGCTTGATAAGATATTCAATGAGTACATACCTTGACAAGATTTTGAAGTAGTTCAAAATGGAACAGTCAAAGAAAGAGTTCTTGCCTGTGTGGCAAAGGTATGAAATTGAGTAAGACTCAAATCCCGACCACAGCAGAAAATAGAAAGAGAATGAAAGTCATTCCCTATGCATCGGTCATAGGTTTTATAAAAGTATGCCATGCTATGGACCAGAACTATTGTACACTCTGCCCTGGTTTGGCAAGGGAGTACAATAGTGATCTAGGAGTAGATCACTGGACATTGGTCAAAATTATCCTTAGTGGAATAAGGATATGTTTCTCAATTATGGAGGTGAAAAAGGTTAGGTAAGTAAAGGGTTACGTCGATACAAGTTTTAGCACTGATCCGGATGACTCTAAGTCTTAATATGGATACATATTGAAAGTGGGAGCAATTAGCTAGAGTAGCTCATGCGAGCATTGTAGACATAGAATATTTGCAAAATACATACGGCTCTGAATGTGACAGACCCGTTGACTAAACTTCTCTCACGAGCAAAACATGATCATACCTTAGTACTCTTTGGGTGTTAATCACTTAGCGATGTGAACTAGATTATTGAATCTAGTAAACCCTTTGAGTGTTGGTCACATGAAGATGTGAACTATGGGTGTTAATCATATACAGATATGAATATTGGTATTAAATCACATGGCGATGTGAACTAGATTATTGACTCTAGTGCAAGTGGGAGACTGAAGGAAATATGCCCTAGAGGCAATAATAAAGTTATTATTTATTTCCTTATTTCATGATAAATGTTTATTATTCATGCTAGAATTGTATTAACCGGAAACATAATACATGTGTGAATACATAGACAAACATAGTGTCACTAGTATGCCTCTACTTGACTAGCTTGTTGATCAAAGATGGTTGTGTTTCCTAGCCATAGACATGAGTTGTCATTTGATTAACGGGATCACATCATTAGAAGAATGATGTGATTGACTTGACCCATTCCGTTAGCTTAGCACTTGATCGTTTAGTATGTTGCTATTGCTTTCTTCATGACTTATACATGTTCCTATGACTATGAGATTATGCAACCCCCGTTTGCCGGAGGAACACTTTGTGTGCTACCAAACGTCACAACGTAACTGGGTGATTATAAAGGAGCTCTATAGGTGTCTCCAAAGGTACATGTTGAGTTGGCGTATTTCGAGATTAGGATTTGTCACTCCGATTGTCGGAGAGGTATCTCTGGGCCCTCTCGGTAATGCACATCACTATAAGCCTTGCAAGCAATGTGACTAATGAGTTAGTTGCGGGATGATGCATTACGTAATGAGTAAAGAGACTTGCTGGTAACGATATTGAACTAGGTATTGAGATACCGACAATCAAATCTCGGGTAAGTGACATACCGATGACAAAGGGAACAAAGTATGTTGTTATGCGGTTTGACCGATAAAGATCTTCGTAGAATATATAGGATCCAATATGAGCATCCAGGTTCCGCTATTGGTTACTGAACGAGAATAGTTCTAGGTCATCTCTACATAGTTCTCTAACCCGTAGGGTCCGCACGCTTAACGTTACAATGACAGTTTTATTATGAGTTTATAAGTTTTGATGTACCGAAGGTTGTTCGGAGTCCCGGATGTGATCACGGACATGACGAGGAGTCTCGAAATGGTCGAGACATAAAGATTGATATATTGGAAGCCTTTATTTGGATATCGGAATGGTTCCGGGTGAAATCGGGATTTTACCGGAGCACCGGGGGGTTACCGGAACCCTCCCGGGGGTTATTGGGCCTTCATGGCCCTAAGGGAGAAGAGGAGAGGAGGCAAGAGGTGGGCTGCACCCACTCCCCTCCCTAGTCCGAATAGGACAAGGAGAGGGGGGCGGCGCCCCCTTTCCTTCCCCTCTTCCTCCTCCTTCCCCTTCTCCTTCTCCAACTAGGAAGAAGGAGTCCTACTCCCGGTGGGAGTAGGACTCCCCTTGCGCGCCCTCCTTGGCCGGCCGCCCGTCCCCCTTGGCTCCTTTATATACGGGGCAGGGGGCACCTCTATACACACAAGTTGATCTTCGTGATCGTTCCTTAGCCGTGTGCGGTGCCCCCCCTCCACCATATTCCACCTTGGTCATATCGTTGCGGTGCTTAGGTGAAGCCCTACGTCGGTAGAACATCATCATAGTCACCACGCCGTCGTGTTGACAAAACTCATCCCCGAAACCCTGCTGGATCGGAGTCCGGGGATCATCATCGAGCTGAACGTGTGCTGAACTCGGAGGTGTCGTACGTTGGGTGCTTGGATCGGTCGGATCTTGAAGACGTACGACTACATCAACCGCGTTGTCATAACGCTTCCGCTTTCGGTCTACGAGGGTACGTGGACAACACTCTCCCCTCTCGTTGCTATGCATCACAATGATCTTGCGTGTGCATAGGATTTTTTTTGAAATTACTACGTTCCCCAACAATAATATCATCATCATCATCATATCATTAACAACTTATCATCATAATACATCATTGTCATATAACACCTCCTCAAGATCATCGTTTTCATCAATGACATCACATAGCAAATTGGTCACTAGTCGTAATCACAAGTACTCCTCATATCAACTCTAACACATTACCACATGATAAACATATTGTACCTCATAGGACCTACTACATTCGATTAAGACCTACTACATTTTCTAAGGTAAAATAGCAAAAAACAAGATAGCCCCTGACTCTCCATTATGGAGAATGGAGATTAGCCTGTCTCCAATTCTTGTCTTTCGCTGAATGTTACTTCCAAGAACCTCCTTGCGAATGTCCATACATTTCTTCCATTCTTTGATGAACATGTGTTCACCGGTTTTAGAAATCCGATATGCACAACTGAGCTCCCTAGATTTACCTGGCAGTATGTTCAGAACTGAGAGGCGACCATTCAGAGACATCAGATGAGACACACAATCTATCGGGAGTTCCTGTTGAAAAACATAATAATAACTTCGTAGTTAGCAATGATGTACTAGTTTTAGAAGTATGCAAAAGATGCACGGATGTCATAATAGTAAAAAATCTTAACAGGGTATCTCCAGAGAAGTTACCGTGGTTCAACACATGCACTAGTGGCACATATTCACCATAGTTTGGAGGAGTTCGATAATAGTTATTGTAATTCTCAAGAAGAGTACAAAATGCGATCAGATGATTTTTCTCCTTATACGTTAATTCGGTGCCATCAGTGTAGTGGGTTTTATCTACCATCTTCCGCACAGTCTTTGTAGAATCAAAATAAGCTGTCAATGGAAATAAGCTATCAACTATTTTGAAATAAACAATATAAATTAGTTAATAACTATGTTTGAGAAACTCACATAGCGTTACAATCGGAAGCGTATCAACAAGGACCCAAATGTCCATATTGTCTTGCTCGATGTCAGGATCACGAAGATCCATGGTGACAATCATACCCTCATAAAAACCATACATTTTGCAAAGTGCTTCCCAATTTTGGCAACCAAAATGGGTTACGCTCTGAGCATTGCACAGATTTACTTCAAAATCCATATCATGATGGGTCCTTAGGTGTATTTTCTTTGTTTCAAAATTTTCATGGTCTTCAAAACCCATCCTCTCCAAGACATAGCGTCTTGCATGGCATGGGATAAGCTAGTCGAATTGTAAAATATGAAAATTAGACGTTGAAATAGTTGAAGTCATGCTTAATTACGAAAAAACACTTGTCGCTGTTGCGTACCGTTTCAACATCGAAGGTCTCCTCGAGCTTAATGCTGAAGCGCCGATCTTCGTCCAGCTCAACGAACCTGTCGTACATACCTCGATCGTCGTGGCACCAGCTGCACTCCCCCGGGAGACTGTCGTCGTCCGAGTACGACATTTCCTACGTTCATAATTCAAAGATTAAACTTGTACATATTCTAGCACAAGTCATGCCAGAATTCATGAAAAAATCCGGCATAACCTTTGCTAAAAAAGGACATATCGAGCGCCTGAAATTTGCCAGAACGGAAATTAATCAACACTCCGGCAAAACATAGGCCACTTGGAGATGTAAACTGAACATGAACGGCCACTTGGGCAACCACATATCCTATTTGAGCAACAACACAAGATATACAAGGATATTTGGCTGGTCTCACCTCGATGTCGGAGGGGGTCGGTGACTGGGACGACGGCGGGGATGTCAGAGGGGGTCGATGATGGGGACGACGGTGGTCACCTGAAACCGTATAAGTTATCGCTAATACATCCCGAATAATTACTTAAACTAAAAAATAACAACAAATATGACATGTTCAACTAGTTTTATTAATTCAACTAGTTCTTACTAAATATAAACTTACTATAAATAGAAAAACAACTAGTTCTTTCTAAAAATAAAGTAGTTCAACTAGTTATATTAATTATCTTACTAATAATACATTAGTTCTATTAATTCTAGTAGTTCAACTAGTTTATTAATTTACTTACTAAACTAGTTCAACTACAACTAAAGTAGTTCAACTACAACTACTATTAATCATACTGCCCTAGTTAACTAGTACCATCACTACTAGTAATTAACATCTACTACTACTAAAAATCTAGTACTAACTAAGCAACATCTAGTACTAGCTATGAACCCTAAATTAACATCTACTACTACTAAATCTAGTACTAACTAGTGGCAGGGGGTGGGGGCGACAGAGAGGTAGCTAGGGGCGGTGAGGGCGGGATCGGGACCGGGAGGCGGCGGTGCTGGGTGCGCTCGGGTGGCGGCGGTGAGGTCGAGGACGGTGGGAGGAGGGCTGCCGGCCGAGGAGGGAGGAGGGGCGGCTGCAGGCAAAGGGATGAGGGCGGCGGCGGAGGAAGGAGGGGCGGCCGCAGGCGGAGGGAGGATGTGCGAGGAGGAGGGAGGAGGGACGGAAGGAGGGGAGTACCTCGGCGGCGGACGGACGAAGGCGGCGGCGGCGGCGGACGCATTTACATTTATCGGCATCTTGCGGGCGAGAGTGAGTGTGAGTGAGAGAGAGGGTCGGTCGTCTGGCGTGGGGATAAGGTAGGGATAGTTGTAGCACGTTTGCCAAAACGCTACTACAGCTAATCTGAATAGCGATGGCGCTTTGCATATAAACCGCTATCGCTAAGTGTAACTATACAAAAATACGTCAATGCAAAAATACATTGGCCATCAATGATATTTTGTGTACAATCTGAATTGTCAATATGAGTCCTCTCCGGTAGGAACCGGAGAGGACTCATATTATGCCACAAATTTTACACATAGAGTTCAGAAAGACCAACTGGTTGTGATAGTTTGAAATAACATATTGAAGGTGGTAAACACCTGCTCACGGAGCGAGGTGGGACTAAACTTGTGGGCTGATCTTAGCACTAGCGATTTTCTTGACGCTGCTGCTAACTTCCATAGCATAGCGCGGTCATTATAGGCGCTACTGCTATAACTAGCGGGGAGGTCATGGCAATTAGAGCAGTAGCGCGGTTTGTAGTGGACACGCTACTACTATTTTCCTTTCAGCAGCGTGTTTAGCTATCACGTGCTGCTGCTAAATAGCAGTAGCGTCGTCTTTTGAGGAGCGCTGCTGGTAAGATTCTGTGTATAGGCTTTTCCCTAGTAGTGCTTGCTGCCTTCAATAAACCCTATCCTTTCCACCCCAAAACCTTACCTCTAGCTAATTCACTGACATGTTTGAAACACCCATCTTTCGACCTGCCCACCACAGTAGGAAGGCCAAGATATTTTTCATTAAGAGCCTCTGATTGAATCCCTACCTGCTGCTTCAGAATAGCCTTGTCATCATTGCGACACCCCTTCCCAAAGAAGATGGAGGATTTCTCCAAATTTACTTTTTAACCGGATGCCTCCTCGTATGTATGGAAAATTGTCGCCATGTTCTCCTTAGTTGCCTCGAGGAAGACAAATGCTATCATCCGCAAAAAGCAAGTGTGTAACTGTGGGGCCAGTGCGCCCAAAAGACACGCCCTGGATCTCTTGCTCACTTTGTGCTTTTTCAAGAAGCGTCGAGAACCCCTCCACACAAAATAGGAAAAGATAGGGGTAAATGGGGCATCCTTGGCGCAAGCCTCGGCTAGGGAGGAAACCCTCCGAGATTTTACCATTAAGCTTCACTGAAAACCGAGCCGAGGTCACACATCTCATCACCATCACCATGGCTGTCCATGCATGAGGAAACCCTAGCTTCGACATCATTTGGTGAAAAAAATCCCATTCTACACAGTCATATGCCTTCATCATATCCAGCTTGACTGTACATAACGCTTTCTTCCTCTTCCTCTTCCGGATGGCATGAACACATTCGCACGCCACTAGCACATTGTCAGCGATGAGTCTCCTCGGTACAAAGGCACTCTGCTCTTCCGAGATTAGTACGGGAAGCACCACTTTGAGAAGGTTGGCTAACACCTTTGCCGCGATCTTATAGAGTATATTACACAAGTTAATCGGTCTAAATTGGGAGAGCAGCTCCGACAACTTTACCTTTGGGATCAGCACCACAATTGTGTCGTTAAAACCCTCCGGTATCTGCCCTCCTCCAAGGAAATCCCGGATAGCTGCGTATACTTCATCCTTCACCAATGGCCAGTGCCTCTAGTAGAAGAGGGCAGGCAGCCCGTCCGGGCCGGGAGCCTTCGTCGGGCCCATTTGGAAGAGGTCTCTTTCTATCTCCTCATCCATGATTGCAGCATCTAATTTGTCATTCATTGCTGCGGAAACAGCAGCCGGGATATTCTCGAGAATTTGCTGCGTATTAGTCGAGCCCTGTGAAGCAAATAAAAGTGAGTAAAAATCTCTAGCCATCATCCTCATTCCCTCATCGTCGACACACATCGTGCCGTCTGGACGCCGTAAAGACTTGACTGTGTTCTTCCTCCTCCTATGAGAGGCACGATTCTGAAAATATTGCGTGTTCTGGTCACCCGCCCTTAGCCAATCCACCCTAGACCTCTGCCTCCTCATAATTTCCTCCCTCGGGTAGACTTCTCGCCGCTTCTATTCGATATCTCTAATTTTTTGCATACGTTCATTTGACATGATGTCCTCTTTGGTGCGCTGGAGGTACCCCTTGAATTGCTTAATCTGCCATCTCACCGAGCCAAAGACTGCTCGGCCCGACTCGCGCATGTGTCCATTGACACCGCGCAACTTGCCGACCAAGGCATGCATGCCCACCTGCCCATGGCCTTCCGCCTCCCAAGCACGATTTACCATGTCGTCATATTCCCCATGGTGTGTCCACATTTCCTCAAACTTGAAGCCAGTCACTACGGTTGGTTGAGCTCCATCTTCCTCTCTAACCCTAATGGCCAGTGCCATATGGTCAGATTCTTCAGTAAGCACGTGTTCCACGCTGGAGCCCGAGTAAAGGTGCATGAACTCACTATTGCATGTAGCTCGGTCGAGCCTCACTTGAACATTGTCTGGGGGGGTCTCGTTTGTTGTCAAAGGTGAAAGGATAGCCGCTAAAACCCATGTCCGCCAGTGCATACATGTCGAGGCACTCCCTGAAGGCCTCCATCTATTGTAGGTCATGCTCATTGCCACCTAGTTGCTCTGTTCGCTCAAGTGCCTCGTTGAAATCCCCCGCGCATAACCACGGCAAATTGTCTTGAGCTTTCAGGAATCGCATGGTGTCCCACGTTTTCTTTCTCAGTTCTGTTTTAGGCTCCCCACAGATTCCAGTGAATCTAAAGGTCCTGTTTTCAAAGGTTATCGTCGCGTCGATAAAATACTGACATCAAGGCCTCACCGAGACCTCCACTTCATCTCTCCGCCACAATGCAAGTCCACCACTTCTCCCCGTGCAACTAACCGCCACCCCTTGTCGGAACCCTAACGACCACTTTAGTTTTTCCATTGGAGCAGATTTTTCTTTGTTTCCGACAAGAAGACCACCGCTGGGTTGTAGGACCGTATCAGGTCACGAAGTTCGCCCACTACCGAGTCCAATCCCAACCCTCGACAGTTCCAGGACAGAAGATTCATTGCTCCCGGCGGCCCTGCACCCTGGCAGGGTCCGCCGCTCTCTCCTCATTTTCCTCCAGGCGATCAAAACCATTTGATGTTCTTTATCTCTTCTCTCGGGGGTCACTGTCTTTCTCTCCATGTCTTCTCTGCTCCCCATTGAGGATCCACACCTGCCTAGGACGCCTCTTCCTTGACATATCTCTCTCATAGTCCCATTTGTCCACCTGATCATACTGGTACTCTCCCCTCCTTGGCTTACGCACATAGTAACCCCTTCTCCTTTGGTGCCGGTTGCACTCTAGAAGAGGGACACGGCTAGACTCATATCTCCTGTGCTCCGCAACCCGGTCCCTTGGCCTATGTTGATCATACTACTTGTCAAGGAGGTCTTTCTAATATTCATCTCCCTTTTTTCCTCCAGCTCTTGCCTCAGATCCCTTGTTTGCGAACTTTCCCCTCTGTGTTTTTCCTTGTTCGGGCTGTTCACCACATTCGTTTCCTCCCCCTTCCCCCACCAGTGTGAGATTGTTCGGACCTTGATAAGGAGTTATAAAAATTGCGCTTTGCCGGAATATCTCTCACACTCGCATAGAAGCGGACCTTCTCACCCTCGCCAGTGTGGGATGAGTTGCCACTGTTGAAACTGCTAGCTGAGCCCCCATGGCCTCCCATGTTAAAACCTGAATTTCTGCCCGGGGAAGCCCTAAGCCATTCTCCCCACTGAGCCTCTTTATCCCGGAGGTTCACATACGCCATTAGCATGGACCAACCTTCCACACTCAAAGCAGATGTGTGGTATTTTTTCATAGTGAAAATCAAACCAAGTGCCCACCTTGTCCTCTTCCGATTCTTTCAGATTAAAGCCACGAACTAAGGGTTCAAATATAGAAATCTTTGCTCTGACCCTTAGGTATAGACCTTTCGCGAACCCATCTTTGTCCACATCTACTTTCACCACCTCGCCTAACCAGTTCCCTAAAGCACGGCCAAACTCCTCACATCTCCTGTCAAGAGGCAGATCTTTAACTCTAACCCACGCTTCAACCGAGTCAAAAACCATCTCCGACGGCCTCGTCTTCCCGTCATAGTCCTTGAGAATTAGAACGTTGAAATCATACTGCCATGGACCATTGTTTCTTGCGTGCTTCCAATCCCCCTCCCCATTGAAGTGAACCAAAAGCACGTTATCTCCAAGATCCTGGAACTGCGCCTCATGATGTAGCCCCCACGCCCTATGCATGAATCTCTCCAACGCACTCCTATTCAGCGGCCTCGGCGAACACACCTTCCCAATCAACGTCCATCTCCTCGCCGCCGGGATCCCCTTCCCTGGATCTGCAAACACATACCCTTGAGCTTCTTTCTCCATCAACACCATCCCTCCCAGTCGGGTAGATAGCGATGCGGCGGCGTCCGTGCTTCTGCTGATCACCGGTGATGGTTCCTGTCAACGCGATCTGATTGGAGTGGCTGTCGAGGAGGCTTCTCCCTTCGCCGCTGATGCCCCGTGGATCCTCACCGAAGAAACGCCGCCACCATTCCCATCCTGCCCCGCCATGACCGCTCCTCGAGGGGAGACACCAACTCCACTCGATCCACACACCGGGGACGCAGTCGCTGCCCGCCGCACGATCGTACCCTCAGCACCTCCGAGCAGCAAACCCTAACCCTAGTGGCAGCCAGTGATCGCCTATCGATCGCCCTCCAGTCGCCCGAGAGTTAGCTGTCGAGGTGGACCCGACTGTTCTTTCCTTCTGTTGGCTGAGTCCTTCTAGGACGTGGCCGTGTGTTGGCTAGGACTTGAGTTGTTAGGTCGGTTGCTTATGCACACTAGTGCAAATGCCCGTGCGTTGCAACGGGCCAGAAAAATAGTAAACTCTGCTTTGTGTGTGCTATTACGCAACATTTCTTATATTCAATTCTTATTACTCTTTTCCGAGTATGAAGTGTGGATTTAAAGAAGCCACCTTAACATCCTTCATCTGATGAAAGAGTAGTTGAGTAGTTGTGCATGGAATAGTTTGTCAATCTTTTTTTTTTTACTTTTCGATAAACCATGAATATTTTTGAAAGTAACATTTTTTATCATTTCTTTAAAATGGGATTTTTTTTAGATTCACATTTTAACACATGATTTTTAAAAACAATTTTGATTTATTTAAAAAATTGAGAATATTTTTAAATGCAAACGTTTAAAAAAGGGTACATTTTTGGAAATACTGAATATAAAAATGGTGACATATTTTAAAATGTTCACTTTTTTGATTTTTTTTTTCAAATAAGTCTTTGTCTTAAAAAACACACGCGCTCTGTGTCCGCGGTAAAAAAAAGAATTGAGGAAGTCATAGTCATGTCCGTCGATGGCGCCTCCATCAACTTATTACTATCACCGGGTGAAAGAGAAGTGGTGGATGTGTTCTGAGTGGGATAATGGTGAAATTGTCTCCCTCATTTAATTTCTTCTCTTCCCTTATGAATGAAATAATTAGTAAAATGGCTGTGCGTTGCAACGAGAGAAAAAAAAAGTCACATGCCTTAGCAAAATAAACATGGCTCAAGAACCCCCATGTCCACGTCCTCTTTTAACACAACGTGCAACCCATGTCGCCACTTCATTGATTTGTGGGCTAAACGACACCAACTTTAAATAATTAGTTTATCTAAAATCTAATTAAAAACAGATAGTAAAAAATAGGATCGTCACCAAATCTAAAGTAACAACAACTGCAAGCAGAGCAATCAACATTAGCAAGTAGAACATGTGTGTTTATATCTGATGAGACCAAGAGTGCCATTCATGTGGTGAGATTAGAAATTCTTCGTGTCTGGTCAGAGCCACGTCGGTCGATGGAAATGTGGCTTGATAACTGGAAAATTCATCGTCATGGTAAGAAGGTTAAAAGCTCTATAAAAATATTGTGATGTGCCACATCTTCTCCATTGCCCATTAATGGAAATAGCATATATGAGCAGTTCCATCGTCAAGTAGGTGATCTGGAGTATGTTAGAAGTTGAACAATGACAAGGAACCCAGACCAAAGTTGAAGGTACGTAAAGTGAAGGTACCATGGACACATGGAGCTGCAGGAGGTCTGGAAGCATTATCAACTTCATCATCTGAATCCATTATTGCCTGGTCCGGCGGTGGAAACTGAAGGCAGTGGCCCAACGAAAGTTTGGACGATAGACATGACCTATATCTTGTGGCCCAAAGAAAGTTAAAGCAAAGATAGTTCTGAACTTCTGATAACAAAATTGCTAATATTTTCGACATGTGACAAGAAAATCGACCGACAATCAGCTGCTATCTTGGAAGTCAAAATTCATAGTAGCAAACGTAAACAATTGTGAATAGCAATTTTCCAGTTGAATTGATATTTTATAATGCACTTTGAAAGCATGTTACCTGGTCCGTTCTGAACTACATGCCTTTCAAGCATAACACCAGACATGTTGTTGTTGTTGTTCTTAAAGGAGTCAAGACACCAGCTCAAAATCTTATAGACCATCCACATGATCCAGTTACAGGCCGCAGTAAGTTCCGTAAAAAAAGTACTGAGTTACAAGGCGCCTGGAGCCAAACCACTCTCTCTAAGCTGCTATATACGTACGTCCCAAACTGATAAGGGATAAACATGCAACATGATTTGATACCGGACACACAGCTCAGCAGCAGCAGGAGTCGTCGATGTCAACCTCGTCGAGTCAAACTAAAAATTCAGTAAAAGTTGCAGCCTGAATATGGATCTAGTGTACGAGTAAGGGCATCTTCAGCCAAACTAAAAATTCAGAAAATGTTGCAGCCTAAATATGAAGTGCAGGGGACTCACATTTGAGCCTGGTGCAAGCTCCGAGGAGGTTAAGAACAGCAAGAAATCGGAATCGAAGTGGAATGAATAGGCGGAGGGAGGCGGGCGGGCGCAGATCCCGCGGCCCGGTGGCTCACCTTGTGCTGCACGCTGGCCTTGGCCTCGTCCTCCGCCACCTCTGCCTCGTCGTGCTCGGCGTCCTTGGGGAAGGCGAGCGGGGTGTCCGGAATGGCGAGGCCCTCACTGCTATCGTCATGGGCCGCGGGCTTCTCGGCCGGCGCCGGCCCCACGAGGGGATCTTCGGCTGCGCCTGCTGCATCTGCTGCTGGCGGCGGCGGCGGTTGCTGGCCCGCACGATGGAAGGCAGGTCCGCAAACTCCTCCTCCCGCGCGCGCGTCCGCTGTCCCAGCCGACGCGACCGCCTTGCATCTGGGCGAGCAAGCCAGTGATTGGATGGAGCTCTGCGGGCAATGGCGAGAGCAGAGGAGGAGGCGGAGGATTGGTTGGATTGTTTTGGTTTAACTAGTAAGCTTGCACGTGCAACGCACGTCTCAGATACAATACATTAATTCTAGGCAAACGATTCTACGCGACCGACCGAGTCAACCGGTCGCGCGCGGGGTCATTGGATCGTGAGAGATCATGTGTCTCCCTCGTGTCCCGGCTCACCATATCTCTCGTCCTCTTATTTTGCTCGCTCTCACCATCTCATCCTCCCTTCTTCACCCGTTCCCCTCCCTTGGCTCCACACCTCCCCCCTAGAGCTACAAGCAGGCAGGGGCGAGGTATACACAGGCGGAGGCAAAGGCAGAGGCAGGGGACGCATGGGGAGGCGGGACGCGGAGGTAGGGGCAGAATCAATCCCATGCGCGGGGGAGGCGGGCGAAACGGGGAAGCATGCCCGTACAACACACGTCTCAATCGAAGCAGCCCATTAAATTCATGTGAGTATTCAATTTGAATTCATATTCAGAAAAATGATGATCCCTGCCTCTCCAAAGGTCGAGTTTAAAGCGAACCCCAATGAGTTGTCTTTTTACTATGGCATGTGAAGCTCAAGCAGACCAAAAAGAAATCCCAATCCATGAAGAAATAACAATCATATAGTAAAGATTTCAGGATATCTAATTTCTTGTGTGAACTTGAAAGGACTTATAATAGGTGTAGGCATTGTCCAACTGAACATGGCAAAGATGCAAACTTGAATAAGAATATAAAAAAAGTAGAAGATAGCAATTGGAACCTAACTCGTTCGGTTCTGAAAAAATAAACTGTGTAATCGGAAATTTGTGTAATTTGAGATATGTAAACTATGTAATATAAAAATTGTTTTAGTATTGCGGAGCAGTCCAAATGGCAGCAGCACCGCGTCCTCACCAGCTTAGACAGGGCTCCCATGTCCCCGCCTACTGCAGATGCACTTGATACCCGTGTCGGTGCGTGATCGAACCGAGACTCCCACGTCCTCGACAGTGGCGGAAACTCACGCTTCTTCCCATACATAATCCTGTTGTATGAACCAACCATCAAGAAACATAATATCAAGTGAATAATTAGTTAACTTTTATCCAAATCTATTCACAGTACAAGTCTTTACCTTAGCCTTTTCAGGATGTCTATATGATTGGGTTTGGTGCTTCACCTACTAATCTCATTGCCAATCCTCCTCCTTATGGTTAGTGGTCTCCCATGCCTTGCTCTAAACCCCTCAGTTTGCAATTCTATCTTGTTTGAGGCCAAACTTCTGTACGTTCACATGAGTAGTTAACAGGTATCATTAAACTGAGAAAGCAATCACAAAATCATAGAAAGGATATATTTCGGGATACATATCAAGCTAGTCCTTTGTAACGACCATAGCAATTACTATATTTAGTCAGCAACTGAGGTATAAGAGGACGATATAGGGGGAAATATCGCGAACTGCAAACACTAAATACTCGAGTTTGTATGATAACAATAGTGATTCATCCATGTGTAATGAAACTTCAAAGGTGTTATCTAGAGAGAAAATTATTAGGTGTAGACCTCAAATACAGATACTGAATAGTCAAGTTACCTGGCATCATAGTAATCAAATTCACATAATGAAAATCATGGAAGAAAGTTAAAGAGAAGTGCTTCCATTAAGCACTGTAATATGATATAGTTGTGCATGCCTGCTGTATTTGGCTGCTGAACTACAGCTCCTCCTCCATCCATTTTAGAGTCCTCATTCCTAAAAATAAAAGAACATGGTTATTCTTTACGCATGAAAATCTGATTGTTGTCCAAGGGGGATTGGAAATCACAGATTAATTCAGGAGCTATTACTAATATAAAATAATAAGAAAAGAGAATATTGCAACTATTAATAAAAGTATTGTTAGGCCACAAATTAAATCTACTTAAATTTTAACACATATGGACACACACCCCAACTGCAAAAGAAAAACAATAGTTGCTGCAGCTGATTTTCATACGGCATCTATGCATAGAACAGAAGAAAATTTTAGTTACCGCACTTACTACTCATTTCTCCTCAAACCGAATAAAAGTCCATTGATGATGGGCATATCTTTCCCTGATTGAGAGGTTCAAATTGTTGTAAAAAAAGAGAAAATAGACTCACCTGATTGAGCATGAACCACTAAGAAAACAGCTGGAAATACTCTAGGAATAAGGGCACAAGCATGGCGTCATACATGCATGATTTGTCCAGTTATGGCAGGTGTTGTAACTTATTCTGAATTTATGAAACTCAAAGACCAAGCTAAAAAAATTCTTCCGATCTAGAAAGCCCGACCTGTCTGAAAATAATTGAAAGAAAAAAAACATATGTATCAGTACAGAGGGAGTTCTGTTTACAACTACACATGGAAAACCTTTTGTTTTTTCTGAATTCACCAATCAGTGCTCGTCATACTTATTTGCTCTCTTGAAGCTAATCTCTTAAAGCCAAAAGTTGAGCACACTTTGTTGATCAGGCACTACTGAATGATATCGAACCTGAAACACCGCCACAAAGTCTCCCTTAGTATCATAGCCACACCACCTTTGATGAAACAAAAAAAATCGCAGGAATCATGGATCAGAACAACAAACAACATTGATCCTGCACCAAATCGAACTCATCGAATGGTGTAATCAGTGGCACCTGTACATGTACAAACCAATTAAATTCGACTAATATATGATTTATGCAAAATTATCATAGAGATCAATAGAAATAACTCACTTGAAGGATGATACCTCATTTGGGGAAAACATCCTAACGGAGATCAGTTTTATCTGCGCTGTAAAACCTTGCCAGTCTAACACCATGTTATCAGTACTATAATGTGCATGATTTTTTTACTTATTTAATATTTAATACATCATCAACCAACCTTTCTCTACTTCCATCAACTACTACAGAATACTGCAAGATGAAGGTTCCATTTCAGTATAGAATAGAAAATGATTATAAGAGAACTAAGCTTCTCTTCAGAACAGATCTAGGAATTAAAATAGTTAAGAAGCCCTTTGCAATGCACATATAGTCCCAAACCAATCACTTATTCTCCGTCCTCAATTTGAAGAGCTAGTGCTCAAATGAACTTAGTAAGTACCATTCAAATATTTATCAAGTTTCCACAACCTATGTCTACAACTTCCCATTTCAGGCTAAATGTAGAAGAGTAGTGCTAACATCTTGAGTAGTTGAGAAAAAACTACGAGCATGGCCTTCAGCACATTGGCACCTAGGCATATTGATATGCCTGGCAGAAAGAAATCAAGGACAAAAGAACCAGATGAGAAGCCAGGGAGCAGCAGATGTATGTCTGACTCTAATTATCAAGACAAAGATTAATGCTAATCTAACCTCAGGCATGCTGCTGCTTGTGGAAGTTGTGTCCAATTCACTGATATGTCTCTTTAAAAGTTTCATATGACCTTGTTAAGAGAGAATAACTATATAACTTGAATAAATTGGCAGTTGTCTTCAGAATAAGAAAAAAAATGGTAACAGAAACCTTTAAACCAAGTTGTAGCTCATAATCATCCAGCTCATCAGACCATCTAGTTGGCGCTTTAATCTGTTTTAAAACTTCCTCGGGTTACTATTCCACTGCAAAATGTTCAAACTGAATACAGCAAGTTCAATCCAGGAAAGCACAAATGATAAAACTGACATGTACCTTGATAAAGTCAAGTTGCAGAAGGCCTTTGCGGTATGCATAATATCTTGAACACCATACAATGTTTTTAGAAGTATATCTTTGTCCTGTAGAAATGATATTTGAAAGATGAGACAATTGGAACACAACGCAGATTCTTAGAACATCACAGATTCATATTTACAATCTAATCTCTCCACGGGCAAAAAAGGTGAGACATGCAAAGTTAATTCCACAAGAAATTAAAAACTGAATGTACCAAAACATTTGAATGATCCAGAACTGAAACAATAATCACGTCGAAAGAAATAGTTCATCACAATAAAAGGATGGGCGGCGGCTGCTCACGCTTCATGGCGGCTCGCTCTCCCTGCGGCGGGCGGCGACCTGCAGCGGCTCCCAGCCTGCGCGACGGGCGGCGGCTCCGCTCTCCCACGGCGAAGGGCGGCGACCTGCGGCGTTCCCAGCGCGACAGGCGGCGGCTCGGCTCTCCAGCGAAGGCGAACGGACGGTAACCTCGGCGGCTCCAGCGGGGAAGGGCGCGGCTCCCGCGGCGGCTCCGGCTGCTGGAGGAACAGCGGGCAGCGAACCGCACGGGAGGAGGAGGAGGAGGGGGCGAGAGGTCGTGCGGACGGGGGCAAGAGATCGTGCATACTGTTTTTTTATCGGCGGTGCGGGTTAGCGATTGATTAACAGCGGGCGGTGCGGGTTAGCGATTGATTAACAGCGGGAGGTGTGGTTGGTAGCGTTAAACACAGAAGGATTAAGGGCCATTAGATCTTGTTAATGGATGGGTCAGATTGTTTGGATCTGCCCCTCTCTTTCTTTTATAGGTGTAGTAGATTTAATAGAGTGGAGTTTTGTAAAACTGAACCCTTTTTTCAGATCCATTAAAATAAAGTCTGCGGGTTCAATTATCGAAAACATTAGGGACTTCTTTTAAAAAACACCGTGACGGTGAACCCGGAGACTCAATCCGTGCTTTATTATTACTAGCAATAGGGCCCGTGCGTTGCGACGGGAGAAAAATAATACCACACACTCTTAATTTACACAAAATGGTCTATAATTTGAGTATTTGTAGCTACGGCCCAAACAAAGATGGTCTTTGCCTACAAAAGCGCGCAAGTTCAAGATTCCACGTGTCTTCTATTTAAACAAAGTTTGCATGTAGATTTACGACGCACAAAAGAAATTGCAAAGATCTTCAATTTCATCTCCAATCCTGATTTTGCTAAGATGTTCATCTATAATCCGGATAGCGATATGAAAGGAAGACGAATAATGCACCGTTGATTAAGATTGCACCCTAGCTACATAGTAATTTTTTAATGGTTAAAAGGTAAGATAACATCATATTAAGATTCTATATTTTTTTCTAATCAAATTCCATATATAACATGTTAAATTTAGAGTTACAGTTTAGAAGATATGAGTATTTAAAAAAACATTTGATATGTAGCGTTGATAAAGATTGCACCATAGATAGTTTTTAAAAATGGTTAACAGGTAAAATAACATCATATTCATATTCTATATATATTTTTAATCAAATACCATATAAAACATGTTAAATTTAGAGTTACTGTATAAAAGATATGAGTATTTTTAAAAACATTTGATATGTACTGTTGATCAAGATTGCACCCCTAGATAGTTTTTTTTTAATGGTTAACAGGTAACATAACATAATATTCAGATTCTATATATTTTTTCTAATCAAATTTCATCTATAATATGTTAAATTTGAAGTTACGGTTTAGAAGATATGAGTATTTTAAAAAATATTTGATATGTACCACGGGTTTAATGTCAGAAACGTCAGGGAGTTTTAAACGTCTAGCAAATATGCTCGTATGTTGCAACCGGAAAAAAATTCTTGTAAGTCTCATGTTGGAGACACTGTCGTGGTTCATCCCACGGGTGTGTGGCACAGTCAAGTGGTCGGAGAGCCGGAGTCCTTCGTGAGGTTTTCGACGAACAAATAGAGAAAGTAGAAACCTACCCATAAATAAAATAAATTGGAAGCCCAAATTGCAAAATACTAAATGATAGGGTGCTACCTACCCTGTTCTTGTGTACTTCGTTAGCAGAGTAACCGCTACTGACGCTGCTTTGTTTTCTCCGTCGCTTGTAGCCTGATAGGAGATTGGCATCGTAGCGGCTGGCGCGTCGGCGCCAAGAGTCATATACTTAAGGCGTTACTATACCCGTGAGCACGCTCTGAGTGCCTCGATCTGGAGCTAAAAGTCGAAGGCCATCGATTGATGCACGCCACCAGCCAGCCTAAATGTCGACGCCCTCATCACCCTATTGCTAGACCGAAGGTGACCGTTGAGAATGTATGACTTGAAGTTTACATAGGATTGCACGTACATATACAATTCAAAAAGTATTGGACAATGGACAAAAATCTTGATATAACTTCTTTCCTTATTTTAATTTCTCTTTCCTTTCCATCGTGACATGTAGCCTATAATTCCATTCCTTTCCTTCTTTTAATTTCTCTTTCCTTTCCTGGCTGGCTAATAATAGCGGAATTTATTCCTTATTTTGTCCTGACCCATTCTGACCCTCTACTTTAATTCTTTAGGCAGCTTATTAATTTTAAATTATAGGTGTATATAAGTTGGTTGGATGGGCTTTCAAGAGCCGAGGTGGGACTATTTTTTGTATAAAAAAACAACTTGCCTTTCCATTAAACAAGCATGGTTGGTTGCATGTGCCCTTGGGACTGAACGCCATGGCAGGAGTTCGCTCGCTCGCTCCAGTGCATATTTCCACCTGGGATTATTTTTCGCGTGCTATATGGGCCCCTAGATTCTGATTGCTGGGTCGTTGCTTCCCGTGCTGATGGATATGCGGAGATCCAATCGATCGGATGGGCTGCTGCAGCCAGATGGGCCGCCTGATTGCTAGATGACCAGATGTACGACCGTGTATATAAGACGTCCCGGAATTAGTACCACATTGTTTATGTTGAAAAAAATAGGACGTGTTGAAAAAAAAATTGAAAGCATAAATTCATGTGAAGAAGCGTATTTGTGACGGTGAACCCGGAGACCCAATCCGTGCTTTATTATTAGGGAGAGATTAGAGAGAGATACGCACAACCTAATGCGTGAGATTGGTGTAACAGCATGGAAGAAAACAAAAAAGAAATAAAGAGACAGAAAAGATGGGCACCATACGGCCCCTTTGGCAAAGTTTTTTGTGCGCGTGTTTTTGTGATCTCTTGATGTGATTGATCTAGTGGGCAAGTTCCAACAATTGGTATCCGAGCTAGGTCGAGATTTGAAGTCACGCTTGCCCCAGGGTGGCGACCTGACTAGTGCCTCGCGACAGGCGATGAAGTTGCTGTGTGATGCGGCGATGAGGAGGTTCTGGCGATCGTCGTTCGCCGGAGCGACATGGAGGGAGACGACACGCTTTCGTCGGCAAGGTGGTGGAAAAAGATCGTTGACGGGAGCGGTGGTGCCGTGGTACGGTGCCGGAAAGTCCTCAAGATCGTCATCCGAGGAGTTAGAGTCAAAAGTCATGCAGGTTAGCACGGGCAGTCGGTCGTCGTCGTCATGTCCAAGTGCTTATCTATGTGAGAAGGGGTTGAAGAAGGCGTTGAAGATAAAGTGCATCCAGGCCGTCTACGTGTCTCGACGAGAGGATCAAGTGAAATTTACGAATTCTCGACTAGAGGATCATCTTGAAATTTACGAAGTCACCGTAGGCACCTCGTCGTCGACGGGAACGTCTCCTCCCACTGAATGCGCATCGCCGGAAATCCTGAAATAAATCCAGAAATAAATGCGAGGACCATGACTTGAACCCTGGTGGGCTGAGGATACCACAATCCCTCTGACCATCCAACCACATGTTGGTTCGCGTGTTTTGTGATCTCTTGATGTGATTGATCCAGTGGGCGACTTCCAACACTTCGGCCCAACCGACGCCACATCCATGGAGTTCGCTGCTGACATGGAAGCCCTTCTTGGCCTGCCGGGCATGGACGATGGCAACGAGGATGAACCGTTTTGTATGGATGTGTTCGGCCTCATCGGAGCCGATGGACATAGATGGCATGGCGAGTCAAGCTGAAGATCAAGCCATGCGGTTGTGCGGCCTCGGGCAGGAGGGCGACTGGACAAAGGCAGGAGTGCTTGGCCATGGCGAGGAGGAAACCTGCATGCGGGAACCTGCCTACGGGATTGTTAAACAGAGTGAACTACCTAAAATGCCCCCAAGTAACCAATATACTACTCAAAATCTGGCTTATCTGGACCCTCCAACCACAAAAATGAACGGCCTAAATAGACTTGATGTATTGTAAAAGAATTCCACGTAGGAGACTTTTGAGAAGAAATTGAAGCTCCACAACTTCAGAGGTAGCATGGCTTTTATAAGGACAAGATCATGCTTAGATGAGCAAATGTGGGTGAGCGCATTAGCTGTCCATTATGCCCAATAATACTAAATCTGTACTATCACCTACTACAAAAGAAAACCTTGGTGTACACTACTATGTTCAATTAAATGGTCTCTCTATTATTGAAGAGCGGAGGATATATGTTCCTAGGTGATAGAATGGTGTTTGAGATTGAATGGAAATGTCTGTTGATTGATCATTGCAAGGTACAATTATATGTCCTGAAGAGTCACGACGATCCAAAGGGGATGTGTCGGTTTGAGGCAGAGAGGAAAGAGGCGTCGGTTGTGGGAGCAACCGCACAACCATTGGGCAAGGGGAGATTTCCCCCTAATTACATGTTGTAATTAATCTTAAGACTCCCCTGTCACGCCCAATATGCGACCCTATCCAAAAGGAACTCGAAGGTCCCACCAAGGATAGACCCGCATATTGAAACGCTTTTGCAAGGTGGATATCATTACATCAACATTACATAATAGATAGGGATACATACAAAAGGCATACAATGCCACACGAATACAACAATACATCATCCATAAGAGCATCATCCGACTACGGATGAAACACAAACAGAAACTCAAACGACATCCACCATGCTAGCCCAGGCTGCCGACCTGGAACCTATCCCCTTATCGAAGAAGAAGCAGAAGAAGAACTCCAAATAAGCAAACATCGCTCTCGCGTCATGATCATCGCATAACCTATACCTGCAACTGTTGTTGTAGTAATCTGTGAGCCACGAGGACTCAGCAATCCCATTACCATGGGTATCAAGACTAGCAAAGCTTAATGGGAAAGGAAGGGGTAAAGTGGTGAGGTTGCAGCAGCGACTAAGCATGATATGGTGGCTAACATACGCAAATGAAAGCGAGAAGAGAAGCAAAGGAACGGTCGTGAAGCTAGCAATGATCAAGAGGTGATCCTGAACACCTACTTACGTCAAACATAACACAGAAACCGTGTTCACTTCCCGGACTCCGCCGAGAAGAGACCATCACGGCTACACACTCGGTTGATGCGTTTTAATTCGGATCTGGTGTCAAGTTGTCTACAAGCAGACATTAACAAATTCCCATCTGCCACATAACCGCGGGCATGGCTCTCGAAAGTTTATACCCTGCAGGGGTGTCCCAACTTAGCCCATGATAAGCTCTCGCGATCAACGAAGGATATTCCTTCTCCCAGGAAGACCCGATCAGTCTCGGAATCCCGGTTTACAAGACATTTCGACAATGGTAAAACAAGACCAGCAAAGCCGCCCGATGCGCCGACAATCCCGATAGGAGCTGCACATATCTCGTTCTCAGGGCAACACCGGATGAGACATCCTACGAGTAAAACCAGACCTCGAGTTTCCCCGAGGGGCCCCCGCAGTCTACTCGGTTCGGACCAACACTTAGACAAGCATTGGCCCGGGGGGCTGAATAAAGATGACCCTTGGGTTAATTACTCCCAAGGGAAAAGTAGGTGGTGGTGAGGCAAATGGTAAAACCAAGGTTGGGCCTTGCTGGAGGAGTTTTATTCAAAGCGAACTGTCAGGGGGGTCCCATAAATCACCCGACCGCGTTAGGAACGCAAAATCCGGGAACATAACACCGGTATGACGGAAACTAGGCGGCAAGAGTGGAACAAAACACCAGGCATAAGGCCGAGCCTTCCACCCTTTACCAAATATATAGATGCATTAATAATATAAGAGATATTGTGATATCCCAACATAACCCTGTCCACCATGGAGCAATCTTCATCTTCACCTGCAGCTAGCAACACTATAAGAGGGGCTGAGCAAAACCGGTAACATAGCCAAACAACGGTTTGCTAGGAAGGGTGTCAATGGTTAGAGGTTCATGGCAATCTGGGAGGCTTGATGAGCAAAAGATAGGTAACGCAGCATAGCGATGGAACGAAGCAATTAGCATTGGAATGATAGTAGTGAGATCCAAGGTGACGGTCATCTTGCCTGAAATCCCGCAAGGAAGAAGAACGAGTCCATGAAGAAGATGAAGCCACGAAGATGAACCACACGTAGACGAACGAATCCTCACGATCGCAACGAAACGGGAACTATCGAGAAGAAGCACACAACATGGTAAACAGACCACACATGAACAAGGCATGATGCACAACAAGCATGATGCATGACCAAGCTACATGAAGCTACTCATGGCAAGAGATGATGCAAATAAGAACAACACATCAAGGCAAGTTTAAATGAGGCCGGGAACAACATATAACAACTCCGGTAAGTCCTCATATGCAAATTCTGAAATTGGTCCAGATCTGAATAAACCTTATGTTCAAGTTGTTAAACAGCAACTTAAGATGCACCAAGATGATCTACACGAGATTCTAGTCAAGTTACATATAAAGTTCATTAGATTTGGAGCTACGCCTAGAAGATATGAGCAAAACAAGTTAAACATGGCATCGATGCAAAATGCATACAAACATCAAGCAAACACACCAAAACAAGGATGCAACATGATAATATGAAGCTACATGCAAAATCAAGCAAGTTTCATATAGAGCACACTCAAAACGGAGCAACGGTTCAACACACACACTCTATACAAGTCATAGCAACAATATGTCCAAAACAGCAACTAGGCATCTTACAAGCATCAAAACAACATGCTACAGCATCTCAACGCAATAACAAAAGGCATGGGCATGAAGTACAGGTAAAACATGACAAAACATGAACACTAAGCTATCTCCAGAAACAACTAGAACATGCTCAAAAGGACATGGTAAGATTGCAAATAATAACAGTTTCAGACTTTGCAGAAATAACATCAGGTTGCAATGTTTAGAGCTATCAAACAACATGTTACAGGAACATATTATGGCAAACAAAGGCATGACATGAATCTACTAATAGCATAGAACAAAAGTCCCTTACTGACCATGAGCCAAAAAGGAACCGAAGATAGGATGGCACCCATGTAAACATGGCAAGTTATATTACAGATTCATACATGGCAGGAACAACAATAAGTAGGCATGTTGGTGAGCTTGAACCACTCACCACAGAGCAATAGATGGCATGGCAAGGCAACCAACAGTAAGAAGACATGTTTGTGAAGCTATACATTGCAATAGAAAGGTCATAGGATGCATGGATCACTAGAAAAGCATATGGCCAAAACTGAACTTCATGTTAACAGGTTGACAGCAACATTATTTAGCAAGTTTGGAGCAAGATTAGAACAATCTACAGCAAGCTATAAATGCAACCAGGGGCATGAATGGATAAAGCATAACATGTATAACAAAACATCCTTAGTGAACATCTCCAGAATAATGCACGAAATGACTTGTAGCATCAGGTTTACATAGCAACAAAATATAACAGAATCTGTCAGGAAAACAGCAACAACAAGTACCCTACTTAACAAGCTCGATGCACTCACAACACAACTCACAAAAATACATGGATTGCACCTCTGGAAAGATGGCATGGCATAGATCAAAATACATGTAGACATCAACCTCATAGGATGCACACATCAAACAAGGCAAAAATGACAAATGAGCAAGTTATAACAGTTTCAGCAGATTAACATCAACATGCACTCTTCCAACAGCATTTCGGGCATCAAGATGAGCTCAAATGAAAATGATGCAATGAAATGGAATGAAGTACTCGTCAAGTCGAACAATTTGACATATTACACGCACGAAACGGAGCAGTATGCAGGGAATTATGATGCGATGAACATGGCATGATAAAGTTGCAGATCTCAGGGACTTGGTGGAATTTTCACCTCGCGGGATAAGTTGGACGGGGAGGACCCTGGACGGAGCGGAGCGGGATGGCAGGGCGCGTTTGGTTCGGGACCCCGGTGGATCTGGTCCCGATCCAGATCCGGCCGGAGCTCTCGCCGGAGATGGCGGGGGCGAGGCGGCGGCGAGCACGGGATCCGGCGGATCCGGCGGAGGGCGAGGTCGGGGAGGACCGACGGGTCGGGAGGCGGCTCGGCGGCGCAGCGGCTTGCCGGCAAGGTGCGGCGACGCCGGCGAGGAGTGGCACCACAGACGGGCGGTTCGCGGGCGCTGGGCGGAGCGGGCGCCGAGGCGGGCCGGCAGGCGGCGCGCGGCGAAGCCGGGCGACGGGGTCGGCGGTGGAGGCGCTGGGCGGAGCTCCAGGACGGCGGCGGCAGCCTCCAGCTGGGAACACCGGCGAAGCGGCGGCGCTGGCGACGGCGACGGCCGGAGGCACGGCCTTCAGGCGCGGCTTGGCCTGAACATGCTGCAGCAGGGCGAGGCGGGCTCGGCGGGCGGGCGGCGGCTGGCGGCGGGAGCGCCACGTGGCGGCACAGCGGATTAGGCGGAGACGCGGGCGATGACGTGTCCGGCGCCCGGGCGGACGCGTCCGGCGGCGGGAGGAAGGAGGAGACTAGGGTTTGGACCCGAAATTTCGGAGGGGGAGGTCTATATATAGGTAGTGGGAGCTAGGAGAGTCCAAATGAGGAGCGGTTTTCAGCCACACGATCGTGATCGAATGACCGAGAGCATGGAAGAGACTTAGATGGGTTTTGGGCCACTTTGGAAGGGGTGTTGGGCTGCAACAAAAGAGGCTTTTACGGTTACCCGGTTAACCGTTGGAGTATCAAACGACCTCCAAATGGCACGAAACTTGACAGACGGTCTACCGGTGCTATACCAAGGCCGCTTGGAAAACCTCGTTCCATTCCGAGAATGTTTAGTACCCGCTCACAACGAGAGACAAAAAGGGGACGCTTGAGGACATAGGAGTGCCGGATTGCAAAACGGACAACGGGGGAAAAGCTCGGATGCAAGAGACGAACACGTATGCAAAATGAGATGCACATGATGACATGATATGAAATGCATATGACGACATGGCAAAGTGCAACACGCAAGCAAATGACATGACAACGGCGGCGAATAACTGGCGGACACCTGGCGCATCAAAACCGGGGCGTTACAACACTCCTCCACTAACAAGAGATCTCGTCCCGAGATCTTACGACCGAGACGGAAGGGAAAAAGGGATGAGGTGAAACAAAAACTCAAGAGAAGAAGCAAAGAATCGAGAGTACTCGAGAAGAAGAGAGGGACGACGAGAATGACGAGAATTGAAAGCTCACGGAATCGGATAGACTATGAAACAACTCGTTCTAACCGGAGTGGTTAGAATGAGAAAAGAAACAAATAAGACTGAAAGGATTTAGGCTGAAACATGGAGGGATTAGAACACGAGCTTGAGAGGATGGAATGATACTTGATGAACTCTTGAAGAATGAATTAAATCATGAAGAACCATCATGAAGAACTCCGGTGACAAAAGGATGACGAGATAAAATTAAGGATGAAAGAATAGATGAGCGTTGCGATGATTTAGATGGAGGTTCCGACGAGATGGCCGAGGCAATTGAACTCCGGAAAAGAAAAAAATGAAAACACTTGGAACTAGAATTTATTCCTCACGAACAAAATCCGAAGAAAGGCATTACCCACTTGGATGAAATAAGAATAAGATTTATTGTATGCTTATCCTTCATCAAATTAAATTGATGACAAGCAATGGATTTTGCATACTACTTATTCTTCTTGAAAAGGATTGAGAAGTGACATATCGCAAACTTGAGAAGGTCTTCATGAACCACCGGTGGGATTGAAAAGAACAAATGGATTAACATGATAAACAAGGAAAAGAATTTTGAACGAACCACCGTAAGAATTCAAAAAATGACTGATGAAAGAGAATGAATCACCGGGAAGAATTAGAAGAACAAATATGCCAGAGGGGATTTAGATTTAAAAGAACAAAGAGATCATGAGCTGATTAAAGAGCACTTGAACGAAGCACCGGAAGAATATTGAGACGAACGAAAGGGCACGGATATAGAATAATTGGAGAACGAATCTGAAAACTTAGAATGAAGAAATCTTCTGAAAAGATGACCTCCGAATGATCGAGAGAGAAAGCAACTCCTGAAATGCTCCGGATGGATGAAAAGAATTTGCACGACTGGAAAACAATTTGATAGCATAACATCAAGCTAGGACCGTGAATCTCCTGGGGAACGGACAAGATTTAGAGAAAAAAACTCTTCTTCTATCTTGAAATGACGACGAGGAACGCCACAAAAATTACTGAGATACTCCGGGAGAATGTAAAAGCAAAGAGGTTGAGCCAACAATGAAATGATTTGAAAGAGATCTTGGAGAAGGCATGTGACTGATGAAATTCATTCTTACGTCACACTTTGAAAAGAATTGAGAATAACCCCGAGAGAATTAGAAGAGTCAGGTAAGATCCTGGGAAAAGACCTCTGGGTTAGGTGTTGGGGAACGTAGTAATTTCAAAAAATTTCCTACGCACACGCAAGATCATGGTGATGGCATAGCAACGAGAGAGAGAGTGTTCGCCCACGCACCCTCGTGAGGTCAGTGGCGAAGCGCTATCACAACGCTGTTGATGTAGTCGACGCCTTCACGATCCGATTGCTCCAAGCACCGAACGTACGGAGCCTCCGAGTTCAACACACGCTCAGCTCGATGACGATCTCCGGCCTCCGATCCAGCCGAGCTCCGGAGATGAGTTCCGTCAGCACGACGGCGTGGTGACGATGATGATGTTCTACCGGCGCAGGGCTTCGCCTAAACTCCGCGACGATATGACCGAGGTGGAATATGGTGGAAGGGGGCACCGCACACGGCTAAGGAACGATCCGTAGATCAACTTGTGTGTCTATGGGGTGCCCCCCGCCCCCGTATATAAAGGAGCCAGGGGGGAGGAGGCCGCCGGCCTAAGGGGGCGCGCCAGGGGGGAGTCCTACTCCCACCGGGAGTAGGACTCCCCTTTTCCAAGTTGGAGTAGGAGAGAAAGGGGAAAGAGGAGGAAGAGGGGAAGGAAAGGGGGGGCGCCGCCCCCCTTCCCTTGTCCTATTCGGACTAGGAGGGGAAGGGGCGCGCGGCCCCCTCCTTGCTCCTTCCTCTTCTCCCTCTTGGCCCATGTAGGCCCATTAACCCCCCGGGGGGTTCCGGTAACCTCCCGGTACTCCGGTAAAATGCCGATTTCACCCGGAACCATTCCGATGTCCAAACATAGGCTTCCAATATATCAATCTTTATGTCTCGACCATTCCGAGACTCCTCGTCATGTCCGTGATCACATCCGGGACTCCGAACAAACTTCGGTACATCAAAACTTATAAACTCATAATAAAACTGTCATCGAAACGTTAAGCGTGCGGACCCTACGGGTTCGAGAACTATGTAGACATGACCTAAAACCATTCTCGGTCAATAACCAATAGCGGGACCTGGATGCCCATATTGGTTCCTACATATTCTACGAAGATCTTTATCGGTCAAACCACATAACAACATACTTTGTTCCCTTTGTCATCGGTATGTTACTTGCCCGAGATTTGATCGTCGGTATCCAATACCTAGTTCAATCTCGTTACCGGCAAGTCTCTTTACTCGTTCCGTAATACGTCATCTCATAACTAACTCATTAGTTACATGCTTGCAAGGCTTAGGTGATGAGTATTACCGAGAGGGCCCATAGATACCTCTCCGACAATCGGAGTGACAAATCCTAATCTCGAATTATGCCAACCCAACATGTACCTTCGGAAACAGCTGTAGAGCACCTTTATAATCACCCAGTTACATTGTGACGTTTGGTAGCACACAAAGTGTTCTTCCGGTAAACGGGAGTTGCACAATCTCATAGTTGCAGGAACTTTGTATAAGTCATGAAGAAAGCAATAGCAGTATACTAAATGATGAAGTGCTAGGCTAACAGAATGGCTCATGTCAATCACATCATTCTCCTAATGATGTGATCCCTTTAATCAAATGACAACACATGTCTATGGTTAGGAAACATAACCATCTTTGATTAATGAGCTAGTCAAGTAGAGGCATACTAGTGACTATGTGTTTGTCTATGTATTCACACATGTATCATGTTTTCGGTTAATACAATTCTAGCATGAATAATAAACATTTATCATGATATGAGGAAATAAATAATAACTTTATTATTGCCTCTAGGGCATATTTCCTTCATTACGGCCCACTAAAGAGACAACACCGTTGGAAAGGGATATTGAACAGATAGATGATGCACCGGAACAAATGAAATATTAGAATGAGGTGACAGCCCCGAGTTAATTCGAACACAGACGAATCTTCTGAGATGTCTTCCGAACTCCGGAATGATTGAATGGCGAGAGGCAATCGAGCAAGGAGAACACTTGATCCAAGGAAAAGAATGTGATCAACCCAGAAAACTTGAATCGAAAACACCGGAAAAAGAAAGGGATGAAGAGTGACGAACTAAACAAGAAACCACCGGTTGAAATAATTGAGGGAAGACTGAAGAGGCTCTGTACGAATGAAATTGATGCTCGAAACAGACTCAGGCTCCGGAAAGAAGAGGGTGGGAGGGCGGGAAAAACAAAGGCAACTTGGAAGGGGGAACCGATGAATAACTTGAAGAGAAAACACCGGTTGAAATCACTGAGGAAAGAAAGCAAAGACTTCGCACGAGTAGGATGGATACTCGATTACGGACTCCGGTTCCGAGAAGAAGAAGGGTGGGCGGGTGGGAAAAGAAAACAACTGAGTATTGAACTCGCAAAAGACAAAGAGGTTCGAGTCGACTTGACGAGAGATGCACCGGACAAAAGAGGATGGACAATGAACGAAAAACTAACCGCGTGACCCTAAAGAAAAATTTGAAGGGGAAGAGGAGTAGTTCGAAACACCTACATCAAGATTTCACACCAGAGCGATGAAGGGGCAGAGGAGTAAAGAGTATTCCTACTCTCCGATATAACTAGACTCCGAAAATAGTTTTCTTCTAGACTCAACAACGGCCAAACTACACGATCAATCAAGGGGGCTCCTAAGGTCGGTCGAGGCTCTGATACCAACTTGAACACGCCTAATATGCGACCCTATCCAAAAGGAACTCAAGGTCCCACCAAGGATAGACCAAGATATTGAAACGCTTTTGCAAGGTGGATATCATTACATCAACATTACATAATAGATAGGGATACATACAAAAGGCATACAATGACACACGAATACAACAATACATCATCCATAAGAGCATCATCCGACTACGGATGAAACATAAACAAAACTCAAACGACATCCACCTCGCTAGCCCAGCTGCCGACCGAACCTATCCCCGATCAAGAAGAAGCGGAAGAAGAACTCCAAACAAGCAAACATCGCTCTCGCGTCATGATCATCGCATAACCTGTACCTGCAACTGTTGTTGTAGTAATCAGAGAAACCACGAGGACTCAGAATCCCATTACCATGGGTATCAAGACTAGCAAAGCTTAATGGGAAAGGAAGGGGTAAAGTGGTGAGGTTGCAGCAGCGACTAAGCATGATATGGTTGCTAACATACGCAAATGAGAGCGAGAAGAGAAGCAAAGGAACGGTCGTGAAGCTAGCAATGATCAAGAGGTGATCCTGAACACCTACTTACGTCAAACATAACACAGAAACCGTGTTCACTTCCCGGACTCCGCCGAGAAGAGACCATCACGGCTACACACTCGCTGATGCGTTTTAATTCGGATCTGGTGTCAAGTTGTCTACAACCGGACATTAACAAATTCCCATCTGCCACATAACCGCGGGCATGGCTCTCGAAAGTTTATACCCTGCAGGGGTGTCCCAACTTATCCCATGATAAGCTCTCGCGATCAACGAAGGATATTCCTTCTCCCAAGAAGACCCGATCAGTCTCGGAATCCCGGTTTAAAAGACATTTCTACAATGGTAAAACAAGACCAGCAAAGCCGCCCGATGCGCCGACAATCCCGATAGGAGCTGCACATATCTCGTTCTCAGGGCAACACCGGATGAGACATCCTACGAGTAAAACCAGACCTCGAGTTTCCCCGAGGGGGCCCCGCAGTCTACTCGGTTCGGACCAACACTTAGACAAGCATTGGCCCGGGGGGGCTGAATAAAGATGACCCTTGGGTTAATTACTCCCAAGGGAAAAGTAGGTGGTGGTGAGGCAAATGGTAAAACCAAGGTTGGGCCTTGCTGGAGGAGTTTTATTCAAAGCGAACTGTCAGGGGGGTCCCATAAATCACCCGACCGCGTTAGGAACGCAAAATCCGGGAACATAACACCGGTATGACGGAAACTAGGGCGGCAAGAGTGGAACAAAACACCAGGCATAAGGCCGAGCCTTCCACCCTTTACCAAATATATAGATGCATTAATAATATAAGAGATATTGTGATATCCCAACATAACCCTGTCCACCATGGAGCAATCTTCATCTTCACCTGCAGCTAGCAACGCTATAAGAGGGGTTGAGCAAAAGCGGTAACATAGCCAAACAACGGTTTGCTAGGAAGGGTGTCAATGGTTAGAGGTTCATGGCAATTTGGGAGGCTTAATGAGCAAAAGATAGGTAACGCAGCATAGCGATAGAACGAAGCAACTAGCATAGCAATGATAGTAGTGAGATCCAAGGTGACGGTCATCTTGCCTGAAATCCCGCAAGGAAGAAGAACGAGTCCATGAAGAAGATGAAGCCACGAAGACGAACCACACGTAGACGAACAAATCCTCACGATCGCAACGAAACGGGAACTATCGAGAAGAAACACACAACATGGTAAACACACCACACATGAACAAGGCATGATGCACAACAAGCATGATGAATGACCAAGCTACATGAAGCTACTCATGGCAAGAGATGATGCAAATAAGAACAACACACCAAGGCAAGTTTAAATGAGGCCGGGAACAACATATAACAACTCCGGTAAGTCCTCATATGCAAATTCCGAAATTGGTCCAGATCTGAATAAACGTTATGTTCAAGTTGTTGAACAGCAACTTAAGATGCACCAAGATGATCTACACGAGATTCTGGTCAAGTTACATATAAAGTTCATTAGATTTGGAGCTACGGCCTAAAAGATATGAGCAAAACAAGTTAAACATGGCATCGATGCAAAATGCATACAAACATCAAGCAAACACACCAAAACAAGGATGCAACATGATAATATGAAGCTACATGCAAAATCAAGCAAGTTTCATATAGAGCACACTCAAAACGGAGCAACGGTTCAACACACACACTCTACAAGTCATAGCAACAATCTGTCCAAAACAGCAACTAGGCATCTTACAAGCATCAAAATAACATGCTACAGCATCTCAACGCAATAACAAAAGGCATGGGCATGAAGTACAGGTAAAGCATGACAAAACATGAACACTGAGCTATCTCCATAAACAACTAGAACATGCTCAAAAGGACATGGTAAGATTAGAAATAATAACAGTTTCAGACTTTGCAGAAATAACATCAGGTTGCAATGTTTAGAGCTATCAAACAACATGTTACAGGAACATATTATGGCAAACAAAGGCATGACATGAATCTACTAATAGCATAGAACAAAAGTCCCTTACTGACCATGAGCCAAAAAGGAACCGAAGATAGGATGGCACCCATGTAAACATGGCAAGTTATATTACAGATTCATACATGGCAGGAACAACAATAAGTAGGCATGTTGGTGAGCTTGAACCACTCACCACAGAGCAATAGACGGCATGTCAAGGCAACCAACAGTAAGAAGACATGTTTGTGAAGCTATACATGGCAATAGAAAGGTCATAGGATGCATGGATCACTAGAAAAGCATATGGCCAAAACTGATCTTCATGTTAACAGGTTGGCAGCAACATTATTTACCAAGTTTGGAGAAAGATTAGAACAATCTACAGCAAGCTATAAATGCAACCAGGGGCATGAATGGATGGAACATAACATGTATAACAAAACATCCTTAGTGAACATCTTCAGAATAATGCACGAAATGACTTGTAGCATCAGGTTTACATGGCAACAAAATATAACAGAATCTGTCACGAAAACAGCAACAACAAGTACCCTACTTAACAAGCTCGATGCACTCACAACACAACTCACAAAAATACATGGATTGCACCTCTGGAAACATGGCATGGCATAGATCAAAATACATGTAGACATCAACCTCATAGGATGCACACATCAAACAAGGCAAAAATGACAAATGAGCAAGTTATAACAGTTTCAGCAGATTAACATCAACATGCACTCTTCCAACAACATTTCGGGCATCAAGATGAGCTCAAATGAAAATGATGCAATGGAATGGAATGAAGTACTCGTCAAGTCGAACAATTTGACATATTACACGCACGAAACGGAGCAGTATGCAGGGAATTATGATGCGATGAACATGGCATGATAAAGTTGCAGATCACCGGGACTTGGTGGAATTTTCACCTCGCGGGATAAGTTGGACGGGGAGGACCTTGGACGGAGCGGAGCGGGATGGCAGGGCGCGTTTGGCTCGGGACCCCGGTGGATCTGGTCCCGATCCAGATCCGGCCGGAGCTCTCGCCGGAGATGGCGGGACGAGGCGGCGGCGAGCACGGGATCCGGTGGATCCGGCGGAGGGCGAGGTCGGGGGAGGACCGACGGGGTCGGGGAGGCGGCTTCGGGCGGCGCGGGCGGCTTGCCGGGCGAGGTGCGGCGACGTCGGCGAGGAGCGGCGCTGCACGGGCGGTTCGCGGGCGCGGGCGGAGCGGCGCCGGAGGCGGGCCGGCGGAGGCGCGACGGCGGAAGGCGGGCGACGGGGTCGGCGGTGGAGGCGCGGGTGGAGTTCAGGGACGGCGGCGACAGCTGCTCCGCGGGGACGCCAGGCGGTGGCGCTGGGACGGCGCAGGAGCGCCGGGCGAGGCGGCGGCGACGGCCGAGGCACGGGCGCTGGGCGAGGCGGGCTCAGGCGGCGGGCGGCGGCGGGCGCGCGGGGCGCAACATGGCGACAACGGATTGGGCGGGGGACGCGGGGCGGACGTGTCCGGCGCCGGGCGGACGCGTCCGGCGGCGGGAGGAAGGAGGAGACTAGGGTTTGGACCCGAAATTTCGGAGGGGGAGGTCTATATATAGGTAGAGGGAGCTATGAGAGTCCAAATGAGGAGCGGTTTTCGGCCACGCGATCAGGATCGAACGACCAGAGCATGGAAGAGACTTAGATGGGTTTTGGGCCACTTTGGAAGGGGTGTTGGGCTGCAACAAAAGAGGCTTTTACGGTTACCCGGTTAACCGTTGGAGTATCAAACGACCTCCAAATGGCACGAAACTTGACAGGCGGTCTACCGGTGCTATACCAAGGCCGCTTGGCAAACCTCGTTCCATTTCGAGAATGTTTAATACCCACTCACAACTAGAGACAAAAAGGGGACGCCGGAGGACATAGCAGTGCCGGATTGCAAAACGGACAACGGGGGAAAAGCTCGGATGCAAGAGACGAACACGTATGCAAAATGAGATGCACATGATGACATGATATGAAATGCATATGACGACATGGCAAAGTGCAACACGTAGGCAAATGACATGACACGGCGGCGAATAACTGGCGGACACCTGGCGCATCGAAACCGGGGCGTTACATCCCCCCACTAGTAGAAAAGGGGGCAAAGGTCCAGGCCGGGTCAGCCCATTAGTCCCGGTTCAGTCCAGAACCGGGACCCATGGGGGCATTGGACCCGGTTCGTGAGCCCCGGGGACCGGCCGGGCCACGTGGGCCATTGGTCCCGGTTCGTCTGGACCTTTTGGTCCCAGTTGGTGGGATGAACCGGGACCAATGGGCCTCACTCCTGGCCCATCACCATTGGTCCCGGTTGGTGGCATGAACCGGGACCAAAGGCTGCCCTTTAGTCCCAGTTCATGCCACCAACCGGGACCAATGAGGTGCCTATATATACCCCCTCGCGTAAGAGCAGAGCACACTGCTTTGTTTTTTCTGGCCGTCGAGGGGGAGAGGGCTTGGTGGTGCTCTAGCTCACCTCCTAGCACACAAGGTGTTCGATGGAATGCCCGAGCCACACTACTTAAGCTTTCTCCTCTCCAAGATCGACCTCCAAGCTCAATTTTCCTCAATATTTGTCTAGGTTTAGCGGTCCGTCACGCCCCGTCCCCGTCTTCACCGCCGTCGATCACCCGCGCCGATCTCATCGCCGGCACCACCGTGGTGAGCCTCTTGTTCTTATCTTCTTTCTGAAAGGAAAAATATTCTTACTTGTATGTTTAGATAGATACTTGTATTATTTTCTTACTTTTATTATTGCATCTTATATAGTGCGATGGTTTTGGTATCCGCCCCGTCGGCCCTCGTCCTGTCTATGATTATCTTTTCATAACTAAGGTTCATTTATTGTTTATGAAAATTATGCCGACCAACGTGACATAGATTTTATTTATCTAGGAGGTTGTTGAACCGGAAATTCCAACCGACCCTATTGTAGAGAGGTTAAATTTAGTTGAAGAAGAAAACAATTTCTTGAAGGAAAAAATAAGAAAAATTGAGGAGGAGAAGATGATATTGGAGTTGCATGTTGTGGATGTCGTCGATGATCACAAGATCAAGATGGATGCAATGCGCTTGAAGATTAGAAAGATCAGAAAATATGCCATTCATACCGAGGATTGGTATCATTATGCAGTTGGATCAGTTGTTACCTTGATTGCGATTATGATCGCATTTGTTTTCGCATTGAAATGTTTTACATAGTTTCAATGTATGGTTTAATTAATTAGATGCTCTGGAGAGCTATATGTTGTTAGATGAGAACTATGTATGTACTTTGGTTTTAATGTGATGATGAACTTCTATTAATTTGGTCACTTATTTATCTATTCATGATATTCTGTAATGGTTTTTGACACACTTAATTATATATAATGCACGCAGATGAACCAGCAATGGATGTACGGTGACAGACACACCTCCGAGTACATTAAGGGCGTGCATGATTTTCTCGAAGTGGCTGAGGCAAACAAGCAGAATGGTTTTATGTGTTGTCCATGCCCTATATGTGGGAATACGAAGTCTTACTCTGACCGAAAAATCCTTCACACCCACCTGCTTTACAAGGGTTTCATGCCACACTATAATGTTTGGACGAGGCACGAAGAAATAGGGGTTATGATGGAAGATGGCGAAGAAGAAGAGTACGATGACAACTATGTGCCCCCTGAATACGGTGATGCTATTGAATATCAAGAGGAACGAGACGATGTGCACGATGATGCTGCAACGGGCGAAGCTGCTGAAGATCAAGAGGAACCATACGATGTGCCCGATGATGATGATCTCCACCGGGTCATTGTCGATGCAAGGACGCAATGCGAAAGTCAAAAGGAGAAGCTGAAGTTTGATCGCATGTTAGAGGATCACAAAAAAGGGTTGTATCCCAATTGCGAAGATGACAACACAAAGCTCGGTACTGTACTCAATTGCTGCAGTGGAAGGCAGAAAATGCTGTGCCTGACAAAGGATTTGAGAAGCTACTGAAAATATTGAAGAAGAAGCTTCCAAAGGATAACAAATTGCCCAACAGTACATACGCAGCAAAGAAGGTCGTATGCCCTCTAGGATTGGAGGTGCAGAAGATACATGCATGCCCTAATGGCTGCATCCTCTACTGCGGTGCGTACAAGGATCTGGACGCATGCCCGGTATGCGGTGCATTACGGTATAAGATTAGACGAGACGACCCTGGTGATGTTGACGGCGAGCCCCCAGAAGAGGGTTCCTTGAAGGTGATGTGGTATGCTCCTATAATACCACGGTTGAAACGTCTGTTCGAAATGGAGAGCATGCCAAGTTGATGCGATGGCACAGTGAGGACCGTAAGAAAGACGGAAGTTGAGAGCACCACGACGGGTCGCAGATGGAGAAAAATCGAGAGAAAGTATCGGGATGAGTTTGCAAGTGACCCAAGGAACGTATGGTTTGCTTTAAGCGCGGATGGCATTAATCCTTTCAGGGAGCAGAGCAGCAATCACAGCACCTGGCCCATGACTCTATGTATGTATAACCTTCCTCCTTGGATGTGCATGAAGCAGAAGTTCATTATGATGCCAGTTCTCATCCAAGGCCCTAAGCAACCCGGCAACGACATTGATGTGTACCTAAGGCCATTAGTTGAAGAACTTTTACAGCTGTGGAATGGAAACGGTGTACGTACATGGGATGAGCACAAACAGGAGGAATTTGACCTAAAGGCGTTTCTGTTCGTGACCATCAATGATTGGCCCGCTCTCAGTAACCTTTCAGGACAGACAAACAAGGGATACCACACATGCACGCACTATTTACTTGACACCAATAGTATATACCTGGGAAGCTGCAGGAAGAATGTGTACCTGGGCCATCGTCAATTTCTTCCGTCCAACCATCAATGTCGAAAGAAAGGCAAGCATTTCAAAGGCGAGGCAGATCACCGGAAGAAGCCCGCCATGCGTACTGGTGATCACGTACTTGCTATGGTCAATGATTTACACGTAATCCTTGGAAAGGGTCCCGGCGCACTAGCTGTTCCGAATGACGCTGAGGGACACGCACCATGTGGAAGAAGAAATCTATATTTTGGGACCTACCCTACTGGAAAGACCTAGAGGTCCGCTCTTCAATCGACGTGATGCACGTGACGAAGAACCTTTGCGTGAACCTGCTAGGCTTCTTGGGCGTGTATGGAAAGACAAAAGATACACCTGAGGCACGGGAGGACCTGCAACGTTTGCACAAAAAGACGGCATACCTCGAAGCAAAGATGAAGGTCCCGCCAGCCACGCCTACGAAAGAAGAGAAAGAAATCTTCTTTGAATGCCTACTCAAGATGAAGGTCCCGACGGCTTCTCGTCAATATAAAGGGAATAATAAATATGCGGAGAAAAGTTCCGAACCTAAAGTCTCTTGACGCCACGTGATTATGACGCAATCGCTTCGGTTGCATTGAGGGGCTTCTACCGAAAACGTCCGATTAGCCATTGTGAAGCTATGTGCATTCCTCAATGCAATCTCTCGAAGGTGATCGATCCGAAATCGTACCAAGGCTAAGGAGTGATGCGGCGCAATGTCTTGTCAGAGTTTCGAGCTGGTGTTCCCACCATCCTTCTTCAATATCATGACGCACGTCCTAGTTCATCTAGTCGACGAGATTTTCATTCTGGGCCCCGTATTTTTACACAATATGTTCCCCTTTGATAGGTTCATGGGAGTCCTAAACAAATATGTCCATAACCGCGCTAGGCCAGAAGGAAGCATCTCCATGGGCCATCAAACAGAGGATGTCATCGGTTTTTGTGTTGACTTCATTCCTGGCCTTAAGAAGATAGGTCTCCCTAAATCGCGGTATGAGGGGAGACTGACTGGAAAAGGCACGCTTGGAAGGGACTCAATAATATGCAGGGACGGATATTCTTGGTCTCAAGCACATTACAGTTCTACGTAACTCTACCTTGGTGACCCGTATGTCGATGAACACAAGAACAACAGACTCCAAACACCCGGAGCAATGCGACGACTGGATTACATGTGAACACATCAGGACTTTCAGCAGTTGGTTGGAAACACGTCTCAGAGGTGACAACAGTGTTTGTGATGAGCTGTACTTGTTGTCCAGGGGACCATCTTTGACTGTATTGATTTACAAAGGATACGAGATAAATGGGAATACATTTTACACGATTGACCAAGATCAAAAGAGCACCAACCAAAACAGCGGTGTCCTCTTTGATGCAACAACCGAGAGGGGAAAGGACACATATTATGTTTACATGTGGACATATGGGAACTTGACTACGGACATGATTTTAAGGTCCCTTTGTTTAAGTGCAAATGTGTCAATCTGTTAGGAGGCGGGGTACAGGTAGATCCACAGTACAGAATGACAACAGTGGATCTGAAAAATCTTGGGTACACTGACGAACCGCTCGTCCTAGCCAATGATGTGGCACAGGTTATCTATGTGAAGGACATGTCTACCGATCGAGAAAAGAAAAGATAAGGAAGCGAATACATCATACGATGAGCCAAAGCGCCACATTGTTCTTTCAGAAAAAGGGACATCGTGGGAGTGGAGGGCAAGATGACATGTCTCAAGATTATGAAAAGTTTCATGAAATTCCTCCTTCAAAGTCAAGGCTGACCCAAGCATCCCGATAAACGATGAAGATTATCCATGGTTACTGGCGCAATAAGCAAATGACACAAGCGAAGAAAAAGTGAAGACTTTCTCCGCAACTATTATGATGATACCATGCCAACTTTGTAATGCATTTGTGTATGATACCATTGTCCATTTTGTACATGCATATGCTATGTGGGTGAAATTATGATACCATGCCAACTTTCAACATTTTCAGAGTTCATTTGAAATGCTTTAATGTCTTATGGTTCGGCCCTCGTAATACCATTAATCCCGGTTCGCTCCTTGTCAACTATGTTCTGACCAAGAACACTCTCAAGAGGGCAGCCACGTGGGCCATTGGTCCCGGTTTGTCTGGACCTTTTGGTCCCGGTTCCACGCATGAACCGGGACCAATGTGCCTCGCCCCTAGCACATGACCATTAGTCCCGGTTTGTGCTACAAACCGGGACTAAAGGGTTGGTCCTCGTTGCGCTCAGAGTTTAGTCCCACCTCGCCAACCGAAGGGCGCTCACACCGGTTTATAAGCCCGTCCCTTTGTGCCTTGTTGAGCTCCTCTCAAAGTGAAAATAGATGCCCCTATACAGGGAATTTGACCTAAATTCATAGTGAATTTCTCTGAAATTCATAGAAATTTATTATGAATTTAGGTTGAATTTTCTCTATAGGCGCATCTATGTTCATTTTTTTAGTAAAGTTAATCACAAACTTGTGATTCACACAAATTTCAAAGAATTCAAATTTTAACTATTCAAATTTTAAAACTAATGGCACTAACAGAAAGTTTATAATTTTTCTAAAACTAATGGCACTAATAGAAAGTTTACAATTTTGCTGACCTAAAAGCAAAAAGAATTAAAAAATAGAGCGAAAAACAAAAGAAAATAAATAATACAGAAAACAAAACAAAAAAACTGGAAACAAAATACAAATAGCAACAATAAGTATTTTGTTGTAAGTAGAAATAAAATAAAATAAATAAAGCAACAAAGAAAACAAAAAAACAAAAAAAGTGTTTTCAAATTTGAAAACTAATGGCACTAACAGAAAGTTTATAATTTTTCTAAAACTAAAAGCAAAAAGAATTAAAAATAAAGCAAAAACAAAAGAAAATAAATAATGCAGAAAACAAAACAAAAACTGGAAAACAAAAATAAAAATAGCAACAATAAGTATTTTGTTGTAATTAGAAACAAAATAAAATAAATAAAGCAAGAAAGAAAACAAAAAAAAAGTGTTTTCAGATTTGAAAACTAATGGCACTAACAGAAAGTTTATAATTTTTTTAAAACTAAAGCAAAAAAGAATTAAAAAATAAATAATGCAGAAAACAAAACAACAAACTAGAAAAAAACAAAAATAGCAACAATAAGTAAAGAAAACAAAAAAACAAAAAAAGCGCCTCCTACTGGGCCCCCACGGCCTGAATACGACTAGAAACCCTACCATGGGCCAGGATTCAGGTCCACAGGAGGCCCAGTAGGCCCACAGGCAGATAAGTGACTTTAGGCCCGTAAGCCTGCATTTGAGAGGAGCTCGAAGTGGCCAGCGCAGCAGCGCTTATAAACCACTATCGAGCCCTCTCGGCTAGCGAGGTGGGACTAAACATCCCACCGCACCGCATCAGTTCCAGCACAAGGCCTTTGGTCCCGGTTGGTGCCACCAACCCGGACTAAAGGGGTGCATTGGTACCGGTTCGTGGCACAAACCGGGACCAATGCCCGCTTTAGTCCCGGTTGGTGCCACCAACCGGGACCAAAGGCCGTCAGCTTCTGAAAAAGAGTTTTGGTCCCGTTGGTGGCACCAACCGACTAAAGGCATTGGTCCCGGTTGGTGCCACGAACCGGGACTAAAGCATTTGCTATATAAGCAGCACTTAGCAGTTTTGACCAAATCCCCCACTTCTCCCCCGACGCCCCCTGCTCCTCCTCGTCGCCGTCGCCGCCCGACGCCCCTGCTCCACCTTGCCGTCGCCGCCGCCACCGACGCCGTCAGGCTGCTCGCCTTCGCCGCCGCCGCCGCCACCGACACTATCAGGCTGCTCGCCTTCGCCGTTTTCATCGCCACCGACGCCGTCAGTCTGCTTCGCTCGCCGTCGCCGTCGCCCCTGTGAGCACAGCCTGCTCCGCGCCCCCCGACCAGCGCCCTGCGCCCCTATCTCTTGCAGCTGCCGTGCCCCTGCCCTTGCCTGCCCTCGCACCCGCCGCCCCCCTGCTTGTGCCGCCACACCCATGCCCCTGCCCTGCATTTTCATAGCATTTTTTGTATTTTTTGTGTATATGTGTTTGTATGTGTATATATGTGTACATGTTCATAGTATTTTTTCATAAATGTATTTTTTGTCAATTTATGTATATGTTCATATATATATATATATATATATTATTTTAGTTTAGTAGATTAGGAAAATTTCAGATGTGTAATTATATTTATTCATAAAAATATGTTCATATATATAGATTGTCTAAGATTAGGAAGATTAGGAAAATTAAAGAAGAAAAAGAAGAGGAGAAGAAGAAAGGAATAGAATAAATAATCTATTCCTTTCTTCTTCTCCTCTATTCCTTTCTTCTTCTCCTCTTTTTTTTATCTTCATTTTTTCTCTTCGATCTTCTCCTCTTTTTATTTCTTCTTTGTTTTCTTATGTTTTATCGGGTCTGTCTTCGTCGATATACCCCTCCCGATAACTTCAACACGAGAGGGGGTCAATATACCCCCTCCCCGATAATATTATTTTCCCATGTACGTATGTCGTCGTTGTCTATATAACCCCCTCCCGATAACTTCAACACGTGGGGGGGTCGATATACCCCCTCCCCGATAACATTATTTTCCCGTGTATGTATGTCGTTGTTGTCGATATTACCCGCTCTCGACTGTGATAACTTATACCAAAACTCTCGAGGACACCCAAACCCTAGAAAAAACGATGTCGGTCTCCTACGCCCTCCCGTCGCGCCCCTACCCGACAAAATCTCTCGAGGCCACCCCCTCTCGCTCGACCAAAACTCTCGAGGACACCCAAACCCTAGAAAAAACGATGTCGGTCTCCTACCCCTCCCACCGCGCCCCTACCCTTGAAGCGTTGCCGAGGCCAGCCCAAACCGGGAATAAGCTTGGTCTACGTTTGCCACTAATATATCCACGTGTTGTCATGTTTGTGTAATAATTGCCATGTTGTAATATTTGCAGAAACAATGGAGCACATACGAGACGAGGAAGCAGAACAGGTGTTGGGGGACATAATCTTAGCCGGAGGTGATATCTTGTCGTATCTTAACGACAATGATGGTCTGGAAGAACAGGGTGAAGAAGCAGGCTACGGTGATCGAAGAATGGAGGAGGAAAGACATGATTATGATGGCTCTGGTGACCCAATGACGGTGCAAGAAGGAGACCGTGATGACGGCTCCGGTGACCGAACCAATTCTGACCAGGTATATATATTTGTTAAGCCTGTGCTGACTAGCTAATTGATGCTTTCATTGTTTTGGTATATGTACACATATTAATTAACTCTCGTATTTCTTCTTTTTTCTAGCCCTCCGGATCGAGCACAACTTCGGTAAGGAGACGAGGCCCGAAGAAAAAGTTGAGCTCGGATGAAAGGTTTGAGATCACAGCAATCGCGCGCGACGGTGAACCGATTGAACCCATTCGGACAAAGAACGCATTTGCTGCTCAGTGCGGGGTTCTTGTTAGGGATAAGATCCTGATCAGCATCCACCAATGGTATAAGCCTAAGAACAAAGACCCTGAGGTGTCTTATGTCAATGATATGCAGAAAGATGATCTTTGGACTGAGCGGAAGGCAAATTTCACCCTACCGCAAGAGGAGGATCCGGAGAAGCCAGTTACAGAGCAATTAATCAAGTCTTTTGCTCTTAAGAAGATGGCAGGCCTATTCAGGAGGTGGAGGAAAGAGCTGAAAAAGTTTGTCGACAAAGAAGGGACATCAGAATTCATCGGCAAATACAAGAAGATTAGAGATCACTTGCCCGCATTTGTGGCCCACACGACATCGGAAAAGAGTAAGAAGATGTCGGCGACAAACATAAATGCTGCGAAGAAGAAGTTTCACCATCACACGGGGTCAGGTGGCTACCTCAAAGCCCGGCCTAAGTGGGCCAAGGCTAAGAATGATCTGCTTGATAAAGGGACCGAACCAGAGACAATGAACTGGCCAGACCGTTGCCGTACTTGGTTCTTCGGGGCTGGCGGAACCTTGGACACTGTATCAGGGAAGTGCCGTTGGACGGACGAGCAACTGAAAATATCAGTCAAGAGGCTTCGGCACTATATCAATGCAGCGCAGCAAGGGACGTTCGTTCCAGACAGGGAGAACGACGAGCTCACAATGGCCCTCGGGAATCCCGAGCACCCTGGACGGACACGAGGCACGCCAGGCTCCATTCCGTTGAAGGTTGGTTTTCCGGACGTAGGGGGTTACAAAACCCAGGAGAGGAGGAAGAAAGTGAAGCATAGGCAACTACAGGCGCTGCACGAAAAGGTACAAGGGCTAGAGGAACGAGAAGCAGATCGCAGCAAACGACCTGCCGAAGCTTCCCCCGAAGCTACCCCGCCATCTCAGCGGAGAAGCAGCGTGGCTTCCACCGAGCTGCTTCAGCCAAAGCATGTCTTGCGGCTCCTGCTAGCTACCCCGTGGATTTTATCACGGAGTCTCAAAATTGCCACCTTATGGCGCAATGGCAGAACTTAAAAGTCAAGGCGGCCGTCGGCCAAGTTCGACCTTCTGAACCCGGCGCAACTTTTCACTGTCGTCCAATTCCAGAAGGATATGCTAGGGTGACGGTGGACGAAATAACGGAGGGATTTGAGGACCTCCAGCTTGAACACCCTACCGGTGAAGGGGAGACTCGGCCGGGTTATGCTCTGAAGACTCCATGCCTATGGCGGAAGGAGTTCATCAAGTTTCCGAACTGGACGCCTCCTCCTCCTCCTCCAGCGAGTTAGGGCACTCCGCCTCCTCCACCGCCTCCTCCTCCGGCGAGTGACGATCAGGGCACTCGGCCTCCTTCTCCGGCGCGTGGCGGCATTCCGCCTCCTTCTCCGCCTGCGCCGGCGCGCCCGAGCAGCCAGCAGCCTCCTCTTTCTCCACCTCGCCAGCAAGGGCGGAAGAGACCCTCTGCCGCCCCGGCAACTCCGGCGCGTCGTATTCCTTCTCCTCCGCCTCGTAAGCAAGCACGAAAGAAAACAGACGCCGCAGCCGCTCCTTCTGCTCCGGCGCCTAGCAGTACAGCCGGAGGCGGGAGGCAATACAGATACGGTCCTTCTCTCAAGCCTCTAGAGAAGTAACCGTACGAGAGAACCGAGGAGGAAAATGCGAAGATCGTGCGGGCCGAAGTGGACGACTTCTTTGAAGGGTTGAAAGTAAAGAGACATCCACCTCCAGAGGAGAAGGTAGATCCGGTGAAAGCAAAGCGCACTATCGATACCCTGAGGAAACCACCAAAGTCTCCGCCGAGAACCAACTATGAGCACATTACTGAACAGACATATCTCGAAGCGGAGCGGTCGGGAAGTACTGACAGACATCAAAGGTCAAAAGAACGAGCAGCTGCGAAAAAAATTGCCCAGCTTGGCGAACAAGCAAATCAATCATGCCCCCCACTCAATGTGTCTAGCGGTGACATCGTCCTAATGCTCCGGGGATGGTGCCCGGTTATGGCAATCTTGCAGATTACCTGCCTGACGATGTAAATTTTGATTTCATGGAGGTGGACGAACACAGATACGAGTACGGGAAGCCTCTCGTCAAAGATGAAAATTCTCTAACAACGATGATGTGAAGATTCCATAATTGGTACATGAAAACCTGCAGAGAGTTTGGGGGGACGAATACTTTGTATCTGAGAATTAAAGAGGAGCACGGCCTCGTTGGAAGTGACCTGTTGCCTGTTCCATTTGAGGAGTTCTTCGAGTTCTTCAATCAAAAGGCCCTCGATAAATTAACGGTCTTTTGGTACTGTCTGAAGTACTATTTCTATCATTAAGTCTCTATATATAGCTCGGCTCTTTCATTGCATGTATTTATAATTAATTATCCTCACTACATTATGCAGATTGAAGATCGTCGAGTGTAGAAAACAAGAAATGTATGATATTGGGTTTATTAACACAAATATCATTGATGAAATTCAGGTTAAAAAGCACGTCGAAGAGGCCGAGGCCAACTTGCTATTTCGTTGATCAAAAATCAAAACAAAGATACCATACTCTTTCCTTACAACTTCAAGTGAGTGTTACTGCCGTGTGCATATTCGGTTTCCCTTATTACTTGAGCGAGGTTATAGTAATGTAATTGATGAGTTATGCATGCGTGCGCAGCTTTCACTATGTTCTTCTGGAGATTAAGCTTGAGCGGGGACTAGTAACCGTCTTAGACTCGAGACTAAAAGATCCCGAAACCTATGCGGACATGACTAAAATGCTCAACAAGTAAGTTCAATCGATCATTATTGCACCATATCGGCAACTTTTTGTTCATTTCCTGATATCTCAAGTAATAATAATTATTTTCTTTGTCTTGCAAGGTTTGGAAATACTTCACCGCAGAAGCTCCGGGACTACCAAAAGAGCTGCGATATACATACCCGAAAGTAAGTACTACTGGCTAGCTAGTTGCGCGCATCTCCCATTGATTCTATAGCTATACTTTCATCAATGCCATTTATAATGCTTCATTATCAGTTTGATTGACCTCTATTTCTCGTAAAGTACTTGTGGCAGGAACAAAGGAATAATTACTGTGGATACTACGTGTGCGAGTTCATCTACAACACGAGTTTGAAAAATAAGCGGGGCTACTCTAAAAGACAATATGAAGTGCGTAAGCAATAATATTCACAATTTCATTTTATTACACCATCATTTCTGTTGAGTTTCATTCATATATATGTATTAACCCCCTTCTTCAAATTAGACGTGACAGATGTGGAATGAACTCCTACCACAAGATCGCATGAAAGCAATTCAAGAGGAATTGGCGGGATTCTTTCTTGACCACGTCATCAATAAAGCCGGAGAATACCATGTGGAAGTTGATTTCAATTGCTAGGGGATTGTAAGAGATCTTACATATTGTATATGTATGTAGCCAGTAGTGTCGGATAGATAATACAAAAACTTGTTGTTCGACCAATCTCTCGGAGAAGGAGAGGTCGATCGATCACTTCTCTCGGTATGCATGACGAACTTCTGTACTTAATGGTTTCCTTCATTTTCTTACTAGCTAGCGCGTCGAGGGCCTCTCTATGTATAGTACGTAGCGTCGACCAAGCACGAAGATAAGAGAGGACACTTCTCCCTATTAATTAGCTAGCTAACACAATATATGAAACACCTAAATTAACCCCCAAAACCCCCACCCCCTCAAAAAACAAAACCCCAGCCCTGAAATGTTGACGCGTGGATGCTTTTTGGTCCCGGTTGGTGCCACCAACCGGGACGAAAGGCCCTCCTGCCTGGGCTCGGCGCACCGGCCAGGTGGAGGCCCATCTGTCCCGGTTCGTGTAAGAACCGGGACTAAAGGGCCAGGGAATTAGTAACGATCCTTTAGTCCCGGTTCAACAAAAGGGACAAAAGGCCCGTATGAACCGGGACAAATGGCCCCTTTTCCACTAGTGCCCTAATCTATGCTTGACCATGTAGAATCATCTCACGATTGTCCGGGTTGCGCTATCATCTCAAAAGGATTTTCCTCCAAAAGTTTTTCATAACAATCTTTGATGAGAACTTGAAACATAAACTCACAAAGAGAAATAGCGTAATGTGATGTTTTTGAACAAGGATATCTCAAGATGAGACTCCCCTTGATACTTGCAAGTCCCGAAGCCGTCGCATACCAATTCCATGAACGTATTTTTGGAATGTAGAGGTTGGTAGAGACTTGATGAATAAATTAGTCATATGATTTGACTTGCAAGATATGTAATATATCGATATTGCTTATTACATAACCTGTTTGCATCCGGGCAACACAAGCAACATTATCTTTGAGAAAATGATTGGTGGATGTAGCCACGAGATCTGTTTTTTTCATGGCAGCGGTGCCTTTGCTTCCCAATCGCAACCCTCTACTTTCTCCACAACAACTTCCCCCACTTCATCTTCTCCAAAGTCCATTAAATAGTGGAACTGGAAAGGACCCAGATCTATATTTAAGGGGGGCATCGATCAATCACATCAGAGTCAATAAGACGAGATGTGGAGGTCGAGATTCAAGTCAAGTTTGAGACCGGCGGCAGGAGGCAGAGCGACGGCTCGCCGGCACGGCGGCCTCCTCAGCGGTCGTGGTTCAGGTAAAGGTTCGGATCGATGGAAGAGACAGAGCGACGGCTCACCGGTGCGGCGGCCTGCTCGATGGTCGTGGTTCAGGTAAAAGTTCATACCGGCGGAAGAGACGAAGCGACGGCTTGCCAGTGCGGCATCCTCCTTGGTGGTCGTGCTCCAGTCATTAGTGTTGCTGCTCGCAGCTATGGTCTCCTAATCCCACTGGCCGGTCAATGGCGTGGCTCACACCCCGTCGCTGTCTACTTCTGATGCATTCTTAGGGCATCTCCAACAGGTTGTATGTTAGTCTTGTTGGTAAAATGTCCATGTCATCAACCAACAAGCTATCATACAACTACTCCAATGGATTGTATGTAAGCTATCCAATAGATGGTGAGATAATAAATGTAATTGCTCTCTATTTCACCTCGGAGCTTGTGCAAAGGTTGTTGGTTAATCTACATACAACTTTGCTCTCTCTCCATATTTAATACATGCCACATCATCACTATGTCCTAGGTGGCAAATTTACCAACATCTATCTTACAACTATTGAAGATGCCCTTAGAGCATCTCCAACATGCCGCAACCGCACGGCATGCTAATTTTTTTACAGCGCTGAAATAGCTTTTTTTCACGCGGCAGGGCACTTGCTCCAGCAGCCACTGCAAAATATGGCGCGTGCGAGCAGCTCTAGCAGGCGCGCTAAGTTTACAGTGCAGGCGTTCAGCACAAACAACATTTCACACTGAAAATAGAACAAAGAAGACCAAACAAACAAAAATAAATCAACAATTAAATAGTTCAATTTATTACAACTCAAACAAATATTTTATCTTTCAATACAACAAATAGTTCAACAGTACAACATCAAACCAACAAATCGGGCCACCCTCTCAGCCCTCCTCCGCACTCACACAGGACGTCCCAACAACTCATACTGAGAATAGTCTAAATCTTGCCCACGCTCATTCTGGATAATCATGTTATGCATGATCACACAAGCATTCATGATGTACCAAAGGATCTTTTGATCCCAAAATATGGTCGGTCCTCTCACAATAGCAAATTGAGCTTTCAAAATAAAGCTCTCTCCGCATCTTTCCTAACCGCTGCCTGAGCATTGTGGAAATCCAGATTTTTCTTAACTTTCAGTTTTTTCAACGGCTTCACAAATGTTTGCCACTTTGGGTAGATGCCATCCGCAAGATAGTAGGCATAGTTGTATGTATGGCCATTTGCTACAAACTCTACCGGTGTAGTTTCACCATTTGCAATCTTATTCATGAGTGGTGACCGATTAAGAATGTTGATGTCATTTAAAGATCTAGGCATTCCAAAAAAAAAGCATGCCAAATCCAAGTCTCCTGATCGGCCACTGCTTCAAGGATTATAGTGGAACTCTTTTTCTGGCCGTGGAATTGTCCATGCCATGCCTTAGGACAGTTCTTCCACTTCAATGCATGCAATCTATTGAGCCAAGTACACCTGGGAACCCGCGAGCTTTGTTCATCTCCAATAGCCTTGTGGTGTCTTCAGCATTGGGAGCTCTCAAATATTCCGGACCAAACACTTGCACAATTCCGACTGCAAAGCGCTTGACACACATGATGGCTTGACTCTCACCCATGGCCAAGTGGTCATCAACTAGATCCGCCGGAATACTATATGCCAACATATGCAAAGCGGCTGCCACTGTAGGTGTCAAAATCGGTAGATCTCGGGTAGGGGGTCCCGAACTGTGCGTCTTAGGATCGAAGGTACAGGAGACAGGGGACAGGATGTTTACCCAGGTTTGGGCCCTCTTAATGGAGGTAATATCCTACTTCCTGCTTGATTGACTTTGATGAGTATAGGGGTTACAAGAGTTGATCTACCTCGAGATCGTAATAGCTAAACCCAAGATGTCTAGCCTGTATGATTATGATTACCCCTACGGACTAAACCCTACAGTTTATATAGACACTGGAGGGGGCTAGGGTTGTACATAGTCAGTTTACAGAGAAAGGAATCTTCGTATCTGAGCGCCAAGCTTGCCTTCCACGCCAAGGGGAGTCCCCTCCGGACACGGGGGAACGCCTTCCATATCGTATCCTCACGGCCCATGGGTCCGGCTCATGTCACATAGCCCGAACGCCCGAGGACCCCCTAATTAATCCATGACTCCCTAAGTAGCCCCCGAACCAGTCTTCAATGATGACGTATCCGGCGCGCACATTGTCTTCGGCATTGCAAGGCGGGTTCCTCCTCCGAGTACTTCATAACATTTGAACCAAAGGACTATATTCGGCTTTTACATCTTCGGTCTTGGTAAGGTGAATTCTTCGAACAGCTCGGCTTTACATTAAATGTTATACCCTTCGGCTTCTACGCCATCGTCGCCCCGGCTTCCACATGTCAGACGAATACGAGGGATCCAAGCATTTTTACACATAACACCCGGGCCATGTAGGGAAGGCGTCTATTTAAGGAGATTGAATCTCAGATGCCATTCCACACCAGGCGGAAAATCCTTAGAGCTTGCCACAAGAAACCGCGCAAACATGGCTAGCATTCCCAGTTCTTCCTCCCGCCCCCACGGCCCTGAAAAAGGCGATTGGGAGAGCTGCTCAGTATCCCACGCCCAGCTGACCAAGCTCCAGACGCAGGGATATCTCCCTCCCGCGGATCTAGTCCTCGTTCGGGCGGGATTAGCTTCCATCAACGGTGAAGCCCTGGCGGAAAACTTCCCCAATCCTACCGAGGGGGAGCGAGTGTGCTTCGTTTCCTTCCTATTAAGAGGCATTGGATTTCCAATCCATCCTTTCCTCTGAGGTCTCCTGGAGTACTATGGCCTCCAATTGCACAATCTCACGCCGGGCTCCATTCTGCACATCGCGGGCTTTGTCGCTCTTTGCAAGCTGTTCCTAGGCTGCGAGGCCCATTTTGAGTTATGGAGGAAATTGTTCTGCCTCGTCCCTCGCTCCCAAAAGGGATCCATATTCGAGGTGGGCGGCGCCGAAGTATGGCGCATAGCTGGGACAGGATATCTGTCCGGCACTCCGAAGAAGGCATCCGAAGAGTGGCCCTCGGAGTGGTTTTATATTGGAGATGTCGTTCTCTCAGACCCAATCCGACGAGGCCTACCCGAATTCTCCAACGTTCCGTTAAAGAAACGCCACAGCTGGCGCCCCCGGAGCCTCAAGGAGGAAGATAGTGCGGAGGTTAAGAAGTTAATGGACAACATAAAGATACTCGCCCAATCCGGACTGTCCATAATTGAGGTTATGGTGATTTCCATAACGTGAGGTGTTCAGCCACTCCAATCCAGAGGACTCCCCATGTGGAACTACAACGGGGAGGATGACACATCTCGCTACGGGCGCAAAGGTCCGGACAACTTCGCCGCCCTGGCCGTCATGTTGGCTGATCTTTATAAAGGGGAGAAAGAAGAGTTTACTCGCCTTAAATGCCGAGAAGGCTTTTCCATGTACAATCCTCCTAGCTGGGTGATCCTTTGCTTTGTAATTTTACTCGATCTCCTTCCTGAGTCGTACTTATTCAAACTTTAATCCGACTATCTTTAACAGGAATGGAGGAAAGCCGTCGCAGGGATTTACAGCCCTGCTCCGCAGCCAGGGGATCATATTCGGGACCTGGATCCCGGATTTTAGGAGGATCCGGATATATTTGTAGAGCTCAAGGAGGAGGTCTTCTGTCAGGCGAGCTACGATGGCACGGAAGTGGCCATTACTTCCGATTACCCCGGCCTTCTCCCTTCTTCTCACGTAAGTGCCCCGAAGACATCTCCTTCAAAATAGTTCTCACTGCGCTTCACCCACCACACTATCTCGTGTTTCAAAGGGGCGGCGCTCGTCTCGCCACTGCGCTTCATCCACCTTGTGCAGCAGCTCACGGTGACCAACACGTCCGCCTTCGACGAGGATGCGGCTGACACGCTAATCAGCATCTCCCTCCCTGCAGCTCATGTCATCCCCCGTCTCGGTTGTCTCTCATCCGGCCAGCAACAGTGAGCCCCCTCTTCTTCGCGTCTCACTCTTCTTCATGCTCCGTGACAGAAAAATTAACAAGGGAGCCCCGTGTTTTTTGTGGTAGATCTCGTCCTACCTAGCTTGGATCCGTGGACGCCGAGTGGATTAGGCAACTTGGGTGCCTGTGGCTGCGGCTCATCTCCAACTCAATGCACCATGTACTAGTTAATGCAAGTGATCAATTAATGTTTGGAGTGTATACATCTCAAAAGCAAACATTTGTGTTGTCTGTTTAGTTAATTAAGATGTTGATTGAATCGTATATAGCTCAAAAGCATAAAATGGAATTTGTGGATCAAAAAAAATCCTAATTAGTTAGTAGTAGCGCGGGGTAGCATCCTGCGCTGCTGCTATTAGTAGTAGCGTGTGTGCAATACACGCTACTACTATCAGAACTAGCTATAGCGCGGGGTAAAAAACGCGCTACTGCTAAAATTTAGCTGTAGCGTCATAGTAGTAGCGCGGGCACCAGCGCTACTGATAGCTAAAAAACCCACGCTACTAATAGCCCTTTTCCTAGTAGTGAAGCCTTCATCGAAGAGGTATGGTTTTTTAATATGCCCCATGGCAATCATACCGTTCCTTACTGCGCCATACTTCAAGAAGAGCGTTCGCCGGACTGTATCCGGAGACCTCGCCAGGCACGCGTCCACCAATCCGACCCCGGACCCTGCCTCCAGGGCTAGAGTTGATACGGGTGCAATGCCGGATTGTCCTCTCTCTGAAGATTCGGATAATGTATCCGTCACCAACTTCGAAGTGGAGAGTGCAATGAACCATCGGCGCCGGAGGGCCGCTGTGCGCGACCCCCACTTTATTGAAGAGGCATTCAATGCCTTCAGCTCGGTGGATGCATACCTCCGAGCTGCTCGAGATTGGCTTCCTGGAGCCACTTACCAGCTTTCAAAGGATATGCGGGTAAGATCGTACTGTCCCCAACTATTATGTAATGGTACGATGTAATGATATCCACCTTGCAAAAGCGTCTCCAATATGCGCTTCTATCCTTGGTGGGACCTTCGAGTTCCTTTAGGATAGGGTCGCATATGGAGCGTGACAAGTTGGTATCAGAGCCTCGACCGACCATAGAAGCCCCCTTGATTGATCGTGTAGTTTGGCCGTTGTCGAGTCTAGAAGAAAACTGTTTTCGGAGTCTAGTTATATCGAAGAGTAGGACTTCTTTTTACTCCTTTGCCCCTTCGCTCTGGTGAGGAATCTTGATGTAGGTGTCTTGAATTACTTCTCTTCCCCTTCAAACTTTCTTTAGGATCACGCGGTTAGTTTTCCGATCGTTGGTTTCAGCTCTTTTCATCCGGTGCATTTCTTGTCAAGTTGACTCGAGCCTTTTCACCTTTGCCAAGTTCAATCCTCAGTTGCTTTCTTTTCCCACCCGCCCACCCTTTTTTCTTCTCGGAGCCGGAGTCCGTAATCGAGTATCCATCCTACTCGTGCGAAGCCTTTGCTTTCTTTCAACCGGTGTTTTCTCTTCAAGATATTCGTCGGTTCTCCCTTCCGGGTGTGTTTGTTTTTCCCGCCCTCCCACCCCTTTTCTTCCCGGAGTTTGCGTCTCTACTCGAGCATCAATTTCACTCGTGCGAAGCCTCTTCACTCTTCCCTCAATTATTCCAACCTGTGAATTCTCGTCTCGTTTCATATTCTTCATCTCTTTTTCTTCTCCGGTGGATTCAATTCAAGTTTTCTTCAGTGTTGATCGTATTTTTTCCCTTGGTTAAAGTGTTTTCCCTGCTCGTTCGCCTCTCGCCAGTTTATCCTTCTGATGTGCTCAAGACATCTCAGGAGATTCCTTAGTGTTCCAATTAATTCGAGGTTGTCACCTCATTCAAATATTTACAATGTAACTAACTCCCCTTATATCGTTGACATAACATGGTGTAGAAAACTTAAAAATTCAATCTTTACAATGTAACTAACTCCCCTTATATCGTTGCTACAGAATTGTAAAGGTCAACTGATAAAAATGACTTAAAATCAATATCTCATAATTTAGCCGCAGTTTTCCCAACAGCGGCATAATTTTGTATGACTTGAAATCAATATCTCATCACAGCAACAACATAATTTATCATAACAACATGACTTTGAATCCCAAATCCCAGCATTCATAGTTTATCATAACAACATAATCAGAAGATATCCAAGCGGCAGGATTCTGTCAAAATAAGAACATATCTAAGTTGAGAACACAGGGAGAAGATATCACAAGGCCATCCTATCCTGTACACTGCGGCATGCATGTTCCTGTGAGAGCATGTTCATTTTGATTGTATCCTGTACATTGTTGTACTATGTCACAAAAATATGTAGGAGTGATCCGACTACTCATATGAGAACATCCATCCAAAAATTTCATGACCAAATTATACTGAAAATCAGGTTGGCATCCATCCAAATATATTATACAAATTGCATATGTAATCAGGGTAGTTCTAATATAACGTATGATGCATGGTGCAGAGTTGCGTGTTGCAAGAAAAAAGCATCAGTCTAGTAGGACAAATCAAGTAACGGACATGCTTCAGAATCCAATTTCAAAAACCAATAAACACCAAAATTTGGTAATGGTATATATATCAAGCATGAATACAATTTATGTAAACACAAAATCACAAGGGAGTATTTTATGTTCTAAGCATATGACTATATTACAAAAGCGAGCAAATGAGAAAGCATATGTCGAACATTCATAACACTGGCAGCTGGTTATCAAGTACAAGTATCCACTTGCAGCAAGTACATACCAACTTGCCGACTAATGCTCACATTGTCAAGTCAGATTAAGCGAGTCAGTAGTTAGTTCCCCAGAAAATACAGAGCATATATATACTGAGCGATATACATGACCATATCCACTAGAATTAAAAACGGTTGTGCTCTCCTTGACAAGGAGCAAAGCGAGAAACAGTTGTGACAGATAGTGACATCTTAGACACACTATACAGTATAGGCAATTCCCTGCAAGATCTTAACAAGTCACTATCTACAAAAGCTCTTGAGAGGATAGTGAAAACAATTTAACTCATTATCTGTTCATTAGCTATACACTAAGAGCAAACTGATTTACTTGTCTACATGGTACTCCCTCCGTTCCGATTTACTCTCGTGGTTTTAGTCCAAATTTGAACTAAAACCACAACGAGTAAGTCGGAACAGAGGGAGTAGCTTACAGGCCAACATTGGCAGGTTCAGAAAGAGTAATTTGGCCATTAACACGAGATGTTCAACAAATCCTACACTACGACGAGCAATCACCATCACCATCAAAAAATCACGGCAATCTCGCCATGTAGGGTTAGGGTCCATGTGGAGCTAGGGGTAGGAGACGGCGTTCTTGGCGAGCTTGCCGGTGATGACGAGGCGGACGGAGGACGTGCGGGATGTGGCATCCATGGCGGCGGGGAGAGGAAGGGGAGGGAGGGGAGGGGCGGGGCGGCGATGACTTACCACCGGGGAGAAGGTCAATATGCTGGAGGAGTGACACCGGTGTCGAGGCGTCGGGCAGAGTCGGTCGGCAGCGCTCCTCCTCTCACCGGCGGGGCTCCTCCCCTCGGTGGCGGCGGCGGCGTTGAAGATCCGGCAGCAAGGCTCCTCTTAGTGGTGTGGAGGAGGATGGCGGCGTGCGCTGGGACGAGAGCTTCCCCGAGTCCTTCGATGAGGGTTATGAGCCGCATGGGTTCGAGAGGATCGAAGGGGATTAGAGAGGATCGGCCCATGCAAACCCCCTGTACCAAATGGGCCAACGGTTTTCTTTTGGGGGGTTTCTGGTCCATGCGAGGAAAATCCTCTCGAAACCCCTCCCATCCACTCACGCCAAACGAGGCCTTAGGAGTTTTTAGGCTGTGATATGTGCGAGAGCAAAACAAATCTCGGTAAATTGTTGAAAAAACAACATAAAGCCCCTTGGACTCAATAGAAATTGCAATTGGGACCTCTGTCCCGATCGAGCTCTCGTGCAAGATCTGCCATGGGCAGGGAGGTCGCAGCTCCGCCACTCGCTGCCGAACCACCACGGAGCCACCGCCCACACACCATCGCCTCTCCAGCCTCGGCTAGGGCCAGCGGGCAGAGCTCGCGTCTCTCGCAGCAATGCCTCCTTGCGCAGCAGCAGCTCAAGCAGCAACGGCAGGTTGATATAGCAGATTCAGCCCGAACTATGGAGGAGCCCGCAATTTTTTTTACAAACAAGTGATTTTGCAGTATGTTTGCGCGCCTGCAACCACTCTTCACAGACATTTCCACGGCATAGTTCCGGGCTTGGTTGCGTTCTCTCCGATAGAAAAAAGAATGGATATACTCAAACACGTGCTTCTACGTCCATTAAGATATAAATATATAATTCCAAACAAGACAAAAACATATAAACTTTACCTCAGAAAGTGGGTTAAGCCTAGCATACATGCACAAACAACGATAGGGTTTCTAACCCACTACTAATAAATTAGGATTTCTTAACCAACCAGGAGAGATGATACTACAGAGACAAAAAAATCATAATACTTGTAGGCACCAGCACAATAAGAGCAACATTGACCACCTTCTGCATGTTATCCAGCCTCCTGTGGAAATTTGCCAAGTCCTCCTTGCTACGCCTGCAAAGAGCGAATGTGTTAGAAGACACAAAGTTACCTATTGTTTTTCACAACTTACACAGAAGTATTATTGCATATTGTTCTGCAACTAGGTTTTATCTCAGAAAAAACACAAATATACACAAAGTTAACATATGAGCACTACTTTGCGTCTAAAAAACTAGAGTAGCCTTGATCAGTAAACATCGTCCAGAAACAGTACTAGTAGGGTAAAAAGGCTCGTTCAGTTCTATATACTGTATTAAGGAATTTACCTCTCAGCTAAATCCATATCATCCAAATTCTTGGATATATCCTTCATACTCTGGTCAAACTCTGCAGTCATGCGCTTTATTTCCTCACGCTGTTTGGCCAGCGTTTTATCATCATCAGAATAAACCACTTGTCCCCCCTATAAAAATTTGAAGGACATGTGTTACAAATGCGAGAAATTCATAAAGAAGTTGGGATGCCTCTCAAGACGGATGAAAGATGCAATAATTTTTTTTTTGTCTTGGTCTACCGCCAAATCTAAATAAGTATAAACACTAGTGACTTAATAATGGAACATCGTTGTACAGAAAGACTTTCACCATCCGAACATCCACTAAAAAGTAGTACAAGGGTGATTGATTTCTCTAAAGAAAAGATGATACTAGAGGGGGGAAAGGGGCAAAACCGCACCAGCTGGGATCAGATCTAACTTGGGGTGACTGATTTCTCTAACAAGTTGTAAATTACACAAAATTGGGGAAAAATTAGAGCAAAACCGCACCAGCGGGGATCCGATTTAACTTGGCTTGCGAGAAATCCAACAGAACTTACCGTGCCACCGTGGGACATGAGGCGAGAACCCGCCGCCGGCGAGAGCGCGTGGACCGGCCCCATACGGGGGCCCATCGGCGGCGACCTGGCACCGAGGGCCGGCAACTTTCTGGCGACGGAGCGCAAAGCCATCAGGTCTAGCGGCGGCGGCGGCGGCGGCGGATTCTAGGGCTGCCTGGACTGTTTCGCTTCCCAGGAGGATAGACACGAACAGGAATATATATGCCAGGACTGTGAACGGGCCAACTGGACTTGTTAGCGCAGGCCCATACCAGCCCAACTCGATCCCGATAAAGAAATCTTCTGAAGTGCAATAATTAGAAAAGGAGTTCTCTAAAAAACCGAAAAAAGTTATCGTAGAAAGATTTACGACATACGGTATAATACTGTACGTACGGCTCCACCAATTTGCTTGCCGTGAGACTTTCTCCGGTACGCTAAAGTTTCTGGGTCAGTCTAACGATCTTGCGTCCCTAATCGCAGAAAGCGCTTCCGTCACGGTTTCAATAGATTTCTCTGGAAGGATACAAGCCTTCCTGTATTTTCGTATTTGTATGTTTGGTATCTACGTTGTATGTATTGTTTTCCGACTCATATAAATACAAGTAACGTATGCCTGTGGGTGTACGGTTTTAAAAAAAATAGATTTCTCCGGGAACCACGTGGGTCTTAGACTCTTAGTCCATAGCACCGCTCCCTTCCTCGTCTCTACTCCAAGTTTTTCTATTGCATACACAACTATACGGCGCGGTTTTATATAGTATGTTTTATATAATGAAGAGACAAACCGCGCCGTCCGTACATGTGTTGTCATCCTGCGGTTCTGCACGGATCCGCAAGACGGTCCACACACTTACTCCCGCAAATCGAAGGCAAAGTGAGGAGGACTTTACGGGTGTCCGAACATGCCCGTTTCTGGTCACCTGGCCCACCAAAAACCCTTCCCCTCGCCCGAGCACCTTCCTATCCGGCGCCAGCTGCTCACATTCATCCCGAGTGGCCACTTTGTAATGACACCGGCCAAGAGCGGACGTGGCCTCTCACTGGCTCCCGCATTCAAGCGGCGACCGATCGAGGGCGTCGCCTCCGACGCATTCCCGTGTCCGCGTCTATTCATTACCGGAGACGCGTTACTGGACGGGACGTGATGTATATCTATCATGCACGTTCGATGCCACGTCCATCCGTATGCTGCAACTAAGCAGGACCACTAAGCATTAACGCACCCGGACGCCTCGCATCACCCGAATCCGTTATTTAAAGGCAGCCACACCCGACTAACTCCACCCCACAACAGAAGCCACTCATCATCATCCTCCCTTGCACCACATCCGCCATGACTGTGGGTGGCAACGCTCGATGGAAGAGCCTTTCAATGGAGATGAAGCAAGAGGTGGACGCCCTTACGGCTGCCTGGCAGAGCCGTTGTGCGATGGATCGAGGCGGCATTACGCCAGCTTCGCCGAGGTCCTTGACGGCGATGACGACCCCGCGATGGAGACGGGCTCCGACGACACCGCACCGGAGACTACGCATGTGCATGCTAGCTTCACCATGGAGCACTAGTAGGCGCACTTCAACACCACCATGGCGGAGGAGCAGTCTGCGTCGGTGCCTATGTTAGCTTTCCAGCAGACACGGGAGGAACATCGGTACAACTTGTTCCTGTTGGGGAACGTAGTAATTTCAAAAAATTTCCTACGCACACGCAAGATCATGGTGATGTATAGCAACGAGAGGGGAGAGTGTTGTCTACGTACCCTCGTGAGACTGAAGCGGAAGCGATCACAACGTAGAGGAAGTAGTCGACGTTCTCCTCGCGATCCGACCGATCCGGCGCCGTTACTCGGCGCCCGAGTTCTTGACACACGTACAGCTCGATGACGTCCCTCAGACTCGATCCAGCCGAGTGTCGAGGAGAGTTCTGTCAAGACGACGGCGTGGTGACGATCTTGATGTTTCACCGGCGCAGGCTTTCGCCTAAGCTTCATGACAGTATGACCGAGGTGGAATATGGTGGAGGGGGCACTGCACACGGCTAAGGAACGATCTAAAGATCAAACTTGTGTGTTCTAGGGTGCCCCCTGCCCCCGTAGATATAAAGGAGGGAGGGAAGGCCGGCGGCCTAGAGAGGGCGCGGGAGGAGTCCTACTCCCACCGAGTAGGACTCCCCCTCCTAGTTGGAATAGGATTGGGGGAGGGGAGAGGAAAGGGGCGCCGCCTCCTTGTCCTATTCGGACTGGGGGGGGCGCGCCACCCCCCGGCCGGCCCTTCCTCTTCTCCCTCGAGGCCCACCGAGGCCCATTTACCCCGGGGTTCCAGAAACCTCCGGTACTCGAGAAATTCTGTTTTCCGAACCATTCCAACTTCAAACATAGGCTTCCAATATATCAATCTTTATGTCTCGACCATTTGAGACTCCTCGTCATGTCCGTGATCACATCCGGACTCGAACTTCTTCGGTACATCAAAATACATAAACTCATAATAACATCGCCATCGAAACTTTAAGCGTGCGGACCCTACGGTTCGAGAACAATGTAGACATGACCTAGAACTATTCACGGTCAATAACCAATAGCGGACCGGATGCCCATATTGGTTCCTACATATTCTACGAAGATCTTTATCGGTCGACCGCATAACAACATACGTTGTTCCTTTGTCATCGGTATGTTACTTGCCCGAGATTCGATCGTCGGTATCCAATACCTAGTTCAATCTCGCTACGCAAGTCTCTTTACTCGTTCCGTAATACATCATCTCACAACTAACTTATTAGTTGTAGTGCTTGCAAGGCTTCATGATGTGCATTACCGAGAGGGCCAGAGATACCTCTCCGACAATCGGAGTGACAAAACCTAATCTCAAATACGCCAACCCAACATCGCCTTTGGAGACACCTGTAGTACTCCTTTATAATCACCCGATTCGTTGTGACGCTTGGTAGCACCAAAGTGTTCCTCCGTAAACGGAGTTGCATAATCTCATAGTTACGAGAACATGTATATGTCATGGATAAAAGGTAGCAACATACTAAACGATCGTGTGCTAAGCTAAGGGAATGGGTCATGTCAATCGATCATTCTACTAATGATGTGACCTTGTTAATCAAATAACAACTCTTTGTTCTTGGTTAGGAAACATAACCATCTTTGATTAACAAGCTAGTCTAGTAGAGGCATACTAGTGACATATTGTTTTGTCTATGCATTCACACATGTATCATGTTTCCTGTTAATACAATTCTAGCATGTATGATAAACATTTATCATGAAATAAGGAAATAAATAATAACTTTATTATTGCCTCTAGGGCATATTTCCTTCAGCCTCCCACTTGCACTAGAGTCAATAATCTAGATTACATAGTAATGATTCTAACACCCATGGAGTCTTGGTGCCGATCATGTTTTGCTCGTGGAAGAGGCTTAGTCAACGGTCTGCAACATTCAGATCCGTATGTATCTTGCAAATCTCTATGTCTCCCACCGACTAAGTCCGGATGGAATTGAAGCGTCTCTTGATGTGCTTGGTCCTCTTGTGAAATCTGGATTCCTTCGCTAAGGCAATTGCTCCAAGATTGTCACGAAGATTTTCATTGGACCCGATGCACTAGGTATGACACCTAGATCGGATATGAACTCCTTCATCCGACTCCTTCATTAGCTTCTTCCGAAGCTGCTATGTACTCCGCTTCACATGTAGATCCCGCTGACGCTTTGTTTAGAACTGCACCAACCGACAGCTCCTCCGCTTAGTGTAAATACGATCCGTCTCATGATTTAGAATCGTCCGGATCGGTGTCAAAGCTTGCATCAACGTAACCGTTCGATGAGCTCTTTGTCACCTCCATATCTGAGAAACATATCCATAGTCCTTTTCGTATTTCAGATGTTCTTGACCGCTGTCCAAATGATCCACTCTGGATTACTTTGGTACCTCCTGCTAGGCTTATAGCAAGGCACACATCGTCCGGTACACAGCATTGCATACATGATAGAGCCTATGGCTGAAGCATAGGAACATCTTTCATTTTCTCTCTATCTTCTGCGGTGGTCGGGCATTGAGTCTTACTCAACTTCACACCTTGTAACACGTGCAAGAACCCTTTCTTTGCTTGATCCATTTTGAACTTCTTCAAAATTTTGTCAAGGTATGTGCTTCGTGAAAGTCCAATTAAGCGCCTTGATCTATCTCTATAGATCTTAATGCCTAATATGTAAGCAGCTTCACCGAGGTCTTTCATTGAAAACTCTTATTCAAGTATCCCTTTATGCTATCCAGAATTCTATATCATTTCCGATCAGCAATATGTCATCTACATATAATATCGTAAATGCTACTGAGCTCCCACTCACTTTCTTGTAAATACAAAGCTTCTCCAAAAGTCTATACAAACCCAAATGCTTTGATCACACTATCAAAGCGTTTATTCCAACTCGAGATGCTTGCACCAGTCCATAGATGGATCGCTGGAGCTTGCACACTTTGTTAGCTCCCTTTGGATCGATAAAACCTTCGGTTGCATCATATACAACTCTTCTTCCGTAAATCCATTCAGAATGCGTCTTTACATCCATTTGCCAAATTTCATAATAATAAAATGCGGCAATTGCTAACATGATTCGGACGGACTTAAGCATCGCTTCTGGTGAGAAGGTCTCATCGTAGTCAATCCCTTGAACTTGTCAAAACCCTTTGCGACAAGTCGAGCTTTGTAAACGATAACATTACCGTCGTCGGTCTTCTTCTTGAAGATCCACTTGTTTTCTATTGCTTGCCTACCCTCGGGTAAGTCAACCAAAGTCCATACTTTGTTTTCATACATGGATCCCATCTCGCATTTCATGGCCTCAAGCCATTTTGTGGAATCTGGGCTCACCATCGCTTCTTCATAGTTCGTGGGTTCATCATGATCTAGTAGCATGATTTCCGAACAGGATTACCGTACCACTCAGTGCGGATCTTACTCTGGTTGATCTCGAGGTTCTGCGGAACTTGATCTGAAGTTTCATGATCAACATCATCAACTTCCTCATTACTTGGTGTAGGTGTCTCGAAACCGGTTTCTGCGATTTAACTACTTTCAAGTAAGGGAGAAGGTACTATTACCTCATCAAGTTCCACTTTCCTCCCACTCACTTCTTTCGAGAGAAACTCCTTCTCTAGAAAGGATCCATTCTTAGCAACGAATGTCTTGCCTTCGGATCTGTGATAGAAGGTGTACCCAACTGTCTCCTTTGGGTATCCTATGAAGACACATTTCTCCGATTTGGGTTCGAGCTTATCAGGTTGAAGCTTTTTCACATAAGCATCGCATCCCCAAACTTTAAGAAACGACAACTTTGGTTTCTTGCCAAACCATAGTTCATAAGGTGTCGTCTCAACGGATTTCGACGGTGTTCTATTCAGTGTGAATGCGGCCGTCTCTAGAGCATAACCCCAAAATGATAGCGGTAAATCTGTAAGAGACATCATAGATCGCACCATATCTAGTAAAGTACGATTACGACGTTCGGACACACCATTACGCTGTGGTGTTCCGGGTGGCGTAAGTTGTGAAACTATTCCGCATTGTTTCAAATGTAGACCAAACTCGTAACTCAAATATTCACCTCCACGATCAGATCGTAGAAACTTAATTTTCTTGTTACGATGATTTTCAACTTCACTCTGAAATTCTTTGAACTTTTCAAACGTTTCAGACTTATGTTTCATTAAGTAGATATACCCATATCTGCTTAAGTCATCTGTGAAGGTGAGAAAATAACGATATCCGCCACGAGCCTCAACATTCATCGGACCACATACATCTCATGTATGATTTCCAACAAATCTGTTGCTCTCTCCATAGTACCGAGAACGGTGTTCTAGTCATCTTGCCCATGAGGCACGGTTACATAAGTGCCAAGTGATTCATAATCAAGTGACTCCAAAAGTCCATCAAGATGGAGTTTCTTCATGCGCTTTACACCGATATGACCTAAACGGCAATGCCACAAATAAGTTGCACTATCATTATCAACTCTGCATCTTTTGGTTTCAACATTATGAATATGTGTATCACTACTATCGAGATTCATCAAAATAGACCATTCCTCAAGGGTGCATGACCATAAAAGATATTACTCATATAAATAGAACAACCATTATTCTCGATTTAAATGAATAACCGTCTCGCATCAAACAAGATCCAGATATAATGTTCATGCTCAACGCAGCACCAAATAACAATTATTTAGGTCTAAAACTAATCCCAAGGTAGATGTAGAGGTAGCGTGCCGACCGCGATCACATCGACTTTGGAACCATTTCCCACGCGCATCGTCACCTCGTCCTTTGCCGAGTTCGCAATCAGTAGTCCTGCTTTGAGTTGCAAATATTAGCAACAGAACCAAGATCAAATACCAGTGCTACTACGAGCTCTAGTAAGGTACACATCAATAACATGTATATCACATATACCTTTGTTCACCTTGCCATCCTTCTTATCCGCCAAATACTTGGGGCAGTTCCGCTTCCAAAGACCGATGCTTGCGGTAGAAGAAGCACTCGATTTCAGGTTTAGGGCCAGACTTGGGTTTCTTCTCCCGAGCAACAACTTGCTTGCTGTTCTTCTTGAAGTTCCCTTCTTCTTCCCTTTGCCTTTCTTCTTGAAACTAGTGGTCTTATTGACCATCAACACTTGATGCTCCTTCTTGATTTCTACCTCCGCAGCTTTTAGCATTGCGAAGAGCTCGGTATAGTCTTTACTAACCCTTGCATATTATAGTTCATCACGAAGCCTTTGTAGCTTGGTGGCGTGATTGAAGAATTACATCAATGACACAATCATCCGGAAGATTAACTCCCAATTGTGTCAAGTGATTGTAGTACCCGGACATTACGAGTATGTGCTCACTAACGTAACTATTCTCCTCCATCTTGCAGCTATAGAACTTATTGGAGACTTCATATCTCTCAATCCGGGCATTACTGTTGGAATATCAACTTCAACTCTGGAACATCTCATATGCTCCATGACGTTCAAAACGTCGTTGAAGTCCCGGTTCTAAGCCGTAAGCATGGCACATCGAACTATAGAGTAGTCATCAGCTTTGCTCTGCGAGACGTTCTTAACGTCGTCGGTTAGATCGGCGGAGTGGCACCTAGCGGTGCATCCAGGCGTAACTCTTACGTGCAGCAATGAGGATAATCCTCGAGTTACGGACCCGATCCGTGTAATTGCTACCATCATCTTTCAACTTTGCTTTCTCAAGGAACGCATTAAAATTCAACGGAACAACAAAGACGAGCCATCTATCTACAATCAAACATAAACAAGCAAGATACTATCAGGTACTAAGTTCATGATAAATTTAAGTTCAATTAATCATATTACTTAAGAACTCCCACTTAGAAAAACATCTCTCTAGTCATCCAAGTGATCACGTGATCCAAATCAACTAAACCATAACCGATCATCACGTGAAATGGAGTAGTTTTCAATGGTGAACATCTTATGTTGATCATATCTACTATATGATTCACGCTCGACCTTTCGGTCTCCGTGTTCCGAGGCCATATCTCGCATATGCTAGGCTCGTCAAGTATAACCCGAGTATTCTGCGTGTGCAAAACTGGCTTGCACCCGTTGTAGATGGACGTGAGCTTATCACACCCGATCATCACGTGGTGTCAGGCACGACGAACTTTGGCAACGGTGCATACTCGGGGAGAACACTTCTTGATAATTTAGTGAGAGATCATCTTATAATGCTACCGTCAATCAAAGCAAGATAAGATGCATAAAAGGATAAACATCACATGCAAATCAATATAAGTGATATGATATGGTCATCATCATCTTGTGCTTCATGATCTCCATCTTGCAGCACCACCATGATCACCATCGTCACCGGCGCGACACCTTGATCTTCATCATAGCATCGTTGTCGTCTCGCCAAACTTATGCTTCTACGACTATCGCTACCGCTTAGTGATAAAGTAAAGCATTACGAAGCGATGCATTGCATACAATAAAGCGACAACCATATGGCTCCTGCCGATTGCCGATAACCGGTTACAAAACATGATCATCTCATACAATAAAATATAGCATCACGTCTTGACCATATCACATCACAACATACCCCGCAAAAACAAGTTAGGCGTCCTCTACTTTGTTGTTACAAATTTTACGTGGCTGCTACGGGCTTAAGCAAGAACCAGTCTCACCTCGCATCAAAACCACAACGATACTTCGTCAAATAGACTCGTTTTAACCTTCTCAAGGATCGGGCGTAGCCACACTCGGTTCAACTAAAGTGAGAGAGCGAGGCACCCACCGGTCACCTTTAAGCAACGAGTGCTCGCAGCGGTGAAACCAGTCTCGCGTAAGCGTCTGGCGTAATGTCGGTCCGGGCCGCTTCATCTCACAATACCGCTGAACCAAAGTATGACATGCTGGTAGGAAGTATGACTTGTATCGCCCACAACTCACTTGTGTTCTACTCGTGCAAAAACATCAAACCATAAAAACCTAGGCTCGGATGCCATTTGTTGGGGAACGTAGTAATTTCAAAAATTTCCCTCGCACACGCAAGATCATGGTGATGTATAGCAACGAGAGGGAGAGTGTTGTCTCGTACCCTCGTGACCCGAAGCGAAGCGATCACAACGTAGAGGAAGTAGTCGACGTTCTCCTCGCGATCCGACCGATCCGGCGTCGTTACTCCGGCGCCCGAGTTCTTGACACACGTACAGCTCGATGGCGTCCCTCGTACTCGATCCAGCCGAGTGTCGAGGGAGAGTTCTGTCGACGACGGCGTGGTGGCGATCTTGATGTTTCACTGCGCAGGGCTTCGCCTAAGCTTCATGACAGTATGACCGAGGTGGAATATGGTGGAGGGGGCACCGCACGGCTAAGGAACGATCCAAAGATCAAACTTGTGTGTTCTAGGGTGCCCCCCTGCCCCCGTATATAAAGGAGGGAGGGGGAAGGCCGGCCGGCCTAGAGAGGGCGCGCCGGGAGGAGTCCTACTCCCACCGGGAGTAGGACTCCCCCTTCCTAGTTGGAATAGGATTGGGGAGGGGAAGAGGAAAGGCGCCGCCCCCCCTGTCCTATTCGGACTGGGGGGGGGCGCGCCACCCCTGGCCGGCCCTTCCTCTTCTCCCGAGGCCCACCGAGGCCCATTTACCCCGGGGTTCCGTAACCTCCGGTACTCCGAGAATTCCTGTTTTACCGAACCATTCCAACTTCAAACATAGGCTTCCAATATATCAATCTTTATGTCTCGACCATTTGAGACTCCTCGTCATGTCCGTGATCACATCCGGACTCGAACTTCTTGGTACATCAAAATACATAAACTCATAATAACCGCCATCGAAACTTTAAGCGTGCGGACCCTACGGTTCGAGAACAATGTAGACATGACCTAGAACTATTCACGGTCAATAACCAATAGCGGACCTGGATGCCCATATTGGTTCCTACATATTCTACGAAGATCTTTATCGGTCGACCGCATAACAACATCGTTGTTCCCTTTGTCATCGGTATGTTACTTGCCCGAGATTCGATCGTCGGTATCAATACCTAGTTCAATCTCGTTATCGGCAAGTCTCTTTACTCGTTCCGTAATACATCATCTCACAACTAACTTATTAGTTGTAGTGCTTGCAAGGCTTCGATGATGTGCATTACCGAGAGGGCCCAGATACCTCTCCGACAATCGAGTGACAAAACCTAATCTCGAAATCGCCAACCCAACATCCGCCTTTGGAGACACCTGTAGTACTCCTTTATAATCACCCGATTCGTTGTGACGTTTGGTAGCACCAAAGTGTTCCTCCGTAAACGGAGTTGCATAATCTCATAGTTACGAGGAACATGTATATGTCATGGATAAAAGCGGTAGCAACATACTAAGCGATCGTGTGCTAAGCTAAGGGAATGGGTCATGTCAATCAGATCATTCTACTAATGATGTGACCTTGTTAATCAAATAACAACTCTTTGTTCATGGTTAGGAAACATAACCATCTTTGATTAACAAGCTAGTCTAGTAGAGGCATACTAGTGACATATTGTTTTGTCTATGCATTCACACATGTATCATGTTTCCGGTTAATACAATTCTAGCATGAATGATAAACATTTATCATGAAATAAGGAAATAAATAATAACTTTATTATTGCCTCTAGGGCATATTTCCTTCAGTTCCTCCTCGAGCAGCACCGGCTGGCCGAGGGCCAAATCAACAGCGAGCGCGCAAGCGAGGAGGCCGGCTGGTCGTGGACCAAATTGAACATCGTCGCAGAGCAGCGTGCGATCTATGAGGCTGCCCGCGCTCAAGCCGCTGCTCGCCAAGAACAGGCCGCCGTTGAGGCGTAGCTACAAGCGATTGCGAAATAGAACAATGTCAGCGGCACATCCTACTGTTGGGGAACGTAGTAATTTCAAAAAATTTCCTACGCACACGCAAGATCATGGTGATGTATAGCAACGAGAGGGGAGAGTGTGTCGTCTCGTACCCTCGTGAGACCCGGCGAAGCGATCACAACGTAGAGGAAGTAGTCGTCACGTTCTCCTCGCGATCCGACCGATCCGGCGCCAGTTACTCGGCGCCATCGAGTTCTTGACACACGTACAGCTCGATGGCGCTCCTCGGGCTCCAATCCAAGAGAGCTTGAGGAGGGAGAGTTTCACAAGACCTGCGGCGTGGTGGCGATCTTGATGTTCTATCGCGCGAGGCTTCGCCTAAGCTTTGCGACAATATGACCGAGGTGGAATATGGTGGAGGGGGCACCGACACGGCTAAGGAACGATCCGTAGATCAACTTGTGTGTTCTAGGGTGCCCCCTGCCCTATATATAAAGGAGCAAGGGGGAGGTGCGGCCGGCTTGGAGGAGGCGCGCGGAGGAGTCCTACTCCCATCGGGAGTAGGACTCCCCCTTCCTAGTTGGAGTAGGATTGGGGGAGGGAAGAGGGAAGGCGCCCCCTCTCCTTGTCCTATTCGGACTAGGGGGGGGCGCGGCCTGCCTGGCCGGCCCTTCCTCTTCTCCTCATGGCCCACTAAGGCCCAATAACCCCGGGAGGTTCCGTAACCCCGGTGTTAAGAAAATCCGATTTCACCCTAACCATTCCAACTCCAAATATAGGCTTCCAATATATCAATCTTTATGTCTCGACCATTTGAGACTCCTCGTCATGTCCGTGATCACATCCGGGACTCGAACTTCTTGGTACATCAAAATACATAAACTCATAATATAACCGTCCATCGAAACCTTAAGCGTGCATGGACCCTACGGTTCGAGAACAATGTAGACATGACCGAGACACGTCTCCGTCAATAACCAATAGCGGGACCTGGATGCCCATATTGGCTCCTACATATTCTTCAAGATCTTTATCGGTCGAGACCGCATAACAACATACGTTGTTCCTTTGTCATCGGTATGTTACTTGCCCGAGATTCGATCGTCGGTATCCAATACCTAGTTCAATCTCGTTACCGCAAGTCTCTTTACTCGCTCGTAATACATCATCTCACAGCTAACTCATTAGTTGTAATGCTTGCAAGGCTTCATGATGTGTATTACCGAGAGGGCCCAGAGATACCTCTCCGACAATCGGAGTGACAAAACCTAATCTCGAAATACGCCAACCCAACATCGCCTTTGGAGACACCTGTAGTACTCCTTTATAATCACCCGATTCGTTGTGACGTTTGGTAGTACCCAAAGTGTTCCTCTGGTAAACGGGAGTTGCATAATCTCATAGTTATAGGAACATGTATAAGTCATGGATAAAAGCAGTAGGAACATACTAAACGATCATGTGCTAAGCTAATGGAATGGGTCATGTCAATCAGATCATTCAACTAATGATGTGACCTTGTTAATCAAATAAGAACTCTTTGTTCATGGTTAGGAAACATAACCATCTTTGATTAACAAGCTAGTCTTGTAGAGGCATACTAGTGACATATTGTTTTGTCTATGCATTCACACATGTATCATGTTTCCGGTTAATACAATTCTAGCATGAATGATAAACATTTATCATGAAATAAGGAAATAAATAATAACTTTATTATTGCCTCTAGGGCATATTTCCTTCAGTCTCCCACTTGCACTAGAGTCAATAATCTAGTTCACATCGCCATGTGATTGAACACCAATAATCATATCTGTATATGATTAACACCCATAGTTCACATCATCATGTGACCAACACCCAAAGGGTTTAAAGGAATGATCATGTTTTGCTCGTGAGAGAAGTTTAGTCAACGGGTCTGTCACATTCAGAGCCGTATGTATTTTGCAAATATTCTATGTCTACAATGCTCGCACGGAGCTACTCTAGCTAATTGCTCCCACTTTCAATATGTATCTAGATCGAGACTAAGAGTCATCGGATCGGTGTCAAAACTTGCATCGGCGTAACCCTTTACTTACGAACCTTTTATCACTTCCATAATCGAGAAACATATCCTTATTCCACTAAGGATAATTTTGATCACTGTCGATGATCTACTCCTAGATCACTATTGTACTCCTTGCCAAACTCAGTGTAGGGTATACAGTAGATTTGGTACACAGCATGGCATACTTTATAGATCCTATGGTCAAGGCATAGGGAATGACTTTCATTCTCTTTCTATATTCTGCCGTGGTCGGGTTTTGAGTCTTACTCAATTTCACACCTTGTAACACAGGCAAGAACTCTTTCTTTGACTGTTCCATTTTGAACTACTTCAAAATCTTGTCAAGGTATGTACTCATTGAAAAAACTTATCAAGCATCTTGATCTATCTCTATAGATCTTAATGCTCAATTTGTAAGCAGCTTCACCGAGGTATTTCTTTGAAAAACTCCTTTTAAACACTCCTTTATGCTTTGCAGAATAATTCTACATTATTTCTGATCTACAATATGTCATTCACATATACTTATCGAAATGTTTGTAGTGCTCCCACTCACTTTCTAGTAAATACAGGCTTCACTGCAAGTCCGTATAAACTATATGCTTTTATTAACTTATCAAAGCGTATATTCTAATTCCGAGATGCTTGCACCAGTCCATAGATGCACATTTTGTTAACACCTTTAGGATTGACAAAACCTCTTGGTTACATCACATACAACTCTTCTTTAATAACTCCATTAAGGAATGCAGTTTTGTTTATCCATTTGCCAGATTTCATAAAATGCGGCAATTGCTAACATGATTCGGACAGACTTTTAAGCATCGATACGAGTGAGAAAATCTCATTGTATTCAACATCTTGAACTTTGTCAAAACCTTTTTCGACAAGTCTAGCTTTGTAGATAGTAACACTACTATCGGCGTCCGTCTTCCTCTTGAAGATCCATTTATTTTCTATGGCTTGCCGATCATCGAGCAACTCCACCAAAGTCCACACTTTGTTCTCATACATGGATCTCATCTCAGATTTCATGGCCTCAAGCCATTTCGCGAATCTGGGCTCATCATCGCTTCCTCATAGTTCGTAGGTTCATCATGGTCTAGTTACATGACTTCCGAACATGATTACCGTACCACTCTGTGCGGATCTCACTCTGGTTTACCTCGAGATTCGGTAGTAACTTGATCTGAAGTTACATGATCATCATCATTAGCTTCCTCACTAATTGGTGTAGTAGTCACAGGAACAGATTTCTGTGATGAACTACTTTCCAATAAGGGAGAAGGTACAATTACCTCATCAAGTTCTACTTTCCTCCCACTCACTTCTTTCGAGAGAAACTCCTTCTCTAGAAAGGATCCATTTTTAGCAATGAATATCTTGCCTTTGGATCTGTGATAGAAGGTGTACCCAACAATTTCCTTTGGGTAACTATGAAGACGCACTTCTCCGATTTGGGTTCGAGCTTATCAGGATGAAACTTTTTCACATAAGCATCGCAACTCCAAACTTTAAGAAACGACAACTTGGGTTTCTTGCTAAACCACAGTTCATATAGTGTCGTCTCAACGGATTTAGATGGTGCCCTATTTAACGTGAATGCAGCTGTCTCTAATGCATGATCCCAAAACGATATTGGTAAATCGGTAAGAAACATCATAGATTGTACTATATCCAATAAAGTACGGTTATGACGTTCGGACACACCATTATGATGTGGTGTTCCAGGTGGCATGAATTTGTGAAACTATTCGACATTGTTTTAATTGAAGACCAAACTCGTAACTCAAATATTTGTCTCTGCGATCAGATCGTAGAAACCTTATTTTCTTGTCACGATGATTTTTCCACTTCACTCTGAAATTCTTTGAACCTTTCAACTATTTCAGACTTATGTTTCATCAAATAGATATACCCATATCTGCTCAAATCATCTGTGAAGGTCAGAAAATAACGATACCCGCCGTGAGCCTTAACACTCATTGGATTGCATACATCAGTATGTATTATTTCCAATAAGTCAGTTGCTCGCTCCACTGTTCCGGAGAACGGAGTTTTAGTCATCTTGCCCAAAAGGCATGGTTCGCAAGCATCAAGTGATTCATAATCAAGTGATTCCAAAATCCCATCAGCATGGAGTTTCTTCATGCGCTTTACACCATTATGACCTAAACGGCAGTGCCACAAATAAGTTGCATTATCATTATTAACTTTGCATCTTTTGGTTTCAATATTATGAATATGTGTATCACTACGATCGAGATCCAATGAACCATTTTCATTGGGTGTGTAACGATTGAAGGTTTTATTCATGCAAACAGAACAACAGTTTATTCTTTCACTTAAATGAATAATCGTATTGCAATAAACACGATCAAATCATATTCATGCTCAACGCAAACACCAAATAACATTTATTTAGGTTCAACACTAATCCCGAAAGTATAGGGAGTGTGCGATGATGATCATATCAATCTTGAAACTACTTTCAACACACATCGTCACTTCACCCTTAACTAGTTTCTGTTTATTCTGCAACTCCCATTTCGAGTTACTACTCTTAGCAACTGAACCAGTACCAAATACCGAGGAGTTGCTATAAACACTAGTAAAGTTCACATCAATATACCTTTCTTCACTTTGCCATCCTTCTTATCCGCCAAATACTTGGGGTAGTTCTGCTTCCAGTAACAATTCCCTTTGCAGTAGAAGCACTTAGTCTCAGGCTTAGATCCAGACATGGGCTTTTTCACTTGAGCAGCAACTTGTTTGCCGTTCTTCTTGAAGTTCCCTTCTATCCCTTTGCCCTTTTTCTTGAAACTAGTGGTCTTGTTAACCATCAACACTTGATGTTCTTTCTTGATTTCTACCTTCATCGATTTCATCATGATGAAAAACTCGGGAATTATTTTCATCATCCCTTGCATACTATAGTTCATCACAAAAGTTCTACTAACTCGGTGATGGTGACTAGAGAATTCTGTCAATCACTATCTTATCTGGAAGATTAACTCCCACTTGATTCAAGCAATTGAAGTACCCAGACAATCTGAGCACATGCTCACTAGTTGAGCGATTCTCCTCCATCTTTTAGCTTATAGAACTTGTTGAGAACTTCATATCTCTCAACTCGGGTATTTGCTTGAAATATTAACTTCAATTCCTGGAACATCTCATATGGTCCATGATGTTCAAAACATCTTTGAAGTCCCGATTCTAAGCCATAAAGCATGGTGCACAAAACTATCAAGTAGTCATCATATTGAGCTAGCCAAACGTTCATAACGTCTGCATCTGCTCCTGCAATAGGTCTGTCACCTAGCGGTGCATTAAGGACATAATTCTTCTGTGCAGCATTGAGGATAAACCTCAGATCGCGGATCCAATCCGCATCATTGCTACTAACATTTTTCAACACAATTTTCTCTAGGAACATATGAAAATAAACATATGAAAGCAACAACGCGAGCTATTGATCTACAACATAATTTGCAAAATACTACCAGGACTAAGTTCATGATAAATTTAAGTTCAATTAATCATATTACTTAAGAACTCCCACTTAGACAGACATCTCTCTAGTCATCTAAGTGATCACGTGATCCAAATCAACTAAACCATAACCGATCATCACGTGAGATGGAGTAGTTTTCAATGGTGAACATCTTATGTTGATCATATCTACTATATGATTCACGCTCGACCTTTCGGTCTCCGTGTTCCGAGGCCATATCTGCATATGCTAGGCTCGTCAAGTTTAACATGAGTATTCGCGTGTGCAAAATTGGCTTGCACCCGTTGTAGATGGACGTGAGAGCTTATCACACCGATCATCACGTGGTGTGCAGGCACGACGAACTTTGGCAGCGGTGCATACTCGGGAGAACACTACTTGATAATTTTAGTGAGAGATCATCTTAAAATGCTACCGTCAATCAAAGCAAGATAAGATGCATAAAAGATAAACATCACATGCAATCAATATAAGTGATATGATATGGCCATCATCATCTTGTGCTTTGTGATCTCCATCTCCGAAGCACCGTCGTGATCACCATCGTCACCGGCGACACATTGATCTCCATCGTAGCATTGTTGTCGTTCGCCATCTATTGCTTCTCGACTATCGCTACCGCTTAGTGATAAAGTAAAGCAATTACAGATGCGTTGCATTTCATACAATAAGCGACAACCATATGGCTCCAGCCGATTGCCGATAACCGGTTACAAAACATGATCATCTCATACAATAAAATATAGCATCACGTCTTGACCATATCACATCACAACATTCCTGCAAAAACAAGTTAGGCGTCCTCTACTTTGTTGTTGCAAGTTTTACGTGGCTGCTACGGGCTTAAGCAAGAACCAATCTCACCTCGCATCAAAACCACAGCGATACTTCGTCAAATAGACTCTGTTTAACCTTCTCAAGGACCGGCGTAGCCACACTCGATTCAACTAAAGTGAGAGAGCAGACACCCGCCAATCACCTTTAAGCAACGAGTGCTCGTGGCGGTGAAACCAGTCTCGCGTAAGCGTCTGGCGTAATGTCGGTCCGGGCGCTTCATCTCACAATACCGCTGAACCAAAGTATGACATGTTTGGTAGGTAGTATGACTTGTATCGCCCACAACTCACTTGTGTTCTACTCGTGCAAAACATCAAACCATAAAACCTAGGCTCGGATGCCCTTTGTTGGGGAACGTAGTAATTTCAAAAATTTCCTACGCACACGCAAGATCATGGTGATGTATAGCAACGAGAGGGAGAGTGTGTCTCGTACCCTCGTGAGACCAAGCGGAAGCGATCACAACGTAGAGGAAGTAGTCGTCGTTCTCCTCGCGATCCGACCGATCCGGCGCCGTTACTCGGCGCCCCGAGTTCTTGACACACGTACAGCTCGATGGCGCTCCTCGGGCTCCAATCCAAGAGAGCTTCGGGGAGGAGAGTTTCACAAGACGACGGCGTGGTGACGATCTTGATGTTCTACGGCGCGAGGCTTCGCCTAAGCTTTGCGACAATATGACCGAGGTGGAATATGGTGGAGGGGGGCACCGCACACGGCTAAGGAACGATCCGTAGATCAACTTGTGTGTTCTAGGGTGCCCCCCTGCCCCCGTATATAAAGGAGCAAGGGGGGAGGTGCGGCCGGCTTGGAGGAGGCGCGCCGGAGGAGTCCTACTCCCCCCTTTCCTAGTTGGAGTAGGATTGGGGGAGGGGAAGAGGGAAGGGGGGCGCCGCCCCCCTCTCCTTGTCCTATTCGGACTAGGGGAGGGCGCGCCTGCCCTGGCCGGCCCTTCCTCTTCTCCCTCATGGCCCACTAAGGCCCAATAACCCCGGGAGGTTCCGTAACCCCGGTGTTCGGTAAAATCCGATTTCACGGAACCATTCCAACTCAAATATAGGCTTCCAATATATCAATCTTTATGTCTCGACCATTTGAGACTCCTCGTCATGTCCGTGATCACATCCGGGACTCGAACTTCTTCGTACATCAAAATACATAAACTCATAATATAACCGTCATCGAAACCTTAAGCGTGCGGACCCTACGGTTCGAGAACAATGTAGACATGACCGAGACACGTCTCCGGTCAATAACCAATAGCGGGACCTGGATGCCCATATTGGCTCCTACATATTCTTCGAAGATCTTTATCGGTCAGACCGCATAACAACATCGTTGTTCCTTTGTCATCGGTATGTTACTTGCCGAGATTCGATCGTCGGTATCAATACCTAGTTCAATCTCGTTACGGCAAGTCTCTTTACTCGTTCCGTAATACATCATCTCACAGCTAACTCATTAGTTGTAATGCTTGCAAGGCTTGATGATGTGTATTACCGAGAGGGCCCAGAGATACCTCTCCGACAATCGGAGTGACAAAACCTAATCTCGAAATCGCCAACCCAACATCTGCCTTTGGAGACACCTGTAGTACTCCTTTATAATCACCCGATTCGTTGTGGCGTTTGGTAGTACCAAAGTGTTCCTCCGTAAACGGGAGTTGCATAATCTCATAGTTATAGGAACATGTATAAGTCATGGATAAAAGCGGTAGGAACATACTAAGCGATCGTGTGCTAAGCTAATGGAATGGGTCATGTCAATCAGATCATTCAACTAATGATGTGACCTTGTTAATCAAATAACAACTCTTTGTTCATGGTTAGGAAACATAACCATCTTTGATTAACAAGCTAGTCTTGTAGAGGCATACTAGTGACATATTGTTTTGTCTATGCATTCACACATGTATCATGTTTCCGGTTAATACAATTCTAGCATGAATGATAAACATTTATCATGAAATAAGGAAATAAATAATAACTTTATTATTGCCTCTAGGCCATATTTCCTTCACCTACACACCGCCGCCGAAATATTGGACGGCCCGATGGGATGACGAGAGTCCTCCGAGGATAAGTAGAGCATCGGAGGCTGGGGGGCCTTGTGTCCCATGTGGGCCGGTCTGTCTGCATGTTCTGCTCTTCCACGCCGGCGACCACACCTTCACTTTATGGGTCTTACCGCCGGTGCTCATGGAAACGGCGGATGGAGGACGAGGTCACAGGAAGGAAGCAACAAAGGGCTTGAACGCCAGACGCCACCGCAGTATAGGTTTAGGTCCGCCCCCTTTTTAAAATGAAAATTGTCTAGATTGTAATGAATGTCGTCTGGTTTGTATGAATATCATCCGAATTGCATGAATTTCGTCCAGTTAAAAAATTTGTTCGAAATGTATACGGATAGCATTGAATGGTCGGCTCCCGCATCACTATCTGTGGACTGGTCCCTCGTCTGCCGACGGATCTGAGGAGAATATCGATGGGTCAGCATGTTCTACTCTTCCTCGTCGGCGACCGCACCTTCACTTCATGGGTCTTATCGCCGGTGCTCATGGAGACGGTGGTTGAAGGACGCGGTCGCAGGAAGGAAACTACAAGGGCTTGAACGTCAGACGCCACCGTAGTGTAGGTTTAGGTCCGCCCCCATTTTTTAAATGGAAATTGCCCAGATTGCAATGAATGTCGTCCGGTTTCTATGAATATCATCCGAATTGCATGAATTTCGTTCAGCTTGTTAAAAAAATTGTTCGAAATGTATGCGGATAGCGGTGGATGACCGGCTCCTACATCACTGTTCATGGACTGGTCCCTCTGTCCGCGAACGGATACAAGAGAAAATATATGGGTCAGCCTTGGAGATGCCCTAAGCATCGTAACCAGCAGGCTGATGAGGGGCGTACCCAAGTTCAACCCCACGGATGCACGTGACAGATTTTCCTATATACTCACTCCTCCCATAATATAAGCGTTTTGCAAGATGTTTCTTATATTATGGGATGAAGAAATTATTTTTCAAGTATACTATATAGTGTGACACCCATTTTTGAATGAGATATATGAGTGATTCACATGTGGGACACGTCATTTTCTTGCTGGCTCCGCCTGATGACACTTTCATGACGTCTCAATGGACAAGGAAGAGCATGATAATATTTTCTAGAGGTTTCTTGTCAGCAGCAAGTTGTATGTTTCTCCAAGTATCTCTCAACGTGGACGTCCCAATGTCACCGAACTCCGCCCGGCTGCGGTAGTACTACGAACGGTTGTGCAGCTCTGGCTGTCGCTAAGGCATCAAGAGGGGACACGGCGGGACCACCGTCGAGCCCGATGACAGCGGATCGATGGCCAATCGACGTGGCAGCCGCAACGTGTGCGGCGACAAAATCCGGGGGAAGGCGGAGCGGCGACGGCCAGTCGGCGGCCGGAATAGGGACGGGGGGCTTGGAAAGTTGCGCCAGAGCAATGGCGGTAGTCTAGGGTGGCGGGTCTATGGCGGCGGTGGGCAGGCGGATGCGGCGACCTCCGGTTGTGCGCGAGAGAAAAACGGCCGCACGAGGGCTATTTATGACACGCGCGCGAGTTTGTGACTGCAACGCTAGTGCCGCACGCAAAGCCTCATTTAGGGCTGCCTTAATTTATATATTTTTTGATGTTGGGCTGCTATTGGAGGTTTTTTTTTGCCCACTCATGCCCTAAAAACACTTTGTGCCTTATTATAGAGCAGTTGTTGGAGATGCTCTAAGGCCATCTCAATCCGGAACGACATCTTTTGGGAAATTAACACCCAACTAAGGGCATCTCCAAAGCAGACCCTTAAATGGCCTGCATATGTCCACTGCGTGGTTCAGACGTGTTTTGTCACCCAACGCGGGTCTGTATCGACCAGCCGAACGGTTAAGACTCACTCTTTCACACAAATTGAAAGCAAGCCGGGGGACTTTGCGGGAGTGCGGACAGCAGCCATGTAGGACTCCGACCCCTCGACGCACTCAAACCCCCCTCCCAGTCTCATTTTCTTCCACTCCGCCCCTACTCTACCTTGCTTTGCATCCGCGCCCTCCTCCTACGGTGCCGCCACTGTACATCTCCGGCCGCCACACAGGCATTGTCGAACGTTCGCGACCACCACCCACGCGTCTGCTCCCCTTGTACTACAACATCGTCCTAGGCAGCCATCCTGTGTCCGCAAGATTTGGAAGTGGGAATACCTAGTAAAATGGGCGTCTGCTGGCTTCTAGATCAGGACAAGGCTCTGTGTTTCAATATCAAATGAGAAGATGCAGGTTGCATCAATCGGCCAGAGCAATGCACTCCCAACCAGGACGCAATCTCTCAACTCTGCTAAAATATCACCCGCAAAAAAAAAAAACTCTGCTAAAATATGATTGCAATCGGTGCTGAGATAAGATTTGGTGCGGACCAGGACCAATAACCAATTTGAAGGGGCTGGAGAAGCAGTTGCCGTGCACGTGGCCTTCCTCGCGGAATCACAAAACTCTGCTAAAAAAAGGAAAAATCTCGGGGACGGGACACTTTGAAGCTCGGTCTGATTAGGCGGATTGGCAACGGAGAAAGCACTGACATATGGTTGGACAACTGGCTTCCTAGGCAGGAAATGATGAGACCATACGGGTGCATATGGCCAACATACCCCCAACCACAGTTTCGGAGTTGATTGATCATACAAGTGCAACTTGGAACAAACCTAAGATAGACAACACTTTCTTTGCGTTTGATGCCAAGCTGATTCTGACCATACCACTGAGCACAACACCCATGGAAGACTTCTGGAGTTGGGCACATGAACGGACAAGCCAATTCACGGTGCGATCGGCATATAATATGCTTGTGGCGACAAGGCAGAGGAGAGAAGCCTGGCTGGAAGGTGCTTCGGGATCTTCAACAACGCAAACAGATTCCAGCTCGTGGAAGATGCTTTGGAAGATTGAGGTCCCATCCAAAGTGCGCATGTTCTTGTGGAGACTATCGAAGCAGTCACTGCCAACCGAAGATGTGAGGGCGCATCGTAAGATGTCGACGACCACCACTTGTGGCTTTTGCGGTGCCTTGGATTCATGGCGCCATTCCCTCCTAGAATGCACCGTCTCAAGGTGTACCTGGGCGCTCGTTGACGAAGATTTGGGCTGCGCCTTGGTGGCTACGAGTGAGAACGGAGCCAAGAGTTGGCTTTTCAACTTATTGGCGTCCCTGTCGCACGAACAGTTTACTATCGTGGCAGTGACATTGTGGGCCGTGTGGACTTCTCGGAGGAAGGCAATACACGAAGGTATATTTTAGACACCACATGCGATAAAAGCTTTTATCAAGAGGTACATACAAAATCTCCAAGTTCTCAGCAAGCCAAAGAAGCAACGCAACGCGCTGACGACGGGGACTCTAGTGCGCCGGAGACCCAAGGCACCCCCGACGAACGTCTCTAAAATTCATGTTGGTGCTGGAGTCCGGGGACAGCGAGGAGGCTCGGCCGTGGCGATATGCCGTGACAGCCAAGGCGTTTTCCTGGGCAGCTCAGCCCTTGTGGTCGCTGGAGTTTGGGACGCTCCTACGCTCGAAGCTATAGCGTGCCGCGAGGCGATGGCATTGACAGAAGACCTCAACCAGCACCACTACATAGTGGCCTCGGATTGCAAACAGGTGATTGAAGATATAGGATCAGGAAACCAGGGGAATATGGCGTTATAATCAGAGAAATCCGACTAAGATCACCACCAACCTGTAAATTTACTTTTGAAAATCATGAGGCGAATGTTGAAGCCCACAAGTTAGCTAAATATGCTTTGTCTTTACTTCCTGGGCGTCATGTATGGCTTGGCCAGCCACATGACCAGACTTGTATCCCACACTCTGTGGACTTTGAGTAATAAAGGCTTTTCCCCTAAAAAAATAAAAACAAGTCTGCTCTCAACTCTTGAAAAAAAAAATCTTGTAAAAACTCTGAACTCAAACTAGTATTTGTGAATCATCTCTGCTTGATCCCAATCTATGTCTGAAGATTTTAGCACTAGCATTTCTCTATGTCTAAACGAAATCTCTCAACTGTCTATCTCTGAACATTTTTAGAACTAGTGATTTATCAAAGTGTAAATGAGTCTCTCAACTATGTATCTATGAACATTTTAGCACTAGTGTTTCCCCACGTCTAAATGAAAATCTCTGAACTCTCGATTTCTGAACATTTTAGCACTAGCGTTTCTCTAAGTCTAAATGAAGTCTACAACCTCTCTATCTCTGAACATTTTAGAACTAGTGTTTTTCTCAGTCTAAATGAGTCTCAGAACTGAACTCTCTAGTATATCTCTAGACTCTAGTGAACAAACATACGCAAATGAGCCACCTCATTAGAACTATGACTTACATGATCAAAAGAAACATAAATAAATCTCGCCACTAGATGCATACATGAATCCAAGCATATGCATGCACGTTCTGTCCTCCCCCCGCGCGCGTCACTTGATCGTGGGGTCAAGAACATGACCCGCAAACAGGATGGCACCAGACACCTCCTCGATGACGAAGAAGGCAAAAGGATGGTCGGCGACGAAGTCCACACGCAGCGGTGGCGGAGGAGGTTGTTGGCTATGCCCAGGAGGAGGAAGAAGACTCACGCACGGGAGAAGAACACACAGAGTTTGGTGCACACGCACTTGTGCTTTTCTCTTGTTCTCTCTTGACAAAATAAACAACATGATTACAGAGCTTTATATCATAGCTCACACACACACGACGCCCAAGCCTAACAGCCTGATCCACTAATACTGCTCCACTAACCGCACTAGCATGCACAGCTTGAGTCACTTCCAAGTCGCTGGAGATCAGGTCACTTGGCGCATGCCGCAACTAACTGCGCCCGCTTATATCTCCACGTCTATATCCTCTCTGACTTGGCCGCTTGGACTCCACGCATAGCTGGTTCATGCCGTTACCACATCCATGCAGATTAGATCAACCCAACGGCACACACACACTAGTGCCATTGCTACACATGCTTGGTGCCATGCGACACTCACAACTTGGCACGACAAATCTTGCCATGCACACTACTCTAATCTGCATGACTTATTTTGAATCAGCTAACACCCTACTAGCTTGGACGACCCAACTAAATGCATAGAGAAAAAACTTAAACATGATGAATAGCTAATCAACAAGGTTAACTCCAACAATCACCCCCTTAACCTTGCTGCCATTTATTAGAACACCCTCATGGCGACCTTCAAAGCAGCCCGGCTCGTCGTCGGCGGTCGCGGGGGCGAGATGGGCTTGCTCCTTCCTTGGCGCAGTGCAATCCCTCGAGAAGTGCCCATAGTCTTGGCAATTGTAGCAGCGTACCTTGCGGATGTCGAAGGTGCTCTTCCGCTTGCCGGCGCCGCCGCGTTTCTTCGGCGAAAGCCACTCTTCCTCCGTGAGGAGCAGCTGAGTGCCTCCGCCGCTGCTTCCTGCCTCGTCCATGTCGAAGCTCTCCTCCACGGCCAAGCGCGCCCGTGAGCTCTTCAATGGTCAAGGTCTTGAGGTCGAGCAACGACTGGATGGAGTCGCGAGCTGCCGTAGCGCTGCGCACGCAACGGAGAAACTTGAGCACCGCCTTGTGCTCGGTGATGCCGTCGCCGAGGGCCTCGAGGTCGTTGACGATGCCGGTGAGGCGGACTGCGAACTCCTCCATCCTCTCGCCATCCTTGAACCGGAGATTCTCGAACTCCAATCGACGCGTCTGCGCCCGGGCTTCAGCGGACACGCTCGGACCCCATCCTCAAGGTCTTGAGGTGTCCCAAGCCTCCTTCGCCGAGTCGCCGCAGCCAAGGAGCGCAACATCTCGGCGGCACAGCCTGGAGGATGATGCCCAAAGCTTCACGATCGTCGCGGTAGTCGATGAAGGCGCCATGCTCGACAACCTCCCACAGGCCTTGCGCTGCAGCCGCACTTCGCATGACGGCGCCCACTCGGTGTAGTTCGTGCGGGTCAGTGGGGGAGCTGCACCATCGGCGAGGTTTGCGGACGACGCGCTCAGCAGCGCGAACCTCGCCGCTGCCGCTGCCGTCGGTGAGCAGCGCCTTGGTGCGATCGCCCGGCTCCACCGGCTTCCCCTTGGCCAGCTCCGCCGCCTTGGACGCATCATCTCCCTCGGTGCCGGCCATCACAACAACGGATCAAACCGTGGCTCTGTATACCAAGTGTTGGCTATGCCCAGGAGGAGGAAGAAGACTCACGCACGGGAGAAGAACACACAGAGTTTGGTGCACACGCACTTGTGCTTTTCTCTTGTTCTCTCTTGACAAAATAAACAACATGATTACAGAGCTTTATATCATAGCTCACACACACACGACGCCCAAGCCTAACAGCCTGATCCACTAATACTGCTCCACTAACCGCACTAGCATGCACAGCTTGAGTCACTTCCAAGTCGCTGGAGATCAGGTCACTTGGCGCATGCCGCAACTAACTGCGCCCGCTTATATCTCCACGTCTATATCCTCTCTGACTTGGCCGCTTGGACTCCACGCATAGCTGGTTCATGCCGTTACCACATCCATGCAGATTAGATCAACCCAACGGCACACACACACTAGTGCCATTGCTACACATGCTTGGTGCCATGCGACACTCACAACTTGGCACGACAAATCTTGCCATGCACACTACTCTCTAATCTGCATGACTTATTTTGAATCAGCTAACACCCTACTAGCTTGGACGACCCAACTAAATGCATAGAGAAAAAACTTAAACATGATGAATAGCTAATCAACAAGGTTAACTCCAACAGAGGTGGCGGAGGTGCTTCTTGACTACTAGTACACAAGCAAGTGTCCATCATGGTGGCAGCCGTGGCCTCGGTGCCTTCCTCGTTCACCTCAATGATGGCCCTGTGGACCACCTGCTCCAGCCTCCTGCTTTCTCTTGGGCCGTCCTCCGTCATGTCGGACAGATCGGCCTTCCCCGGCTCAAAAGCCTCCTTGAGCCCCATGCCCCGGAGAATGCCGTTCATCGTCATGCCGAAGCTGACCTTGAACTTAGGCAGCCGGAACTCGCCGACCTCGACGTCGCTCCTAGGCAGGTGCTTGCGCAGAAATTCAGGGTCGCAAGCGATCATGTCGATGAGCCGCCACAGCCCATCCAGCGCGTCAGGAAGGAAGACGCACATGGAGTAGATCGGTGCCGGCGGCTGCTGCTGCACGGGCAAGGGGCGGCCTCCTTGAAGCCGGTGCTTGGTGGCTTGCTTGTAACACAGCTGGAGCACCTTGAAGCCGTCATGGCACGCGATTCTTTGTGCGCCGAAGCCGCGCATGAAGGGCGCGTCAACGGCGGTGCGGTCGAGGCGGTGAAACAGATGGCGTGCCTTGTCGAAGAATGTCTTGTTCCACTGTCCCTTGAAGTACATGGCGTTGACGAGCACCAGGTCGGTGGGGTGGGACCGCGCCTCTCCGCCGACGATGGAGGGGATGAGGCCGTTCGTCAACGACGCCGCCCATGCGTTGATCTGTTCCTCAACCTCTTGGTGGAAGCTCACGGCGCGGATGACGGCCTTGTAGTCCCACTCGGTGGCGACGCGGTAGCGTGTGCGGAGGCGCATGGCTGTGTCGTGCCACACGCCGCACGCGAAGCTGACGCGCGGGCCACCCGTGCGAGACCGGTCGGCGAGGGCCTGCTCGGCCAGCGTGCAGACGTACCAGGTGAGGTCGTGCCGCGATGGCGCGCCGAGGGCGCCGAGCAGCTCGTCCAGGTCCGCTGGCGCGTGCCGGCAGCCGCCGTCGAGAGCGCCACGTAGACGGACAGCGGCGAGAAGACGAGGTTGCCGCTCCTGCCGGCGTGGCCGTCGGCGAGGCGCTTGTTCAGGCGGAGCGCGAACGGCAGCAGGCTGTCGCGGGCTGCGGCGCGGTCGGCCTCGGCCCGGGCTATCGTGGCCTTCTGTGCCCCGGTCAATAGGGCTAGGGTCTCATCGTGATCGAGCCATAGGGGTAGGGTGTCGTCGGGCAGCATGCCGAACCTCCGGGCTATGGCGGCGTGATCGTCGTCGGCCCCCGGGCAGAGCCATCGGGCTAGCATCTTGGAGCAGCGGAGGGCGAACTCCATCACAGACTTCATCTTGTTGATACGTTGGCGCGTTGGCTTGGCGTCATGCAGCACTGCAAGTAGTACACACTTTGTATCTAGCGTGACACCAGAGCGAGTTTGCCTTGGACGTTCACACGGGGATGAATGCAGGCTGCTTGGTCACACGGGGATGAATTGATGAAGGCAGCTTGTTTCAAACGGGAGGCGCAAGCAGCTAGCGTTCGCACAAGACAGCTCTGTCCCAACTGTCTACCACCCTCTCCAGTCCCCATCATCATTTCTTGTCTCACCCACCTCTCATAACTCATGACTAACATAAGTAGTATAGATAGAGCGTTTTCTAATCGTGAGAGCGTGAGAGCGAGAGCGTGAGAGCGCCGCCCCGGCGTCCACCCTCCCGCCGGCGGCCACCCGGCCTTTCTTCCTCGAGCCCGTCGGCTTCCCCGCGTTCCCTCCTCCCTCCCCCTGCTCGCTCCATGGGCTCTAGTCCCCATTCCGTGACCTCGGCCTTCCCAGGGGAGCGCCCGGTCGTTTCTGGTCTTGGCCTTTCGTCGGCTTCTGCGTCGGAGAGCTCGGCTGGGGTCGGGGATCTCGTGGCCCGGCCGGAGGTGGGGCTCGAGGGTGGCCCTTCCCGGCGGATCTCGCCCTGGCAGGAGGCGCCTGCCTCTAAGCGGACTCTTTGGAGGCGCCGCCTCGAGGAGCGCCCGTCGGCGGCCGCGCCCCGGTGCCCTTCGCCTGGCCGTAAGGAGGTCTCGCCGGAGATGCGGGACAGATGCTTCAAGTGTCTCGAGAAGGGGCACTTTCTCAAGGATTGCACGAACTTGGTGGTGTGCCTTCGGTGCGGGGTGTCCGGCCACGTCGCCAGCCAATGCAAGAGGCTGCGCAGCCCGTCGCCGGTGGAGGAGCTCAGGCGCGAAGCGGCGACAAAGGTGGCCAAAGGCGCTTCCGGGTCGCGCGTGGCTGTGGGTTCGGGTCCGGCGCGGCCTTGCCACTCCGGGACGCGCGCGCCTCCGCCTCCTGCCTCCTCGCGCTCGGGCGGCGTGACGCCGGCAGCCTGGCCCCGCCCGGCTGATCCTCGTCTGGTGGTTGCCTCCGATCTGGAGACGGCGCCGGGGGAGCTCTATGTTGTCCGGCGTTCACGGGCTCTGGTGGAGCTTGAGGGGCGTCTTCAGAACGCCATGGTTGTTTACTGCAGCGGGGACAGGTCAGAGCTCTCGCCGGAGTTGGTGCTGCAGGACAGCTTGTCCATTCACAGATTCATGCCGGAAGATTTCTTGGTGGTGTTCGCTAGGCAGGAGGATCGTTCCAGAGTCGGGCTGCAGCCGGTGTTGGAGTTCAGAGGGTTCAGGCTTGCATTCAGGAGGTTGATTCGTCAGAACCAGGCGGTGTTCGCGGCGCTCAGGACCAGGGTCAGTCTGGAGCTGGAGAGCATCCCCCCATGCCTGGGAGCTTGAGGTGGTCGAGAGTCTCTTGGGCGGTTCATGTTTCATCGAGTCCATTGCGTCGGAGACCTCGTCGCATTCTGATCTGGCCTCTTTCAAGCTCATCGCTTGGACTGCCGACCCGGAGGTGATCCCCACTCGCAGATGGCTGGCGGTGCCGGAGCCAGAGGAGCAGCGGGACGTGTTTCAACCTAAGTCTCTGCAATACAGGGTGCTGATTCATCTCGCCGCCGTGACCACCTTGCCGGATGGCGAGGAGCCATGGTTCCTCACCGGCGCTTCCTCTGACAACGGGCAGAGCGGGCTTCCCGGCTCGGATTTGGACATGGGCGGTGGCGCTTCCACGCGCCGTTGCGAGTGGCAGTTCGGGGTGAGAGACGTTTGTGGTGACAACTCACGCGGATGCTCGCCCGCGGCCGGTGGCCGGACTTTCGCCGCAGTCGCGGCGGTCGGCCGGGTGACGCCGGCTTGGCAGCTTCCCCCAATGGAGCCGGTGATTCCTGTGATTGCGTCAGGTGGGCCTTCTGCTTTGGTTCAGGATAGGCTGACTGCCCGCCTGTCTGCTTTTGACCATCTGGGCAGGGCGACTGATCGGGTGGATGTGGCTGCCATCGCCCCCCGGTGCCATTTTGAATCAACCATCCGCATCTTTCCCTCCCTCGCCCCCGCGCATTCCGTCCTGCATCCCGCCTCGGGACCCGCCCCGGTAGGATGCGGTTGTTGTGGTGGCTTCTCCAGCTCGCAGGCAGTCCCATTCTCCGAGAAGGTCGCTGGTGGGCCCGCTGCATCAGGGGACAGGGGAGCTTCCAGAATCGGCGCCCGTTGGCCAGTCGATAGTGGCGGGGCCCAGGGAGTCTGATTGCCCGTCCAATGGGTTGGTGGATCAGCCTGGGTTGCAGGTGGGTCCTGAGGTGACCGCAGATTTGGTGGAACCCACCCTGGCGCGCCCCGCTAGGTCCGTGGGGCCTATTCTGCTGCCTACCCCACCTGGCGCGAACTCCTCGCCTGTCGCGACCCAGGGGGTGATCGTGGTGAACCCGCCCGTGGATCAGGTTGTGGCTTTGGCCGTGGGATCGGAGGCATTGGTGGGACCGTAGGCTTCGGTGGGTGTGCCACTGATTGGCTCGGGCGTGGTGGCCAATCCGGTGGCGCCCCCGCAGCGACAAGTTGATTCGCTTATGATTAGGGCTGTCTCCCCCGCTTGTGCGGACGTGCAGTTACAAGTGGCGCCCTCTCAGGAACTTGCGCTGATTCAGGCGATTCCTAACGCTAACCAGGCCATGCAAAATCAGTTTCCGGAGGGAGACGGGGGTATGACACCCCAGGAGGTGATTGCTTTTGGTAAGCTCAAATGGTTTTGCAACGCGCTAGTTAAGAAGTTGGCTCCCCCGCTCCTTCTCGAGGTGCAGTCATCTCTTAGGCCGGATGCCGAGCCTTACACCCCTCGCAGGACGACTCGTAGTGCCAAGAGGGCTCCGGCTGGGAAATCCAAGGCCACGCAGGCTGAGAATGTGCTCATGAGAGCTTTGGGTTTGGTTCCGGAGGACATGGAGGGCAACGACGATAAGATAGCCGAGCTGGCTGAGCTCTTCGACTCCCCTCTACGAGAGCAGCACGTGAGGGTGATCGCGGCTCTGTTTGGCAAGGAGGTCCCGCCGGCTCCTGAGTTGAGCGCCGGGACTACAGTGCTGGTGGGCGAGGCATGAGCTTGCTTGCCCCCGTGGGTGCGGGTGTCTTGAGGATTTTCATGGATTTGAACCCCCAAATTCTTTGTTGGAACGTGAGAGGGCTTAACAACCCTGCCAAGAGACACGTTGTTAGGGAGTTTGTTGTCACAGCTAAGGTCAACCTTGTATGCCTTCAAGAAACCAAGCTTGAAGCTTTTGATCCCTTCTTAGTTATGCAATGCATCGGACCATCTTTTGATGGTTTTGCCTACTTACCTGCTTCTGAAACTAGGGGTGGAATCCTTTTGGGTTGGGACAGCACGGTCCTGGCTATTAACAACATCTCTCTGGATACCAACTTCCTCTCGGGCTTGGTCCGTAGCAAGGACGGCTTCGAGTGGTGGTTATCGGTTGTGTACGGGCCTCAAGGCGATGAGCTTAAAACTCAGTTTCTCGTTGATCTTCAGCTTAGAAGGGATGTGTCTCCGGGCCCCTGGATGGTGCTTGGAGACTTCAACATGATCATGGGAGCCGAGGAGAAAAGCAACACCAATCTTAATAGGAGCATGATGAGGAAGTTCAAATCGTTTGTGGACAACAATGAACTTAAAGAGATTTACATGCATGGCAGGAGATTCACGTGGTCTAACGAGAGAGAGCAGGTGGTTATGACCAAGATCGATCGGGTGCTTGTCTCTGTTGATTGGGAGCTTACTTTCCCGGACGTGTTGCTCCAAGCTCTCTCCACCAACATCTCGGATCACGCGCCCCTACATCTTTCCACTTCGGCCCCCTTCTGCCCGAAGCGTAGGTTCCGTTTTGAGCTCTTTTGGACTCGCTTGGAAGGATTCGAGCAGGCTGTCAAAGACGCTTGGGTGTGCGAAGGCGATATCGCTGACCCTTTTAAGAGGCTGGACCAGTTGCTAAGGAACACCGCTTCTACCCTTCAAGCCTGGGGCCAAAAGAAGACGGGGAACATCAAAATTCAGTTGGTTGTGGCGAATTATGTGATTCTTAGGCTGGACAGAGCTATGGAGGTCCGGGTTCTTAACTGGAGGGAGAGATGGTTGAGGAGGTCCCTTAAGCACTCGGTTCTTGGGCTCGCCTCCCTTCAACGCACCATTGAAAGACAACGCTCCAGACTCCGATGGATCCGCGAAGGTGATGCCAATACTAAACTTTTCCAAGCAGTGGCGAACGGAAGGAGGTCCAAGAACTTCATCCCCCATATTAGACACAATGGGGTTCTGATCTCCCAACAAGAGAGGAAGGAGGAGATTTTCACCAAAGTTTATGAGCAGTTGCTGGGTCGTGCCGCTGCCAGGGAGGTAGATGTTGATTTGGATTTCCTTGATATGGCAGGGCATGATCTTGTAGAGCTTGATGCGATTTTTACGGAGGAAGGTGTGGAAAACCATCAAGGAATTGCACCCAGATCGGGCGCCAGGGCCGGATGGATTTAGCGCAGTCTTTTATCAAAAAGCCTGGTCCACTATCAAGAACGATGTCATGTCGGTGCTTTTAAAGCTTTATGTGGGAGATGGTCGTGGTTTCGGCAAGCTTAACTGCGCTCATATTGTGCTGATCCCGAAGAAACCGGACGCCGAGGAAGTGGGAGACTATCGCCCCATCAGCCTTCCCCATAGTGTGGCAAAGATTTTTGCTAAGTTGCTTGCGAATAGAGCTCGAAGAAGAATGAAGGTGATAGTCACGGCAAATCAATCCGCCTTTATTTGTGGAAGACACTTGCACGACAACTTCCTTCTTGTTAGACAAGTTGCCAGGAAGATTCATGCGTGCAAGGAGGCCAGCGTGTTTTTGAAGCTTGACATATCGAAGGCCTTCGACTCTCTGAACTGGGCGTTTCTGTTTGAGGTGATGAGGAGAAAAGGTTTTGGCAACAAGTGGTGCACTTGGATCTCGATCCTCCTCAAAACGGCTAGCACTAGGGTGATTGTTAATGGTGTACCTGGCAGGAGCTTCATCCATGCCAAGGGCCTCAGGCAGGGCGACCCGGTTTCACTCTGCTCTTCGTGATCACCATGGATGTGCTTTCTAGAATCATGATCAAGGCCGAGAGTTTTGGTGTTAGCAGCAGCTTCACTGGCATCGCTGCACACCAATCAGTGTCGATTTACGCAGATGACGTGGCGATGTTCGTCAAACCCAAGGTGCTGGACCTTACGTTCGTCAGATCCATGTTTCAAACTTTTGGTGCTTCTTCTGGCCTGCGGGTCAATTATCAGAAGTCGCTGGCCATCATGATCCACGGGAACGACGATGACCGGGTACGCGTAGAGTCCATTTTACACTGCCGGATGGGAATTTTCCTTGTACGTACCTCGGCCTTCAGTTGGCCATCCGTCAGCTCTCTAGGGCGGAATGGCAGCCCATGATTGACCATGCCAAGAAGTCTGCCTCGGCCTGGCAGAGAGGGCTGTTGCATCGTCCTGGACGATTGGTGTTGGTTAAGTCGGTAATCTCAGCTAAGCCTATCCACCATTTCATGGTTACGGACGCCCCTGCTTGGGTGTTTGAGGAGTTAGACAAATGGATGTGCTCCTTCTTCTGGGACGAAAAAGATAAAGTTCACGGAGGTCAGTGTCTGGTGGCTTGGAACTCGGTGTGCAAACCCACGTGGCTCGGAGGCTTGGGTGTGCACAACATGCAATTACAAGGCTTGGCTTTGAGAGTGAGATGGGAGTGGTTGAGAAGGACGGACCCTGATAGGCCGTGGCAAGGGCTCCCAATGGCCGTGGACAAAGAGGCACGAGCGGTCTTTGATAACTTGGTACACATTGTGGTTGGTGTGGGCAACAGAGTGCTATTCTGGAGAGATAGATGGATCCACGGCTTTGCGGTCAAGGATATTGCACCGTACATATATGAGTTGGTCGACACGAGAACGATCAATCATCGCACGGTAGAGGAAGGCTTGCATAACGACAGCTGGTTGCATGACATCTCCGGTGCACTTAACTTTGGTGGCCACTTGCAACTACTTCACCTAAATCTTGCGATTCGCACGGTGAACCGGGAACCGCTCGCGGCAGACTCTTTCTCTTGGCTGGCCGATCCTTCCGGTGGTTACACGGCCAAATCCACTTACCTCAGGCTCTGTCTCGGCACTCAGAGGGTCCCTTACGCCGCTTGCATATGGAAGAGCTGGGCCCTCCTCAAGTGCAAAATTTTTGTTTGGCTGGCAGTTCAACACCGCATTTGGACTTCTGATCGTAGAGCGAGGCATGGCCTCCAGGACGCTCCTTCTGCCTGCTATACGTGCCTTCTGTTGGGGAACGTAGAAATTTCAAAAAAATTTCCTACGCACACGCAAGATCATGGTGATGCATAGCAACGAGATAGGAGAGTGTTGTCTCGTACCCTCGTGACCCGGCGAAGCGATCACAACGTAGAGGAAGTAGTCGACGTTCTCCTCGCGATCCGACCGATCCCGCGCCGTTACTCGGCGCCCCGAGTTCTTGACACACGTACAGCTCGATGGCGTCCCTCGTACTCGATCCAGCCAAGTGTCGAGGGAGAGTTCCGTCGACCTGACGCCGTGGTGGCGATCTTGATGTTTCACCGGCGCAGGCTTCGCCTAAGCTTCGACGGTATGATCGAGGTGGAATATGGTGGAGGGGGCACCGACACGGCTAAGGAACGATCCGTAGATCAATACTTGTGTGTTCTAGGGTGCCCCCTGCCTCAGTATATAAAGGAGGAGGGGAGGCCGGCCGGCCCCTATAGGCGCGCCAGGGGGGGGAGTCCTCCTCCTGGTGGGAGTAGGACTCCCTTCCTAGTCCAACTAGGAAGGAGAAGGGGAAGGAAAGAGGGGAGAGGGAGAGGAAGGGGCGCCCCCTCCTGTCCTATTCGGACTCCCACAGGGGCGCCACCACCTCTGGTGCGGCCCCTCTCTCTCCCCTTTGGCCCACTAAGGCCCATAACTTCCCGGGGGTTCCGGTAACCCCCGGCACTCCGTTTTCTCCGAAACTTCCGAACCTTTCCGGTGTCGAATATAGCCATCCAATATATCAATCTTTATGTCTCGACCATTCCGAGACTCCTCGTCATGTCCGTAATCACATCCGGGACTCGAACTTCTTCGTACATCAAAATACATAAACTCATAATAACCGCCATCGAAACCTTAAGCGTGCGGACCCTACGGTTCGAGAACAATGTAGACATGACCTAGAACTATTCTCGGTCAATAACCAATAGCGGGACCTGGATGCCCATATTGGTTCCTACACATTCTACGAAGATCTTTATCGGTCGGACCGCATAACAACATCGTTGTTCCCTTTGTCATCGGTATGTTACTTGCCCGAGATTCGATCGTCGGTATCCAATACCTAGTTCAATCTCGTTACCGCAAGTCTCTTTACTCGTTCCGTAATACATCATCTCACAACTAACTCATTAGTTGTTATGCTTGCAAGGCTTCATGATGTGCATTACCGAGAGGGCCGAGAGATACCTCTCCGATAATCGGAGTGACAAAACCTAATCTCGAAATCGCCAACCCAACATCGCCTTTGGAGACACTGTAGTACTCCTTTATAATCACCCGATTCGTTGTGACGTTTGGTAGCACCAAAGTGTTCCTCCGTAAACAGGAGTTGCATAATCTCATAGTTACGAGGAACATGTATATGTCATGGATAAAAGCAGTAGCAACATACTAAGCGATCGTGTGCTAAGCTAATGGAATGGGTCATGTCAATCAGATCATTCTACTAATGATGTGACCTTGTTAATCAAATAACAACTCTTTGTTCATGGTCGGAAACATAACCATCTTTGATTAACAAGCTAGTCTTGTAGAGGCATACTAGTGACATGTTGTTTGTTTATTCATTCACACATGTATCATGTTTCCGGTTAATACAATTCTAGCATGAATGATAAACATTTATCATGAAATAAGGAAATAAATAATAACTTTATTATTGCCTCTAGGGCATATTTCCTTGATCTCCCACTTGCACTAGAGTCAATAATCTAGATTACATAGTAATGATTCTAACACCCATGGAGTCTTGGTGCTGATCATGTTTTGCTCGTGGAAGAGGCTTAGTCAATGGGTCTGCAACATTCAGATCCGTATGTATCTTGCAAATCTCTATGTCTCCCACCTGGACTAAGTCCGGATGGAATTGAAGCGTCTCTTGATGTGCTTGGTCCTCTTGTGAAATCTGGATTCCTTCGCTAAGGCAATTGCTCGATATTGTCACGAAGATTTTCATTGGACCCGATGCACTAGGTATGACACCTAGATCGGATATGAACTCCTTCATCCGCACTCCTTCATTAGCTGCTTCGAAGCTGCTATGTACTCCGCTTCACATGTAGATCCCGCCACGACGCTTTGTTTAGAACCGCACTAACCGACAGCTCCTCCGTTTAGTGTAAATCGTATCCGGTCTGCGATTTAGAATCGTCCGGATCGGTGTCAAAGCTTGCATCAACGTAACCGTTTTATGAGCTCTTTGTCACCTCCATATCGAGAAACATATCCTTAGTCCTTTTCGGTATTTCAGATGTTCTTGACCGCTGTCCATGATCCACTCTGGATTACTTTGGTACCTCCTGCTTGGCTTATAGCAAGGCACACATCAGGTCAGTACACAGCATTGCATACATGATAGAGCCTATGGCTGAAGCATAGGGAACATCTTTCATTTTCTCTCTATCTTCGTGAGTGGTCGGGCATTGAGTCTTACTCAACTTCACACCTTGTAACACAGGCAAGAACCCTTTCTTTGCTTGATCCATTTTGAACTTCTTCAAAATTTTGTCAAGGTATGTGCTTTGTGAAAGTCCAATTAAGCGTCTTGATCTATCTCTATAGATCTTAATGCCCAATATGTAAGCAGCTTCACGAGGTCTTTCATTGAAAAACTCTTATTCAAGTATCCCTTTATGCTATCCAGAAATTCTATATCATTTCCGATTAGCAATATTTCATCTACATATAATATCGAAATGCTCTGAGCTCCCACTCACTTTCTTGTAAATCTGAGCTTCTCCAAAGTCTCAGATAAACCCAAATGCTTTGATCACACTATCAAAGCGTTTATTCCAACTCGAGATGCTTGCACCAGTCCATAGATGGATCATGGAGCTTGCATACTTTGTTAGCTCCTTTGGATCGATAAAACCTTCGGTTGCATCATATACAACTCTTCTTCCGTAAATCCATTCAGAATGCGGTCTTTACATCCATTTGCCAAATTTCATAATCATAAAATCGGCAATTGCTAACATGATTCGGACGGACTTAAGCATCGCTTCGGGTGAGAAGGTCTCATCGTAGTCAATCCCTTGAACTTGTCGAAAACCTTTTGCGACAAGTCGAGCTTTATAAACGATAACATTACCGTCGGCGTCGGTCTTCTTCTTGAAGATCCACTTGTTTTCTATTGCTTGCCTACCCTCGAGCAAGTCAACCAAAGTCCATACTTTGTTTTCATACATGGATCCCATCTCGATTTCATGGCCTCAAGCCATTTTGCGAATCTGGGCTCACCATCGCTTCTTCATAGTTCGTAGGTTCATCATGATCTAGTAGCATGATTTCCGAACAGGATTACCGTACCACTCAAAGTGCGGATCTTACTCTGGTTGATCTACGAGGTTACAGTAGTAACTTGATCTGAAGTTTCATGATCAACATCATCAACTTCCTCACTACTTGGTGTAGGTGTCTCAGAAACCGGTTTCTGCGACGAACTACTTTCAAGTAAGGGAGAAGGTACTATTACCTCATCAAGTTCTACTTTCCTCCCACTCACTTCTTTCGAGAGAAACTCCTTCTCTAGAAAGGATCCATTCTTAGCAACGAATGTCTTGCCTTCGGATCTGTGATAGAAGGTGTACCCAACTGTCTCCTTTGGGTATCCTATGAAGACACATTTCTCCGATTTGGGTTCGAGCTTATCAGGTTGAAGCTTTTTCACATAAGCATCGCATCCCCAAACTTTAAGAAACGACAACTTTGGTTTCTTGCCAAACCACAGTTCATAAGGTGTCGTCTCAACGGATTTCGACGGTGTTCTATTCAGTGTGAATGCGGCCGTCTCTAGAGCATAACCCCAAAACGATAGCGGTAAATCTGTAAGAGACATCATAGATCGCACCATATCTAGTAAAGTACGATTCGACGTTCGGACACACCATTACGTTGTGGTGTTCGGGTGGCGTGAGTTGCGAAACTATTCGCATTGTTTCAAATGTAGTCCAAACTCGTAACTCAAATATTCACCTCCACGATCGGATCGTAGAAATTTAATTTTCTTATTACGATGATTTTCAACTTCACTCTGAAATTCTTTGAACTTTTCAAATGTTTCAGACTTATGTTTCATTAAGTAGATATACCCATATCTGCTTAAGTCATCTGTGAAGGTGAGAAAATAACGATATCCGCCACGAGCCTCAACATTCATCGGACCACATACATCCAGATGTATGATTCCAACAAATCTGTTGCTCTCTCCATAGTACCGAGAACGGGGTTCTAGTCATCTTGCCCATAAGGCACGGTTACAAGTGCCAAGTGATTCATAATCAAGTGACTCCAAAAGTCCATCGGATGGAGTTTCTTCATGCGCTTTACACCGATATGACCTAAACGGCGAAGTGCCACAAATAAGTTGCACTATCATTATCAACTCTGCATCTTTTGGTTTCAACATTATGAATATGTGTATCACTACTATCGAGATTCATCAAAATAGACCACTCCTCAAGGGTGCATGACCATAAAAGATATTACTCATAAAAATAGAACAACCATTATTCTCTGATTTAAATGAATAACCGTCTCGCATCAAACAAGATCCAGATATAATGTTCATGCTCAACGCAGCACCAAATAACAATTATTTAGGTCTAAAACTAATCCCGAAGGTAGATGTAGAGGTAGCGTGCCGACCGCGATCACATCGACTTTGGAACCATTTCCACGCGCGCCGTCGCCACCTCGTCCTTTGCGGTGTTAAGCAATCCGTAGTCCTGTTTGAGTTGCAAATATTAGCAATGTAACCAGATCAAATACCAGTGCTCTGCGAGCTCTAGTAAGGTACACATCAATAACATGTATATCACATATACCTTTGTTCACCTTGCCATCCTTCTTATCCGCCAAATACTTGGGGCAGTTCCGCTTCCGTGACCGATCGCTTGCGGTAGAAGCACTCGATTTCAGGCTTAGGTCCAGACTTGGGTTTCTTCTCTGAGCAGCAACTTGCTTGCTGTTCTTCTTGAAGTTCCTTCTTCTTCCCTTTGCCTTTCTTCTTGAAACTAGTGGTCTTATTGACCATCAACACTTGATGCTCCTTCTTGATTTCCACCTCCGCAGCCTTTAGCATTGCGAAGAGCTCGAGCATAGTCTTTACTAACCCTTGCATATTATAGTTCATCACGAAGCCTTTGTAGCTTGGTGGCGGTGATTGAAGAATTACATCAATGACACAATCATCCGGAAGATTAACTCCCAATTTGTCAAGTGATTGTAGTACCCGGACATTACGAGTATGTGCTCACTAATGAACTATTCTCCTCCATCTTGCAGCTTATAGAACTTATTGGAGACTTCATATCTCTCAATCCGGGCATTACATTTGGAATATCAACTTCAACTCTGGAACATCTCATATGCTCCATGACGTTCAAAACGTCGTTGAAGTCCCGGTTCTAAGCCGTAAAGCATGGCACACTTGAACTATAGAGTAGTCATCAGCTTTGCTCGCGAGACGTTCTTAACGTCGTCGGTTACATCAGCGGCGAGCACGCACCCAGCGGTGCATCCAGGGCGTAACTCTTACAGTGCAGCAATGAGGATAATCCTCGAGTTACGGACCCGATCCGTGTAATTGCTACCATCATCTTTCAATTTTGCTTTCTCAAGGAACGCATTAAAATTCAACGGAACAACAAAGACGAGCCATCTATCTACAATTAAACATAAACAAGCAAGATACTATCGGTACTAAGTTCATGATAAATTTAAGTTCAATTAATCATATTACTTAAGAACTCCCACTTAGAAAGACATCTCTCTAGTCATCTAAGTGATCACGTGATCCAAATCAACTAAACCATAACCGATCATCACGTGAAATGGAGTAGTCTTCAATGGTGAACATCTTATGTTGATCATATCTACTATATGATTCACGCTCGACCTTCGGTCTCCGTGTTCCGAGGCCATATCTGCATATGCTAGGCTCGTCAAGTTTAACCCGAGTATTCTGCGTGTGCAAAACTGGCTTGCACCCGTTGTAGATGGACGTGGAGCTTATCACACCCGATCATCACGTGGTGTCCGCAGGCACGACGAACTTTGGCAACGGTGCATACTCGGGAGAACACTTCTTGATAATTTAGTGAGAGATCATCTTATAATGCTACCGTCAATCAAAGCAAGATAAGATGCATAAAGGATAAACATCACATGCAAATCAATATAAGTGATATGATATGGTCATCATCATCTTGTGCTTCGTGATCTTCATCTCCGCAGCACCACCATGATCACCATCGTCACCGGTAGCGACACCTTGATCTCCATCGTAGCATCGTTGTCGTCTCGCCAATCTTATGCTTCTCGACTATCTCTACCGCTTAGTGATAAAGTAAAGCATTACAGAATGCGATTGCATTGCATACAATAAAGCGACAACCATATGGCTCACATGCATTGCCGATAACCGGTTACAAAACATGATCATCTCATACAATAAAATATAGCATCACGTCTTGACCATATCACATCACAACATGCCCTGCAAAAACAAGTTAGGCGTCCTCTACTTTGTTGTTGCAAATTTTACGTGGCTGCTACGGGCTTAAGCAAGAACCGGTCTCACCTCGCATCAAAACCACAACGATACTTCGTCAAATAGACTCGTTTTAACCTTCTCAAGGAACGGGCATAGCCACACTCGGTTCAACTAAAGTGAGAGAGCAGGCACCCACCAGTCACCTTTAAGCAACGAGTGCTCGTGGCGGTGAAACCAGTCTCGCGTAAGCGTCTGGCGTAATGTCGGTGCAGGCCGCTTCATCTCACAATACCGCTGAACCAAAGTATGACATGCTGGTAGGTAGTATGACTTGTATCGCCCACAACTCACTTGTGTTCTACTCGTGCAAAACATCAAACCATAAAACCTAGGCTCGGATGCCATTTGTTGGGGAACGTAGAAATTTCAAAAAATTCCCTACGCACACGCAAGATCATGGTGATGCATAGCAACGAGATAGGAGAGTGTTGTCTACGTACCCTCGTAGACCCGAGCGAAGCGATCACAATGTAGAGGAAGTAGTCGACGTTCTCCTCGCGATCCGACCGATCCGGCGCCGTTACTCGGCGCCCGAGTTCTTGACACACGTACAGCTCGATGGCGTCCCTCGTACTCGATCCAGCCGAGTGTCGAGGAGAGTTCCACAAGACGACGCTGTGGTGACGATCTTGATGTTTCACGGCGCGAGGCTTCGCCTAAGCTTGCGACGGTATGATCGAGGTGGAATATGGTGGAGGGGCACCGCACACGGCTAAGGAACGATCCGTAGATCAATACTTGTGTGTTCTAGGGTGCCCCCTGCCCCGTATATAAAGGAGGGAGGGGGGCGGCCGCCCCTATAGGCGCGCAAGGAGGGGGAGTCCTCCTCCTAGTTGGAGTAGGACTCCCTTTCCTAGTCCAACTAGGAAGGAGAAGGGGAAGGAAAGAGGGGAGAGGAGAGGAAAGGGGCGCGCCCCCTCCTGTCCTATTCGGACTCCTGGGGCGCGCCACCTCCCGGTGCGGCCCTCTCTCTCCCTTTGGCCCACTAAGGCCCATAACTTCCCCGGGTTCCGTAACCCCTCCGGCACTCGATTTTCTCCGGAAACTTCCGAACCTTTCCGGTGTCCAAATATAGCCATCAATATATCAATCTTTATGTCTCGACCATTCCGAGACTCCTCGTCATGTCCGTGATCACATCCGGACTCGAACTTCTTCGTACATCAAAATACATAAACTCATAATAACCATCATCGAAACCTTAAGCGTGCGGACCCTACGGTTCGAGAACAATGTAGACATGACCTAGAACTATTCTCGGTCAATAACCAATAGCGGGACCTGGATGCCCATATTGGTTCCTACATATTCTACGAAGATCTTTATCGGTCGACCGCATAACAACATACGTTGTTCCTTTGTCATCGGTATGTTACTTGCGAGATTCGATCGTCGGTATCCAATACCTAGTTCAATCTCGTTACCGGCAAGTCTCTTTACTCGTTCCGTAATACATCATCTCACAACTAACTCATTAGTTGTTATGCTTGCAAGGCTTGATGATGTGCATTACCGAGAGGGCCCAGAGATACCTCTCCGATAATCGGAGTGACAAAACCTAATCTCAAATCGCCAACCCAACATCCGCCTTTGGAGACACCTGTAGTACTCCTTTATAATCACCCGATTCGTTGTGACGTTTGGTAGCACCAAAGTGTTCCTCCGTAAACGGAGTTGCATAATCTCATAGTTACGGAACATGTATATGTCATGGATAAAAGCAGAGCAACATACTAAGCGATCGTGTGCTAAGCTAATGGAATGGGTCATGTCAATCGATCATTCTACTAATGATGTGACCTTGTTAATCAAATAACAACTCTTTGTTCATGGTCGGAAACATAACCATCTTTGATTAACAAGCTAGTCTTGTAGAGGCATACTAGTGACATGTTGTTTGTTTATTCATTCACACATGTATCATGTTTCCGGTTAATACAATTCTAGCATGAATGATAAACATTTATCATGAAATAAGGAAATAAATAATAACTTTATTATTGCCTCTAGGGCATATTTCCTTGATCTCCCACTTGCACTAGAGTCAATAATCTAGATTACATAGTAATGATTCTAACACCCATGGAGTCTTGGTGCTGATCATGTTTTGCTCGTGGAAGAGGCTTAGTCAATGGAGTGCGCAACATTCAGATCCGTATGTATCTTGCAAATCTCTATGTCTCCCACGGACTAAGTCCGGATGGAATTGAAGCGTCTCTTGATGTGCTTGGTCCTCTTGTGAAATCTGGATTCCTTCGCTAAGGCAATTGCTCGAAGATTGTCACGGAAGATTTTCATTGGACCCGATGCACTAGGTATGACACCTAGATCGGATATGAACTCCTTCATCCGCACTCCTTCATTAGCTGCTTCCGAAGCTGCTATGTACTCCGCTTCACATGTAGATCCCGCCACGACGCTTTGTTTAGAACCGCACCAACCGACAGCTCCTCCGTTTAGTGTAAATCGTATCCGGTCTGCGATTTAGAATCGTCTCGATCGGTGTCAAAGCTTGCATCAACGTAACCGTTTACGATGAGCTCTTTGTCACCTCCATATCTGAGAAACATATCCTTAGTCCTTTTCGGTATTTCAGGATGTTCTTGACCGCTGTCGATGATCCACTCTGGATTACTTTGGTACCTCCTGCTTGGCTTATAGCAAGGCACACATCGTGCAGGTACACAGCATTGCATACATGATAGAGCCTATGGCTGAAGCATAGGAACATCTTTCATTTTCTCTATCTTCTCACGAGTGGTCGGGCATTGAGTCTTACTCAACTTCACACCTTGTAACACAGGCAAGAACCCTTTCTTTGCTTGATCCATTTGAACTTCTTCAAAATTTTGTCAAGGTATGTGCTTTGTGAAAGTCAATTAAGCGTCTTGATCTATCTCTATAGATCTTAATGCCCAATATGTAAGCAGCTTCACGAGGTCTTTCATTGAAAACTCTTATTCAAGTATCCCTTTATGCTATCCAAATTCTATATCATTTCCGATTAGCAATATTTCATCTACATATAATATCGTAAATGCTCTGAGCTCCCACTCACTTTCTTGTAAATACAAGCTTCTCCAAAAGTCCAGATAAACCCAAATGCTTTGATCACACTATCAAAGCGTTTATTCCAACTCGAGATGCTTGCACCAGTCCATAGATGGATCGCTGGAGCTTGCATACTTTGTTAGCTCCCTTTGGATCGATAAAACCTTCGGTTGCATCATATACAACTCTTCTTCCGTAAATCCATTCAGAATGCGTCTTTACATCCATTTGCCAAATTTCATAATCATAAAATCGGCAATTGCTAACATGATTCGGACGGACTTAAGCATCGCTTCTGGTGAGAAGGTCTCATCGTAGTCAATCCCTTGAACTTGTCGAAAACCTTTTGCGACAAGTCGAGCTTTATAAACGATAACATTACCGTCGTGTCGGTCTTCTTCTTGAAGATCCACTTGTTTTCTATTGCTTGCCTACCCTCGAGCAAGTCAACCAAAGTCCATACTTTGTTTTCATACATGGATCCCATCTCGATTTCATGGCCTCAAGCCATTTTGCGAATCTGGGCTCACCATCGCTTCTTCATAGTTCGTGGGTTCATCATGATCTAGTAGCATGATTTCCGAACAGGATTACCGTACCACTCAGTGCGGATCTTACTCTGGTTGATCTACGAGGTTACGTAGTAACTTGATCTGAAGTTTCATGATCAACATCATCAACTTCCTCACTACTTGGTGTAGGTGTCTCAGAAACCGGTTTCTGCGACGAACTACTTTCAAGTAAGGGAGAAGGTACTATTACCTCATCAAGTTCTACTTTCCTCCCACTCACTTCTTTCGAGAGAAACTCCTTCTCTAGAAAGGATCCATTCTTAGCAACGAATGTCTTGCCTTCGGATCTGTGATAGAAGGTGTACCCAACTGTCTCCTTTGGGTATCCTATGAAGACACATTTCTCGATTTGGGTTCGAGCTTATCGGGTTGAAGCTTTTTCACATAAGCATCGCATCCCCAAACTTTAAGAAACGACAACTTTGGTTTCTTGCCAAACCACAGTTCATAAGGTGTCGTCTCAGCGGATTTCGACGGTGTTCTATTCAGTGTGAATGCGCCGTCTCTAGAGCATAACCCCAAAACGATAGCGGTAAATCAGTAAGAGACATCATAGATCGCACCATATCTAGTAAAGTACGATTCTGACGTTCGGACACACCATTACGTTGTGGTGTTCGGGTGGCGTGAGTTGCGAAACTATTCCGCATTGTTTCAAATGTAGTCCAAACTCGTAACTCAAATATTCACCTCCACGATCAGATCGTAGAAATTTAATTTTCTTATTACGATGATTTTCAACTTCACTCTGAAATTCTTTGAACTTTTCAAATGTTTCAGACTTATGTTTCATTAAGTAGATATACCCATATCTGCTTAAGTCATCTGTGAAGGTGAGAAAATAACGATATCCGCCACGAGCCTCAACATTCATCGGACCACATACATCTGTATGTATGATTCCAACAAATCTGTTGCTCTCTCCATAGTACCGGAGAACGGGGTTCTAGTCATCTTGCCCATAAGGCACGGTTCGCAAGTGCCAAGTGATTCATAATCAAGTGACTCCAAAAGTCCATCAGTATGGAGTTTCTTCATGCGCTTTACACCGATATGACCTAAACGGCAGTGCCACAAATAAGTTGCACTATCATTATCAACTCTGCATCTTTTGGTTTCAACATTATGAATATGTGTATCACTACTATCGAGATTCATCAAAATAGACCACTCCTCAAGGGTGCATGACCATAAAAGATATTACTCATAAAAATAGAACAACCATTATTCTCGATTTAAATGAATAACCGTCTCGCATCAAACAAGATCCAGATATAATGTTCATGCTCAACGCAGCACCAAATAACAATTATTTAGGTCTAAAACTAATCCGAAGGTAGATGTAGAGGTAGCGTGCCGACCGCGATCACATCGACTTTGGAACCATTTCCCACGCGCATCGTCACCTCGTCCTTTGCGGTGTTAAGCAATCCGTAGTCCTGTTTGAGTTGCAAATATTAGCAGATGTAACCAAGATCAAATACCAGTGCTACTGCGAGCTCTAGTAAGGTACACATCAATAACATGTATATCACATATACCTTTGTTCACCTTGCCATCCTTCTTATCCGCCAAATACTTGGGGCAGTTCCGCTTCAAAGACTACCGCTTGCGGTAGAAGCACTCGATTTCAGGCTTAGGTCCGGACTTGGGTTTCTTCTCTGAGCAACAACTTGCTTGCTGTTCTTCTTGAAGTTCCTTCTTCTTCCCTTTGCCTTTCTTCTTGAAACTAGTGGTCTTATTGACCATCAACACTTGATGCTCCTTCTTGATTTCCACCTCCATGACCTTTAGCATTGCGAAGAGCTCGAGCATAGTCTTTACTAACCCTTGCATATTATAGTTCATCACGAAGCCTTTGTAGCTTGGTGGCGTGATTGAAGAATTCATCAATGACACAATCATCCGGAAGATTAACTCCCAATTTGTCAAGTGATTGTAGTACCCGGACATTACGAGTATGTGCTCACTAATGTAACTATTCTCCTCCATCTTGCAGCTTATAGAACTTATTGGAGACTTCATATCTCTCAATCCGGGCATTACATTGGAATATCAACTTCAACTCTGGAACATCTCATATGCTCCATGACGTTCAAAACGTCGTTGAAGTCCCGTTCTAAGCCGTAAAGCATGGCACATTGAACTATAGAGTAGTCATCGCTTTGCTCGCGGACGTTCTTAACGTCGTCGGTTACATCGGCAGCGAGTTCGCACCCAGCGGTGCATCCAGGCGTAACTCTTACAGGCAGCAATGAGGATAATCCTCGAGTTACGGACCCGATCCGTGTAATTGCTACCATCATCTTTCAATTTTGCTTTCTCAAGGAACGCATTAAAATTCAACGGAACAACAAAGACGAGCCATCTATCTACAATTAAACATAAACAAGCAAGATACTATCGGTACTAAGTTCATGATAAATTTAAGTTCAATTAATCATATTACTTAAGAACTCCCACTTAGAAAGACATCTCTCTAGTCATCTAAGTGATCACGTGATCCAAATCAACTAAACCATAACCGATCATCACGTGAAATGGAGTAGTCTTCAATGGTGAACATCTTATGTTGATCATATCTACTATATGATTCACGCTCGACCTTTCGGTCTCCGTGTTCGAGGCCATATCTGCATATGCTAGGCTCGTCAAGTTTAACCCGAGTATTCTGCGTGTGCAAAACTGGCTTGCACCCGTTGTAGATGGACGAGAGCTTATCACACCCGATCATCACGTGGTGTCAGGGCACGACGAACTTTGGCAGCGGTGCATACTCGGGAGAACACTTCTTGATAATTTAGTGAGAGATCATCTTATAATGCTACCGTCAATCAAAGCAAGATAAGATGCATAAAGGATAAACATCACATGCAAATCAATATAAGTGATATGATATGGTCATCATCATCTTGTGCTTCGTGATCTTCATCTCCGCAGCACCACCATGATCACCATCGTCACCGGCGCGACACCTTGATCTCCATCGTAGCATCGTTGTCGTCTCGCCAATCTTATGCTTCTCGACTATCTCTACCGCTTAGTGATAAAGTAAAGCATTACGAAGCGATTGCATTGCATACAATAAGCGACAACCATATGGCTCTGCCGCTTGCCGATAACCGGTTACAAAACATGATCATCTCATACAATAAAATATAGCATCACGTCTTGACCATATCACATCACAACATGCCCTGCAAAAACAAGTTAGACGTCCTCTACTTTGTTGTTGCAAATTTTACGTGGCTGCTACGGGCTTAAGCAAGAACCGGTCTCACCTACGCATCAAAACCACAACGATACTTCGTCAAATAGACTCCGTTTTAACCTTCTCAAGGAACGGGCATAGCCACACTCGGTTCAACTAAAGTGAGAGAGACAGGCACCCACCAGTCACCTTTAAGCAACGAGTGCTCGTAGCGGTGAAACCAGTCTCGCGTAAGCGTCTGGCGTAATGTCGGTGCAGGCGCTTCATCTCACAATACCGCTGAACCAAAGTATGACATGCTGGTAGGTAGTATGACTTGTATCGCCCACAACTCACTTGTGTTCTACTCGTGCAAAACATCAAACCATAAAAACCTAGGCTCGGATGCCACTGTTGGGGAACGTAGAAATTTCAAAAAAAATTCCTACGCACACGCAAGATCATGGTGATGCATAGCAACGAGATAGGAGAGTGTTGTCTACGTACCCTCGTAGACCCGAAGCGGAAGCGATCACAACGTAGAGGAAGTAGTCGTACGTTCTCCTCGCGATCCGACCGATCCCGGCGCCGTTACTCCGGCGCCCCCGAGTTCTTGACACACGTACAGCTCGATGGCGTCCCTCGTACTCGATCCAGCCGAGTGTCGAGGGAGAGTTCCACGACCTGACGCCGTGGTGACGATCTTGATGTTTCACGGCGCGAGGCTTCGCCTAAGCTTCGCGACGGTATGATCGAGGTGGAATATGGTGGAGGGGGCACCGACACGGCTAAGGAACGATCCGTAGATCAATACTTGTGTGTTCTAGGGTGCCCCCTGCCCCGTATATAAAGGAGGAGGGGAGGCCGGCCGCCCCTATAGGCGCCAAGGAGGGGGGGAGTCCTCCTCCTGGTTGAGTAGGACTCCCTTCCTAGTCCAACTAGGAAGGAGAAGGGAAGGAAAGAGGGGAGAGGAGAGGGGGGGGCGCCCCCCCTCCTTGTCCTATTCGGACTCCCACAGGGCGCGCCACCTCCTGGTGCGGCCCCTCTCTCTCCCCTTTGGCCCACTAAGGCCCATAACTTCCCGGGGTTCCGGTAACCTCCCAAGCACTCCGTTTTCTCCGAAACTTCCTAACCTTTCCGGTGTCCGAATATAGCCATCCAATATATCAATCTTTATGTCTCGACCATTCCGAGACTCCTCGTCATGTCCGTGATCACATCCGGACTCGAACTTCTTCGTACATCAAAATACATAAACTCATAATAACCGCCATCGAAACCTTAAGCGTGCGGACCCTACGGTTCGAGAACAATGTAGACATGACCTAGAACTATTCTCGGTCAATAACCAATAGCGGGACCTGGATGCCCATATTGGTTCCTACACATTCTACGAAGATCTTTATCGGTCGGACCGTATAACAACATCGTTGTTCCTTTGTCATCGGTATGTTACTTGCCCGAGATTCGATCGTCGGTATCCAATACCTAGTTCAATCTCGTTACGCAAGTCTCTTTACTCGTTCCGTAATACATCATCTCACAACTAACTCATTAGTTGTTATGCTTGCAAGGCTTGATGATGTGCATTACCGAGAGGGCCCAGAGATACCTCTCCGATAATCGGAGTGACAAAACCTAATCTCAAATCGCCAACCCAACATCTGCCTTTGGAGACACTGTAGTACTCCTTTATAATCACCCGATTCGTTGTGACGTTTGGTAGCACCCAAAGTGTTCCTCCGGTAAACGGGAGTTGCATAATCTCATAGTTACAGGAACATGTATATGTCATGGATAAAAGCAGTAGCAACATACTAAACGATCGTGTGCTAAGCTAATGGAATGGGTCATGTCAATCAGATCATTCTACTAATGATGTGACCTTGTTAATCAAATAACAACTCTTTGTTCATGGTCAGGAAACATAACCATCTTTGATTAACAAGCTAGTCTTGTAGAGGCATACTAGTGACATGTTGTTTGTTTATTCATTCACACATGTATCATGTTTCCGGTTAATACAATTCTAGCATGAATGATAAACATTTATCATGAAATAAGGAAATAAATAATAACTTTATTATTGCCTCTAGGGCATATTTCCTTCACCTTCAAGATGAAGATAACGTAGAACACATTCTTGTTCAATGCGTCTACGCGAGAGAAGTGTGGCACTACATGTTCGACATGCTCAGCCTGCAGGGCAGCACCCCGGAGCAAGAGGACTGTCTGTTGGAGTGGTGGTTAGCTAGGAGAGCACATTACAGAAAGGGTGCCAAGCGGGTTTGACACGGTGATCATTGCTACCACTTGGGCCTTATGGAAGCAGCGCAACGCCAGAGTGTTCCATAGGATTAACCAACAGATGACGGCGCCAGACCTGGCCCTCGCCGTCATCATGGAGCTCAAAGAATGGAGACTAGCCGGTTTGGGAGGAGGAGGTTATGGCACGTTTTGTGAGAGTGTTGGCATAGGTTAATTGTGGGGTGTGCTAGGGCTTGGGTGTGTGCTTCGATGGAAGCTTGCTTCCGTCCAAACTCTCTTGTATATTTGTGCTCTTGCTTCTTCTCTTCTATAAAAGTAAGGTACGCCTTTGGCGTACTCTCGAAAAAAATATAAGTAGTATCATGCACTTGGAACTCGCAAACATGCTTATGTGGCAGGTAATTAAAGAAGAGAGATATGGTTATAGTAAGTAGATACCGTAACATAATAAATGTGATGCTACTATGTGTCATGCATGGCAATAAATGAAACCACCTATGATACTAATCTATTATACTATGCACTATAGAGGTAGTAACATAGACTAGTAACATATGCATGTTACTAGTCTAAGTTACTCCCCACTATGACCAGCCTAAGGCCGGGGGAATAACTTATACTTGTATCATACACATGTCACTAGTCTAAATTACTACCTTCACAGTGCAAAGTAACATACTAGTAGTGTCGTAGATTCTTTTATTTATTAGCTCATAGACTCATTTTGCCTCAGGAAGCGCTATGTTACAGTAACATATTATGTTACCACAAGCACATCTTTCCTCATTAAATACTTGCCACATAAGCAAAATTGTCTTGAGATGTGTTAAGTTACTATCTAAGTTACCCCCACTATGGTGCCTCCACATTGGCAGTCTCTATAACATAATGCTTTGTACGCTGGGAAGGCTGTGCGGAAACACCGAGTTACCATAATGCAACCTCCTATATTTTTGTTTTTATTTTCTTTCTCAGTACCACATTTACAACATTTTAGACCAAACAATTCAATAATTAAACAAATGTTAACAAACCTTTAATCCTGGCACAACAAATAATCTGGTCAAATAAACTATTTAAGTCAAATAAATGATTTCTAAAGAAATTAAACACACTCTCTTCCAGCTAGCTGCCAACGATGCTCAATGCGACACTCCTCCAGCTGATGATGGGAGGTCCGGTCTTCAATCTTTTGGTACGCCTCAAAAAAGGCTTGAATGTGGATTATGTGCCTAGAATGCGTGACAATTGTGCTAGTATCTTCATAGTCAACGAGGTTTGGCATATACCTATCATTCATTATGATCATCTTGTAACACTCCAAATATCCTCTTATTGCCTTTCCTATTAGCTTCTTGCGCCTTCATGAAATGCGTATATCTCCTGCTCTCGGGATTAGAAATTGAATTCACAGATGTTGACCAAGATGGATAGATGTCATCGGCTAGATAGTAGCCTTGGTCATACTTATGACCATTCAACACGAAGTTGCAAGGTGGAGAAGTACCACAAGCTAGCCTTTGCAAATAGATGAGATCTCTGCAAGATATTGATGCTTGTAAGACCTAGCCAATCCAAACTAGCAGTGATAAATCCAAAAATCTCCAGAGCCAACAACTTCCAAAATTATTGTTAGATCCTTGCAATGCCAGGTGATCTGGTCGTGCAAAGCTGCAGAGCAATTCTCCCATCTCTAGCCATACAGTCAACACTCTGTAGCATCCAAGACCAGTCTTTTGCTCAATGCATCACTTGAAGCTTTGCCGTGTCCTTGACATTGGGTGCGCAGATACTACTCTCCATAAACCCTCACCACAGTTTCAACGAACACTCTCATGAACTTTATAATTATATCTTCGACGACAAACTATGACGGTTTGGCATGCCGTCACTAACATATGTACCCACATGTAAGGAGCCATGTCACTCATGTCTAGACCCACATGTAAGCAGCAATGTCAGCATCGGCTAGGCCCATATGTCAGCATTGTTGACCGGTCAAACATGACACCCTAGTTACTACTGACGGCCACTGGTAGTGATAAAACCACAGTCGAACCCACATGGAAGCAGCCACATCAAGCACCTGTTGGGCTCATTGTTGGAATCTTTGACCGGTCAAACCGATGAACCGATTAATGACAATGGATTATCATCACAAACAATGATCTTAGGTGACAAATTTGCCTATCATAGGAGACTATTTCGACCGACCGAAAATGGTGATTCATGACAAAAATAGGTTCGTCAGCTAAGACACGATGATCTTATGTGAGAGAAAAAGTGGTACCTTCAATATTTTATTTTTCGTGACGGTGCTTCGGTGACTGTGGGGGGCAACGGCCAAAAACCATCATCAGACCATTTTCGATGACGAAAATTTGTTTTACGTGACACGAGTGGATCATCACTAAAAAACTTCAGTTTTGTAGCGCCAAGAGGGGAGCAATGCTCGAGTGCCACCATCACCGAATACAACCACCCAAGGCATAATATAGGTTTTCACTCTAAGAAACAACGAGCTATGCCTTCAACAAGGTAACGACGTAAAATATCGCCGTTGCCAGGTATAGCTAAGTCGAGTCAGGCCTAGGTTATTTCCCCGGAGCTTGAGACCAGGTACTCAACTACATGTGATGTGCAACCACCGCCGTTGTACAAGCATCCACTGCGTCAAGCCATCATCCATAGTTTGCATCTCCTTGCCGAAGTCAACACCGGACCTAGAGAAAGGAACGCTCACAAAGACCTTCCGGTGGCCACCACAATCCGCAGTGAATCCACCACTGCAAGATGGAATGGTCACCACAAGTACGAATACGATGGCAAAGCACACCACAACCGACTATCACCTCGCTGGATAAGAGCCCTATTCAGGCCCGACGGCCCACATGTCGACATGGCCGGAGTTCGAGCATGAAAGCGAGACCACCATCGCCGACACATGCCCTCTCCCTCCCTTGGCCGCTTTAGCGACTTGAAGGGGTGGGATCATGTTGTTTCGAACTGGTGAGGCCAACTCTATCGTCGACGCCAAATGAATGTCCGTTTTTGTTTTTTTGGGGTGCGATTGGGGCAGCATCCGAGGGACGGACAGTCGATGGGAGCATCTGCGCCCAACACGCAGGAGGGGGGCGGACCCCAAACGGACGTGCTCTGCCCATGCAGATCGCCCTGCTGCCCGCCCCGCCTTGCTGCAGCTGCACAACCCACAAGGCCACCCGCGCGGACGACCATGAGTTTATTCGACTACTCCTGGTCATGGCACTCATGCACTGCGGTGTGGCGGATGCGCCAGCTCAGCGTCTTGCAGGCGCTCCTTGAGGTGTTGCTGCTCGGGAGGCCCCTCGCACCCGAGCCATCCGCCTCGCCCATCCCGGCCTCCTCGGCCCTTTCGCCGAGGCCGATCTCCAAACGCCCTCCCCCCCTCGCGCTCGATCCCGGCTCCCCAAGGTCGCTGAGCCCGCCCTCGAGTGCGTCGCCAGCCTCCTCTCCCTCTGCCTCCTTAGTGATGTCGCCCCTGCTGGCCCCTCGTTGGTCTCCAGGCTCTTTGCCACGGTCCTCTCCTGCGGCGGCCTCGTCGACGATGGCCTCAAGCTTGCCGCGCTCCGCGTGCTCGTTGCCTTCGCACAATGCCCCTCAATCTTCGTCTGTGGGAAGTGCCTGGGCCAGATGGTGAAGGCGTGCTATAACTTGTACCCAGGGAGCGCCATCGGCGGGAATCAACTCTGCATGAAGCTGGGCGGGCGAAGGAGGGAGAAGGAGGACGGTGGCGGCACGGCTTGTGGGCGGAGTGCGCGGGGAGCTCGGAGCACTGCTGCTGCATGACGATGGTGAGGGAGTGGGTCACTGATATACGTGACAGTGGCGGACACGAACGGACAAGGAAAGCATTAGTTTTTGTCCGTCTAGACGCATTTGTGGCCCAAATTTGGTCCAGGTTTAGGGTCGGGCCGGATAAAACCGGACATCTGCGGACAACTTTGATCGTTTGGGTACTCCGTTGGGCCATGTTTGGCTCCAAACGGACAAAGTCGGACAATTTGGGTCTAGAGTTGGAGTTGGCTTAAGGTTTTTAGTTGTGTTTTTGTCCTTAGTTGTCAGCAGGTGATGGAGTTGTCGTTGGCATGGAACAAGTCCTTCATGTCTCCTCCTCTGATGGTGCCTTTTTACAACGTTTGGAAGCACGTGTCTAGATCTGGTTCTCCAGATTTTTTTTCTTTTGCAGATTTGTCTCAGTGGCTCTGTTCTACGGAATGGACGGGACGCATGTGTTTCTTCAACTCTAGTTCCGACCAACGAAGGTTGGGCAATTTCAGTCTCAATCAAGAGCATGTGAGAGTTGTGTTCCCCGAATCCATCGCTGGGCCAGGTGTGTTATAAAAGCCATGTTCGACACTTTCTTATCCGGAGCGGCAATTTGCTACACAGATTGATATCGCAAGCATCTTCTGGTCTATATCAATGACTAATTTCAGGTGTAGCTTTTACAAGCTATTGGGTTTAAATAAGTTTACTACATAAAGAAGACCCAGACGTAACAACGAGTATCACTTACGGCACACTCTCTATGGATATAGGAGGAAGAATACTTTGACACCCCAAAAATTTAGTTGTATTTGTATATTTCTGTAAAGTTGTTTCTTTAGGGATTTCTGTAAAGTTGTTATTCTAAGGGTTCATGTTACTATTATGTAGCCTTTGGCATTTTCAAAGAATACATAAACCCAAGCATGTATGTTCGGTCCTCCCTCCCCCTCAATTGATAGTGGGGTCAACAATGTGCCCCGCGAACATGATCGCGGCTGACACCTCCTCAGTGGCAAAGAAGGCAAAAGGATGGTCAGCAACGAACGCCACACGCCGCGACGGCGGAGGTAGGGCACTAGTCGTGCTACACGTAATCATCACAGTGGCAGCCACGGCCTCGGTGCCTTCCTTGTTCACCTCGATGACAGCTCGGTGGATCACTTCCTGTAGGGCCAGCATCCTCCTTCCCCTCGTCCCGTCCTCGGCCACATCAGATAGTTCGGCCTTCCCCGGCTCTAAAACCTCCTTGATCCCCATGTTGTGGAGAATGTCATTCATAGTCATGTCAAAGCTGACCTTGAATGTAGGCAGCTGGAAGTCGTCGACCTTGACGTCGCTCCTCGGCAGGTGCTTGCGAAAAAAGTCAGGGTCTCAGGCGATCTGGCTGGCCAACCAACACAGCCCATCGCGCACGTCAGGGAGGAAGACACACATTGAGTAGGTCGGCTGTGGCTGCGACTGCACGGGCAAGGGGCGACCTTGCTCGTAGCGCAGCTGGAGCACCTTGAAGCCATTGTGCCACGCGATTCTTTGCCTACTGAAGCCACGCATGAAGGGCGTGCCGATGGCGATGTTGTCAAGGCGGTGAAACAGATGGCATTCCTCATCGAATGGCTTGTTCCACTTGGCCTTGAAGTAGATGGCGTTGACGAGCACCAGGTTGGTGAGGTGGGACAACGCATCACGACCAATCAGGGTGGGGATGAGGTCGTTCGTCAACTCCGCCACCCATGCGTTGATCTGCTCCCTTGCCTCCTCCGGCTGCATGTACATACCGAAAATCATATATCTACATGCCACAGATCAATCATAATAGCCGTACTATTAATTCTGTTGCACATTGTTGTGCTAAAGCAGCTCTTCAACTAGAGGGTGTTGTAAATTACTCTAATATAATCTCTGGTTTTCTAAGCTGCAATTTGCTCTCAGATGCGTTGCCACCGAATGAATAAAATGCCAAGAGGAGCTCCAAAAAATCATATATCTAATATGCCACACATCTAAGAGTGTGCAAAACCGAACCGAAAACCAAACAAAAAATCAAACCAAATTGATTTTTTTGTTTTTTTTTTCAGGTTTTGGTTTTAGTTTTGAAATATGAAAACAATTTGTGTTTTGATTTTTTCCATTAGAAAATGAATACTATTTGGTTAAACCGAATTAACCGAAACTGTTTTTTTTTTGTGTTCAAAAGCGTAATGAGGTGATATAGTACAAAACTGGTGTGGCAGATGCGCCAGCTCGGCGTCTTGCAGGCGCTCCTTGAGGTGTTGCTGCTCGGGAGGCCCCTCGCCCCGAGCTGTCCGCCTTGCCCATCCCCGGCCCTCCCCGCTGCCGTCGCTGAAGCCGAGTTCCAGGCTCTCCCCGTTGCGCTCGATCCCTGCTCCCCAAGGTCGCCGAGCCTGCCCTCGAGTACGTCGCTAGCCCCCTCTCCCTCTGCCTCCTCGACGATGTCGCCCCTGCCGACCCCTCGCTGGTCTCCAGGCTCTTTGTTGCGGTCCTCTCCTGCGACGGCCTCGTCGACGATGGCCTCGAGCTTGCCGTGCTCCGCGTGTTCGTTGCCTTCGAATGATGCCCCTTGGTCTTTGTCTGTAGGGAGTGCCTGGGCCAGATGGTGAAGGCATGCTATAACTTGTACCCGTGGAGCGCCATCGGCGGGAATCAGCTCTGCACGAAGCTGGGCGGGCGAAGGAGGGAGAAGGAGGACGGCGGCTGCGCGGCTGGTGGGCGGTGGGCGGAGGACGGCGGAGGGCGCGGGGAGCTCGGAGCACTGCTGCGCGATGAGGGTGAGGGAGTGGGTCGCTGATATATGGGTAGTGGCGGACACGAGCGAACGAGGAAAGCATCTATTTTTGTCCGTCCAGGCGCATCTGTGGCCCAAATGTGGTCTAGGTTTGGGGTCGGGCCGGATAAAACCGGACATCTGCGGACAATTTTGATTGTTTGGGTACCCCGTTGGGCCAGGTTTGGCTCCAAACAGACAAAGTCGGACGATTTGGGTCTAGAGTTGGAGTTGGCCCTAGGTTTTTAGTTGTGTTTTTGTCCCCAATTGTCAGTAGTGAGGTGATGGAGTTGTCGTTGGCATGGAATAAGTCCTTCATGTCTCCTCCTCTAATGGTGCCTTTTTACAACGTTTGGAAGCATGTGTCCCAGATCTGGTTCTCTAGATTTTATTTTCTTTTGCAGATTTGTCTCAGTGGCTTTGTTCTACGGAATGGACGGGGCGTATGTGTTTCTTAGACTCTAGTTTCGACCAACGATGGTTGACCAATTTCAGTCTCAATCAGGAGCATGTGAGAATTGTGTTCCCGGACTCCATCTAGCCGGGCCAGGTGTGTTATACAAGCCATATTCGACACTTTCTTATCCGGAGAAGCAATTTACTACACAAATTGATGTTGCCAGCATCTTCTGGTCTATATCAATCACTAATTTCAGGCGTAGCTTTTACAAGCTATTGGGTTTAAACAAGTTTACAACATAAAGGAGACCCAGATGTAACAACGAGTATTGCGTACTACACACTCTCTATGGATGCAGAAGGAAGAATACTTTCGACACCCCAAAAATTTAGTTGTATTTGTACATTTCTGTAAAGTTATTTTTTTAGGGATTTCTGTAAAGTTGTTATTCTAAGGGTTCATGTTACTATTATATAGCCTGCAGTATTTTCAAATAAAAAAATCCATACATAAACCCAAGCATGTATGTTCGGTCCTCCCTCCCCATCAATTGATAGTGGGGTCAACAACATGCCCCGCGAACATGATCGCACCTGACACCTCCTCGATGACAAAGAAGGCAAAGGGATGGTCAGCAACGAAGGCCACACGCCGCGACGGCGGAGGTAGGGCACTAGTAGTGCTACACGTAATCACCATAGTGGCAGCCGCAGCCTCGGTGCCTTCCTCGTTCATCTCGATGACGGCTCGGTGGATCACTTCTTGTAGGGACAGCCTCCTCCTTCCCCCCGTCCCGTCCTCGACCACATCAGATAGGTCGGCCTTCCCCGGCTCTAAAGCCTCCTTGAGCCCCATGTCGTGGAGAATGTCGTTCATAGTCATGTCAAAGCTGACCTTGAATGTAGGCAGCCGGAAGTCATCGACCTCGACGTCGCTCCTCGGCAGGTGCTTGCGCAAAAAGTCTGGGTCACAGGCGATCTGGTTGGCCAACCAACACAACCCATCACGCGCGTTGGGGAGGAAGACACACATTGAGTAGATCGGCTGTGGCTGCGACTGCGCAGGCAAGGGGCGACCTTGCTCGTAGCGCAGCTAGAGCACCTTGAAGCCATTATGCCACGCGATTCTTTGCCTACCGAAGCCACGCATGAAGGGTGTGTCGATGACGGTGTTGTCAAGGCGGTGAAACAGATGGCATTCCTCGTCGAATGGCTTGTTCCACTTGGCCTTGAAGTAGATGGCGTTGACGAGCACCAGGTCGGTGAGGTGGGACAACACGTGATGGCCAATCAGGGTGGGGATGAGGTAGTTCATCAACGCCGCCACCCATGCGTTGATCTGCTCCTTTGCCTCCTCCGGCTGCACGTACATAATGATAATCATCATATATCTACATGCCACAGATCAATCATAATAGCCGTACTATTAATTCCGTTGCGCATTGTTGTGCTAAAGCAGCTCTTCAACTAGAGAGTGTTGTAAATTACTCTAATATAATCTCTGGTTTTCTAAGCTGCAATTTGCTCTCAGATTCGTTGCCACTGAATGAATAAAATGCCGAGAGGAGCTTTAAAAAAGATCTTATATCTACACATGCCACACATCTCAGAGTGTGCAAAACCGAACCGAAAACCAAACAAAAAATCAAACCAAATCGACTTTTTGGTTTTTTCAGGTTTTGGTTTCAGCTTTGAGATATGAAAACCATTTGCGTTTCAGTTTTTTTCGTTAGAAAACAAAAACCATTTAGGTAAACCGAATTAACCGAAACTGAGGTTTGTTGTGTTCAAAAGCGTAATACGGTGCTATAGTATAATACTTTCTAGCCCATTCAGTGCTTCAGTTTACGTGATTAGCCTGAGTACTTATCCAATGTCTCTTCTTTATCCTTTTTTAATTGTTTCTTTTCACATTATTATATATATATCATGTATTTACACATGAAAATGTTATCTGTTTGCTAAAAAATTCATGTCAACCTTGATTAATTTGGTCATTACCGAAACCAAACTGAAAGTAACGGGCTATTACTGAATCCGAACCATATCTATGTATGAAACCGTATAATCACTGGTGGAAAAAAGGCCTTTGGTCGCGGTTCGCAACTGCCATTAGTCGCGGCTGCGCAACCGCGACCAAATAAGCGCGACTAAAGCCCCCACCTTTAGTCGCGGCTGCTTAAGAACCGCGACTAACGGCCCGTCCCGTGGGCGCCAGTGACCGTCGGGCGGAGGACCTTTAGTCGCGGTTCTTCGCCAATGCGACTAAAGGCCGCCATTGAGTTTAGGGTTTTAGGCCCCCCTAAACCTGTTTTCTGTTTAATTTGTATTGTTTTATTTCTTTTGTGCTTTATTTTAATTTTGAAGGAGTTTCATATATTCTACGGTACTACATACATGCATATGAATGTACAATTTCAAATAAATTTGAAATTAGAACCAAAAAAGAATTCAAGAGGAATATACAATATATATTCAATATCATCGGATGACCATATACAATTTTGAACAAGTTTCCATACATGATTTAATCCATATAAAGTTCTCGTCCTCGTAATAGTGTTCTCCTTTAGGATGGAGGACTTCCTGCTGAACCATCCAGCTAGTTCCTCTTGAAGTGGTCGGAAGCGAGCTTACGGACTAAGCATCCACGGAGGTTATTCCTCCGAGCATTGGTATCACTCGGAACCCGCTCGAGAGGTGTATCTCGGATCATCTCACGAACATAGTATCCACATAGATTGGTCTCCGGTGGCTGAATATCCCCAGATTCTTAGGCTTTAACCTTTTGAATTCTAGCTCTTTTTGAATTCACCGACCTTTGTATCTACTGAACCGTCTCCAAACCCTACGAGGCAAAGAAAATTAAATGAACAAGAGAGTTATTAGTTACTTGATATTAGGAAATGAACGAAATAGGCCGATCGATATAGGCGCAAATGAATGAAAATAATTACTTCGCAGCATTCTTCTCATGTCGCCCCAAAGCTTTGGATCCATATTCGAGAGTCGTGGGCGAGACATTACGAGGTGTTAACTTTAATTACTAGCAGAATCCAAAGGAACCTGCGGACACGATACATGCACATCGTCATGCATAACTCATCGATTAGCGGCCACATACCATGCATGGAGTAAACAAAAGAGAATGTGCTCAAGATGAAACACTCACCCAAAATGGTAAGGAAATAGAATATCACTTTTGAGTTCCTGCTTTGTAAGAAACTGCCACAGTGTCCGCCTCCACGTCGGCGGGTGACGCTCCAACACATGTCCATTAACGATGTGTGGGTCAATGAACCCAACATCATGGATGTTCCTTACTCGCATTCCTTAATCTTCATTACGCATGTATAATAGCGGACACAACAATATAGTTAGGACATATATATAGTGCAGGCAATATGAGCGAGATGGGGTAGAAATTAATAAATCACTTACGAGCGTAGCAACCGATGATAGATTTGTCGAGCTCGCGCAGATTGAAAAGCTGGAACAATTCACTCAGTGCAATTTGTACATAGTAATGTTTGAAGTGATGCTCATGTCTAACTTCCGCATAAATATATTCTTTGGCGTTTTTATTTTTTATGTAACCCTTGTACCAATTCAGCAGACCTTTCATTTGGTCAGGTAGATCCTTTTCTGCAAGAGGCTCGACGAGAGGCCCATTCTTGACATATGTAATTACTACCTCCTTCACTTTGCGCCTCATCAAGGCCTAATAGTTCACGAAGAGTAATACCTAAGTTGGCGCTTGTTCTCGCTTTTCGTTACTCAATCCTGTGTTGCCGCAGCTTGTATGATCTCGGGGCATCCGGACGAAGGCTTCCACTATAAGCGGGCAATCGATTGTTTACTTTGTTCCCGAGCTGGGCAACTTGTTTCCGCTTTTTTACTTTCGCCTTCTCCGCTCTTTGTTCTCCTTGAACATGAGTGCCTGCTCAAAGTTCACGTGCATAGTCGTTAAGCGATTCTTCGCGGCTTGGGACGGTGTGCTCAAAAATGACTTAGCCCACTTCTTTTGCTCATCGAAAAATCTTGGCTTGGGCTCGGGCTCTCTTTTCTTCTTGCAGTCCGCCTTCCATTTCTCCAAATCAGCAGCCATGCGCATCGACTTCCTCGGCACTCGTTCCCAAGGCCTTGTGGGGAGAGGCTTGATGATGGCTCCGGTACCTTTGTGGTCTTAGGTACATAAGGGTCCGGTTAATAATCCAGACTGCTACGCTTCTTTGCCGTAGGTGGATTGGGGCGGCGATCGATCACCCGCCGGACGAGGATCGGGGCGGCGGATGATCACCCGCCGGACGTTGTGGGCTGGGGCGGCGTCGGCCGATGTGACGGAGGTGTAGGTGAACCGCCACCACCACCACCACCACCACCACCGCCACCGCCACCACCACCACCGTAGGGGGTGGACTTGTTGTCCTTGGCGCCTCGCTGAAACTTGATAAACTTCTTTTGCCATAGAATGAAATGGCGCTTGACATCTCAAGTCTTTTCTCCCCTTGGTGTAGCAATGTCAATCTCCGGTCCTCAAACCCTTGGACTATGTCCTCCACCGTGACACGAGCATAGCCATCTTGAATGGGGTTGTTGTGGTGGAGTGCTCGAGTAAACATGGTAAAGCACTGCCGATGGCTACCTTCATGGACATGTTCCCGATAGGATAATCTGGATGACATTCTTTCATCTCCTTTATATCGCCCACGGGTAGCGAGGAGGCTCCGGTGCAGTAATTTCGACCACCGAGGCTCCGGTGCGATAATTTCGATCACCGAGGCTCCGGTGCAGTAATTTCGATCGTCGGTGCATCTGCACCAGCCGGTGGGGCCTCCGTGGAAGCCACGCTGCTTCTCCGCTGCTGGCTTCCGAGATCCATTGGATGATCTTCATCTGCACCGAGCTGCATCTCTTTCGCTACTAGTACACTCATGGTTTTCTTCATCACATCCATTTCCGATGCCAACCGCGCCACAACATCCGCTTCGATCCATCTTTCTCTTACGGCTTCAGTAACCGTCGGGGTCATCGCTTACGGGGAACCCTATTTTCCACGGAATGTGCCCCATGCCTCGTACCGTCCTCCGTGTTCGAGGATTCCCGAGGGCTTTTGTCAGAGCGTCGTTCTCTCTGTTGAACTTGATCTTCCCCTGTTGAGCATCCTTCATTGCGTCAATAAGGGCTTGGGTGGGTTTAATTAATTTGCCCCGGTAAACACACTCCCCTGTCTCCGGGTTCAGCGTTCCCCCATGCCCGTACCACCAGCTTTTGGCCCTTGGGTCCCATCCCTCCGTACCTGGGCGGATTCCTCGCGCCTCACTCGTTCTCCATCTTCTCCAACCTAGGCACCCAAATGCGATACCCTCCTGGCCCCATAACATGATTGTACTCCTTCTTAGCCGCATTTTCCTTATTTTTTTTCGATATTTGAATGAACTGCTCCGATTTCTTTTGCTTCACAAATTCTGGCCAATCATGTTTCAGTTTCTCATATTGTCCTTTGAAATCCGTCTTGTTCTCGCTTGACAAAGTCACGGGCTAGATTTTGCTTGAATTTCCGAATCGTCGGCCATCTTATGAAGAGCGAACTGTTTGACTAGCCTCCTCCTCTCCTTGTTTTCCTCAATCTTGTTACCCTCCTCATCGAATTTGTTGTATTCGGAGGTAGAGCGAAATGTTCCATAAGCTTCTTGAAGCAATCTTTTTTGTTCTCTTATCGACAAAAGTGAAACCATCAATTCGCGCCTTCTTTGGCTCATTCCACTCTGGGCGGTGATCGAGACGTTGTCTCTAACAATGGCTCCGCATTGTCGACAAACTTGGTGGCGTTCTTGCGGGGCTCCAGTGACCTGCGGTTGCCTTGTCGACAACCTCGATGGTGCATGTTTCTCCTTGTTTCATCGTCTTGGTTGCGCCACGCTTTGACGGCGTACTCGATTGTTTCGACGATCCGGCCGAGGCTAAAATAAGAAAGAGAGTCGCTGCGTTAGTACACACATATTTATTCAAATCGGTTAGTTTGTATCACCAGAGGCTCAATGTATATATATACCTCGGCACGGAGGTGGTTGCTACTTCCATTTGAAGATCGTCGTTTATCGGCGTTTGTTAACATCATCTTGTTGACGGCGCCTTCATCTTCACCGTCAAGGTTCGAGATAAGAAGAGATATCATCTTCTTCTTCTCCGGTCGGCACATATAGAATATCGCCGTTTATGATGCCGAACATATGTGCTTCACCGTCCGGATCATAGTTGTCCATAATCGGGTCACTCGATCGTCGCCATTATGTCATCCCGAAACATGTAGTAAAAACAAATTAATTAAGTGAAGAAGGGGCGGTGGCGGTGGCGGTGGCGAAGGGCGGTGGCAAAAGGAGGCGAGGAAGGGTGGGAGAGGGTGTCGCGGTAGAAGCGAGAGGGCGGCAGCGACGCAGCAGCGTCACGGAGAGGGAGGCGAGGACAACACACATGTATAACCCTCGCCGCCCCCTCTCGATCCCAAAAAACACCGCGCGCATCGCCGCCCCTCGCCGCCCCGCGCCGCCCCCTCCATTTTATTTTTTTGTTTTTCTTTGGCCGGTTTTCTGTTGTTTTTTGTTTTTTCACTTTATATGTATTTTTGATTTTATTTCTCTTTCAAATTTCGTCAAATTTTCTTATAAAATTCTAAATACATAGCGAGCAAGTGCATAACAGTCAATGCAGACGAGCTAGACGTGTTCTAACGCAGCGCTAAGCGATACCGGCGAAGAAACATCCGGAAAGTTTTCCGGTTCGGACGTCTGTCGAGACAGATGAACCGAGAGGAAAGTTTGCAGGTTCGATAGGTTAGGGGTGTGTGGCGGACGAACGGTCTGCGTAATCGATTCGTCTCGTCGTTACGAGCAACTTTCATGTACAAAGTTTTTCCATCCGAGCTACGGTTTATTTTCTATGATTTTCTAAAGTTTTATTGATATATTGTAATTAAAACTAATTCGAGAATAAAGATTAAATTGCTACGTGCACACACAAAGTGTACACAAAAAGCAGCATAGAGGTGACGGTGGGGTCCCGCTGACCGCCTGCATGCTAGCCAATCGAGGTCATTGACTAGTCAAAGGACAAGGGACCCGATGTCATTGAATCTGTTTAACTAACGTACTATTAGTGTTAACATAACTATTTAAGTTAATTAATTAATTAATTAATATATTTTTATTATTCTTTTTTATATCATTTTAACGTTTTGGGGTGGGACCCATTGTCATAAACACGAGGGCCTATCGGGCGTCAGATTCTGGCGCGAAGCGGCGGCGCCGCCTGCCAAGCCGCCTCGCCAACCAACCCGCGGCGTAGCAGCCTTGGCGTTAGCAAGACGGGCGCGGAAGAGGCCACGTCGGCGGCAAACGGCGCGCCAAGGCGGCGAAGCGGCGATGGCGAAACTAGCGGCAGCTAGTGGGGAGCTGCCCAGCGGCGGGCGCAGGGGCGCGCGCTGCGCGCGCGAGGGGGTCGCGGGAGCCGCGCGCAGCGCCGCCATCTGAAGCGGGCGCGGCAGGGCGGTGTCGCAGCGCAGCGTTGGAGGGGGGAGACGGACAGGGCCCGATGGGGAGCTCACCCGTTGACGAAGAGAGGCGGCGTGCGCGAGGAGACCGGCGAAGAGAGGGGACGGGCAACCGGCGCGACGGGCGCGAGATAGCGCATCCGGCGAGAGGCGGCGCTGGCAAGGTCGTGGCGACCAGCGAACGACAACGAGGGCGAGGGCGACGGCGGCGGCGTCGAGGGCGCAGCAGAGACGAACAAAGGGAATCGGAGAAGACGAAATCGATCGAGCCTTGTATTTATAGCCCGCCCCTTTAGTCGCGATTAGCGGCGAGACCATGATTAAAGGTACCCTTTAGTCGCGGTCGCCTATAACCGCGACTAAAGGGTTTTTTATGGTTTTTATGTTCTGCGCCCCACCTTTAGTCGCGGTTGGTCAGCCAACCGCGACTAAACGCCGCAGTTTAGGGTTTTAGCCCCCAAACCTGTTTTCATTTTAATTTGTATTGTTTTCTTTTTAATTTGTATTGTTTTCTGTTTAATTTGTATTGTTTTATTTCTTTTGTGCTTTATTTTAATTTTGAAGGAGTTTCACATATTCTACGGTACTACATACATGCATATTATCGCCTAGGCAGGAGTATGACTAAATCACTCCAAATTTCATGTATCATCGGTGGTATCTCGAATCATTCAAAATGGACACCAAACACATCACGGGTAATATAATTCACATGATCCATTCAACAAAGTTTGGTACAATAAATTATTACACATCATTTCTTCCCTTGTGTCCCTCGCTTGCTTACGATTGTGCCGTATCCATGGAGCATCCTCATCATTTAACTTAATGCTTGGGTCGGTGTTCACTTTGAAGGGCGGAATTTCAGCAAACATATTATAATCTTGACATGTCTGTCTTGTCCTCCACTCCCACGATGTTTCTTTTCCTGAAAGAACAATGTGGCGCTTTGGATCATCGCATGATGTCTTGATCGTTTTCTTATCTTTCCGTTTCCTCGGTTTGCTACTCATGTCCTTCACATAGAAAACCCGAGCGACATCTTTCGCTAGGACGAATGGTTCGTCAAGGTAACCAAGATTGTTGAAATCCACCATTGTCATTCCGTATTGCTGGTCCACCTTTACCCCACCTCCTGTTAGCTTGAACCATTTGCACCGAACAAAGGGACCTTAAAGGAGGGTCCATAGTCAAGTTCCCATATCTCCTCTATGTAACCATAATATGTGACCTCTTGCCCATTCTCGGTTCTTTGCATCAAAGCGGACACCACTGTTTTGGTTGGTGCTCTTTTTATCTTGGGCGATCGTGTAAAATGTATTCCCATTTATCTCGTACCCTTGGAAAGTCGTTATAGTCGAAGATGGTGTCTTGGCCAACATGTACAACTGATCTACAACATCATTGTCATTCATTAAGTGTTTTCTCAACCAAGCGCGAAAGTCTCCATGTGGGCCTTCCTAATCCGAGATTCAGCTTCCCGGGTTGTCGAGCGTAAAATATTCTTGTGTTTCTCAAAGTGCGGAGCCACCAAGCTGGAATTGGTCGATTACATCGTGGTGTGCTTGATCGATGAGAATGGCTGTCCATACATATCGTTGATTTCCTTCCGATCGTGCCTTTTCCACTTAGTCTCCCCTCGTGCGCGATCGAGGAAGACCAATCGGCTTAAGGTCGAACAAAGTCAACACAAAACTCAATTACCTCCTCATTTCCATAGCCCTTGGCGATGCTTCCTTCTGGCCTAGCACGATTCTGAACATATTTCTTTAATACTCCCATGAACCTCTCGAGGGGAACATATTGTGTAGAAATACAGGACCGAGAACGAAAATCTCTTCGACTAGGTGAACCAGGAGGTGCGTCATAATATTGAAGAAGGATGGCGGGAACACCAACTCGAAATCGACAAGACATTGGATCACATCGTTACGTAACCGTGGTAGAACTTCGGATTGATTACGTTACGAGAGATTGCATTGAGGAATGCACATAGCTTCACAATGGCTACTCGAACATTTTCGGCAGAGCCCCTCAAAGCAATCGGAAGCAATTGCGTCATAATCACGTGGCGATCGTGAGACTTCGGTTTTGGAACTTTTTCTCCGCCATGTTTATTATTCCCTTTATATTGGGCGAGAATCCAGACGGGACCTTCATCTTTGCTCGGGCATTCAAAAAGATGACCTTCTCTTCTTTGGTCGAGCGTAGCTGGCACGACCTTGAAACCATTCCGGATGCGGTCATCGAGGTCTTTCAAACGTTCTTTGGTCTGCCGTGCTTCCTTTGTATCATTTGTCTTCCCATACACGCCCAAGAAGCTTAGGAGGTTCACGCAAATATTCTTCGTAACGTGCATCACGTCGATTGCAGAGCGGACATCTAGGACTTTCCAATATTCTAGCTCCCGAATATAGATTTCTTCTTCCACATGGCTGCGTGCCGTCGGCTCCCTTCGAACCGATTGTCGGCGGGACCCTTTCCAAAGATGACTTTCAAATCCTTGACCATATCAAATACCTCGGCACCGGTCGTTCCGCAGCTTCGCCGGTGATCTGCCTTGCCGTTGTAATGCTTGCCTTTCTTTCTTCTTGGATGAATTTTCGGAAGAAATCGGCGATGCCCAAGGTACACATTCTTCTTACAATTTGGCAAATGTACACTTTCGGTCTCATGTAAGCGGTGCGTGCATGCATTGTATCCCTTATTTGACATTCCGAAAGGTTACTAAGAGCAGGCCAATCGTTGATGGTTACGAAAAGCAACGGTCGTAGGTCAAATTCCTCTTGTTTGTGCTCATCCCACACGGACACCACCCCACAGTTGTAAAAGTTCATCAACTAATGGCCTTAGGTACACATCGATGTCGTTGCCGGGTTGCTTCGGACCTTGGATGAGCACGGCATCATAATGAACTTCCGCTTCATGCACAACCAAGGAGGAAGGTTGTAGATGCATAGAGTCACGGGCAGTGCTATGGCTGGAGCTCGCTCGCCAAAAGGATTCATGCCATCCGTGCTTAGAGCAAATCTTATGTTCCTTGCGTCACCGCAAAATCTTTGAACCATCATCGATCTTTCTCCATTATGTTCCATCTGCGGTGTGTCTCAACTCCCGTCCGACTTACGGTCCTCTTTGTGCCATCGCAACAACTTGGCATGCTCTTTGTTCTGAGCAGACGTTTCAACCGTGGTATTATAGGAGCATACCACATCACCTTGGCGGAACCCTCTTCCCGGGTTTCGGCCCTCAACATCGTCACCGGGTCATCGCCTCGATCTTATAACGCAATGCGGTGCATACCGGGCATTCATTCAAATTCTCGTATTCACCGCGGTAGAGGATGCGATCGTTGATGCATGCATGTATCTTGTAACCTCTAAACCTAGAGGGCGTACAACCTTCTTTGCTTCAGACGCGTCTTGGCGGGCAACTCGTTATCCTTTGGAAACATATTCTTCAACATTTTCAGAAGTTTTCAAATGCCGAGTCAGCTACACCGCCTCGCCTTCCATTTCAGCAAATCCGATTATGCAGCCCACTTTTTGGACCATCATCGCATCCGGTACAGCGCCTTTCGTGATCCTCTAACATGCGATCCAAATTCTCCTGTCCTTTTCGGTTTAGCGGCGTCTCCGTGCATCGGCAATGGTCCGACCAAGATCATCAGCGGGATCATCACGTGCCTCTTCTTCACCTTCCCTTCACCTTCAAATCCTCCATGAAAGTATCACCGAAATGAGCAAGATAGCTTTCATCGATGAAATCATCCCTTCTTCATCTTCTTCCATTATAACCCTCTTTCTCCATGCTTGGTCCAACAATTATAGCTTGGCATGAAACCCTTCAAGCAGATGCATGTGAACAACTCTTGAGGAAGAGTAACCCTTCTCATTCTTACAGATAACACATGGACAGATAACAAAACCCCCGCTTGTTCGCATTAGCCACTACGAGGAAATCTTTCAAACCCGTAGTGAACTCATGGAGAGTCGGTTACCGTACATCCATTGCCGATTCATCTGCATTATTATAATATAAAATATATAATTAACCATCATGCATTTGTTAAACTAACTAGCTACAAACAATATAAATTAAACAATGAACTACACACATGCATATTGACACATCAAAGGTTCATCAAGTTGCTAACCGCGATCGAAGAGTGTGGCTCCAACACTTCATGTCATGTTTGTTTCATGCTCTTGGGGCATTTCATCAAACACCTTATGTGCATAAGAGGAACCAAAAGCAAACCTACACCCACTTGTGAAAAAAGGGATTTTTTTCCGGCCGAACGTATGCCCCCCAACCTTCACATGGTTCCCGAGAGTTGGTGGGCCCCCCAGGCAGCCTGATGCCCGACACTCCCCGGTGATTGGGTCGCATGTTTCTCTCAAACTTAACTGGCCCAGAGGGGGTGGGCCCTTCCGTCCCACCATTCCACAAGGGCGTGGAGGTTTTGGGGCTGGCCCTCTTGCACAGCAAAGCCTGGGGCACCCCATTCGAGAGTATCAAAAGCGTGCCCAAATCCATGACACCTGGGTCCAAGGTTGGCAATCTTCCCTTGGCCAAGGGAAAAGGTGGGGGGGTCACCAATTGAGGCCAAGAAGCAGGAGATTCCCACCCGGGAACCCTTTCCGGGGTCCTTACCTCCGTTCCCAAAGCGGGAGAGCCAAGGGCCGACCCAAGTTGGCAACAAGGGAAGCCAGGAAGACCAAACATTTTAAGGCCTAACCGGAAACGTTCTTTGCCGGGCAGCCAAACTCCGGTCGGGCCACTCCCCTAGCCTCCTCAACGAAACCCAAGGCCCCCCTGGAAAAACCTCCAATAAGCTGCTTCAATTCCCTAAACGGCACTTTCGGCGGATGCAAATCGCACCCAGTGCCCAAATTGGGACCAAACTAAACGTCGGTGAAGGAAACTCGTTGGCTTCCCCAGCTGCGCTTCGAAATGAACAGCCCTGGTTATCCTGTTCATCAGCCACCCGAGGGGGACGGTTCCCTTTGGGGCCCCAAGCCCTCATGGGAGGCCTCTGGGCAAGGAGGCTTTCCAAATCGTAATTCACAAATGGGAAGGCCCAAGGTCCAAACTTCCCCCTAAACAAAAAAGAGGATAAAGAAATTCCCAAGAGGCCCACCGTCCGCACCGAGGAGCGAAGTTGGAAGAAAATTCGAGTCCCGGGAAAAACAAGGAAGAAGCTAGGATTGCGCAAATCCGGGGGAATGCCCTGAAGGTTGGCGAAAGGAGGAATTGGCTTTAAATTTCCCCAAAGGGCCAAGGAAACGTGAAGAGGAGAAAAATAAGAACTGGGCGAAAACAAGTTGGTAAAACCAAGGTCAAATGGAAAGGGAAATGGGTTAAACATTGCAAGGAGGACAAGACAAAACGTGGGACTAGGTTAAAAGATCAGGGGAAAGGGGAAAGTGGACCATTCATTTCCAAAAAAACTTTGGTTTAATTCAATTCAAATTCCATACCAAAAGGTATTGAATAAGGTGGAAGGTTGGAAAAATCCTTTGAATCCCAAAAATTATCTAGGGTTCAACAATTAAAATTTAGGATACCCGGCTTGGTAATTCTAACTCATTTCAATCTTTCTGAAATGTCCGTTCCAAATCCTAAGGTGACAATATTGCCAAAACCAGTTTTAATTTCTGGCTACAAACCTTATTGGTTCAAATTTAATTTGCACGTTGAAGCGGCCCAATGATCCTATTGGAATGATTTGATATTTGTTCCCCCAACCAAAATTAAGAGGTCCCAGTCCATTAACAAGAACCCATTTTAAGTAATTTGGCAAAATTCCAGCCTTTTGAACCTTTTATCAATTAAGAGGGCCCTGTTGAAACAAGGAAACCCCATATTTCCAAACTTTCTTTTGGGGAACTTAATTGAGGAATCAAGGGAGTTCGAAAGAGACTTTAAAAGGAATTACACCCTTTTAATTAAAAGGGTTTTGGAGGGGGAAAACCAGTGTGGGAACAAAGTTGGAGACGATTTGGGGATCAAGCTTGTTCTTCCAGGTGTATGCGGGCCTTGGACCTGGGGAAACTTAATTCGGTTTCTTTCCTTGTTTCTTTCAATATTCCAACAATTGCGGAAATTGATTATTTTAAATTTTAATTATATTTTCACTTATTTTTTCATTGCATCAAATTAAAACTAGGATTTATTGGAAAATTTCCTTCCTTGTAGACAAATTGAGAGGCACCCTTAGCCAAACCATTTTCTATGGAGGTCCCATTTGGGTTGGTCTCACATTGAGGGAATTTCACTGTGCCTAGGCCATGACCTCCATATTTTTCAAACCGATGAAATTTATTTAAAGATAAAAAGGCCTGTACCATTGACCCACTATGGAGTTTGGAGAATTAGGACCTCAATTATAAAGGCTACCAAACTTTAATAAAAACCTTTTTTTTAAGTTTTAGTTTTCAAATTTGTTTTATAATTCAAATTTGTTTGATTGATCTAATTATTAACTTGATAAACACAAGTTTCCAAATTAGGAACCTTTTACCAAGAATTAAACTTTGGAGATGTGATTGGAGAACAAAATATAAATCTTAACCTTTGGTTTTCGAGAATGGGTTTGGAATACCTAAGTGTTCCCGTTAACGAGAAAGGATTAGATAACTTTGGCCATGATGGTTAATGAGTTTCCTTAATTTGCTACAATACCAAAAAAAACAAAGAATCGGCTTTATTTTTGGAATTCAGGAATTAATTGGCTTTAAGGGATTCAATCTAAAAAAACATGTTTACTTGGAACAATATTTTTTTAAACATGAATTGTCATTTGATCCTTTCTTAAATTTAAAAAGTTGACTTTGGTTCAAAGTTAAGTACTATTTGGGTAAGTTTTTTCTTTCTAATTTTTAGCGGGGAAATTTGTGGAATTAAAAATTCATAAAAAATTCTTTTGGTTTTTCCAAAAACTTGGGGTCTTTTCACAAAAGTAAATTCTAGAATTCCAAAAGGGTTATCAAGCCTTCAAAATTTAAAAATGGGAATTTTGTTTAATAGGAATTAATGTGGGATTTCAAACAATTTCTCTAAGGATAGGCCAACCCTTCACAAATTTAAAATGAAATTTAAAAAAGGATTTTTTGATCAAAGATTTAGCTGGTCATTTTCCTTTGATTTTAAAACCCGCTATCCGGCGGTAAAACAAGGAATTTTCTGTTTGGTAAATCTTTTTAAGACAAAGCTTAAATTTCCCAAACCGGAAATTTCGGTTTAAAACCCAAATTCTTTTGGCAAAATTAAAGTGCTGAAGTTTCCTAATTAAAGGAATTTCTTAATTACAAACCACTTCAATAATATTAATTGGAAATTCTTCGGAATTTGAAAATTCCAATAAATTCCATGACCAAAACCTCAAGGAACTTCAAATTGAAAGTTTCCAAGAGTGAAAATCCATCAATCTTACCCTTATAAACATGATAAAGGAGGCCAATGGACTACCAATAAATTATACAGTCACAAATCTTTACTAACCTTTGAGGAAATGAAGAAAAACTCAAAATCAATAACTTTCTTTCCCAAGTTTACCTTGGATTTGCAAGAAAACCCAATGATCTCAAATTCAACTTTGGGAGGATTCTTTTTGGAACAAGTAGAAAAATTAAAAGGAAGGGGACAATCAATCACAATCAGACTAAGGACCAAAAGCCAGGTATACCTTAAGTTGCCAAGCATAGACATCCCATAATTTCCCTCTTTCAAGTCAAACTTTATTGAATTAGGTTTGAAACTTGGCCTTATTCAACCTTAATCAATTTTCAAATTGTCTTTAATGGATTAAAATTTCCTAATGGTAAATGTTGGGTCTTTTACCTTTGTTTGAATCAAAAAATTAAATTTACATTTTATTTTGGTGTTAACTTTACAATCATTTTCGAAAATTTAATTGGGATTAAATTTCAAAGGTTCAAATCATTTTGAATTAAATTTAAGAATCTTGTCAAAATAACCAATTTAAAATTTTAAGAAAATTCCCAATGTCCAATTTCCGGCCAAAATAAAAGGTGAATTTCATCAGGTAATTCCTTAAACACTCCAAAAGTTATGGAATTTCCTTCCATTAAACAAAGAATCTTTTTCCCAAATTTCCATTTTGTCCAATTTTGCTTTACCTAAGGGAAGGATTTGGTCGAGAAGCGTGTTCATTAAACAAGGGTAATTCATAACTTTATTTTCCTTTAAAGAGTTTTAATTTTTCACCGGACTTAATTGGATTGTTAATTGGCCCGAAACCAACCTTGGATTTTAATTGGCAACCCTTGTCATAGCCCAAAATGAAAATTTTCATTGGTTATTTGAGGTAAAAACCTCATTTTAATTAAGTCAACATTTACATTACTTAAAATTAACAACTTTACCAATACCCTTTGGTTGCCAATATGTTCATTGAAGAACTTTGGATACCTAACCGCTTTCCTCAATTTCTTTTTAAATTGGTTAAGAGTTTGACTTTGGTTAATTGATAAACCCTTGGTTCTGAATTACAGATACCTATATTTTTTGGGAATTTTCCTTTGGTTTGTTAAACCTTCCTTCTTGTTTAATCCAAGTTTTAAAAACGAAATTTATCCTGCCATTTGGAGTGACTCAGGAAAATCCTTTTTGCCATTTAACTAAAATCTTCTTTTGGACCTTTTCCGGGCCCATTAAGTTTGCCAGTGTCGGTTAATTATACATCTTGGATGCATCATATTAAGAAATACCATAAACTCAGGACTCCAAAGTATAAAAGCCTTCAATTATCAATGATTTAAATTTTTAGCATTTATTTCCATTACCTATTATTAAAATTTTAGGAATTTTTAATTTTGCTTTGGAAATTTCCAAAACAAATTTACTTTATTTAATCCTCACTTTCCTAAAATTATAAATTTTTCTTTACCGCCTACCAAAAATTTGGTTTCCCAAAATTCACCACTGGACCAAACAATTTGTACAATTTTTCCAGGAAACTTCACCAAAATTTTTAAAAGGCCTTTGCTTTGGTTTGGATCCCTCCCATTTCCGCCCGTTTTTCTTCATTCCAGCCCCAAAACCCGTGAGTCAAAGGTTTACCTTGGACCCCTTTTTCGCCTTTAAGTTTTCTTTTATAAATTAAGACTAAAAATTTCGGAAAACCAAACCCTTGAAGAACAAAAGTATTTTCATGGGACTCAGGTTTTTACACTTAGTTTAAATGGTTTTTAGTTTTAAATAACCTTTAAGTCTCACGAAACTTATTTTGCGTTGGTAATTTTGTTTAATTTTTCCCGGATTTGTGACCAGACTAAAGACAAATAATGACTGTGAATTTGGCACCCGCACTGGTTCCAACTTGTTTCAAGGTTGCTTGCAAGCCGGAACCTTTTCCTGGTGGAATTGTAAGGGTTTTATAAGTTTAATCAACTTGAAATTAAATTACTTTTGCTTACCTTAATTTTTATTTGGTTTCCCCAAAAATTAGATTTGCCCGGGGTTTTAAACCAAACTGTTGTAAAGCTTTATAATTTGTTTCAATATCCTGGAGGGCTATTACCAAAGAGAACAAACCGGGGGGAACAAGACTTTTTGAATCTTTAAAGCAACATTAAAATTGGTTAAAGACTAGTGACCTAATCCACTGCAACCAAAACCATTTTAAGATTTCCCCGACCAAACAACAAACAGTTAATTTTTAAGCCATTAATGTTAATTCAACCTACGAATCTGATAACCAAGGGTCTCCCGACCGATTAAATCAACGATAACCTAAATACCAACCCTAGGATCTTTCCCATAACCGGTTCAACATGAACATCCGCCCCCAAGGATAAAGGGCGAGGCTGGTTTTTCCATCTATTGTTTTCTCGAGACCCACCAACTATTGGGCCCCTTTCCTTGGTAATCAGTTCAAAGTTAGTTGGTTTTAATTTTTCCCAACCCTCCCAGAGGTAAGAATTCTTTATTTCTAAAAATAATTAATTAACTCAAGTTAAACGGGTTGGCTTTCCTAGTTGGGGGCTTGGAACCTTTCCCCAAGGGAAACGGATTGTAAAAAACTAATGCAAAACAAGGCCTTGGGCATTCTATTCCTTTTAAAGGTCCTCTTTTCCCTTTGGCTCCTTTGTGTGACCAGTTTTGGGCGGGATTCATCCATTACCGAAAAAATTAAATTAAAGCATGAAAGCTCTTTACTTGGACCCGTCTCTGAACTATGGGATTGACTTTTCAACGATCATCCTACAACAGAACTTTTTCTACTTCACTCTTTCTTTTTGGTTTACCCCCCAATTGACAGGTTTAGGACTAGTTAAAATTGGCAATCCTGATAGGGTTACAGTTGAGTAAACCCCAAATCATTTGACCCCAAGCTTATGGCTTCAAGGGCCCAGACCCGGTCGGGAAAAAAGGGCTAACAGAACCAAAGCCAAAACCAATATTCCTTTCCCCTTTGGAAAGTGTTCTCGAAGGGAAGGATAGCCCAGTTCAAATCTTTTTTCAAATAACCCAACTAAAGACGGTGGGGGAATTCGAGTGATCCCCAAATTGATTGTTGGTTGGAAAAAACCTCTTTTGTCCTTTAGGACAAGGCTTTTCCGTTTTCCCTTCAAAGGCCATATGTTTTTCTCCCGGAACTAATAAAATTTGTTTCAGGAATATTAAACAACATTTAATATAAATCTTATTTCATTTTGGACTCCGCATTTGTTCCCGCTCAACTTTTTTGATCAAAACAAAACCAAAATCTCAAACTTTGTGGTCTCGTTCCTTGACGATAAATCTGGTTCCAAATACGGGACCCAAGGTTTCCTAAATTTTCTCCTTGCCAAAAACTTTCCTTGTCTTGTTCTGGAGTTGATTCGGTTCTTAAACCATTCAATTCGACCAAGTTCTTTTACTTTTAACACCTCCATATAACTTAAGCGCTTCCATCTCCGGGCGATCCCTTCACAAATGCAAACCTATTAAACCACCAACATACTTTGAACTAGTTCCTTTATCCCTCGTTGGGTGGGCCCATGTTCTCCAAATTGTAACTCTAAAGGAACTTTACTTGATAATAGAACAACTTTTTAGTAATGATGGTCATTCAACGGAATTCCAAATGACCTTATAATTAACAACTTTTTTGGAACAAACATTTGATTAACCAGTATAGATAAGAATTTTTTTTTATCTTATTTAGTTTAATTAATTTACTAAATAAACATTTAATAAATGAAATAATAATATTTTTAATTCCTCAATTTTCTTCTTAATCAAATCAATTAATAAATATTCTTAACACCATGAACGGCTCATGTTTGCTTTGAAACTTATCAAGCCCATTTAATCCTTAATTAAATTTTCTCCCTTAAAGCGTGATTAAACCTCTTGATGTTTCCGTTAAATTTTTAACAAGATTTAAAATTTTTAGACATGAAGGATTATTAAATAATTTTTATTAATTCTTTTGAAGCTATTCTTTAACAATTATTTAACTTTTTTAAAGAACCCAAACCTTTTTTTAAATATTTTTAAATTGGAATTTTAAAAAAAATTTTAAACTCTTTAATTGATCCATTTTAACATTTTATTTTTATTTAGATTTTGACATGCAATGGATTTTTTTTCCTGCTAATTTGCAAACAACAACTAAAGCAAGCATGTTATCCAGGAAATGGTTAAAACATCTTTCATTTCCTCTTATTTTCATTTTACCTTTTTTTTTCTTAAGGCAAAGTAGAACCTTTCTGCATCTTTTAATTTTCAAATTTTCAGGTTTGGCTTTGGAACCAAACCATTTATCTATCCTTATTTAACCCATTGAAAGCTAATTTTTAAAAAAATTTCCAAAATTTTCCCCATAAATTAAGAAAATTTGGGTTTTCCTTGGGTAACCCTGTAAAAAATTCGTTATTCCCTTAACCAAATAACAAAGCATTATTTTAAACATTTTAAACCCCCCAAGGGGTTTCATTATTAAAATCGAAACTTTTTAAATACCAACCTTTTAAATAACGATTTTTAATTAACATTAAAATTTAAAAATTAAAATAATTAAGATTGGTAAATTTTAAAATTTTTTGGAAGAATTTTGGAAAAAATTTCTTTTAAAATAATTAACTAATTCTTTTAACAGTTTAAAAATTGAAGAATATGTGTTTGTAATGAAATTAATTAAATTTTTAAAAATTTTAACCAGGTACCCGTCTTTAGAGACCCCCGGAATTAAAATACCTATAGATTGGTAGATGGTGCTAAATCGACTTTAAACAGGTTTGTTGCTTCAAAAAATTAGCCAAAAACCTTTCCCTCTTCCCGAAATACTTCAAGTCCCAAAAAAAGCCGAAATTAAGGGGGGAAAGTAAATAAGATTTGAAAAAATTGATACCTTAAGCCCAGAGTGATGTCTTGGTTGGTTATCATAAATGCAACCCTATGTAATTTTTTTAAAAAAAGCATTTGGCGTATCTAAAGAACTTAAACCATCCTCAAAAGAATAATTAAGCAATGTGCATAAAACGAAAGCATATTTTTTCCTCAAAGAACCGATGGCCAATTAACAAGAAATGTTTTAACCAAAATCCTTACAAATCAATTCAAAGGGGCGGGCCAAAAACGACAAGGGATATTTAAATACCAAGAGATACAGCCTTTAGAAAACGATTTAAAAAACCAAGAAAGAAAAAGGCCCCCACTTTTTAACAAAGGAAGACGCCAGTTGATGCGGGGGTAACAAAAGTGTTTGGAATAAACCCTTTTCCAAAACTCCATGGAAGCTTGCATAACCAAAGAAACCACAGTTATAGCCCAAGAAACAAGATAAGGATGGTTTTAAAGGCCCATAATCGCCCTCGGAAACCCTTCAACAAGGCTTTAGCGCCAAGAACCATCCGGTCTTTTTAAATTGGACAAAAGGGCCCTTGACCCAATTGAGCCAACCCGAACTGGAGCCGCCAACCCCCGCATTCCATTAAGCCATTCAAGGACAATTCGAAAACAAGCCCGGCAAGAAGTTGGGGGAAAAAGCCCCGGGGCTTGCGGAAGGCCAACAAGCGTGAAGACTTGCCGGGCCCCTGGCAAGGCCGGAGAGAAGCTTCCAACAAGAGAACGGCGAACAGAGGGTTCAAGCCCAAACCCAAAAACACGGGCACTGCCCCAATCCGGGGCGGTCCATGCGATTTGGCTTAAGACAAGGCCTTCCAACCGGGGCAAAGGGCCCTTTTTAAAGGGCCACGAGCATTAAACCCCCCCCGGAAGTAGGATGGGGAAACCCTACCAATTTACCTTACCCTTTCAGCCAGGTGCCCCCGAGTATAACCCGGCGCGACAGGGGTTAGCCTTGCCCAACCCCGTTGGCCTACACCAAACCAAATCAAAAAAGCAAAGGATTTACCCGGACCCGGTAATCCAACCCCCATGGGCTGTTCGGCCCCGCCTCCCGGACTAAAGGGCCCCCTTATTTGGCCAAACCGGCCCCCCTAGCGTCCCGGTTGGAACTCGACGTACCTTGGCCCAATTTCCAACCCAAAAAAACCGGGGGGCTTTACCATTTTGACCACGGCAGGGCGGGGGACCGAAGGGCCGGGGGCCCGGCCCGGCCAAAAACCCCAAAGGCGAACCGGCGAACATCCCAACTTCCGGGAGGCAGGTCGCAAAGCCCGGCTCCAGCCTTCGCTGGAAAGAAGGTTGGCCGGGGCGCTTCAAGCCAGCAACCCCACATGCGGGCAAGGGGCCGGCCGGCGGGTGGCCCTCAATCCGGTTGGGACCAAACCCGTGCCCCTGGCCACCCATGTCAGGGGGCGGCCGGGCGCTTTGCCCCCGAGGGGGCAAGGCCTTTACCCCGCCTTAAGCCCCCCCCCGGGTGGCCCCGCAAAAGGCGCCCGCCAAGCCGCCAACCCGGCCACCCGCCCCCAGACCCCAGCGGCCAACCAAAGGCTCATGGTTTAACCCACCGTTGGCACGCCCAACAACCACACACGTCGCCCGAGGGAAGGGGCCTGCCCCAGCCGCGGGCCCCATGCCCCCCTGGCCGGGATTCCGGGGCGGTTGCCCGTCCCTCCGGCAGTCAGCCCAAAACCCCAAGGCCGGGGCGTAACGGTCTGCCGCACTCCTCGCAACCAAAACCCTGGGGGCGCCGGGGCCCGACGGACCCCAAACTGGCGGTGCAAGCCACGCGGTCTGGGCCAGGTCCGGAACGCCCATCTCTCAGGGCCAGATGGTTGCCACCCCGGGGCCAACCCAGGCCAAGAGCCTGCATCTGGTCGCAGAGGAGCGCGAAGTCCTCAGAAGTGCTAAGAACACCCGACGCCCCCTGCCGCCACGGAGTCCCCGAACCCGTTGAGGAAGGCGATTGCGGCAAGATGCAAGCCTCGCCGGCCCACGTGCCCGGACCGGAGGAAAAACCCGGAGAATGCAAGGACAAGACGGCCCCGGCAAACCCGAACGACGAGGCAAAGCAGGTTGACCGAAGACCGACCCGCATCACCGGCTAGACGACCGGCAATTGTGAACCGCCGCGGAAGGAAAGGGCGCATAAATCCACGCCCAAGGGATGACCAAACCCGAGTGCGGAAGGGGGCCCGGAACTGGCACGCCAAAGAAAACCCGTGAGGGGCGATCCGAAAGGAGGCCCGGCACCGTGAAAGGCCAAGGAAACTCCCGGGGGCCGGAGTTGCAAATATTTTGGTGGCAATGCTTTATCAATGTTTCAAATAACCATTGGCGCAGGAAAGAAGTGGCCCCAAATGCAGGCCATGGCAAAGCTCAAACTCCTTTGGGTTTATCCGCCAAGCATAGGGCCAATACTTTAGGGATAGGGGTTGGTGCCGGCTTTTCCTTAAAAGCCCTTTCCCCGGACACCAAAACGCCCCATTCCCCCACACGAACCCCGCAAGGCAAACCAGTAAACTGGTGTTAGAACTCGGTTCCCGAACAGGCCAATGTGAACCAAAAGAACCAGAGATTGAAGCGATTCCCAACGGGGTCTTCCTGCACGGAAAAGGGAACCCCAGAAAATCCCGCCCTATTGAACATCGTCCCACGGTTCCCGTCCCACCAAGATTGTTAAGGGAATTGGATTTGGGGGCTTTAACCCCCCCCCTTTCCGGGAAAAGCCTGAAAGCTACCAACCCCTAATTTAGAAAGAACCCCCTGGTTGGAAAGGTTCTCCCAAATTGGAACTTAAATTGCCCCCGGTTTCCCCAAACCCTTTTACCACAAATCGTGAGGAATTATTGGAAAGAATTTTTTGGAAAAAAGAATTAATCATTAAAATCAATTACCTTTTAGGGGGAGGATTGGTTATTGTTGGAGCCTGTCAGTTGGGATTCCAAATTTAAGGGCCAAGGAACACTCTAAGAACCATTAAGGTAGCCTCGATGACGCCTTGAAGCAAGGTTCTTCTAAACTTCGGGTGAAGCCCTCGTCTAGAGCGTTCCCCGTTTCTATCTCCATCAACGGTGTCACCCACCTAACAACCATGGGATTCTTGCCTTCCAAATTGGCTACCAATTTTTCTTTCAAATTTCTTTCCTCCTCCTAGTTGAGTTGGTGGGCCTGACTTGTTTTATAAAAGCAAATTTTGTAAAAAATTTTCTTTCGATATCTAACACCCTTAACACTCTCACCTTCTTGTCCCCAATTGTCACTTGGTTCCATTTTTGGTTTACCCCATTGAGGAAGCTGCTTTTGGGAGTGTTAGCCAAATCCATTCTTAATAATTCCTAAAGGTGAGGATTGAATGTTATTATCTTTAGACCACAATTTAAATTTCCCCTATTCCCCTTTGCCCTTACCCCTTTTGCTTAGTTAGGAAAATTTTTAATTAGAGGTTACCAAATTTAAACAAACTTTGGTTGTAGGGAGGTGCTCTTGGGGATTTTGGACCTTTGAGAGGTCTTGTGAACTAAGGAATTTGATATTGCGGCCTTACCCAACTTTTGATGCTTCCTTTGGTTGGTGTTTGAAAAAGGGATCTGATCATTTTTTAGAATGCTCTTTTTCCGGTTATTTCCATTGCAAAATAATGGTAATCAAATTTGGTGTGGGAAAAACTTGGTCAAATGATGACATCCATTGATATTACATTTACCCGGCTAGCAAATCAGAAGCTTCAACTTACAATTGGCTAATGGCGAAAGTGGATTCTTGTAGGGACCAACTTGCGGAGAAACAGTTTAGATTCCAAGATGTCCAATGGTATGTGTTTTGGGCAACTTGGGTTAATACTTGGGGAAGGTTTACTATGTTAGCCTTTAAATGTCCATTTTAAATTTCCTATAATTTTTTCTCTTATTTTGATTAAATTTATTAAAGTAGATTCCTCTTTGCCCAAACTAAAGGGCCTTATGGAAGGTTTAAATTGTTGATTTCAAAGAAAGAACCTAATTGTTAATTTAAATCCTAAGTTGGTTTATAAAGGTTGGAAGTTTTGGCGAATTAGACAAGCAAGGTGATTAATTCGGTTAAAGATTTTTTTGCAAAATTTTATGTTTAAGCAGAAAACAAGTAGGTTTAAAGATGAACTTGACAAGGGCTTAGTTCTTATATGGATCTCTTGGTTTTCATTACAAAATTGAATTTTTTAGTTATTTAACAATTTGGGAATTGGATTCTTGAATGTGGGAAACTCAAAACGCAAAAAGGAAAATAAGAGGTGAAGTCAAGAAAGTTGGATAATGGAAGGGTTAAGGGTTGGAACTTTCCATGGGAAGATCTATGATTCTTCAAACTCCAAAGAGTTTTGGGGAAAACCGAATTTGAGATCGGCCAAGGGAAATCCAAAGCTTTTGGGAAGTAGGGTTTACCTTTATAAGGATTTATTTTAAGTTGCAAAACAAAGCCCTCGTAAACCCCGTTTTTTTTGGTTAAATGAATTTTAAGATCGGAAATTTTTAAAAAAATTTTTTGTTTGGACAAATCCCACCTGTGGTCTAAATTACAAAGGTTGAAGAATTAGACAATTTGAGAATAATTGGTTTAAGTTGCAATTTAAGGAGGCTTTGGGAAACCAATTTTCTAGGAAAAGGTATGAATTGAAGGAAGTACCCTTAATTTGGGCCCTCCTCAGGAATAACCTAAGGCCAAAATTTGGCTGAATATAAGATAGGAATGCAAAGAAGTCCCCAAAACTCCTTTCCAAGAAACCCAAAATGGAAAAAAGAAGGAAAATGAAGGAGGGGGAACAACCAACAAAACACGAAGAATAAAAAACACCGGGTAAAAGTGACGCATAATCCAAATATTAAATAGAAAAGCATTAATTTATCTCTGTAATAACCATAGGGGAAAACCGGGGAAATTGGTCGTACAAAGGTAAATTCAAAACGGAAGGAATTGGTATTAAAACCCCAAAGGAATCAAACGTCTTTGGCCAAAGGGTCTTTGGAACCAAATAGGGCAAATCCAAAAGGGCTTGGTATAAGTAACACACACAGGACAAATTTCCTAGTTGAAGTCCTCCTTTTGTATCTAACACCAATATCTCCTATAAATGGAAAAGGCCCTCAAGGAATGGAGGATTTTTGGAAACCCCGGAATGGAAAAAACCCCTAATCATGTTTACTTCACAAACCTTATTTAAAACAAAGGGGAAAAACTTGACAGTCCTTGAAAAAAGTTATGAAAAATCCCAACCCTAAAAAGGGAATGGTGAATTTGGGGAAAATAGTTGATGAATACTTGGCAACTAACCCTATTTTCAGTTTGGAAAGTCAGGGAAGAAGTTGAGGCCAATGATGAACTCAATTCCGGGTGAAATCAAAATCAAAGGTACCTTTGTAAACCAAGTAACAAAGGAATTGAAAAGAAGGAAAGAAGGATGGAACCTGCAAGGACTAAAACTTGAAAAAGGAACCCTTTAAAAGGGTTCCATATGTGGCTCTTTTTTGTGTCCCATAAGATTTGCATGGTTCTCAATCAAGCACCCCTAAAAAATTTAAAAGTGTTAAAGGATTGAGAATTTGAAACAACCAATTGGATTTTCCTAAGCCTTTACCTTTTCTTTCCACGGTATCACGGTTGATGGAAATTAACAGGGTTTTAACCTTTGATTTGTAATGCCTCCAAAAAAAATTAATTACATCTTGGCAAAATTTTGCTTTGGTTTCCAACTTTCCAAGGATTATGGGAAATTGAGACTGTTCTTTGTTAAATGGACTATTGAAAACAATCTGGAAATTCCTTTTATAATTTACCAAATTCTTTGGATCACATGCCAAGGAAATTAACTCCTCAAACAACTTGAAATTTAAAACTTTGAGGAAGGTGTTTCCAAAAAGTGGTTGAACTATTGATGCTTCAATTGGAAGAATATTGATGCATGGGGCCCTTGAAACCTTAATTTCTTAATGGTTAAAGTTTGGACTTTCTTCTACTTTCCTTTGGTTCTTGATTTAATTCAGTTCCACACAAAATTGAGAATCTTCTTACCGTAACCCTTTGGATTTGAAAAACCAAAATTCCAATATTTTTCTTATCATTTTTCCTATCTTGTATCCTTGGAAGTTTTGTTCAACCCTTGGAAATATCAATGGAAATGGGCACTTAAAATTCTATATTACCAAACATAAAAGGACAAACCCAAGTATTTAACTTTAAGGTTAAGTAAGTCATTAACAGTTCCAAGTTGTAAATGGATTTAAATTAAAAAAGGCAACCCTTTATAAAAAAGTAAGGTTTCAAATTCTTGACTCCTTAAGTTAAACAAATGGAACCTTGCCGACCTTTCAAGTAAATTTGATTTTTTTTTTTTTTGGTTTGATTCATTATTTCAACTGGAATTTTCATTTTATTACTTGAAATCCCCCCATCAATTCCTAAAATTTACAAATTCTTGCAATCCTTTAAATTCCCAAAACCCGATTATTTTTTCTTAATTAACAGTTCCACCATTTAAATTTGGTTCCGAAAGTCTCCTAAGCCCTTTGGAACTCCATTAAATTGGTTCACTTTAATTTTCAGTAATCTTCGCCATCAATATCATGTTTCCTTTTCCTTTTTTGAGTCTCCTTTTATTCCCGCCTTCCTAGTTTCCTTTCCTTTGGACCCTGCAAAGAAATAGGAAGAAAATTTGGGAAAAAAGTCATTACAAGGGAAGAACATAAGTTGCCTTGTTTTCCTTAAGAAATTTCTCCGTTTTACTTAATTACAATGGCCTTTCATTTAACTTCTTTGAATTTTTTCAAAATTATGGGAACCTAAGAGAATTAAATTTTAAATCTTAAATTATTTTCTTCAGTTCATTAAAATTTTAGTTTTTGTTTTTTTCTCAATTGAAATTTTATATTCCCTCATCTTGATTCTTCATTGGAAAATACTTCTTTGTGTTACCATTTTTTCAGTTATCTCTTTACACCAGAATAAAATTTTATGCATTCTTGGCTGTTGTTTCTTGGATACTTTTTGGAAATCCCATCATTTCTTCCATTCTTTTGCTCTGAATATTAGCAAGTCATGTAGCAACTTCTTATTTTTCTTTTTCCCCATTTTAGAAATTTCCTTGGGGAGCAAGGAAAGCTTGAAAGGGAATTTTTGATTTCTTTCAATAACTTATTTGGGAAATTCCAAAAAGATTGAAAGAATTTCTCGTGGTTTTGGAATTAATGAAACTTTTGGTTTGGTAATGTTTTATCAAATTTTTAATTCAAAATTAGGAAGGACTAAAATGGCCTTTAAAAGCAAAATCTTTGAAATTAAACTTTTTTGGTTTTTAAACCATGATCCAATAGAACCAACTTTAAAAGGCTGAGGTTATTTGATCTGTTGCAAGGTTAGGAATACTTCCTAACTTTTTCCAACTTTCTTGCTACAAAGACTGGCCCACGTATTCAACTTTACGAGTACCCTGATCAACCAAATAAACTTCCATTGTTTAATGTTCCTTTCAGTTTAGAATCTTAAATCTGATGTTGTTGGTGTTTCCAAAAGGAATTTTGGATTTCCCATTGGAAAAGTTTATTGGTCAAAATAACTTTTTGAAACTTGTTCTTGTCCTGGCCAAGATTCTCAAAATGTTAAACAGTTGGTTTGGTAGGCTATTTATACCCCTCATTGGAGGAACGAAAGAATACCATTCACCATTTGAAAACTTTTGGTAGTGTTCTCCAAACTCAAAAGCTTTCCTAGCCTTCAAGTGTCTCCATCCTCCTAACCAAACATTAAAGGTTGAGTTTGGGAATCCATTAAGCCGGAAAGTCTCATCTCACAACATTTTCCTTTTAAGGGTTTCAGATTGTTGGTTCGGGACCCCGGAATTTTAACAAACCCAAAAGGAAGAATCGGTTCAAGACAACATAAGTTGCCCTCCGGGCCGGGCCATAAGTCAAGTTTTTGTGGCCCGGTTGGGGGCCTTCTGACCCACACCCCCATTGGGTTGGCCCAAAAACGGGTTACTTTGGAACTACCACCCGGGAAAATTCCTCCAATTGCTATTCCCTTTCTTTATCTTGGCAATTTACTTCCCCCCTTTCTCAAAGCCATGAGGACTTGATTGTGGTTTAAAATTTGCAAAACGTCCTTGATAACAAATTTTATTTGGGTATTCCCTCTAGACTTTTCCATTCTTGACCTCCCCCCAAAGGGCCAGGGGGGGAAGAGGAGTTAATGAAGAAGGGGAGCGGCGGAAAAATTCCAAAGGGGGTCTGTAGTGGTGCCCTTCCCCTCGCACCCCAACAAGGGTGAGGCAAGGAGCCTCGGGTCCAACGAACCAGGGCTTATTCCCCTTGGTGGAGGTTTTTTTAAAATTTCCCGCCCACAAACTTGGGAAACAGGGTGGTTCATACGAACCAACCCAGAAGGAAAATGTTGGTTCTCACCCCTCCGCACTTCCTCCCTCTAAAGATAGGGCTCTGACGCCGTTGAAAAAGGAATTGGAGAGGGAAGAGGACGGTGGGAGCTTTTTCACGCCGGTTGCTTCGACTCCCGGAACCAGGGGTTGGGAAGGGGACCCAGGAGGACGAAGATAAATGGTTAGGGGCCCCCCCCATAAAAAGAGAAGGGGCCCGCCAAGAACCGAGGAAGGTCCCCGGGAGTGAACCCATCTTGGAAAGTTCATGGGGAAAGCCCCCCTTTCCTAGTCCTAGAAGGGAAGGGGGGGCCCTTGGGTGGCCTTCCCTTTTGGCCAATCCCTTTAAAGGGGGGAAACCCCTTTCTTTATTCTGGGAGCCACCTGGCTTTTCCCTTTCAACCCTTTATGGCTCACCATTGAGTTACTCCCAATTCAAAACTGTTCCAACTTTTACAAAAAACTATATAAATCTTATCCCCATTCTTGGCCCGCCTTCGTGAACAATTAACTTTCTTTAATAAACAAAACCAAATAGCCCAAATTTGGTCCTACTTTCGAAATTTTGGACCTAAACTATTTTCTTTGCCACGGTAATTCTTCCTATTGTCGTATTATTCCAGTTACACAACAATTTTTTCTTAAAATCTTCTCAAATTAACTCATTAGTTAAATTTAACTTTGCGAGGCTTACGCCAATCTCCAAAACTCAAGGAAAACTATGAAAGCCATTACCGGAGGGCCGAGACCTCCATAATCACAAAACCAACGTTTGACCCAAATTTCCCCTGGAACGGAGTTCTATAATCAATTTACAACTGATAAGAAAAGGTTTCAAAACAAGGAAATTCTAATCAAGGAAAGGGTAGTCAAGAAATTTACAAATAACCGTTGTTAACAATTTGGTTTGGGTTAGAAACACCATCTTTGATTAACCTTGTTAAAAAAAACTTTGTTCATGTTGAACATCCATTTATTAATGTTGTAATACATATGAAATGTTTTTATGAAATTAAAAAGAGGTCTTTCATTGAAAAACTCTTATTCAAGTATCCTTTATCTCTACCTAATAATAAAGCAAATTGGGTTTCGCATGGTCCGTCACGCACGCTTGCGAAAAACCCCTGCGCTTTCTATGAATTAACCCGCAGACACACTTAAGTCAAACCGAACCGTTATTTTACATTTTTACTTAAACCCCCGACGATTAGATAATTCACCACGATTATATACAAGTCAAACACATGTTTTTCTAAATTATCCATATCTTTTAAACCGTAATTTCGATTTTAACATGTTATATATGAAAATAGATTAGAAAAATGTGAAGAATCTGAATATGACATTATTTTGTTTGTTAAATATTTTAAAATATTATTTTGGAAGATATTTAAGTCAAACAAATATTTTTCTTAATTATCCATATCTATTAAACCGTAACTCTGATTTTTAACATGTTATATATGAAATTTGAATAGAAAAATATGTAGAATTTGAATATGATGTTATTTTTACCTATTAATTATTTTAAAAGCAAACTTGTAACCTATAGGTCACGTCCGTTTTTCTTTCATGCCGCGACGATCTGGATTGCAAATAAACAACCACTAAAGTCATAAAGAGACGAAAGAAAACATCGATAACCACACATGAGCACCTCTGAACAAACTGGCAGGGGAAAAACAACATTCAAACACACTTTGGTTTGTGTGAACACTGAAGCCACTGAAGGTGAGAAGGAGGATAAGCGGCAACACAAAAATGATGCCTCGCTAAAATAAAGGGCATGAACTTATTATGGTTGCGCTCTGGACCTGCAGACGTTCCTCTGCTATGTAGGAATGAATATTCCAACAGTTGAGCAATGAAATCCTTTTAACCCCGCAAAAAAAAACTTATTATGGTTATTGGGTTAAGAGTGTCTGTTATTTTTTTTCTCCCGTTGCAACGCACGGGCTCTTTTGCTAGTGCTATCCAGAAATTCTATATCATTTCCGATTAGCAATATGTCATCTACATATAATATCAGAAATGCTACAGAGCTCCCACTCACTTTCTTGTAAATACAAAGCTTCTCCAAAAGTCTGATAAACCCAAATGCTTTGATCACACTATCAAAGCGCTTATTCCAACTCCGAGATGCTTGCACCAGTCCATAAATGGATCGCCGAGCTTGCACACTTTGTTAGCTCCTTTGGATCGATAAAGCCTTCGGTTGCATCATATACAACTCTTCTTCCGTAAATCCATTCAGAATGCGTCTTTACATCCATTTGCCAAATTTCATAATCATAAAATGCGGCAATTGCTAACATGATTCGGACAGACTTAAGCATCGCTACGGGTGAGAAGGTCTCATCGTAGTCAATCCCTTGAACTTGTCGAAACCCTTTGCGATAAGTCGAGCTTTGTAGACGAGAACATTACCGTCGGCGTCGGTCTTCTTCTTGAAGATCCACTTGTTTTCTATTGCTTGCCGACCCTCTGGGCAAGTCAACCAAAGTCCATACTTTGTTTTCATACATGGATCCCATCTCGATTTCATGGCCTCAAGCCATTTTATGAATCTGGGCTCACCATCGCTTCTTCATAGTTCGTGAGGTTCATCATGATCTAGTAGCATGATTTCCGAACAGGATTGCCGCACCACTCAGTGCGGATCTTACTCGGTTGATCTACGAGGTTCTCAGAGTAACTTGATCTCAAGTTTCATGATCAACATCATCAACTTCTTCACTACTTGGTGTAGGCGCCTCGTAAACCGATTTCGCGATTTAACTACTTTCAAGTAAGGGAGAAGGTACTATTACCTCATCAAGTTCCACTTTCCTCCCACTCACTTCTTTCGATAGAAACTCCTTTTCTAGAAAGGATCCACTCTTAGCAACAAATGTCTTGCCTTCGGATCTGTGATAGAAGGTGTACCCAACTGTCTCCTTTGGGTATCCTATGAAGACACATTCGATTTGGGTTCGAGCTTATCAGTTGAAGCTTTTTCACAAAAGCATCGCATCCCCAAACTTTTAGAAACGACAACTTTGGTTTCTTGCCAAACCACAGTTCATAAGGTGTCGCTCAACGGATTTCGACGGTGTTCTATTCAAGGTGAATGCGGCCGCCTCTAGAGCATAACCCCAAAACGATAGCGGTAAATCAGAAGAGACATCATAGATCGCACCATATCTAGTAAAGTGCGACACGACGCTCGACACACCATTACGCTGTGGTGTTCCGGGTGGCGGAGTTGTGAAACTATTCCGCATTGTTTCAAATGTAGACCAAACTCGTAACTCAAATATTCACCTCCACGATCGATCGTAGAAATTTAATTTTCTTGTTACGATGATTTTCAACTTCACTCAAATTCTTTGAACTTTTCAAATGTTTCAGACTTATGTTTCATTAAGTAGATATACCCATATCTGCTTAAGTCATCTGTGAAGGTGAGAAAATAACGATATCCGCCACGAGCCTCAACATTCATCGGACCACATACATCCGTATGTATGATTTCCAACAAATCTGTTGCTCTCTCCATAGTACCGAGAACGGGTTCTAGTCATCTTGCCCATGAGGCACGGTTCGCAAGTGCCAAGTGATTCATAATCAAGTGACTCCAAAAGTCCATCAAGATGGAGTTTCTTCATGCGCTTTACACCGATATGACCTAAACGGCGAAGTACCACAAATAAGTTGCACTATCATTATCAACTCTGCATCTTTTGGTTTCAACATTATGAATATGTGTATCACTACTATCGAGATTCATCAAAATAGACCACTCTTCAAGGGTGCATGACCATAAAAGATATTACTCATATAAATAGAACAACCATTATTCTCTCGATTTAAATGAATAACCGCCTCGCATCAAACAAGATCCAGATATAATGTTCATGCTCAACGCAGCACCAAATAACAATTATTTAGGTCTAAAACTAATCCCGAAGGTAGATGTAGAGGTAGCGTGCCGACCGCGATCACATCGACTTTGGAACCATTTCCCACGCAAGATCGTCACCTCGCCCTTTGCCGCTTTCGCTAATCCGTAGTCCCTGCTTCGAAGTTGCAAATATTAGCAATGTAACCAAGATCAAATACCCAGTGCTACTGCGAGCTCTAGTAAGGTACACATCAATAACATGTATATCACATATACCTTTGTTCACCTTGCCATCCTTCTTATCCGCCAAATACTTGGGGCAGTTCCGCTTCAAAGACCATCGCTTGCGAGAGAAGCACTTTCGGCCAGGCTTAGGTCCGACTTGGGTTTTTCTCCGAGCAAAGAACTTGCTTGCTGTTCTTCTTGAAGTTCCCTTCTTCTTCCCTTTGCCTTTCTTCTTGAAACTAGTGGTCTTATTGACCATCAACACTTGATGCTCCTTCTGATTTCTACCTCCAGCCTTTAGCATTGCGAAGAGCTCTGTATAGTCTTTACTAACCCTTGCATATTATAGTTCATCACGAAGCCTTTGTAGCTCGGTGGCGGTGATTGAAGAATTCATCAATGACACAATCATCCGGAAGATTAACTCCCAATTGTGTCAAGTGATTGTAGTACCCGCACATTCTCGAGTATGTGCTCACTAATGTAACTATTCTCCTCCATCTTGCAGCTATAGAACTTATTGGAGACTTCATATCTCTCAATCCGCATTCTGTTGAATATCAACTTCAACTCCGGAACATCTCATATGCTCCATGACGCTCAAAACGCCGTTGAAGTCCCGGTTCTAAGCCGTAAAGCATGGCACACTCGAACTATAGAGTAGTCATCGCTTTGCTCGCCAGACGCTCTTAACGCCGCGGTTGCATCAAGAAGCAGTTCGCACCCAGCGGTGCATCCAGACGAACTCTTCAGGCAGCAATGAGGATAATCCTCAAAGTTACGGACCCAAATCCGTGTAATTGCTACCATCATCTTTCAACTTTGCTTTCTCAAGGAACGATTAAAATTCAACGGAACAACAAAGACGAGCCATCTATCTACAATCAAACATAAACAAGCAAGATACTATCAGTACTAAGTTCATGATAAATTTAAGTTCAATTAATCATATTACTTAAGAACTCCCACTTAGAAAGACATCTCTAGTCATCTAAGTGATCACGTGATCCAAATCAACTAAACCATAACCGATCATCACGTGAAATGGAGTAGTTTTCAATGGTGAACATCTTATGTTGATCATATCTACTATATGATTCACGCCGACCTTTCGGTCTCCGTGTTCCGAGGCCATATCTGCATATGCTAGGCTCGTCAAGTATAACCCGAGTATTCTGCGTGTGCAAAACTGGCTTGCACCCGTGTAGATGGACGAGAGCTTATCACACCCGATCATCACGTGGTGTCCGGGCACGATTTAACTTTGGCAACGGTGCATACTGGGAGAACACTTCTTGATAATTTAGTGAGAGATCATCTTATAATGCTACCGCCAATCAAAGCAAAATAAGATGCATAAAAGGATAAACATCACATGCAAATCAATATAAGTGATATGATATGGTCATCATCATCTTGTGCTTCATGATCTCCATCTTGCAAAGATCACCATGATCACCATCGCCACCGGCGCGACACCTTGATCTTCATCGTAGCATCGTTGTCGCCTCGCCAATCTTATGCTTCTACGACTATCTCTACCGCTTAGTGATAAAGTAAAGCATTACAGTATGATTGCATTGCATACAATAAAGCGACAACCATATGGCTCCAGCCGATTGCCGATAACTTCGTTACAAAACATGATCATCTCATACAATAAAATATAGCATCACGCCTTGACCATATCACATCACAACATGCCCTGCAAAAACAAGTTAGACGCCCTCTACTTTGTTGTTGCAAATTTTACGTGGCTGCTACGGGCTTAAGCAAGAACCAGTCTCACCCACGCATCAAAACCACAACGATATTTCACAAATAGACTCCATTTTAACCTTCTCAAGGACCGGCGAGCCACACTCGTTCAACTAAAGTGAGAGAGACAGACACCCACCAGTCACCTTTAAGCAACGAGTGCTCGTGGCGGTGAAACCAGTCTCGCGAAGCGTCTGGCGTAATGTCGGTCCGGGCCGCTTCATCTCACAATACCGCTGAACCAAAGTATGACATACTTCGGTAGGTAGTATGACTTGTATCGCCCACAACTTACTTGTGTTCTACTCGTGCAAAACATCAAACCATAAAACCTAGGCTCGATACCACATGTTGGGGAACGAGTAATTTCAAAAATTTCCTACGCACACGCAAGATCATGGTGATGAACAGCAACGAGAGGGAGAGTGTTGTCCACGCACCCTCGTGAGACCCGGCGAAGCGATCACAACGTAGAGGAAGTAGTCGACGTTCTCCTCGCGATCCGATCGATCCCGACGCCGTTATTCGGCGCCCCGAGTTCTTGACACACGACAGCTCGATGACGCCCCTCAGATCTCGATCCAGCCGAGTGTCGAGGGAGAGTTCCACAAGACGACGTGCAGGACGATCTTGATGTTTCACCGGCGCAGGGCTTCGCTTAAGCTTCATGACGGTATGACCGAGGTGGAATATGGTGGAGGGGGCACCGCACACGGCTAAGGAACGATCCGTAGATCAAACTTGTGTGTTCTAGGGTGCCCCTGCCTCGTATATAAAGGAGCAGGGGAGGGGGCCGGCCGGCCAAGGAGGCGCTGCCAGGAGTCCTACTCCTCCGGGAGTAGGATTCCCCCAATCCTAGTTGGAATAGGATTCACCGGAGGGGAAAGAGAGAGAGGGGCGGCCCACCTTTCCTAGTCCTAGTAGGACTAGGGAAGGGGAGGCGACGCCACCTAGGGCTGGCCCTTTCTCCTTTCCACCAAGGCCCACTATGGCCCATTTACCTCCCGGGGTTTCGTAACCTCCCTAGACTCGCAGAAATTCTGCTTTCACCCTAACCATTCCAACTCCAAACATAGGCTTCCAATATATCAATCTTTATGTCTCGACCATTTCGAGACTCCTCGTCATGTCCGTGATCACATCCGGACTCAACTTCTTCGGTACATCAAAATACATAAACTCATAATAACCGCCATCGAAACCTTAAGCGCATGGACCCTACGGTTCGAGAACAATGTAGACATGACCTAGAACTATTCTCGGTCAATAACCAATAGCGGACCTGGATGCCCATATTGGTTCCTACATATTCTACTTAAGATCTTTGTCGGTCGACCGCATAACAACATACGTTGTTCCCTTTGTCATCGGTATGTTACTTGCCCGAGATTCGATCGTCGGTATCTAATACCTAGTTCAATCTCGCTACGGCAAGTCTCTTTACTCGCTCCGTAATACATAATCTCACAACTAACTCATTAGTTGTAATGCTTGCAAGGCTTAAGTGATGTGCATTACCGAGAGGGCCAGAGATACCTCTCCGACAATCGGAGTGACAAAACCTAATCTCGAATACGCCAACCCAACATCCACCTTTGGAGACACCGTAGTACTCCTTTATAATCACCCAGCTTATGTTGTGACGCTTGGTAGCACCCAAAGTGTTCCTCCGTAAACGGAGTTGCATAATCTCATAGTTACAGAACATGTATAAGTCATGGATAAAAGCAGTAGCAACATACTAAACGATCGTGGTGCTAAGCTAATGGAATGGGTCATGTCAATCGATCATTCTACTAATGATATGACCTTGTTAATCAAATAACAACTCTTTGTTCATGGTTAGGAAACATAACCATCTTTGATTAACAAGCTAGTCTAGTAGAGGCATACTAGTGACATATTGTTTTGTCTATGCATTCACACATGTATCATGTTTCCGGTTAATACAATTCTAGCATGAATGATAAACATTTATCATGAAATAAGGAAATAAATAATAACTTTATTATTGCCTCTAGGGCATATTTCCTTCACCCTCATCTTCGATGTTGAGGATCACCCTGATCGCATCACTGCGGTCGGGTGCTTGCCAATGTTGGTCTCACCAACAATACGCAACCTCAAGGTCACGAAGATGCTGGTTGACGGCGGGGCCGGCCTGAACCTGATTTCCTCCGCAGTGCTCAAGAAGCTCCAGATCCCCGACAATGAGCTCAAGAAACCGGTACCTTTCAAGGATAAATCCAGAAGGAGCAAGCGAAGGGAAGATCACACCGCCAAAGACGCTTGGCAGCGAGCTGAACTTCGTGACAGAGAGGATCACGCTTGATGTTGCTGATATCCCATTGCCCTACAATGGGATACTCGCCAACCAGCGCTCGCCAAGTTCATGGCAGCCTCTCACTACGCCTACAATGTGCTCAAGATGCCTGGTCCGATAAGTGTCATTTCTGTCCAAGGCGACAAGAAGGACGCACTTATCTGTACCGACAAGATCTACCGGGAAGCAGCAGCCGCAATTGAGAGCAAGCCACTTGCCGCTGAAGCTCCCCGGGGGAAGAAGAATGCCAAGTCCGGCAAGAGCAGCTCTGATGCCCACTCCGGCAAGCCCGCCTCTCCGGAGTGCTGCGCTGCCGTCGAGGACGCACCATCGAGTTCCACCGGCAAGCACAAGAGGGCAAAGACAGCTTCACCAAAGACTAAGTCTGGCAAGAGCAGCTCTGGTGCCTACTCCGGCAAGCGCACCTCTCCGGAGTGCTGCGCCGCCGTCGAGGACGCGCCATCAAGCTCCACCGGCCAGTAGAGCAAAGAGAGCAGTCACTTTCAAACTTTTGAGCCGTATCCCTTGAAGGACCGTACCTTGTATGGAAAACCTGTGCGCAAAGGGGTCGAATCGTGGCTAAGTTGCGCCCTTGATCTGTTTCGAGTCCGCTCAACGATGAAAGCGCGCTGCGACTAGCCCGACGAGTTTTTCCTGCCGGAGGCAGCACCAGCCGAACTCGATGTTCCGCTTTCAAAGCAAGTGTGTTAGCGCCGACGGGTTCCCTGAAGGCGTGAGGGTGAAAACGTACAAGGGAGGGAATCAAGGGAGAAGCGCGGCCCTGCCGAAGCACAGAAGACGGAAAAGCTAAGTTGCCAAAGTTTGAGCCTAGTGAATTTTAAATTTCTATGTTACATTCCTTGAACGTTCGTGCCTTGTATGGGAAACTTGTGCGCGGAGGAGCCGACTCGTGGCAAAGTTGCGCCCTTGATTTGTTCGAGTCTGCTCAACGATGAAAGCGCGCTGCAACTAGCCCGACGAGGTTTCTTGCCGGAGGCAACACCGCCAGCGGGCTGCTGATGTTCCGCACTCAAAGAAGCGTATGCACCGCAAGTCCCCTAAAAGCGAGAGTATAAACATACAAAGGGTGAAACATAGCATTGCATTGCCCAACTTGAAGTTACGTTGCAAAAAGTAATTTATTGCGGCGATGTCTGAGTTATTCTCATGACTAAAACAGCAGCAAAAAGGAAGGGGCAAGGAGGCGCACCGGCACCTGAGCCCCGGCGAGACACGCATTGCCGGGGGCTGCAAGCACCAAGGTTCTTCCACGGCAAGCCAGAGCCGCCGGGGGCTGCGATATCAGATAAGCTTTTCATCCCTCGTCATGCATCCTCTCATGGACTGGGGAATGCGAGGCCGCATCCTTGAACGAGCGTGCCTTGTATGGAAAAACTTGTGCGCAGAGGAGCCGAATCGTGGCTAAGTTGCGCCCTTGACTTGTTTTCGAGTTCGCTCAACAATGCAAGTCTTGCTGCAGAATCGCCCGACAAGGTTTCTTGTCGGAAACAAAGACCGCCAGCGGCTGCTGATGTTCCGCACTCAGCAAGTGTGCTTGCGCCGTGTTCCTCAAAGCGAGGGTGGAAACATACAAGGCATGTAATCAAGTAAAGGATATAACCTGGCAAGCATTCCCTCTTTTCATTAAAAACATCCCATTCCAAAGACAAGTCCATAGAGGATGAAAAACATGAAAGAGAGGATTACAAGTTTTAAATGCAGCTAAGGCCCAAGGCTTACAAATTGAAAAAAGATAAGATGCCCGTAATCCTCTCCTGCTTTCTCTTCGTGAGGTAGGTCAAGGAGGCCCTGCAAGAGAAGTTTGCCGAAGGGCAAAAGGGCGCTTAGGCGAGCTACGGTGCCGAAGACACCAAGAGAACATCCCGGGCCGCCAGGAGCTTGGCGGAGACGGAGGCGCCGGAAGCAGAGCTTGAAGACGGGGCGGCAGGACGTCAGCACGTTGTCGAGGGCACCTCGCCCTCGTACTCCGACTTGACGGCCTTGCCGCCACCCCTCTTCCTCTTCCGCAGCCTCCCTACGCCAGCCGCCCAAGGAGACGGCCCCGGGGAGTTCAGAAGGCCGGCAACCCGGATGATCGGGTCGCCGGTGGCGCGCGAGGCGACGCCGACGCCTAGTCGGACCCGCCGTCCTCGCTATCGCTGCCGCCCCTCCTCGCTACTCGCCGAGGAGGAGCCTTCGCTATCGGAGGAGCTGTCCACGCAGATCTCGCCCGGTCCCGGAGTCCCAAGACCTTGACGGCGAGAAGGTCGCCTCCATTAACTTAAAATGGAGGGTGAACCCCGCCGTCAAGCTATGGATGCGGGCGAACGTCTTCCATCCTCGATCGAAGTACATCACGCCGGGGGCTGGGGACACGACACTAACTCGTGTACCGCTGATCCCACAGCCCCTCATGCGCAATTCCAACATCTCGGGCGGGTCCGGCTCCATCGCGCTCGCAAACGGAGCTAGAAGCCGGAGGCGACGACGAGGTGCCCGGCGCAGCTTGACGAAGAACTCCCAGGGATCGTCCCCGGTGTGGACCGCCTCGAGGAGAGGAGCCGCCGGCGGAGGCGGAGGTGGCGCGTCGCCCCGGCCGCCTCTTCCCCGAGCGCTCCGGCCGCGTCCTCGACCTCGTCCACGACCTCGTCCCCTCCTTCTTCCCCTCGTGGCTGGCTCCGCCACCACCGGCGCGGGATAGGGAGAGGCGCGCTGCCTGGTGGCGACCCTCGCCGCCACCGATGAAGGACCAGGGTTCCCTTCCTCCATGGTGGGTGAGAGGAAGAGTAGCAGAAGTTGAAGAAAGGAGAAGAGAAGAAAGTGCGGGATTCTTGCGCCCCCCTTCCGCCCTTTTTAAGGAGCGAGGTGGGGGCTCGCCGCCCGCCGCCAATCGGAGCACGGGAGGGCAGAGGAACGGGCCGACCCACCACCTCCGCCTGCGTGACGGCTCGGTTTCCCACCTTCACCGCCACGACCCCACGCTGCATGGAAGCCGCGGGCGGGAGGCGGCCGGGCGACAGATGAAGTGACCTAACCCTGCCCGTGGATCACGAGGCGGACGCTTTAAAAAACCGCAAGACACCGCCCACGCCTCCCACGACGCCGCAATCGACGCGTGCCATTGCGGGAGGACGCAGTGGGCACGGAGTCCGGTTTTGTGTGGACCCAGGCCGCGCGTGCCCGTGCACTGTTTTGGGCCTAGCCCAACAACGCTCGGCACCGTGTATGGCCCAGGCCCGGGGGCTCCTGTCGGTGTACTAAAGTAGGGGGCACCTTAGTACCCCAAACTTGTGCACGGGCAGTCGCAGCACCCCCACGGCAAGGCTTGCCGGGCGCCCGCCAAGACCCTCCGTCATTACCTATTACTGCCATTCAAGGACAAAGTATCAACTGGGAAGACACAGATCCCGGCAAGAGAAGCTTGCCGGGGAGGACAAAGGCCCCGACAAGAGGAGCTTGTCGGGAAGGCCAACTAAGGCGTTTCCAGAAGACTTGCCGTGACGCCCGCTGGCGTCCCGGCAAGGCCCGACGACCGGCAAGCTTGCCGGCGCAACAAGAGAAGGACCGCGGCAAGGCACTTGCCGCGGCAAGGCTACCACCTGCACCCAAACTCCAGCGCACACAGCAACGTGTCACCCCAGGGCCATCCCAGGAGCACGTGGCGAGGCGCTGCACAGCCATGCGGGGCGAGGTGGCAAACGGAGCTGACAAGGAGGCCATCGTGGCAACCGGTGGCGCACCTAACGGTCGTTTCTTTGCACTGTTGGGGCGACCGGACGGGCATTAAATGCCTTTGTCCTCTGCCGTCAGAGTTAGGTAGGGGACACTGTTGGACACTGTTGTACCAACCTGCGTTTTTACCTTTCTACCCCCCCTTCAAACTATAAAAGGGAGGCCCATGCGCACGTAGAAGGGGTTCGGTCCATTCGATGCACGCAACACCATGATACGCTCACGCCCTCGAGCAAGAACCAAATACAAACACAAAGCAGCAGTAGGAGTTTTATCTCTCCGGAGAGCTCCGAAGCTGGGTAAAATCGCCTGCCTCCCCCGCTACCGACCTCGATCCGCTCACAAGACGCCTTTGCTCCCTTGCCGGACTAGAAGGGGCCCCCTGCGCCATAGGTGCTCGTGGCCACAGAGAGCCGCCCCGACAAACACCCACTTGGAGTCAATGATGTTGACGCCAGAGACCGGAGGAACAAGCTGCCAAGTGCCATTTTTCAGCAAGGCTTGAAAATCCTGCTCCATCGCAGCACGCCAGTGAGGAATACCCAGTGCAGCCTGAAAATGATGCGGCTCTGCCGTTGGATCCGCAGCAGCATGAGCCACACATGCAGCAAGCCATACCACAGTCCCGTCTTTGCGTTCCTTGGGGTAAAAAACACTAGACCGGCTGCGCGTGTGTGGTCGATGATGGACCACAGCGGACGGCGCTGGCACCACAGGGCTTGCCATAGGCGACGAAGGCGTCGTGGCTGAGACGGGGCTGGAGGAGCCAGAGTCGGCAGACTCAGCACCGGGCGACGTTGCCAAGACGGGGCTGCCGAGCCCAGCCGACGACGGAGCCGACTCACGAGGAGCCAAGGTGGGGCTGGCCGGTGCAGCTGCCGTGGCTGCTGGGCCACTCTTGTGGGCCAGCCGGCAATGGCCACCGCCATCGGGCTGTAAGGGCGACACCTGTGGCATGGCGGGCGAGCCAGGCCAGCCGGGTGACGGGCGGGCGACCAGTTGACGGGCGGCGACGACCAGCGACAAGGCGGGCGACCCGAAAGGCCGGGCGGGCGAGCCAGCGACGAGGCGGCCGAGGCGGTGCAGCTGCGGGCGCTGCCGACGCCCGCGGGGCGGCTGTGGACGCATCGGGCTGGCGGGCATGACCCGCCATGCATGGGCCATGCATCGGATCAACGTGACCATCATGAGTGTTGTCCATAACTTCATCATCCAGGAGTTCAAGGCGGGCACCGCGTCCAATACCTGCAGCATGGTTAGGAAGCGACACATGAGCATTTGCAACATCCACAAATTGATCAGGCGAAGGTGTAGCGGAGTGCACAGGTGGTAAACTAATGGTAGAGTGGTTCGGAAGAGCAGGAAACGGGAACACATTCTCATCAAACACGGCGTCACGAGACATGTAGACACGATTGGTGGGAACATGAAGACACTTGTACCCTTTGTGGAGAGAACTGTACCCAATAAAAACACACTTCTTAGACCGAAACTCTAATTTACGCTTGTTGTATGGCCGCAAGTGCGGCCAACATGCGCACCCAAATACTTTGAGAAACATGTAGTCTGGAATATCATCGAGCAAGAGTTCATGAGGGGTTTTCATTTTCAGTAGTCGTGAGGGAAGCCTATTTATCAAGAAACAGGCGGTGGAGAAGGCATCACCCGTAACCAAACGGACGGAGGCATGAGCTAGTAAAGTAAGTCCAGTCTCTACAAGATGACGATGCTTACGTTCAGGGTGCCGTTTTGCTGATGTGTATGGGGATAAGACACGCGATGCGAAATCCCAAGCTTATTAAAAAACAAGTTGAGGTTGTGATATTCACCCCCCCCCAATCTGATTAAACATGAATAATCTTGTGCTTAAGGAGACGCTCAACGTGTGCTTGGAACTGAATGAAAACATCAAACACATCAGATTTACGCTTGATAAGATATAGCCAAGTAAACCGACTGTAAGCATCAATGAAACTGACATAATAGTTGTGACCACTAACGGATGTTTGGGCATGACCCCATACATCAGAAAACACAAGCTCAAGAGGATGTTTCACAACACGACTAGACTCTGAAAAAGGTAGTTGGTGACTCTTGCCCTGCTGACAAGCATCACAAATAGTTTCAGCACTCTTATTGGACATAACTGGTAGTGCATGGCGATGCAGCACATGACTAACTATAGGAGCAGCAGGGTGTCCAAGGCACGCATGCCAGTGCGTAGGCAATACACGAACACCACTGAACACCTGAGGAGAAGACAGCGTAGGAGATGCAGGCGGTGCGTCAAGTGCATATAAGCCATGGCGAAGACGACCACTAAGCAGAACGGCCCTCGTGTCCCGATCCTTGATAAAGAAACGAAAAGGGTGAAACTCAGCAAGGACATTATTATCACGAGTAAGTTGAGGAATAGACAACAAACTACGCGTAGCAGAGGGAACTCGAAGGACACTAGAAAGATGCAGTTTGCGAAAATTGTGTGCAAGAAGTGATGCCTGACTAACATGGGAGATGCGCATACCTGCTCCGTTGGCGGTGTGCACCTGATCATGTCCATGATATGGTTCCTGAGTGGAGAGCTTGCCCATCTCGCTGGTGAGGTGATTCGTCGCTCCTGTATCCATATACCACGCCGGATCAAGGGAGTATGACTGGGTGTGCCCGTTCTCGTGCCCTGTCACAGCAGTTGTAGTGTAACGCCCCGGATACAACTTTCCATATTCGTAACTCCAACTCTTGCCTTTTCCGGTGATGCGATATGATATTTCCTTCGTGGTTGGGTTTTTGTCGTTTGTTTTGCATTTTGTTCATGCCATGCATCTCATCTCATAGCATCATATGCATTGCATCCGCATGTTTTCACGAAACTTGCATCCGTTCGTAGTTGCCGCGTTCATCGGCAGCTAATGTGCAATATACAAGAAAGTGTTTCACCCTTTTATTCATCGGCAGCTAATGTGCAATATAGTAATCCAACCATGCCGATGAATGAGAGAATTGGCCATGATACTAATGGCTATTTGGCCAGTTACTCTCAACCGTCATATGCTACACCTCATGTTAGTAATTCTTCGGCACCATACACAACTGTAGATGCTCAAAATTCGGCTTAACACCTTCCTGGTTATAGCCGAATGAATGTAAATTTTACAGGAGCGGTTGTGCCCAACATTGTAGAAGATGAGGTAGTGGTGGCTGCATTGAAGAGTTTAGCCCAAAATAAGAGAATTAGTGCTCTTTGCCTTGAACAACATGAAAAGGGCTATTTCCTGATTATGCCGCAATAAAAGCTAGAGTTTTGCAAGAAGATGAATCTTTGCCAATTGATAAAATTGGCGAGCAAAAGTATGGTCTTACAACACTGCATATGCCTTCACCTAGTACTACATCATATTATACACCACCTACACAATTGCAATTTCGGCAACACCCGTGTGTCATTGCCGAAAGAATCTAAAAGCATTGGGGGGAAATCATATCCGGAGTGGGCTGAAATTGAGAAAAAGCTTAAAGCTAATTTTGCCGCTCACCATCAGAAACAAATAGAAAAAGAATTGGCTCAGATAAAAGAAGCATTGCCAATTGGTACTATCAATGAAAAGAAGGATGATTCGGAACATGAAAGTGCTTCGGTTGAAAAAGCCGAATCAAGTACTATATACTCTGAATCCATCAAATCCAACGAGGCAAGCATTATTGAGAAAGGGCATGGAAAGCATAGGAAAACAACGGTGCTTGATTTTTCTGAAGTTAATGGAACCTACTTCCTGCCCTATGAGTTCCGTGCCGTAGAAATTGACAAGCTTCAAGGACAAGAACAAGTAGCTGAACAAAGTTTGGCCGACAAAAATCTTCAAAGCAATGATGCACGGATTCAAGAAAAAGATGATGACAAGGTGTTGGGGAGCCATCCAAAGATGGAGCAAGATGTTCTTCAAATGGCACCACTATCATGCTCTCCCAACATATTTGAAGAGGTATGCATAGCGAGTAATTTACCTATTTTCAGATTTGGTCGCAACTTCATTATTGATGCATCTATAATAAATATTCTCATAAGTAATTTTGAAAGACCAATGAGGAAGGGTAATTTACTTGTTAGCAGTAAAATTGTTATGGAACATATCGGTCAACCCATTGCGTCATTTATAAAGACCGATAATGACTTATTGTTACAGCCAAAGCTTTCCATGTTTCTTTGTCTAAAGTTCATATCTATTTGGGTAGCTTTGCTTATTTTGTACTTGGCTTGCACTTGGTCTCAACTGAGACATGTATGTTCTAAATATTTTCGTTTCAGAAATTTAAAGCCAAGGTTAAAATCTTTTGGGAAAACCGATGCTAGTATAGTTTCTTATTTAAGGACATCGAAAAATGAATGCGAAAGAGAATTCATAGCCGAATGGGAAGATGCTAAATCTGAACCATTCGTTCGCTTAACTCCAAAGCCGTTCTCACAAAAATATCGGCTAGAAAACAAAAGGTATACCTTCGATTCAAGCATGTGTGATCAAATATTTGATTTGTTGCTAAAAAATAATTACATAAGAATTCTTGATCACCATGTCAAGCCATCAATCCAAGGGCGAATCTATTGTAAGTTGCATGATTCGTTCAAGCATAGTTTTGAGGATTGCAATATGTTTCGTCAAATAGTTAAATCGGCCATTGATAAAGGACGATTGAAATTTGTTGAGACACCAAAAGATGACCAGTCCATTCCGATTGGTCCCGATGGCAGAAAGTTTTTGCATCGGCTGCTTCAAGCCGATCCATTGAAAGAGAAGATAAAAACTGCAGGTGATGGGATTAAGCTTTCAAACAATGAAGTTGTTGAAGAGCATAATGAACATAATCTTGAGGGCGAGAATTCCATGGAAGCTACAATGGAGATGCCAAGGACTGGGGGGGCAGCAAGCAAATCCAATGATCGATGAAAGCAAACAAAAAGAAAACAAAGGCCGAAATAAGCGCAAGTGTAAGAGATCAAAGATCACCTTCGCTAAACTATTGGATAAATATCAAAAGAAGGGTGAAGAGAAGAATACTTATCGGCCGAATCATGTAAAGAAACCAAGATCACCCCCAAGGCGCAAATATAAGGATCGGTATTGGCAAAGTGAGAATTTGTATGCAACATATTCATATCCTTATTTTGGGCCGCCAATGCCAATGCCGTGGATGCCTCCCAATGCTCATGTAGATCCATATCTATCATGGGACAGGTATGATACAAGGGCACATTCTCCATCTTATTTTAGACCATCTCACCAATATTATGCGGCTCCGAGAAAAACAACATTTGAACAATCACATGTTAAAGAACATTTCAATCATAAGGAATCGGTCCGGAGCTCAAGGAAGAAGAAAGAGGTAGTCAAACAAGTTTACCGCGTTAAAAGAGATGGTCGTAAGAGTGCTACTTCAGATTTGATCTCAAATGAAAAAGAGCCAATGAAAGTATTGACATTGGCTACTACAGGCAATGAGATGAAGCAATCAATTGTTAAGAGTCAAAGTGCCAAATCTGAAGAAAAGAAGTTGAGACTGCACAAGGTCAAAAAAGAATTGCCATTGGTCAAAATAGAATCACAGCTGAGATGCCCACTCGGCTTATCCTATTGGCAAAAGAAGGAATTGCAAAATCTTAGTGCACAAGAGCTGAGAAAGAGGAAAATGGCATGGGTTCCTAAGAAGATCAATCAAGACAAAAATGATGTCCATGCTTCTGTCGCAACAAGTAAAATAAAAGTGAAGAAGGAAAATAATGAAAGCAACAAACAATTAAGCCGAAGGTGCGCATCACAACATCAAAATCTTCGGTTAGCACGTCATCCATTTTCTTCAACCATGCCGTTGATGCCTTTGCCATGGAATTCATCCCTAGGTATGATCAATTTGAAGGAAATATGCCCTAGAGGCAATAATAAAGTTATTATTTATTTCCTTATTTCATGATAAATGTTTATCATTCATGCTAGAATTGTATTAACCGGAAACATGATACATGTGTGAATGCATAGACAAACAATATGTCACTAGTATGCCTCTACTTGACTAGCTTGTTAATCAAAGATGGTTATGTTTCCTAACCATGAACAAAGAGTTGTTATTTGATTAACAAGGTCACATCATTAGTTGAATGATCTGATTGACATGACCCATTCCACTAGCTTAGCACACGATCGTTTAGTATGTTGCTACTGCTTTTATCCATGACTTATACATGTTCCTATAACTATGAGATTATGCAACTCCTGCTTATCGGAGGAACACTTTGGTACTACCAAACGTCACAACGAATCGGGTGATTATAAAGGAGTACTACAGTGTCTCCAAAGGCGTATGTTGGGTTGGCGATTTCGAGATTAGGTTTTGTCACTCCGATTGTCTGGAGAGGTATCTCTGGCCCTCTCGGTAATACACATCACTTAAGCCTTGCAAGCATTACAACTAATGAGTTAGCTGTGAGATGATGTATTACGAACGAGTAAAGAGACTTGCCGTAACAAGATTGAACTAGGTATTGATACCGACGATCGAATCTCGCAAGTAACATACCGATGACAAAGGGAACAACGATGTTGTTATGCGGTCCGACCGATAAAGATCTTTGTAGAATATGTAGGAGCCAATATGGGCATCCAGGTCCCGCTATTGGTTATTGACCGAGACGTGTCTCGGTCATGTCTACATTGTTCTCGAACCGTAGGGTCCGCACGCTTAAGGTTTTTTAAGTACAAAAATTTATATCCATCTTGAAATTTCATCCTTATCCAAAAATGTCCTAGCTCTTCACTGTTCTTGGTCCACTTTTTCTTAAAATTTTCCAATGCTTTCTCCATTTCATTCAAACATTTTTGCCAATTGCTTTTTGATACCAATGTAAGGCCAAGTATTTGTAAAGTCCGGCTTTACTGTTGAGTTCATAAAATCTTCCAAAACCTTGGAAGATTTAATCATTATTTTCCTTCATCAAGGCATATTTTTTATTCCCCCTTTAAATCCTAACCAAAATTTGCATTGCTCAAATCGCTTGAACGGTTAAGGCATCATTAGTAACATACCGCGTTCCCACCTTGAGATTTACCCTTTGTCAAGTCTCGGACGGAATTAAAACAAACCATAACTTCTCTCTTGGTTTAACGAATTCCATGTCTATTCATCAAAACCCTCAATCATTCCCTTTATTCCTAGATCTTTAAAATCATTAAGGATCCAATTATCATAGTTCCACTTTTGGGTTTCGGAACATTGTTACTTATCAGGTTTTCAACATCCTCTTTAGCAATGGTATTCTCAAATTTTGGAACGGAATTTCAAAGGGGTTTCTTAATGCAAGGGCCCCAACTTTAAAAATGGGTTTTAAAGCATTTTAACAAATAATTGCTGGATCTGACAATATGTAATTTCTCCTTGGTATTTCCTGTTAAACATTTCCCGAACATTTCCAGTAATCGGGGAATTTTTTTACGATTCACTTAAAAAAACTTTTCATGCAAAAACCCAGTTCATTGGTGATAACTTCCAAGTCTCTATTAGATCCTTCCAAACCCAACATCAAACTTAGACCTTGGTCCAAATGATTAAGAAACTCGCGACCCAAACCATTCCTTTGGGGGCCCAAGAAAATGGACACCCAAACTCAACGATTGGGAACCATTATCACGATTTGGTTTCCAAAATTAATTTCTAATTTATAACCAACTTTGGTTTCTTCCAAAATACTAAAATTCAATATTTGAATATCGTTTCCACAACCAGATATTTACCAAGGCCAATAAATAGATAAACCAACCCAGTAGCAACTTAGGACCATAATCGCAGATCCGAAATCACTCGGCCTCCCAACCAACGGGTTCGTTTGCCCGGGCTGGCTAGTTTACAGGCCCTAAGTTCGATTGTTCAATGTACGGCACTAAGGGCCAAAGTTCCACTCTGAATTCAATTAAGTTCAATTGATCTTTACCCGATATCAAATGAAATTCCGGGGGACCCCTTTTCAAGATAGCCCCTTTTTTTTAAAAAACTTGCCTTATCCGGTCTTTGTTGTTCCGAAATAACATTATCCCAGGCAAAATTAATCAAATTTAATCTCGCCGGATCAATGACTGGAATCCATTACAAACCCTTCCCATGAATTAAGCAACCTTTAGCTTTGGCATTTGGAAGAACCATACAAACCAAGGTCTAACCACCAATGGTCTCAATAAATTTATACTGACTTTGTATTTGCATCCTTTTACCATTAACTTGGGCGTTGCCATAACTCCTTCAACCTGTTTGTTAGGTTCAACTTCAACCCGAACTTCAATCGGTCAAACTTAAGTCCCCTCCCCTTGGCAAATATAAATAGTTCCTTTTGACCTAAATGCCCTAATTGATTCAATAAATTTAGCATAAAAGCTGAATAACTTCCACAATGAGGGTTAAAACTTATTTGGCCTTAAAAAATTCCTCATTTAATTCACGGATTAATAAAATTAAATTTCAAAAAAACCGGTACATTCTAATTGATTTACAATTATCTTCTATTTCCCTTATACAACTTTTGATCAGGCTCCCCAAAATTTCATTTCCCTAACAATCAATCAAGTGTTAATAACCTCCTTTGTCCCAACTTTCCTCGCCAAGCCCGAAATTGGTAGATACCAGTGTTGGAGCAATCGAATGACGCTTAATGACTTGGAAGTCACGATTGGTCCGGGCAATTTACTGGCACCTTCCGAGCCCTTCCTTTAATTGCTAAATCATCTTAATTTCCCCAAAAGAAAATTAACGAGCTGGAACAACCCGAAGATTATAAGCTCAAAATCTTTCAAAACCCTTGCATCCTAAGCCTCGACCCGAATTGGGTCTATTATTCGATCCCAACTTAAAAAATCAACCTTGCCCAAGGTTCAGGGATCCATACCCACAACAAAGGTCATTGTAACTTCTTAAATTTATATCTCTAAATAAGCTAATCCTTGTTGAGCCTTTCCATACCGCTCAAGAAGATCATTTCTTGGAAATGGCCGTCCCCTGAGTGACCGGAAAAAGTTTTACCCTAACAAGGGGACCAGGAAAATAGGCACGCACGCTCTTTGGGAAACCTGTTGAAAGGTGAAAGGTAAGAAGTCGTCAAAGGGGCCTTTCTACAAACTAACAAATAATAAGGATTTAAAATTGACTTCCAAACCATTCTCGGAAAACATTACCTACTAAGACGATTAAATATTTAACCAGCAAGCAGCCTGGACAATGCAAAGATAGGAAAGCAAAGGTCCCCACTTAAGCGATAAACAAGTTTCACTTCCTCGGATCAAAAAACCTCATTTAGAACTTCCTCAACGACAGCTGGCCGTTCAGTCCCACTAAGAAATTAACGGGTGTCTTCGTGGGGGCCGTTCCAGGCTGAACCAGTAAAGGTGACCATATCAACCAAGGAAGTCCGTCTTAAACTTTCCAAAAGTTGGGGAATAAGGGTTAGAAGGGGCCGCCGTGAAAATGGGAGCTCCTCTTGTGGAGGTAGGACCCTCCAAATTGGGGGCAAAGGAACTTGGAGGGAGCACCGAAACCCCCTTCATGGAAAATGGAGGGCACCAAACTGCCCCTCCTTCACCGGTTGGCTTATTTTTCTCCCAACCCAAGACTAGAAGCCGAAGGTCCCCTTGGCACATCATCTGGGTTTAACTCCTCTTGCCTTCCAGCTCACCCGCCCGGATCCCGGTCCCTCCACCTAGCCATTTCTTCCAATAGTCCGCATTGATAGACCTTGTAAACAAGGGGGGAGCTTATGTTCCACCGCGGGCTTGCAATTGGCGGGAACGGCAATAGGCCCGCAGCGAGGTTGAAAACTTTGATCGTCCTAATATAGAAGGGGCACGCCCAACGCCCTCCCCCAGATTTCCTCCCTACCCTTGGGATGGAGGGGGTGATGCGGAAATTTCAGCTCTACGGGGTAAGGAAGAACCGGGTGAACCAAAATTTTCAACCACCACTTCTTTTAACCCGGAGTTGGGTAACCCCAAACGGACCCCGCCCGGACTTCCATCAAACTAAGTCAAAACAGAACCCGACATTGACTTTATGTTCCCCTTAAATGAGGTTCTAACCAAGTTAAGGGAAATAATCTGTACAGCCAAACCTAACGTTTGGGTAAAACCCCTTTTTCCTTGTATTATAGCTTATAAACCAAAGGACAACCAATTTCCTCTATCTCAACTTTCACAAAAGAAAACCCAGCTCTGCCGGGGCGGGGTTGTCGAAGGGTTCAAACTAGTTCCCCTCAAACCGGAATAGGCCGCGGCAAAATTGAACAAGGTAAGGTTTCAACCCGCGAAGCAAACCCTTCCGGCACGGCATAATCCAAAGCCACAGGGGAGTCAAACCCTTGACCGTTCAAACCCGGCTTAGATGGACATTAATTTTGCCTCCATGGGGACTGCTCCGCGGCCCGTTCATCATTAAAAGGGTCAAACAAGGCTGGCCGTAGGTTTAAGCAAAGAACCCAACCGCACATTTTATAGAATGGTGACGCGTTAACCAACCATCACTCCTTGGGAAGAACTAATCCGGTCAGCCATATCCAAAACCCCTAGTAAGGTTGGCCAGGCGGCCAGGCATTTTCCGGTTAATCCCTACAAGGAAAGGAATCAAAAATAAGTCCGAAAATTTCCTTAGGCCCAGGGTTTGGGGGACCCCAGGCCCCTGTTGGGATCCACGAAGGGCCCACTCCTTGGCAATTTGGGACGAAATTGATCCCCAAGGTGTCCGAACTTTTAGGTTTCTGTTGGGTTTACGGCCTGTGAAAGAATGTCCAATGGGGCGGACCTTTCCGGCAAAGGGGGCGCAGGGTTGGGATTTAGGGTGACTAGCTGGACGGGAAAAAAAGGGAAAGGTTGGCCTTGCCAACCTAAGGGAAGACCAGCACCATTGAAGCGCATACTCTATGTGTAATTCCTTGAAGGTGACGCAAACAGAAGGACCACTTGGTCGCAAATTCGAAAATTTTGGTCGAGGCAGGCAACGTAAGGCAAACGGAATTTTAAACCACCCAACTGATGGGACTGACTTCCGAAGGCTTCTAAATATTAACCAGTTAAAAGCCGTTAGACCAAGTACTTTATGGGCCGAATGACATTCAAGACTAATTTGCAGAAATTTCAAAGGCAAGGAGGCACCTCCGGGACGCGGGGGTAGAACCAAGTCGCAGAGGGCTTATTTGGGCCCATTCGAAACCTTTATATGTGGAAAATGGAAGAAATAAAGGCAAGTTTTTTGAACGTAAACCCCTTTCTGTGGAACCGGCCAACCAAGAAGGAGCAGGTCACTAAGGTTGGCTGAAAAAAAAAGCCAAGATAAAACGACGAACAAGGTATTGCTTAAAACATGAATTTAATTTTATGCCGTTAGCTTCGCCGTATGGAAAGCCGGAAAAAGGAAAATTTAACCCAGTTAAAGAATCCAGGTCAAACCAATTAAATCACAACAACGGGAAAATTGATTAAGAGAGGTTACCGGGTTTATCATAGGAAGAAATTAAAAAGGGATAAGAACTGTCCCAATTGAATAGGCCCAAAGAATTATGGCCGGGGCCCTTGGGCAAAAGCTAGGGGCCCCATACCAGGGAACCTGCGTCCACCAGTTACGGCAAGCGGCGCCGCAAGGTTGTTACGGGCTTTCCTCGGTAAAACCTTTCTTAAAGCCGGCCGCAACCTGGATCTTCCTCCCAAAATTCCCCAATGAGGCTTCGGAAAATAACCCTGTTTTTCCCGAAAACAATGAAGGAGCGGGGGCCCAATTTTGGGAACGTCTTGGAGCCGGGAAGTTCGACAGGAAGCTTCGTTCTGCCGGGTCCGTCAAACTTGGGGAAATACAATGGTAAAAAGGTAAGCCCCCCAAATTTCCTAACTCCTTATCAATCATGCCCAAACATAAAAGTTAAGTAAAGCATTTGCCCGGGCAATGAAAAATGGGGGCCCTTCCTTTCTCTAGAGAGATCGAACAGGCCGGCCAAAAAATTTGGACCCCAAAACCGGAAGGCGAAGGCGGAGGGAGAACCCGGAACCCTCCCGGGCCGTTCCGAGGCCCCGGGCAGGGGCCCGCCTTAAGGAGGCCGCGATGGGGTTGGGGAGACAGCAAGGTTCACGGGCAAGCCCCAAATTTTGAGCCCTCTTCCCAAGGGGGCCCCTTGGCAAAACCGGGGTGAGCGGGCGCCACCCTGCGGCCTGTTCGGATCGTCACTCCCTAGCTTAAGCCTAACCAAACTTTGAAGCTTCTAGTTTGCTTTGGGCGATTGAAGACCTCTTAAATGGGTCGCCAAGTTAACTTGAAATCTAAGTTTGCTCAATCTGAAATTAGCGGAAACGACCCTCGTTGCTACCCGGTCTCAAAATTGCAGCCCAAATCCTTAGTTCGATCGCCATTATGGGTTGCCAGGTATAAAGGGGGGCATGAAGGAAAGATGTCGGGTGGAACCCTCGAAAGCTTGGGAGGCGGAAAGCCCCCCCTCTTCCGTGGTCAGGCATTCCATGGTCTTTAAAGATAGTTGGGATAGCCAAAGGCCGGGGAGGAACGGGGTTCCAGATTGCGCCTAAGCGCCCAGACAGGCAACCCGAAAAAAGCAAAAGGAGGAAGAAATTTGGGTTCCGCCCTAAAATTTTAAAAAAGGGGCTCGGTTCCACCGTATAGACTGGGCAAAGACCCAAAAGGGGGGAAACCCCCAAAAACCCCTTTTGGCCGAAAATTGGGCCCTTGGTAAAAGGGCCCAAAACCCTTTTTTCCCCCCTACAAAAACCAAAAGGGGAAGGGTGGCCCGGGGGGAAACCAAACCTCGGCGGGCCAAACCCAAAGGGACAAACCCGGGGCTGGTTGGGAAAAAGGGCCCCCCCTAGCCCCTTTACGGGGTTTGCCCCCCGAAGGGGCCTGGCCCCAAAATTTTTGGGAATAAAAACCCGGGAGTTTCGGGGAACCCAAACAAAAGCTTGGGGCTGGCCCCAAGGCCCGGGGAGGCCCGCCGGAAAATCCTTTCCCGAATGGCCCTTGCCCCAGCCCCCCTTTACCAAAAAATAGAAAGGGGTTTGGCGGTCCCCCCCAAAATCCCAGGGAAAAGGGCCGGGGGAACCCGGGGAAGGTTTTTTTAAAAAGCGGGGTTAAAAGCCGGGCTCCCCCGGGAAGGGGGAGGGAACCGCCCCTTTTCCCCCCCCTTTAAAAGGGAGGCCCGGCGGGAAGGGTGGCAAAGGCACCAGGGCGCCGGGCGGCGGGGCCCAAAGCCGGGGGGCCCGGGGGTTTGGGCCCCGGGCCCCGGGGCCCGCCCGCTTTCCCCGGGGGCCCTGCGAACCCTTCCTTTGGGGCGCCCCCTTTGGGCCCCCGGGGGCCAAAGACCCGGGGAAAATTTGCCCCAAAATTCCCCCCCAAACCCCTGGAAATAACCCAGCCAAAAAAGGGACCCGGGGGGTCCCCCCCGGGGGGCCCCCCCCTCAAAACCCCAAGGCTTTGCGGGGAAAAACCGCCCCCAACCCCCCTAAACCCAAATTTGGGGAGGGGTTTGGGAAACCAAAATTTTTGAACCCCCCAAAAGGGGCTTTAAACCCGTGGGGGCCTCCCCGGGGGTGGGGGCCCCTCCTAAACCGGGGGCGTCCAGCCCCAAAGCTTTAAAACCCGGGGCCGGGAGGGGGAAAAGGGCGGGAAAAAAAAAGGGGGGAATTTCCCCCAACGGGAAAGAACGGAGCCGGGTGGGGCCTTTTGGGGGGAAAAAAACCCGCCCGGGGGGGAAAAAGGTTTTCCCGGGGCCCGGGTTTCCGGGCCCCCTAAAACCCCAAAAATTTTCCCCCCCTGGGGGCTTTGACGGAAATGGGAAACGGGGAAATCAAATGCGGCCCAAACAAATGGAAGAAACCCCCTTTGGGGAAAGGGGAAAAACAAAAAAAGGGAAAAAAAATTTGGGGATTGGCCCCTCCCCCTTTTAAAACAGGGGGCTCGGGTTCCCATAAAAACCAAAGGGGCCCCGGGAGGTGGGAAAAAAAAAACTGCCCGGGGGGGGTCCCATAAAAGGGCCCAAAGGGGGAAAGGGGGCCCGGGGGAAACCGCAATTGGGAAAGCCTATAAGGGGGGTTTCCCGAAAAAATTCCCCGGGGGCCCGTAGGTTTTGGCCGATACCCCTCATTTCCCGAAAATTTTGCCCCTTGGCTATGGGCCTTGGGGTTTGCCCCGGGGTTTTTTATACCCCTTTAAAAACCCCTGGGGCCCTAGGGAGAATAAGAAGGCTAGAGAAAGTAGAAGGTGGTTGAGCCTTTGGTCATGGGTGGTGGAGGGTGATTTGACTGAACGCCAAAAAAATTCAAAGGGCTATCAAATAGTTGTAATCGTTTACTTTTTTGCCTATGCTACAATCATGTGACACTATTTTATTTTGTATTAGAAACTTAAAAACAATTTCTAATCAAGTTTAAACAGTTCAAGCATGAATAGCAAGATTTACGCTTATACATTCATGTAGGGCGTGTTTGGTTGCCTGCAGCAGGCCCAACCAGGCCCTCGCGGGAAGTGAATGGGCTGATTGGTTGTCTGGTTTTACTGCTGGGCCTGCATAGCACGAAGCTAAAAGCACCTCTGGGCCTGGCTCGCTGAGAACCCAGGAATCGGCAGTTTCTCCGGAGCCAGGCCGAGCGGATGCGCAGCGAGCGGGCCCCTGCACGAGGAGAAACGGGAGGGATGCGAGCTGTTTACGTGGTGTCTTCTTCAACCTCCAGGAAGCTCCTCCCTAATCTCCTCTCTTCCATGCCCTCTGATCTACACAATGGTGCTTCGGTTTGAGGTAAGCTCTACACAAAAAAGACGCACCTCGATGATATGGTTCCATTCAGGTGATCGGTTCGTAGTTTCGTCGGCTGTAAGTTCTTAATTTCGTCTTCCCGTTTGAAGCTGTTCTTGACGAATTTTGTCAGATTCATCGCGCACGATCGATCGTTTGAGTATTCCTTTGACCAGCAGCCTAATCTCGCAGTTCCTCACAACATTCTGTTGTAAGTTTTTGGTTTCGACGATCGTAGCTTCATCTCTTTTTTGGCAGTAGTGTACTGCACTGACGATCCTGACGTGCTTGTGCTGCTGCTGCGGCTGGTGGTGCTGCAGCGACCGCGACGAGGAGCGCTACGCAGCAGGCGGCGACGGCAAGCAGAGCCGCCGCTGGCACGGACGGCCTGGTCCCCGCCCCCATTTGTCTCTCTCGCCGGCGCTGCGCTCCGGTCCGGGATGGCAGGCGGCCGGCGACCCCTCCCTCGACCTCCCTTCTTGACCGCCTCAGTCACCAGCGCGAATCAAGATGGCCGTGGCCCAGGGCGCAGCTGCGGGAGCAAGCTGGAGGGAGCAGCGACCAATTGAGAGAGGTCGGCCCTGGTTTGCTTGCTCAGCTCGCAGCCAAGTCGGGTCACTCGTCGACGACTCCAATGTCGTCATGTCGGACACGGCGCCACAACTACTATCCACCTCAGTCGCCATGGTCCGGCGCACACTTCATTTCTTCTCCCCCTCCCTCTGCTAGCTCTTAACCCTGTGTGCTAAGTGCAAGTGCTAGCTCTTAATCACACCCCATGCGGGCAACCAAACACCGTGTTCATGTGCCACTTGGGCTAATGCAGGCAACCAAACAAAGTGCACTGGGTATTACCTAATGCAGGCAACCAAACAACTTGCAGATGACGTATTTGGGGCTGTTTTTGCTCACGCAGGCTGGGTTGAGAAGTGTATGCAATGCGACTACTGTTTGAAACTTGAACCAAACACGCCCGTAGGATCTCTGGCATGCATAACTTCTAGCTACTGATTCATTTTTCCTCATAAACTTCATGTTTATTTTGTTTTATTTTATATTCATTTTCTAGCTTCTCAAAGGGTAACACTAGAGCCACCAATTCAATCTCTGGTAGAAAAACTTCATTATTTTGATTTTATTTTATATTTTATTAGGCAAGACCTATGCCATCAATTTATTCCTTCGTAGTAACTCATTTTTTTCTTCAAAAGTTCACTATTCTATGCTTATTCTTCCATGTTATAAAAAACACATTTTTTGGTTAATTCTGTGCAATTTTTGACATTGTTTGTTCTTTTTTCAAATTTCCCATGATTTTATTTTAGGATGCGTATGAGGGGAATAAGAAGGCTAGAGAAGTAGAAAGCGGCTGAGCCTTTGGATCCTGATCGGGTGGTGGAGAGAGATTTGACCGAACGCCCATAAAATTTCAAGCGCCTATCAAATAGTTATAATCGTTTAATTTTTTGCCTTTGGTACGATCATGTGACCCTATTTAACAATATATCACAAACTTAAATAAAATAGTTTCTAATCAAGTTTAAACAACAGTCATAAGAATGCAATACAAGATATGCATGTAGGATCACCCAGCATGCAAAACTTGTATTCATGACTGGTTACTGTTGCGGAGAGATGGCGTGTCAACTCCAATAGGCCTGGGCGTTAAGGAGTGCAGCATGCATGCAACCATGGGCTGGGTGTTAGGCTTATGTATGTGAGCAGCCCTAAAGAAAGTGACTGATCCCTAAATCTGTTCAGGCAACTTATCCACCAAAAAACCAGTCAACTTGCATATAGTCCGTTTCAGAGATAAATACGTGAGTTGAAAATTATAAGTGGCTTGTTGGTTGGTCCTCAAATTTTGAGCGGTCGCAACCACTTCTTATGATAACTTCATGTTGGGGAACGTAGCATGTAATCTTTTTTTAAGAAAAATGATCACGCAAGATCTATATAGGAGATGCATAGCAACGAGAGGGGAGAGTGTGTCCACGTATCCTCGTAGATCGAAAGCGGAAGCGTTAGCTTAACGCGGTTGATGTAGTCGAACGTCTTTACGATTCAACCGATCAAGCGTCGAACATATGACGCTTCCGAGTTTTGCACACGTTCAGCTCGATGACGTCCCTCGAACTCTTGATCCAGCAAAGTATCGAGGGAGAATTTCGTCAGCACGACGGCGTGGTGACGGTGTGGTGATGTGATCTGCGCAGGGCTTCGCCTAAGCACTACGACGATATGACCCGAGGAGTAAACTTTGGAGGGGGGCACCGCACATGGCTAAGAGAGCAATTGATGTGCTTTGGGGTGCCCCCTGCCCCCGTATATAAAGGAAGAGTGGGAGGAGGCCGGCCATAGGGGGCGCGCCATAAGGGGGTGATACGTCTCCAACATTTCTATAATTTTTGATTGTTCCATGCTATTATATTACCCCTTTTGGATGTTTATTGGCTTTATTTTACACATTTATATCATTTTTGGGACTAACCTACTAACCGGAGGCCCAGTCCGTATTGCTATTTTTTTTGCCTATTTCAGCATTTAGAAGAAAAGAAATATCAAACTAAGTCCAAACGGAACGAAACCTTCGGGAGCGTGATTTTTGGAACGAACGTGATCCAGAGGACTTGGAGTGCAAGTCAAGAAGCAATCGAGGCGGCCAGGAGATAGGAGGGCGCGCCCACCCCTCCTGGGTGTGCCCCCTGTCTCCTGGGCCCCTCAGGCGGCCACCGACGTACTTCTTCCTCCTATATATACCTACGTACCCCAAAAACATCTAGGGAGCCAACGAAAAACAATTTCCACCGCCGTAACCTTCTGTATCCGCGAGATCCCATCTTGGAGCCTTCGCCGGCGCTCCGCCGGAGGGGGAATCGACCAGGGAGGGCTTCTACATCAACACCATAGCCCCTCTGATGAGTTGTGAGTAGTTTACCACGGACCTTCGGGTCCATAGTCATTAGCTAGATGGCTTCTTCTCTCTTTTTGGATCTCAATACCATGTTCTCCCCTTCTCTTGTGGAGATCTATTCGATGTAAACTCTTTTTGCGGTGTGTTTGTCGAGATCCGATGAATTGTGGGTTTATGATCAAGTTTATCTACGAGAAATATTTGAATCTTCTCTAAATTCTTTTATGTATGATCAGTTTGGATTGGCCTACTAGATTGATCTTTCTTGCAATGGAAGAAATGCTTAGCTTTGGGTTCAATCTTGTAGTGTCCTTACCCAGTGACAGAAAGGGTTGCAAGGCACGTATTGTATTGTTGCCATCGAGGATAAAAAGATGGGGTTTATATCATATTGCATGAGTTTATCCCTCTACATCATGTCATCTTTCTTAATGTGTTACTCTGTTCTTATGAACTTAATACTCTAGATGCATGCTGGATAGCGGTCGATGTGTGGAGTAGTAGTAATAGATGCAGGCAGGAGTCGGTCTACTTGTCACGGACGTGATGCCTATATACATGATCATGCCTAGATAATCTCATAATTATTCGCTTTTCTATCAATTGCTCGACAGTAATTTTTTCACCCACCGTAATACTTATGCTATCTTGAAAGAAGCCACTAGTGAAACCTATGGCCCCCGGGTCTATCTTTTATCGTATAAGCTTTCAATCTACTTTTATTTGCATATTTACTTTTTGCATCTATATTATAAAATACCAAAAATATATTTATCTTATCATACTATCTCTATCAGATCTCACTTTCGCAAGTGGCTGTGAAGGGATTGACAACCCCTTTATTGCGTTGGTTGCGAGTTCTTTGTTTGTTTGTGTAGGTGCGTGGGACTTTTGAGGAGCCTCCTACTGGATTGATACCTTGGTTCTCAAAAACAGTGGGAAATACTTACGCTACTATTGCTGCATCACCCTTTCCTCTTCAAGAAAAACCAATGCAAGCTCAAGACGTAGCAAGAAGGATTTCTGGCGCCGTTGCCGGGGAGGTCTTTTCTCAAGTCAAGACATACCAAGTACCCATCACGAACTCATCTCCCTCGCATTTACATTATTTGCCATTTCCCTCTCATTTTCCTCTCCCCCACTTCACCCTTGCCGTTTTATTCGTCCTCTCTTTCCCAATCTTCTTTCTCCCTTTCGTTAGCCTTCTTCTTCTCCCTCGCTTTTGTTTGCTGTTATGTCTGAAATTGGGGAGATTATCATCGATATGGACAATAATGATAACATGGAAAATTCTGATCGAGGCTCTGGCTGAAGAACCCCCTTATCTTGCATACCAAAAAGTTTCGAATTGGTAGTGGTAACATTATTGGAAAAGGTGTTATTCAAGATTTCTTTACTTGTGCCGGTGCTTTACCTTCTATGGGTGGTTCTATTCTTCATAGAACTAGTAGTCTTGCGGATGCTATCGCTATGCTTGTAGTTGAACTTGAAAGACAATTTATGCATATGCATCCTTGCATACAAAGAATTTTCCTAGAATTTTCCAATATTGAGCATTCTTCTGTTAAGCGCGATGTTACTATCTTTTTGGCTCATGAGTTTAGATTTATTATAAGAGAGGCCAAAGAAATCTTTGCACACTATAGGGTGGACGCCGGTCGCCCTCCCATAGAGGCGGTCCTCTTTGATCAAGAGGAAATTAGGCTCTTTCAATCTTCGGACTATGTTGCTTTCAATGAAAACCTTAGAAAAAAAGGTTCCTACCAATGTACTAGTTGATAGAATTTCCGAACTTAATAATGATTTTGCTCTTTGAAATAATGAGCTAGGATACTCTCTTGAGTATAGGCTCACGAGATTTTGCCAAAAGAATGCTTATAGTGATGAATTAGTTGTTCACTATGAAGGGCCAAAGGAGGAACCCGTTCCTCCTATGATTGATATTGGGGACTTTTGTCCGCCAAATTTAGCCCTTTTGATTACTTTTCCTTGCCTAAAAAAAACTTGCTGCTGAACGTAGAGAATATAAGATGAGTTTTCAAGATCTATCTTTTTATTATGGCACTACTTAGATCTATCTTCGCTTTTATGCCTAGCTAGGGGCGTTAAAAGATAGCGCTAGTTGGGAGGCAACCCAATTTTATTTGTGTTTTTTTGTTTTTGTTTCTGTTTAGTAATAAATTTTGCATCTACCTTCTTTTTAGATGTGTTTTTATGTTTTAATTAGTGTTTGTGCCAAGTAGAACCTATAGGATAACCTTGAAGGAAATATGCCCTAGAAGCAATAATAAAGTTATTATTTATTTCCTCATATCATGATAAATGTTTACTATTCATGCTAGAATTGTATTAACCGGAAACATGATACATGTTTGAATACATAGACAAACATAACGTCACTAGTATGCCTCTACTTGACTAGCTCATTAATCAAAGATGGTTATGTTTCCTAACCATAGGCATGTGTTGTCATTTGATTAATGGGATCACATCATTAGGAGAATGATGTGATTGACATGACCCATTCCGTTAGCCTAGCACTTGATCGTTTAGTATATTGCTATTGCTTTCTTCATGACTTATACATGTTCCTGAAACTATGAGATTAAGCAACTCCCGTTTACCAGAGGAACACCTTGGGTGCTACCAAACGTCACAACGTAACTGGGTGATTATAAAGGAGTACTACAGGTGTCTCCAAAGGTAGATGTTGGGTTGGCGTATTTCGAGATTAGGTTTTGTCACTCTGATTGTCGGAGAGGTATCTCTGGGCCCTCTCGGTAATGCACATCACTATAAGCCTTGCAAGCAATGTAACTAATGAGTTAGTTACGGAATGATGCATTACGTAACGAGTAAATAGACTTGCCGGTAACGAGATTGAACTAGGTATTGGATACCGACGATCGAATCTCGGGCAAGTAACATACCGATGACAAATGGAACAACGTATGTTGTTATGCGGTTTGACCGATAAAGATCTTCGTAGAATATGTAGGAACCAATATGGGCATCCAGGTTCCACTATTGGTTATTGACCGAGAATTGTTCTAGGTCATGTCTACATAGTTCTCGAACCCGTAGGGTCCGCACGCTTAACGTTACGATGACAGTTTTATTATGAGTTTATAAGTTTTGATGTACCGAAGTTTGTTCGGAGTCCCGGATGTGATCACGGACATGACGAGGAGTCTCGAAATGGTCGAGACATAAAGATTGATATATTGGACGACTATATTCGGACACCGGAAGTGTTCCAGGTGATTTCGGAGAAAACCGGAGTGCCGGAGGGTTACCGGAACCCCCCCGGGAGAGTTAATGGGCCACATGGGTCTTAGTGGAAAGAGAGAGGGGCGGCCAGGGTGGGCCGCGCGCCCCCTCTCCTTCTGGTCTGAATTGGACTAGGAGGAGGGGCGGCGCCCCCCTCTTTCCTTCCCCCTCTCCCCCTTCCTTTCCCCCTCCTAGTAGGAGTAGGAAAGGGGGAGTCCTAGTCCTACTAGGAGGATGACTCCTCCTCCTTGGCGCGCCCACAAGGGCCGGCCGGCCTCCCCCCTTTCTCCTTTATATACGGGGGCGGGGGGGCACCCTAGGACACACAAGTTGATCTACGGATCATTCCTTAGCCGTGTCGGTGCCCCTCCACCATATTCCACCTCGGTCATATCGTCATGAGTTTAGGCGAAGCCTGCGCCGGTAGAACATCATCATCGTCACCACGCCGTCGTGCTGACGGAACTCATCCCCAAAGCTTTGCTGGATCGGAGCCCGGGGATCGTCATCGAGCTGAACGTGTGCTGAACTCGGAGGTGCCGTACATTCGGTGCTTGGATCGGTCGGATCGTGAAGACGTACGACTACATCAACCGCGTTGTCATAACGCTTCCGCTTATGGTCTACGAGGGTACATGGACAACACTCTCCCCTCTCGTTGCTATGTCATCACCATGATCTTGCTTGTGCGTAGGATTTTTTTTGAAATTACTACGTTCCCCAACAAACCTATGGTGATAGTTAATTTGATTCTGCTGAAAAACAGAAACTTTGCGCGCACGAAATTAGTTTTCTTAAATCACAGAAACGTTATTTTGCATTGATTCTTTTTTCTGCTGATCAATAGAAAAATTGTCCAGGACTTCTTATTTTGGTAGGAGTTTTAATTCTAGAAGTTTGCATTAGCTAGTTACAGATTTCTACAGACTGTTCTGTTTTTGACAGATTCTGTTTTTCGTGTGTTGTTTGCTTATTTTGATGCATCTATGGCTAGTAAAATAGTTTATAAACCATAGAGAAGTTGGAATACAGTAGGTTTAACACCAAAATAAATAAAGAATGAGTTCATTACAGTACTTCATGTGGTGGTTTTGTTTTCTTTCACTAACGGAGCTTATGAGATTTCCTGTTGAGTTTTGTGTTGTGAAGTTTTCAAGTTTTGGGTAAAGATTTGATGGAGTATTGAATAAGGAGTGGCAAAAGCCTAAGCTTGGGGATGCCCATGGCACGCCAAGATATTCAAGAGTAGCCAAAACCCTAAGCTTGGGGATGCCCCGGGAAGGCATCCCCTCTTTCGTCTTTGTTCATTGGTAACTTTACTTGGAGCTATATTTTTATTCGCCACATGATATGTGTTTTGCTTGGAGCGTCGTGTATTATATTAGTCTTTACTTTTTAGTTTTCCACAATCATCCTTGCTGTATACACCTTTTGAGAGAAGCCTAGTTGATTAGAATTTATTAGAATATGCTATGTGCTTCACTTATATCTTTCGAGCTAGATAGTTTTTGCTCTAGTGCTTCACTTATATCTTTTAGAGCACGGCGGTGGCTTAATTTTGTAGAAATTGCTAGTCTATAATGCTTCACTTATATTATTTTGAGAGTCTTTTAGAACAACATGGTATTTGCTATGGTTATAAAATTGGTCCTAGAATGGTAGGCATCCAAGTTGGGTATAATAAAAACTATCATAGGAAGTGAATTGGATGCTATGATCAATTTGATACTTCACAATTGTTTTGAGATATGGAGGTAGTGATATTAAAGTCATGCTAGTTGGGTGATTATGAATTTAAAGAATGCTTGTGTTGAAGTTAGCAAGTCCCGTAGCATGCACGTATGGTTAAAGTTGTGTAACAAATTTGAAACATGAAGTGTACTTGGATTGTGCATCCTTATGAGTGGCGGTCGGGGACGAGCGATGGTCTTTTCCTACCAATCTATCCCTCTAGGAGCATGCCCGTAGTGCTTGGTTTTTGATGACTTCTAAATTTTTGCAATAAGTATATGAGTTCTTTTGACTAATGTTGAGTCCATGGTGAAGGAAATATGCCCTAGAGGCAATAATAAAGTTATTATTTATTTCCTCATATCATGATAAATGTTTATTATTCATGCTAGAATTGTATTAACCGGAAACATGACACATGTGTGAATACATAGACAAACATATAGTCACTAGTATGCCTCTACTTGACTAGCTCATTAATCAAAGAAGGTTGTGTTTCCTAACCATAGACATGTGTTGTCATTTGATTAATGGGATCACATCATTAGGAGAATGATGTGATTGACATGACCCATTCCGTTAGCCTAGCACTTGATCGTTTAGTATACTGCTATTGCTTTCTTCATGACTTATACATGTTCCTGTAACTATGAGAATTATGCAACTCCCGTTTACCGGAGGAACACTTTGGGTACTACCAAACATCACAACGTAACTGGGTGATTATAAAGGAGTACTACAGGTGTCTCCGAAGGTACATGTTGAGTTGGCGTATTTCGAGATTAGGTTTTGTCACTCCGATAGTCGGAGAGGTATCTCTCGGTAATGCACATCACTATAAGCCTTGCAAGCAATGTGACCAATGAGTTGGTTACGGGATGATGCATTACGTAACAAGTAAAGAGACTTGCCGGTAACGAGATTGAACTAGGTATTGGATACCGACGATCAAATCTCGGGCAAGTAACATACCGATGACAAAGGGAACAACGTATGTTGTTATGCGGTTTGACCGATAAAGATCTTCGTAGAATATGTAGGAACCAATATGGGCATCCAGGTTCCGCTATTGGTTATTAACCGAGAATAGTTCTAGGTCATGTCTACATAGTTCTCAAACCCGTAGGGTCCGCACGCTTAACATTACGATGACAGTTTTATTATGAGTTTATAAGTTTTGATGTACCGAAGTTTGTTCGGAGTCCCGGATGTGATCACGTACATGACGAGGAGTCTCGAAATGGTCGAGACATAAAGATTGATATATTGGACGACTATATTCGGACACCGGAATTGTTCCGGGTGATTTTGGAGAAAACCGAGTGTCGGGGGTTACGGAACCCCGGGAGAGTTAATGGGCCACATGGGCCTTGTTGGGAAGAGAGAGGGGCGGCCAGGGTGGGCGCGCCCCTCTCCCTCTCTGGTCCAATTGGACTAGGAAGGGGGCGGCGCCTTTCCTTCCTCTCCTAGTAGGAGTAGGAAAGGAGGAATCCTACTCCTACTAGGAGGAGGATTCCTCCTCCTTGGCGCGCCCCAAGGGGCCGGCCGGCCTCCCCCCTTTCTCCTTTATATATGGGGGCGGGGGGGGGGGGCACCCCATAGACACACAAGTTGATCTACGGATCGTTCGTTAGCCGTGTGCGGTGCCCCCTCCACCATATTCCACCTCGGTCATATCGTCGCGGAGTTTAGGCGAAGCCCTGCGCCGGTAGAACATCATCATCGTCACCAGGCCGTCGTGCTGACGGAACTCATCTCCGAAGCTTTGCTGGATCGAAGCCCGGAGATCGTCATCGAGCTGAACGTGTGCTGAACTCGGAGGTGCCGTACGTTCGGTGCTTGGATCGGTCGGATCGTGAAGACGTACGACTACATCAACCGCGTTGTGCTAACGCTTCCGCTTACGGTCTACGAGGGTACATGGACAACACTCTCCCCTCTCGTTGCTATGTCATCACCATGATCTTGCGTGTGCGTAGGATAATTTTTGAAATTACTACGTTCCCCAACAGTGGCATCCGAGCCTAGGTTTTATGCGTTGATGTTATATGCACGAGTAGAACACAAGTGAGTTGTGGGCGATACAAGTCATCTGCTTACCAGCATGTCATACTTTGGTTCGGCGGTATTGTGAGATGAAGCGGCCGGACCGACATTACGCGACGCTTACGCGAGACTGGTTTCACCGTTACGAGCACTCGTGCTTAAAGGTGGCTGGCGGGTGTCTGTCTCTCTCACTTTAGCTGAATCGAGTGTGGCTACGCCCGGTCCTTGCGAAGGTTAAAACAGCACCAACTTGACGAACTATCGTTGTGGTTTTTGATGCCTAGGTAAGAACGGTTCTTGCTAAAGCCCGTAGCAGCCACGTAAAATTTGCAACAACAAAGTAGAGGACGTCTAACTTGTTTTTGCAGGGCATATTGTGATGTGACATGGTCAAGATGTGATGCTATATTTTATTGTATGAGATGATCATGTTTTGTAACCAAAGTTATCGGCAACTGGCAGGAGCCATATGGTTGTCGCTTTATTGTATGAAATGCAACGCATACTGTAATTGCTTTACTTTATCACTAAGCGGTAGCGATAGTCGAGAAGCAATAGATGGCGAACGACAACGATGCTACGATGGAGATCAAGGTGTCGCGCTGGTGATGATGGTGATCACGATGGTGCTTCGAAGATGGAGATCACAAGCACAAGATGATGATGGCCATATCATATCACTTATATTGATTGCATGTGATGTTTATCCTTTATGCATCTTATCTTGCTTTGATTGACGGTAGCATTTTAAGATGATCTCTCACTAATAATCAAGAAGTGTTCTCCCTGAGTATGCACCATTGCGAAAGTTCTTCGTCTTTGAGACACCACGTGATGATCGGGTGTGATAGGCTCTACGTTCAAATACAACGGGTGCAAAACAGTTGCGCACGCGGAATACTCAGGTCATACTTGACGAGCCTAGCATATACAGATATGGCCTCGGAACACGGAGACCGAAAGGTCGAGCGTGAATCATATAGTAGATATGATCAACATAGTGATGTTCACCATTGAAACTACTCCATCTCACGTGATGATCGGACATGGTTTAGTTGATTTGGATCACGTGATCACTTAGATGACTAGAGAGATGTCTGTCTAAGTGGGAGTTCTTAAGTAATATGATTAATTGAACTCAAATTTATCATGAACTTAGTACTTGATAGTATTTTGCTTGTCTATGTTTGTTTGTAGATAGATGGCTCGTGCTGTTGTTCCGTTGAATTTTTAATGCGTTCCTTGAGAAAGCAAAGTTGAAAGATGATGGTAGCAATTACACGGATTGGGTCCGTAACCTGAGGATTATCCTCATTGCTGCACGTAAAAGTTACGCCTGGAAGCACCGCTGGGTGCCGAACCTGCTTCTGATGTGGCCGACGACGTTAAGAACGTCTGGCGAGCAAAGCTGATGACTACTCGATAGTTCAATGTGCCATGCTTTACGGCTTAGAACCGGGTCTTCAACGACGTTTTGAGCGTCATGGAGCATATGAGATGTCCCAGAGTTGAAGTTAATATTTCAAGCAAATGCCAGATTGAGAGATATGAAGTCTCTAATAAGTTCTATAGCTGCAAGATGGAGGAGAATAGTTCATCGGTGAAGACATACTCAAAATGTCCGGGTATAATAATCACTTGATTCAACTGGGAATTAATCTTCACGATGATAGTGTCATTGATGAAATTCTTCAATCATCGTCACCAAGCTACAAGAGCTTCGTGATGAACTATAATATGCAAGGGATGAACAAGACTATTCGAGCTCTTCGCAATGCTAAAAGCCGCGGAGGTAGAAATCAAGAAGGAGCATCAAGTGTTGATGGTTAACAAGACCACCGTTTCAAGAAAAAGGGCAAAGGGAAGAAGAAGGGAACTTCAAGAAGAACAAAAACAAGTTGCTGCTCAAGAGAAGAAACCCAAGTCTGGACCTAAGCCTGAAACGAGTGCTTCTACCGCAAGCGATGGACATTTGAAGCGGAACTGCCCCAAGTATTTGGCGGATAAGAAGGATGGCAAAGTGAACAAAGGTATATGTGATATACATGTTATTGATGTGTACCTTACTAATGCTCGCAGATAGCACCGGTATTTGATATGGTTCATTGCTAATATTTGCAACTCAAAGCAGGACTACGGATTAAGCAAAGATTGGCTAAGGACGAGGTGACGATGCGCGTGGGAAATGGTTCCAAAGTCGATGTGATCGCGGTCGGCACGCTACCTCTACATCTACCATCGGGATTAGTTTTAGACCTAAATATCTGGATCTTGTTTGATGCGAGACGGTTATTCATTTAAATCAGAGAATAATGGTTGTTCTATTTATATGAGTAATATCTTTTATGGTCATGCACCCTTGAAGAGTGGTCTATTCTTATTGAATCTCGATAGTAGTGATACACATATTCATACTGTTGAAACCAAAAGATGCAGAGTTGATAATGATAGTGCAACTTATTTGTGGCACTGCCGTTTAGGTCATATCGGTGTAAAGCGCATGAAGAAACTCCATACTGATGGGCTTTTGGAATCACTTGATTATGAATCACTTGGTACTTGCGAACCGTGCTGTTGGGGAACGTAGTGATTTCAAAAAATTTCCTACGCACACGCAAGATCATGGTGATGCATAGCAACGAGAGAGGAGAGTGTTGTCTACGTACCCTCGTAGACCAAAGCGGAAGCGTTGACGCAACGTAGAGGAAGTAGTCGTACGTCCTCCCGGTCCAACCGATCCAAGCACCGTTACTCCGGCACCTCCGAGTTCTTGACACACGTACAACTCGATGACGCACCCTCGATCTCCAATCTAGTAGAGGCTCCGAGGGGGAGTTCCGTCAGCACGACGGCGTGGAGGGGGGCACCGCACACGGCTAAGGAACGACCAATGATCAACTTGTGTGTCCTAGGGTGCCCCCCTACCCCCGTATATAAAGGAGGGAGGAAGGAGGTGGCCGGCCTCAAGGGGGGCGCGCCAGAGGGAGGGGGAAACCTACTCCAAGTAGGTTTCCCTCTCTTTTCCTTATCTTATTTGGAGGGGGAAGGAGGAGTACTAGTATTAAGAAGTAGTACTAGTAGTAGGAAGGAAGAGAGGGGGAAGGAGAAAGGAAAAGGGGGGCCGGCCCCCCTCCCCAAGTCGGATTGGGCTTGGGGGGGCGCGCCCCCCTCTCTTGCTCCTTCTCTCTTCCTCCTACATGGGCCCAATAAGGCCCATATACCTCCCGGGGTTCCAGAACCTCCGGAGCTCCAAACTTCTCCGGAACCTTTCCGTGCCCAAATATATCCGTCCAATATATCAATCTTTATGTCTCGACCATTTCGAGACTCCTCGTCATGTCCGTGATCATATCCGGACTCAACAACCTTCGTACATCAAAATACATAAACTCATAATATAAGCATCATCGAAACCTTAAGCGTGCGGACCCTACGGTTCGAGAATAATGTAGACATGACCGAGACATGTCTCCGGTCAATAACCAATAGCGGACCTGGATGCCCATATTGGTTCCTACATATTCTACGAAGATCTTTATTGGTCAAACCGCACAACAACATACGTTGTTCCTTTGTCATCGGTATGTTACTTGCCCGAGATTCGATCGTCGGTATCCAATACCTAGTTCAATATCGTTACCGGCAAGTCTCTTTACTCGTTCCGTAATACATCATCTCACAACTAACTCATTAGTTGAAATGCTTGCAAGGCTTAAGTGATGTGCATTACCGAGAGGGCCCAGAGATACCTCTCCGACATTCGGAGTGACAAATCCTAATCTCGAAATACGCCAACCCAACAAGTACCTTTGGAGACACCTGTAGAGTACCTTTATAATCACCCGATTCGTTGTGACGTTTGGTAGCACACAAAGTGTTCCTCCGGTAAACGGGAGTTGCATAATCTCATAGTCATAGGAACATGTATAAGTCATGAAGGAAGCAATAGCAACATACTAAACGATCGTGTGCTAAGCTAACGGAATGGGTCATGTCAATCGATCATTCAACTAATGATGTGACCTTGTTAATAAAATAACAACTCCTTGTTCATGGTTAGGAAACATAACCATCTTTGATTAACAAGCTAGTCAAGTAGAGGCATACTAGTGACACTCTGTTTGTCTATATATTCACACATGTATTATGTTTCCGGTTAATACAATTCTAGCATGAATAATAAACATTTATCATGATATAAGGAAATAAATAATAACTTTATTATTGCCTCTAGGGCATATTTCCTTGATCTCCCACTTGCACTAGAGTCAATAATGTAGATTACACAAAATGATTCTAACACCCATGGAGTCTTGGTGTTGATCATGTTTTGCTCGTGGAAGAGGCTTAGTCAACGGGTCTGCAACATTTAGATCCGTATGTATCTTGCAAATCTCTATGTCTCCACCTGGACTAGATCCCGGATGGAATTGAAGCGTATTTTGATGTGCTTGGTTCTCTTGTGAAATCTGGATTCCTTCGCTAAGGCAATCGCTCCAGTATTGTCACAAAAGATTTTCATTGGACCCGATGCACTAGGTATGACACCTAGATCAGATATGAACTCCTTCATCCAGACTCCTTCATTGGCTGCTTCCGAAGCAGCTATGTATTCTGCTTCACATGTAGATCCCGCCACGACGCTTTGCTTTGAACTGCACCAACCGATAGCTCCACCGCTTAATGTAAACACGATCCGGTTTGCGATTTAGAATCGTCCGGATCGGTGTCAAAGCTTGCATCAACGTAACCATTTACGATGAGCTCTTTGTCACCTCCATATCGAGAAACATATCCTTAGTCCTTTTCGTATTTTAGGATGTTCTTGACAGCTGTCCATGATCCACTCTGGATTACTTTGGTACCTCCTGCTAGACTTATAGCAAGGCACACATCAGTCTGCAGTACACAGATTGCATACATGATAGAGCCTATGGCTGAAGCATAGGGAACACTTTTCATTTTCTCTCTATCTTCTGCAGTGGTCGGGCTTTGAGTCTTACTCAACTTCACACCTTGCAATACAGACAAGAACCCTTTCTTTGCTTGATCCATTTTGAACTTCTTCAAAACTTTGTCAAGGTATGTGCTTTCTGAAAGTCCATTTAAGCGTCTTGATCTATCTCTATAGATCTTAATGCCCAATATGTAAGCAGCTTCACCGAGGTCTTTCTTTGAAAAACTTTTATTCAAGTATTCCTTTATGCTATCCAGAAATTCTATATCATTTCCAATCAATAATATGTCATCCACATATAATATTAGAAATGCTACTGAGCTCCCACTCACTTTCTTGTAAATACAAAGCTTCTCCAAAAGTCTCAGATAAAACCAAATGCTTTGATCACACTATCAAAACGCTTATTCCAACTCCGAGAGGCTTGCACCAGTCCATAAATGGAGCGTTGGAGCTTGCACACTTTGTTAGCTCCTTTGGATCGATAAAACCTTCGTTTGCATCATATACAACTCTTCTTCCGTAAACCCATTCAGAATGCAGTTTTACATCCATTTGCCAAATTTCATAATCATAAAATGCGGCAATTGCTAACATGATTCGGACAGACTTAAGCATCGCTTCGGGTGAGAAGGTCTCATCGTAGTCAACCCCTTGAACTTGTCGAAAACCTTTTGCAACAAGTCGAGCTTTGTAGACGATAATATTACCGTCGGCGTCGGTCTTCTTCTTGAAGATCCATTTATTCTCAATTGCTTGCCGACCATCGGGCAAGTCAACCAAAGTCCATACTTTGTTCTCATACATGGATCCCATCTCAGATTTCATGGCTTCAAGCCATTTTGCGAATCTGGGCTCACCATCGCTTCTTCATAGTTCGTGAGGTTCATCATGATCTAGTAGCATGACTTCCGAATAGGATTACCGTACCACTCAGTGCGGATCTTACTCTGCTCGACCCACGTGGTTCTCAGATAACTTGATCTCAAGTTCTATGATCATTATCATCAACTTCCTCACTAGTTGGTTTTGACGTCCACGTAAACCGGTTCTGTGATGTATTATTTTCCAACAAGGGAGTAGGTACAGATTACCTCATCAAGTTCTACTTTCCTCCCACTCACTTCTTTCGAGAGAAACTCCTTCCCTAGAAAGGATCCATTCTTAGCAACGAATGTCTTGCCTTCGGATCTGTGATAGAAGGTGTACCCAACTGTCTCCTTTGGGTATCCTATGAAGACACATTTCTCCGATTTGGGTTCGAGCTTATCAGGTTGAAGCTTTTTCACATAAGCATCGCAACCCCAAACTTTAAGAAACGACAACTTTGGTTTCTTGCCAAACCATAGTTCATAAGGTGTCGTCTCAACGGATTTCGATGGTGCCCTATTTAACGTGAATGTGGCTGTCTCTAGAGCATAACCCCAAAACGATAGCGGTAAATCTGTAAGAGACATCATAGACCGCACCATATCAAGTAAAGTACGATTATGACGTTCGGACACACCATTACGCTGTGGTGTTCTGGGTGGCGTGAGTTGTGAAACTATTCCACATTGTTTTAAGTGTAAACCAAACTCGTAACTCAAATATTCTCCTCCATGATCAGATCGTAGAAACTTTATTTTCTTGTTACGATGATTTTCAACTTCACTCTGAAATTCTTTGAACATTTCGAATGTTTCAGACTTATGCTTCATTAAGTAGATATACCCATATCTGCTTAAATCATCTGTGAAGGTGAGAAAATAACGATATCCGCCACGAGCCTCAACATTCATTGGACCACATACATCTCATATGTATGATTTCCAACAAATCTGTTGCTCTCTCCATAGTTCCGAGAACGGCGTTTTGGTCATCTTGCCCATGAGGCACGGTTCGCAAGTACCAAGAGATTCATAATCAAGTGGTTCCAAAAGTCCATCAGTATGGAGTTTCTTCATGCGCTTTATACCAATATGACCCAAATGGCAATTGCCACAAATAAGTTGCACTATCATTATCAACTTTGCATCTTTTGGCTTCAACACTATGAATATGTGTATCACTACTATCGAGATTCATCAAAATAGACCACTCTTCAGGGTGCATGACCATAAAAGATATTACTCATATAAATAGAACAACCATTATTCTCGATTTAAATGAATAACCGTCTCGCATCAAACAAGATCCAGATATAATGTTCATGCTCAACGCGGCACCAAATAACAATTATTTAGGTCTAATACTAATCCCAAGGTAGATGTAGAGGTAGCGTGCCGACCGCGATCACATCGACTTTGGAACCATTTCCCGCGCGCATCGTCACCTCGTCCTTTGCCGTGTTCGCAATCCGTAGTCCTGCTTGAGTTGCAAATATTAGCAGCAGAACCAGATCAAATACCAGTGCTCTGCGAGCTCTAGTAAGGTACACAATCAATAACATGTATATCACATATACCTTTGTTCACTTTGCCATCCTTCTTATCCGCCAAATACTTGGGGCAGTTCCGCTTCAAAGGACTACCGCTTGCGGAGAAGCACTCGGTTTGTGCTTAGGTCCAGACTTGGGTTTCTTCTCTTGAGCAACAACTTGTTTGCTGTTCTTCTTGAAGTTCCCTTCTTCTTCCCTTTGCCCTTTTCTTGAAACTAGTGGTCTTGTTAACCATCAACACTTGATGCTCCTTCTTGATTTCTACCTCCGTAGCCTTTAGCATTGCAAAGAGCTCGAATCGTCTTATCCATCCCTTGCATATTATAGTTCATCACGAAGCTCTTGTAGCTTGGTGGAAGTGATTGGAGAATTACATCAATGACGCTATCATCCGGAAGAGTAACTCCCAGTTGAATCAAGTGATTACAATACCCGACATCTTGAGTATGTGCTCACCGATGAACTATTCTCCTCCATCTTGCAGCTATAGAACTTATTGGAGACTTCATATCTCTCAATCCGGGCATTCTTCGAATATCAACTTCAACTCTGAAACATCTCATATGCTCCATGACGCTCAAAACGTCGTTGAAGTCCCGGTTCTAAGCCGTAAAGCATGGCACATTGAACTATCGAGTAGTCATCAGCTTTGCTCGCCAGACGTTCTTAACGTCGTCGGTTACATCATCAAGAGCACTTCGCACCCAGCGGTGCTTCCAGGACGTAATTTTTCTGTGCAGCAATGAGGATTATCCTCAAGTTATGGACCCAGTTCGCGTAGTTGCTACCATCATCTTTCAACTTAGCTTTCTCAAGGAATGCATTAAAATTCAACGGAACAACAGCACGGGCCATCTATCTACAAACAACATAGACAAGCAAGATACTATCAGGTACTAAGTTCATGATAAATTTAGTTCAATTAATCATATTACTTAAGAACTCCCACTTAGACAGACATCTCTCTAGTCATCTAAGTGATCACGTGATCCAAATCAACTAAACCATAACCGATCATCATGTGAGATGGAGTAGTTTTCAATGGTGAACATCTTATGTTGATCATATCTACTATATGATTCACGCCGACCTTTCGGTCTCCGTGTTCCGAGGCCATATCTGCATATGCTAGGCTCGTCAAGTTTAACTCGAGTATTCTGCGTGTGCAAAACTGGCTTGCACCCGTTGTAGATGGACGAGAGCTTATCACACCCGATCATCACGTGGTGTCCGGGCACGACGAACTTTGGCAACGGTGCATACTCGGGAGAACACTACTTGATAATTTTAGTGAGAGATCATCTTAAAATGCTACCGTCAATCAAAGCAAGATAAGATGCATAAAGGATAAACATCACATGCAATCAATATAAGTGATATGATATGGCCATCATCTTCTTGTGCTTGTGATCTCCATCTCGAAGCACCATCATGATCACCATTGTCACCGGTAGCGACACCTTGATCTCCATCGTAGCATCGTTGTCGCCACGCCATCTATTGCTTCTACGACTATCGCTACCGCTTAGTGATAAAGTAAAGCAATTACAGTATGTTGCATTTCATACAATAAAGCGACAACCATATGGCTCCTGCCGGTTGCCGATAACTTCGGTTACAAAACATGATCATCTCATACAATAAAATATAGCATCATGTCTTGGCCATATCACATCACAACATGCCCTGCAAAAACAAGTTAGACATCCTCTACTTTGTTGTTGCAAGTTTTACGTGGCTGCTACGGGCTAAAGCAAGAACCAATCTCACCTACGCATCAAAGCCACAACGATAGTTTGTCAAGTTGATGCTGTTTTAACCTTCGCAAGGACCGGGCGTACCCACACTCGGTTCAACTAAAGTTGGAGAAACTGACACCCGCTAGTCACCTGTGTGCCAAGCACGGCGGTAAAACCAGTCTCGCGTAAGCGTATGCGTAATGTCGGTCCGGCCGCTTCATCCAACAATACCGCCAACCAAAGTATGACATGCTGGTAAGCAGTATGACTTATATCGCCCTCAACTCACTTGTGTTCTACTCGTGCATATAACATCAAACCATAAGAACCTAGGCTCGGATGCCACTGTTGGGGAACGTAGTAATTTCAAAAAATTTCCTACGCACACGCAAGATCATGGTGATGCATAGCAACGAGAGAGGAGAGTGTTGTCTACGTACCCTCGTAGACCGAAGCGGAAGCGTTGACGCAACATAGAGGAAGTAGTCGTACGTCCTCCCGGTCCAACCGATCCAAGCACCGTTACTCCGGCACCTCCGAGTTCTTGACACGCATACAACTCGATGACGCACCCTCGATCTCCAATCTTGACGTTCTCCTGTTGCAGGGCTTCGCCTAAGCATAGCTACAATATGATCGAGGTGTAATATCGTGGAGGGGGGCACCGCACACGGCTAAGGAACGATCAATGATCAACTTGTGTGTCCTAGGGTGCCCCCCTACCCCCGTATATAAAGGAGGGAGGGAGGAGGTGGCCGGCCTCAAGGGGGGCGCGCCATAGGGAGGGGGAAACCTACTCCAAGTAGGTTTCCTCTCTTTCTTATCTTATTTGGAGGGAAGGAAGGAGTACTAGTATTAGGAAGTAGTACTAGTAGTAGGAAGGAAGAGAGGGGAAGGAGAAAGGAAGGGGGCGGCCCCCTCCCCAATCGGATTGGGCTTGGGCGCGCCTCCCTTCCTCCTCTCTCTCCTCCTACATGGGCCCAATAAGGCCCATATACCTCCCGGGGTTCCAGTAACCTCCGGAGCTCCAAACTTCTCCGGAACCTTTCGGTGTCCAAATATATCCGTCCAATATATCAATATTTATGTCTCGACCATTCCGAGACTCCTCGTCATGTCCGTGATCATATCCGGACTCGAACAACCTTCGTACATCAAAATACATAAACTCATAATATAAGCATCATCGAAACCTTAAGCGTGCGGACCCTACGGTTCGAGAATAATGTAGACATGACCGAGACATGTCTCCGGTCAATAACCAATAGCGGGACCTGGATGCCCATATTGGTTCCTACATATTCTACGAAGATCTTTATCGGTCAAACCGCACAACAACATACGTTGTTCCCTTTGTCATCGGTATGTTACTTGCCCGAGATTCGATCGTCGGTATCCAATACCTAGTTCAATATCGTTACCGGCAAGTCTCTTTACTCGTTCCGTAATACATCATCTCACAACTAACTCATTAGTTGAAATGCTTGCAAGGCTTAAGTGATGTGCATTACCGAGAGGGCCAGAGATACCTCTCCGACATTCGGAGTGACAAATCCTAATCTCAAATACGCTAACCCAACAAGTACCTTTGGAGACACCAGAGAGTACCTTTATAATCACCCGATTCGCCAGACGTTTGGTAGCACACAAAGTGTTCCTCCGTAAACGGAGTTGCATAATCTCATAGTCATAGGAACATGTATAAGTCATGAAGGAAGCAATAGCAACATACTAAACGATCGTGTGCTAAGCTAACGGAATGGGTCATGTCAATCAGATCATTCAACTAATGATGTGACCTTATTAATCAAATAACAACTCCTTGTTCATGGTTAGGAAACATAACCATCTTTGATTAACAAGCTAGTCAAGTAGAGGCATACTAGTGACACTCTGTTTGTCTATATATTCACACATGTATTATGTTTCCGGTTAATACAATTCTAGCATGAATAATAAACATTTATCATGATATAAGGAAATAAATAATAACTTTATTATTGCCTCTAGGGCATATTTCCTTCACGTGCCTCATGGGCAAGATGACTAAAACGCCGTTCTCCGGAACTATGGAGCGAGCAACTGATTTGTTGGAAATCATACATACTGATGTTTGTGGTCCAATGAATGTTGAGGCTCGCGGCGGGTATCGTTATTTTATCACCTTCACAGATGACTTAAGCAGATATGGGTATATTTACTTGATGAAACACAAGTCTGAAACATTTGAAAAGTTCAAAGAATTTCAGATTGAAGTGGAAAATCATCGTAACAAGAAAATAAAGTTTCTACGATCTGATCGTGGAGGAGAATATTTGAGTTACGAGTTTGGCCTACACTTGAAACAATGCGGAATAGTTTCGCAACTCACGCCACCCGGAACACCACAACGAAATGGTGTGTCCGAACGTCGTAATCGTACTTTACTAGTTATGGTGCGATCTATGATGTTTCTTACTGATTTACCGCTATCATGTTAGGGTTATGCTTTAGAGACGGCCGCATTCACGTTAAATAGGGCACCATCAAAAATCTGTTAAGACGATGCCTTATGAACTGTGGTTTGGCAAGAAACCAAAGTTGTCGTTTCTTAAAGTTTGGGGCTGCGATGCTTATGTGAAGAAACTTCAACCAGATAAGCTCGAACCCAAATCGGAGAAATGTGTCTTCATATGATACCCAAAAGAGACTATTGGGTACACCTTCTATCACAGATCTGAGGGCAAGATTTTCGTTGCTAAAATCGGATCCTTTCTAGAGAAGGAGTTTCTCTCGAAAGAAGTGAGTGGGAGGAAAGTAGAACTTGATGAGATAATCAGATCTACTCCCTTATTGGAAAGTAGTTCATCACAAGAACCGGTTCTGTGACAACTACACCAATTAGTGAGGAAGCTAATGATATTGATCATGAAACTTCAGATCAAGTTTCTACTAAACCTCGTGGTCTACCAGAGTGAGATCCGCACTGAGTGGTACAAGAATCCTATTCGGAAGTCATGTTACTTGACCATGATGAACCTACGAACTATGAGGAAGCGATGATGAGCCCAGATTCCGCAAAATGGCTAGAGGCCATGAAATCTGAGATGGGATCCATGTAGGAAAACAAAGTATGGACTTTGGTTGACTTGCCCGATGATCGGCAAGCCATTGAGAATAAGTGGATCTTTAAGAAGAAGACTGACGCTGATGGTAATGTAACTGTCTACAAAGCTCGACTTGTTGCAAAAGGTTTTCGACAAGTTCAAGCAGTTGACTACGATGAGACTTTCTCACCCGTAGCGATGCTTAAGTCTGTCCGAATCATGTTAGCTATTGCTGCATTTCATGATTATGAAATTTGGCAAATGGATGTCAAAACTGCATTCTTGAATGGATTTCTGGAAGAAGAGTTGTATATGATGCAGCCAGAAGGTTTTGTTGATCCAAAAGGGGCTGACAAAGTGTGCAAGCTCCAGCGATCCATTTATGGACTGGTGCAAGCATCTCGGAGTTGGAATAAATGTTTGGTTAGTGTGATCAAAGCATATGGTTTTATACAGACTTTTGGAGAAGCCTGTATTTACAAGAAAGTGATGGGAGCTCTGTAGCATTTCTGATATTATATGTAGATGACATATTATTAATTGGAAATGATATAGAATTTCTGGATAGCATAAAGGGATACTTGAATAAAAGTTTTTCAATGAAAGACCTCGGTGAAGCTGCTTACATATTGGGCATCAAGATCTATAGAGATAGATCAAGACGCTTAATAGGACTTTCACAAAGTACATACCTTGATAAAATTTTGAAAAAGTTCAAAATGGATCAGGCAAAGAAAGGGTTCTTGCCCGTGCTTCAAGGTGTGAAGTTGAGTCAAACTCAATGCCCGACCACAACAGAAGATAGAGAGAAAATGAAAGATGTTCCCTATGCTTCAGCCATAGGCTCTATCATGTATGCAATGCTGTGTACCAGACGACGTATGCTTAGCAATAAGCTTGGCAGAAGGTACCAAAGTAATCCAGAGTGGATCATCGGACAACGGTCAAGAACATCCCGAAATACCGAAAAGGACTAAGGATATGTTTCTCGATATGGAGGTGACAAAGAGCTAGTCGTAAAAGGTTACGTCGATGCAAGCTTTGACACTGATCCGGACGATTCTAAATCGCAAACCGGATACGTATTTTTATTAAACGGTGGAGTTGTAAGTTGGTGCAGTTCTAAACAAAGCGTCGTGGTGGGATCTACATGTGAAGCGGAGTACATTGCTGCTCCAGAAGCAGCGAATGAAGGAGTCTGGATGAAGGAGTTCATTTCCGATCTAGGTGTCATACCTAGTGCATCGGGACCAATGAAGATCTTCTGTGACAATACTGGTGCAATTGCCTTGGCAAAGGAATCCAGATTTCACAAGAGGACCAAGCACATCAAGAGACGCTTCAATTCCATTCGGGACCAAGTCCAAGTGGGAGACATAGAGATTTGCAAGATACATACAGATCTGAATGTCCAGACCCGTTGACTAAGCCTCTCTCACGAGCAAAACATGATCAGCACCAAGACTCCATGGGTGTTAGAATCATTACTATGTAATCTAGATTATTGACTCTAGTGCAAGTGGGAGACTGAAGGAAATATGCCCTAGAGGCAATAATAAAGTTATTATTTATTTCCTCATATCATGATAAATGTTTATTATTCATGCTAGAATTGTATTAACCGGAAACATGATACATGTGTGAATACATAGACAAACATATAGTCACTAGTATGCCTCTACTTGACTAGCTCATTAATCAAAGATGGTTATGTTTCCTAACCATAGACATGTGTTGTCATTTGATTAATGGGATCACATCATTAGGAGAATGATGTGATTGACATGACCCATTCCGTTAGCCTAGCACTTGATCGTTTAGTAAATTGCTATTGCTTTCTTCATGACTTATACATGTTCCTTTAACTATGAGAATTATGCAACTCCCGTTTACCGGAGGAACACTTTGGGTACTACCAAACGTCACAACGTAACTGGGTGATTATAAAGGAGTACTACAGGTGTCTCCGAAGGTACATGTTGAGTTGGCGTATTTCGAGATTAGGTTTTGTCACTCCGATAGTCGGAGAGGTATGTCTGGGCCCTCTCGGTAATGCACATCACTATAAGCCTTGCAAGCAATGTGACCAATGAGTTGGTTACGGGATGATGCATTACATAACGAGTAAAGAGACTTGCCGGTAACGAGATTGAACTAGGTATTGGATACCGACAATCAAATCTCGGGCAAGTAACATACCGATGACAAAGGGAACAACGTATGTTGTTATGCGGTTTGACCGATAAAGATCTTCGTAGAATATGTAGGAACCAATATGGGCATCCAGGTTCCGCTATTCGTTATTGACCGAGAATAGTTCTAGGTCATGTCTACATAGTTTTCGAACCCGTAGGGTCCGCACGCTTAACGTTACGATGACAGTTTTATTATGAGTTTATAAGTTTTGATGTACCGAAGTTTGTTCGGAGTCCCGGATGTGATCACGTACATGACGAGGAGTCTCAAAATGGTCGAGACATAAATATTGATATATTGGACAACTATATTCGGACACCGGAATTGTTCCGGGTGATTTCGGAGAAAACCGGAGTGCCGGGGGGGTTACCGGAACCCCCCGGGAGAGTTAATGGGCCACATGGGCCTTGGTGGGAAGAGAGAGGGGTGGCCAGGGTGGGCCGCGCGCCCCCTCTCCCTCTGGTCCAAATTGGACTAGGAAGGGGGGGCGGCGCCCCCCTTTCCTCCCCCCTCCCCCATTCCTTCCCTCTCCTAGTAGGAGTAGGAAAGGAGGAATCCTACTCCTACTAGGAGGAGGATTCCTCCTCCTTGGCGCGCCCCAAGGGGCCGGCCGGCCTCTCCCCTTGCTCCTTTATATACGGGGGCGGGGGGGGCACCCCATAGACACACAAGTTGATCTACGGATCATTCCTTAGCCGTGTGCGGTGCCCCCCTCCATCATATTCCACCTCGGTCATATCGTCGCGGAGTTTAGGCGAAGCCCTGCGCCGGTAGAACATCATCATCGTCACCACGCCGTCGTGCTGACGGAACTCATCTCCGAAGCTTTGCTGGATTGGAGCCCGGAGATCGTCATCGAGCTGAACGTGTGCTGAACTCGGAGGCGCCGTACGTTCGGTGCTTGGATCGGTCGGATCGTGAAGACGTACGACTACATCTACCGCGTTGTGCTAATGCTTCCGCTTACGGTCTACGAGGGTACGTGGACAACACTCCCCCCTCTCGTTTCTATGTCATCACCATGATCTTGCGTGTGTGTAGGATAATTTTTTAAATTACTACGTTCCCCAACACATGGATTATACACACTTTTACCTTTCCATCATTGCTAGCCTCTTCGATACCGTGCATTGCCCTTTCTCACCTTGAGAGTTGGTGCAAACTTCGCCGGTGCATCCAAACCCCGTGATATGATACGCTCTATCACACATAAACCTCCCTATATCTTCCTCAAAACTGCCACCATACCTACCTATTATGGCATTTCCATAGCCATTCCGAGATATATTACCATGCAACTTTCCACCGTTCCGTTCATCATCATGACATACATTACTTTTGTCATATTGCAATTGCATGATCATGTAGTTGACATCGTATCTGTGGCAAAGCCACCATGCATAATTTTTTGTACATGTCACTCTTGATTCATTGCACCATCCCGGTACACCGCCGGAGGCATTCATATAGAGTCATATCTTGTTCTAGTTTCGAGTTGTAATTCATATGTTGTAATCAATAAAAGTGTGATGATCATCATTATTAGAGCATTGTCCCCCCAAAAAAACAAGAAAAAAAGGGAGGCCAAAAGAAAAAAAGAAAGGCCAAAGAAAAAAAAGAAGAAAAAAGAAGAAAAAAAGAAAATAAAAGAAAATGAATAAAAAGGGGCAATGTTACTATCTCTTTTTCCACACTTGTGCTTCAAAGTAGCACCATGTCCTTCATATAGTGAGTCTCATATCTTGTGCTTCAAAGTAGCACCATGTTTTTTCATATAGTGAGTCTCACATGTATCATATACTAGTGGGAATTTTTCATTATAGAACTTGGCTTGTGTATTCCTACGATGGGCTTCCTCAAATGCCCTAGGTCTTCATGAGCAAGCAAGTTGGATGCACACCCACTAGTTTTCTTTTGTTGAGCTTTTCATTCATTTACAGCTCTAGTGCATCCGCTGCATGGCAATCCCTACTCCTCATGTTGACATCAATTGATGAGCATCTCCATAGCCCGTTGATTATCCTCGTCAATGTGAGACTTTCTCCTTTTTTGTCTTCTCCACACACTCCCCATCATCATATTCTATTCCACCCATAGTGCTATATCCATGGCTCACGCTCATGTATTGCGTGAAAGTTTGAAAGTGCAACTAATCCCCGGGTGGTTTTGGTAATTAATAACAACATATATATCATTGAACTAATAGTTACTTGAGAATCATTTCAGAGAGTTCAAGGATATGGGTATGGCAAGGATCAAGAAGTGGACCCCCAAAATGCTAAGGCAAGCATTGGCAAAAGCTCAAGACTCCATTTTTGGTTTAGTGATCCAAGATCACATTGAGTCCATAGGAAAAGCCAATACTATTAAAAGGGGATGAGGTTATGATGATGATCTGGTTGCTCAAGTGCTTAGTGATACATCTCCTAAACTATCAAGCAACTTTCACCGCCATAGACACTCATAAGTAGTCTCGGTCCCACCGATATTCCAAACTCAGTCACATCGAGATGAACCACCTCAGCCATAAGCCAAACCCTAGTAAACTCGGATTTTCCGATTCTGAACTCGGTCTCACCAAAACATGAGTTGCCAAATTTCAGAACCTTCACATCAAATCGGTGTCACCGAGATGATGAAGTCGGTCCCACCGAACCGGCATGCTCGTGTCATTGCACGAATCGGACTAACCGAGATTGTATATTCGGTCCCACCGAAAATCCCAACCTTCACATTATTTGAACTATCGGTCTCACCGAGTTGTCCACTTCGGTCCCACCGAGATTGCTCAAATGTGTGTAACGGTTGGATTTTGTGTGGAGGCTATTTATACCCCTCCACCCCCTCTTCATTCGTGGAGAGAGCCATCAGAAAGAACTACCACTCCTACCTTACATTTCTGAGAAGAGAACTACCTACCCTTGTGTTGAGATCAAGTTGCTCCACTCCCACCATATGAAGCTTGATCTCTAGCCTTCCCAAGTTGCTTTCCACTCAATCCTTTCTTCCACCATAGCCAAATCAGTGAGGAGAGTTGAGTGTTGGGGAGATTATCATTTGAAGCACAAGAGCAAGGAGTTCATCATCATCTACAACATCTATTACCTTTTGGAGGGTGGTGCCTCCTAGATTGGTTAGGTGTCGCTTGGGAGCCTCCGTCGTCAAGATGTGGAGTTGAACCAAGAAGTTTGTAAGGGCAAGGAGATCACCTACTTCGTGAAGATCTACCCCGAGTAAGGCTAGCCCTCCGTGGGCGTAGGCCATGATGGAATAGACAAGGTTGCTTCTTCGTGGACCCTTCGTGGGTGGAGCCCTCCGTGGACTCGCGCAGCCGTTACCCTCCGTGGGTTGAAGTCTCCATCAACGTGGATGTACGATAGCGCCACCTATCGGAACCATGGGAAAAATCATCGCGCACCAAAATTGCGTTTGCTCTTCTCCACCTCTCTTTACTACATGTGCAATTTACTTTCCGCTGCCTATACTCTAGAATTGCATGTGTAGGGTGATGCTTGACTTGATCATAATTGTGAATGTGCCAAAAACTGTTCTTTGTCAAAAGGCAGAATTTTTATATTGACAAGTAGTCTAATCACCCCCCCTCTAGACATACTTTCGATCCTACAAGTGGTATCAGAGCTTTGGTCTCCATTGTATTGGTTTCCATTGCATTGACTCCATAAGCTTGGTTTCACAACCTAGGAGAGTATGGCGCCTAGTGAGGGTAATTTTCAGAGAGGTCCTTACTTTGATGGTACAAATTTTGCTAGTTGGAAGCATAAAATGAAAATGCATATTCTTGGTCATAACCCAGCCACATGGGGCATTATTTGTGTTGGTATGCAAGGTGAATTCTTCGAGGAAGGAAAAGTTCGGATCGCGGGTTACACCGAAGAATTGCGGATGTTGCAAAACAATGCTCAAGCTTGTGACATTCTCTTCAATGCCTTGTGTCCCGAGGAGTTCAACAAAATCAGCCGCCTTGAGAATGCAAAAGAGATTTGGGATACTTTGGTTGAAATGCACGAAGGTACCGAGTCCGTGAAGGAATCAAAGCTAGATATTCTTCAAGGTCAACTTGACAAGTTCAAGATGAAGGATGGTGAAGGAGTCGCTGAAATGTACTCTAGGCTTGCTCTCATCACAAATGAGATTGCCGGCTTAGGAAGCGAAGAAATGACCGACCGATTCATCATCAAGAAGATTCTCGAGCTTTGGATGGAAAGTATGACACCGTGTGCACTTTGATCCAAATGATGCCAAACTACAAGACTCTCAAGCCAACCAAGTCATTGGAAGAATTGTTGCTCATGAGATGACACTTAAGGATAAGGAAGAGCTTCACAACAAGTCAAGTGGTGCTTACAAAGCTACAAGTGATGCTCCCACAACCTCAAGTGACAAGTTAGTTTCCAATGAAGAGATAAGCCTAATTGTCAAGAACTTCAACAAATTCTACAAGAATAGAGGCAAAGAGAGAAGCTCAAAGTCTAGATCATATGATGAAAAGAGATCTTCTAGTCGTGATCGAAACTGCTACAATTGTGGAAGACCCGGACACTACTCAAATGAGTGTACGGCTCCCCACAAGAGAAGAGAAGAATCTCCAAGAAGAAGAAGCTCAAGAGATGAGTCACCTCGGAAAGAGAGAAGGAGCAGAGATGATCGTTATGAACGAAGACCCTCTCGGAGAAGCAAGGATTTGGAGAGGAAAGACAAGTCATCAAGGAGCTACACAAGAAGAAAACATCAAGCTCATGTAGGTGAATGGGTCTCCGGCTCCGACTCGACAATCAATCCAAGGAAGCTATCACTCCGACTCGACTACAGTCAAGATGAAGGTGTTGCCGGTCTTGCTCTCGTATCCTCCAACTCCAACTCCTACGACTTATTTGATTCACCAAATGAGGGAATTGGAAGATGCTTCATGGCTAAAGGCCCCAAGGTATCACACCCTGAATTCATTGACTTCGATAGTGATGAGGATGACTTGCTTGGTGAAGATGAGCTCTTGCATGATAAATCCAGTGAGCCTAGTAACGATGAACATGCTAGTAGTCTTTATAATCGAGAAGAGTCGAATGACAATGCTATGAAGGAGATTGAGCGTCTAACTAAAGAACTAAACACTCTTAAGTTAGCTCATGAAACAACTCAAGAAGATCATAGAGAGCTCCTAAGATCTCATGAGCAGCTACGCTTCGAGAAGCTCACTCTAGAGCAAGAACATGAGTTTCTAAAAGCAATCAATGACGATCTTTGAAAGAAGAGTTCTTCATATCTTGCCAAACGACTTCTCTTGTCTAATTTCTTGCCACCCATTAAGACTAAGCATGACAAGCATAAGAAAAATTCTTCCTCTAGCAGTAACAATAACCATGCTAAATCCAATGTTGTTGCTTCTAGTAGTTCTCTTGATTCCACTAACAATGTTTCAAGCCAAGTTACACTTGAGCAAGAGAATAGTTTATTGAAAGGGATCATAGAGAAAGGTGTCTACAAGAGCCTTGCGGAAGCAAGAACTTTGAGGAAATTGTTCGCAAGCAAGGAAGGCACCGGAAGAATCAAGGAATTGGTTTTGAGCGAAAGTTCAACGCCGAAGGCGTTGAGTGGGAAGAAGGTCAATATCCTACTCCACAGTTTGTTCCTCAAAAGGAGAAGTATGATCCTACTTCTTCCAATGTGGAACAAGCTCAAGATGACCTTCCACCACAAGACCACAAGCTAAAAGGCAAGGACAAGCTTCAAGAGGAGATTGATGCATTTGTTGAAGCACCTCAAGCCATGGTCAAGTGGGTTCCCAAGGAAACGTCAAGTTCTACTTCGTCAAGCTCAACTACAACCCCGAGGATTCCCATCAAGATGATGTGGATCCCGAAAAAGAAGAACTAGAAAGTTCTTGAGGGTGACTTCGCCAACATACTTCACTCACATTCATTTTGGCAAAAACTTGTGCAATCAACTTCCACATCGTGCACTAGTTCATGGAGTCACAAACCCTCTTGTTGGTAAGTCAAGGGACAAGGTAATCATTGCTTTCATGGACATCATCTATTGTGAACTTCAATCTATGTCCATGGATATCCTTGTTTGTTCCTTGTGGGTCTAACCCATGTAGGTATTGAAAGTGCCCGAATCCAAAGGATAGCTCCCAACTCTTGATGATCTCCATCAACATTGAGCATCCACATCTTCAACATCTACATGAAGTCTTCTACGACAACCCAAGGTTAGTTTGACCTTTTAAAAGGGGTTCTCACATCTAGGGGGAGCTTTGCTCTAAAAATTGAGCTAAAGCATCTTCAAATGATGTGAACACATCAATGCTTTATGTAAAAGTGGTAACCCCACTTGTGCTTAAACGATGAGTATGACCTATGATCAAATGTTCTCATTTGGCTCCTAAGTCAATATACTCATATAAAGATGACCTAGTCATCGACAAATTGTGTGTTAGTTGCTAGAGTTTTGGTTGTGCATGTTTGACACATATTTCATTTGCTATCTTATTATGTGAGCATGTTGGATGCATGATTTTATCCATTCGAGGACATCCATTTGTTGTTTTGGTCGTTTTGATTTTTCTGACCAAATGGATGGACAAGAATGCCTAAGTACCTCCCCTAGCTATCTATGCTTTCTTGTCTCAAATTCTATTCATGCTTACATCACAAATTTTGAACAAGTCATTTTCGGACCCTCCGGTGAGGAGCACTCGAGCCACCGATCCGTCAAGGGCTAATTTCCAAAACCTTCTAATTGATTTCGGTCGGACCAACTCACTCAAACTCGGTCGAACCGAAAGCATTTAGACTGATCTAGGTTTTCATCTCGGTGAAACCGAAGTTGTGATTTTCGGCGTGATCAAGTGCATAATCGCCTAGCAGTTATCCATCTCGGTGCCACCGAAGTTTTACAACTCGGTCCCACCGACAAATAAGGGGTATATATTCCGAGGGCCGCTGCTGATTCCTCCTTCAAACGCTTTCGCCCCACACCCCTTGCTTGCCGCCGCCTTGGTCTCCGGATCGTCCGCCGCTGCCGCCTCAGGCGCCCTCGCCGCAGGTCTCCGTCGCCGTCAACGGCCATCTCCTCCGCTGTTGCCGTAGAGAAAAACTCCACCAAGTTAGGGTGAGTTTTGATCCCACTCGTGCTCCCATCTCCGAGTCAATGCATGTTTGGATTGCCTAGTATCTTGCCACGATTGAAATCCTCCTGTACACCAGATTGGTTCGTTTGAACTAGATTCGAGTAAAACTTTTAGGTTAAGTTTCATGAACACATCTCGGTGAGACCGATTTTATATTTTCGGTATGACCGATTTGGCCTATGGCCATTACATCGCACCCTTCGTCCAACCGAGTTGTTCAAAATCGGTGTGACCGAAATGAAGATTCTGTGAAACCCTAGTGTTTTCGGCAGATCGAAACCCACTTCGTCAAACCGAAAGTGGTGTGCCAAGCTCTGCTTAACACTTCGGATTCACCGAACCTTAAACTCGGTCCGACCAAATGTCTTCCGTGAAAACTTAATACTAGAATTTGAACTCATTTTTTTAAAAACTTCGCATTTTGTGATGACTCTTCTTCTCTGCCTACACCTTATCTATTCACAGGTTGTCAGCCATGTCGATGCCGTGGCAAAGGAGAACAGGTCGAGACACCCATTGCGTATATTCCAGAGAGCAGCAGGACTTCTATGAGATCTGTGGCTTGATGGACAAGAAGCCCATAGTCGCAGACACACGGATATGTTGACCGGAAGTACATTGACAAATAAGAGCACAGAGATTTCTTTCCACATGTGCATGAAAGTTTCACCGCATGTGGAGTTGCAGATTTTGTAGGTCGAAATTGACCAGTTGGAACAATGAGATGATAATGCAATTTTATGCCACAGCTCACTTCTACCCTGATGGAAAGATTATGTGGATGACTGAAGGTCAAAGGTTTTCTTCTTCTGTTGAAGAATGGGCAGAAATTCTGAATGCTCCAGTGCAACGAGAAGATGATATTGATGTATATGGGATTCCAAAGAAGAATCATGAATCCATGAAAACATGTACAAAGAGGTTCCAGCAGAGGATTTGCAACTGAAGCTCGCTCGATCTACCATCTCCGTGCAGGCTTACCTACCACTAATACCATTTTGAGGCATACCTTGATGCCCAAATCTGAGATGATCGCATGATCAGAGGATACTCTATCAACATGCTGCACATACTTGATGAGAGAGCACCTTTCAAGGTGATGGACTTGATGGTAGAGACCATTAAGAGGACTGCAGCTGACCAGAAAAGATCATGTGGATTTGCCCCGCAGATTCAGATGCTTATCAATGCCAAGTTTGGCACGGGCACATTCTTGTTGGATAGAGAACATTTACCGTTGCAGCCAGAGCATGAAGACAATGTTGTTGTGATGGATGAGGAGGATCCGACATCTGTTGAAGGTCAAGCCAAGATCGCAGCTGCTAAGAAAGCCAAAGCTGACAAGGAAGCAGCAGCAGCAGCTAAACCAAAGAGTTTCGGAGAGCAAATTCTTGAAGCTACTCAAAGGATTGAACAACGCCTGGCCAGCATTGAACAGTCTCAGGAGAGCTTAGAGAGGATTGTTGACGAGAAGATCCATGCTCTGGACGTGAAGTCGATCAAGTACAAGTGACCGCCAACAAGCTCGAGGCGACATTGAGGAAGCAAAGCAGGACAAGGCGAGCTTATGCGTGAGTTGCGGGATGACTTAGTCCAGATTCTCATCGACAGATCGCTCCGGTTCCCAAAGGATCCCGATCACTGCTATTCCAAAGGATCGACACCAGACTACAGCTTCAAAGACCTCCCACAGCCCAGCGATTGCTCCTACTCCAGCTCCAGCTCCAAAGGTCCACTCCTCCAAAGACAGACATCAGTTGAAGTCTTCGCCAATGTCGTCATATCCACTCCGACATCAACCTGCACGGGAGCCGCCAGAGAGTCCACAAAGGACGCTTAGCTCTATGCTTTTTCGAACTTTTGGTAACTTGTTGCCAAAGGGGAGAAATTGTATAGATCATAGGGCTTCGAGAGAGAGTGCTGTTGTCTTTGCGCTTTTGCTCTTTCGTTCTTTTGCGGTTTCTTTGAGATACTTTTGGTTTTCGAGACATTCAAAGTGTTTGATACTCCGCTTGATTCTACCTTAATGAGTGCTTGGTCGCACTATGCTTTAATGTGTGCTTAATGCTTATCATATGCCATTCCTATCTCGTATGACCATTTACTCATGTCTTGGTGATTGGGTGCATGCTGTTCATTCTTATCATTTTGTGCGCTCCACCAAGATGTATGTGACATGGAAGAGTGACCCATGATCCTAATCGATTGTGCATTTGCATTCAAACGCAAATCTTAAATAATGCACAAATTTAGGGGAGCTCTTACTTATCACATACTTCTCAAAGCGATTTATATTATTCATTGATTATATCCTTTGTCGAAGCTTTGATCTATATGTTGTCATCAATTACCAAAAGGGGAGATTGAAAGTGCAACTAATCCCGGGTGGTTTTGGTAATTAATAACAACATATATATCATTGAACTAATAGTTACTTGAGAATCATTTCAGAGAGTTCAAAGATATGGGTATGGCAAGGACTAAAGAAGTGGACCCCCAAAATGCTAAGGCAAGCATTGGCAAAAGCTCAAGACTCCATTTTTGGTTTAGTGATCCAAGATCACATTGAGTCCATAGGAAAAGCCAATACTATTAAAAGGGATGAGGTTATGATGATGATCTGGTTGCTCAAGTGCTTAGTGATACATCTCCTAAACTATCAAGAACTTTCATTGCCATAGACACTCATAAGTAGTCTCGGTCCCACCGATATTCCAAACTCACCACACCGAGATGAACCACCTCAGCCATAAGCCAAACCCTAGTAAACTCGGATTTTCCGATTCAACTCGGTCTCACCGAACATGAGTTGCCAAGTTTCAGAACCTTCATCATCAAATCGGTCTCACCGAGATGATGAAGTCAGTCCCACCAAACTGGCATGCTCATGTCATTGCACTAATCGGACTAACCGAGATTGTATATTCGGTCCCACCGAAAATCCCAACGCTCACATTATTTGAACTATCGGTCTCACCGAGTTGTCCACTTCGGTCCCACCGAGATTGCTCAAATGTGTGTAACGGTTGGATTTTGTGTGGAGGCTATTTATACCCTCCACCCCTCTTCATTCGTGGAGAGAGCCATCGAAAGAACTACCACTCCTACCTTACATTTCGAGAAGAGAACTACCTACCCTTGTGTTGAGATCAAGTTGCTCCACTCCCACCATATGAAGCTTGATCTCTAGCCTTCCCAAGTTGCTTTCCACTCAATCCTTTCTTCCACCACAGCCAAATCTGTGAGGAGAGTTGAGTGTTGGGGAGATTATCATTTGAAGCACAAGAGCAAGGAGTTCATCATCATCTACAACATCTATTACCTTTTGGAGGGTGGTGCCTCCTAGATTGGTTAGGTGTCGCTTGGGAGCCTCCGTCGTCAAGATGTGGAGTTGAACCAAGAAGTTTGTAAGGGCAAGGAGATCGCCTACTTCGTGAAGATCTACCCCGAGTAAGGCTAGCCCTCCGTGGGCGTGGCCATGATGGAATAGACAAGGTTGCTTCTTCGTGGACCCTTCGTGGGTGGAGCCCTCCGTGGACTCAGCAAGCCGTTACCCTCCGTGGGTTGAAGTCTCCATCAACGTGGATGTACGATAGCGCCACCTATCGGAACCACGGGAAAAATCACCGCGTCTCCAAAATTGCGTTTGCTCTTCTCCACCTCTCTTTACTACATGTGCAATTTACTTTCCGCTGCCTATACTCTAGAATTGCATGTGTAGGGTGATGCTTGACTTGATCATAATTGTGAATCCGCCAAAAACTATTCTTTGTCAAAAGGCAGAATTTTTATATTGACAAGTAGTCTAATCACCCCCCCCCTCTAGACATACTTTCGATCCTACAAAGTTGAAAAGGTTTGATATTATTTAAGTACGAAACAATTGCTTGGCTTGTCATCGGGGGTGTAGAATTTATGAACATCATTGTGTGACGACAATGAAGCATAGCCTAACTATATGATTTTGTAGGGATGAACTTTTTTAGCCATGTTATTTTGAGAAGACATGATTTCTTTGATTAGTATGCTTGAAGTGTTACTATTTCTTATGTCAATATGAACTTTTATCTTGAATCATTTGGATCTGAATATTCATGCCACAATAAACAAAATTACATTGAGAATTATGCTAGGTAGCATTCCACATCAAAAATTCTGTTTTTATCATTTACCTACTCGAGGATGAGCAGGAATTAAGCTTGGGGATGCTTGATACGTCTCCAACGTATCTATAATTTTTGATTGTTCCATGCTATTATATTACCCCTTTTGGATGTTTATGGGCTTTATTTTACACATTTATATCATTTTTGGGACTAACCTGTTGGAAATATGCCCTAGAGGCAATAGTAAAATGGTTATTATTATATTTCCTTGTTCATGATAATTGTCTATAGTTCATGCTATAATTGTGTTATCTGGAAATCGTAATATATATGTGAATGCATAGACCACAACATGTCCCTAGTGAGCCTCTAGTTGACTAGATCGTTAATCAATGGATGGTTGCGGTTTCCTGACCATGGACATTGGATGTCATGGATAACGGGATCACATCATTTGGAGAATGATGTGATGGGCAAGACCCAATCCTAAGCATAGCACAAGATCGTGTAGTTCGTTTGCTAGAGCTTTTCTAATGTCAAGCACTGTTCAAGAAATCTTCCAATTCACCGATTAATCTTCCGATTTATCACTAATCGGTGGGTGACCAATAAGATTATGCCTTATATTTGTCGTTTATCTTTTGGACCGATTTATCACTCTGACAAGCGATTTATCAAAAATCTACTGATAAATCAGACCTATTCATAGCACTATGTTTGCAAAAAATATGATTATTTATGTTTTGTGGACCTTGTTACAAAATATGTACTATTGTCCTATTTTGTTTGTCACTATACGAGGATTCAAAGGCTAGTAATCAAGGTAACACTTCTGTCAAATATTGTTTTGGTGTTGAATATAGCATATTTTAGTGTTGGGAACCTGAGAATTGCAAAAAACAAATCCGATTAATAGTCGACCGATAAAATCGATTAATCGGTCGATTTCCGATTAATCTCTAATCCCTAGCTGGCCGAGACGATAACGATAAGGGATATCCTCAACATTGATGTCAAGTATCATTTCCTTAGACCATGAGATCGGTAACTCCCGGATACCATAGGAGTGCTTTGGGTGTACCAAACGTCACAACGTAACTGGGTGGCTATAAAGGTATACTACAGGTATCTCCAAAAGTGTCTGTTGGGTTGACACGGATCGAGACTGGGATTCGTCACTCCATATGACGGAGAGGTATCTCTGGGCCCACTCGGTAATGCATCATCATCATGATCTCAATGTGACCAAGTGGTTGTTCACGGGATCATGCATTACGGTACGAGTAAAGCGACTTGCCGGTAACGAGATTGAACGAGGTATTGGGATAACGACGATCGGATCTCGGGCAAGTAACGTACCGATTGACAAAGGGAATTGTATACGGGATTACTTGAATCCTCGACATTGTGGTTCATTCGATGAGATCATCGTGGAACATGTGGGAGCCAACATGGGTATCCAGATCCCGCTATTGGTTATTGGCCGGAGAGCTGTCTCGGTCATGTCTGCGTGATTCCTGAACCCGTAGGGTCTACACACTTGAGGTTCGATGACGCTAGGGTTATTAGGAAGACTTGTATGTGATTACCGAATGTTGTTAGAGTCCCAGATGAGATCCTGGACGTCACGAGGAGTTCCGAAATGGTCCGGAGGTGAAGATTTATAAATGGAAAGTTGTCTTACGGTCACCGGAAAAGTTCGGGGGCATATCAGTATTGTACCGGGGCCACCGGAGGGGTTCCGGGGGTCCACCGGGAGGGGCCACCTCTCTCGGAGGGCCTCATGGGCCGTAGAGGAAAGGGAACCAGCCCTTGGAGGGCTGGGCGCATCCCCCCTGGGCCCATGCGCCTAGGTTTGGGGGGGGGAGGAAACCCTAGAGGGTGTGCGCCCTTGCCTTGGCCGCCGGCCCCCTTCCCCCTTCCCCTATAAATAGAGGGGAGAGGGGAGGGTTGCACACCACACCAAAGGCGCAGCCCCTCCCCTCCCCAACACCTCTCCTCCTCCGTTAAGAGCTTGGCGAAGCCCTGCCGGAGTACTGCCGCTCCATCACCACCACGCCGTCGTGCTACTGTTGGAGCTCTTCCTCAACCTCTCGCTCCTCCTTGCTGGATCAAGGCGCGGGAGACGTCTCCGCTCCGTACGTGTGTTGAACACGGAGGTGCCGTCCGTTCGGCGCTAGGATCATCGGTGATTTGGATCACGACGAGTACGACTCCATCAACCCCATTCTCTTGAACGCTTCCGCTCGCGATCTACAAGGGTATGTAGATGCACTCCTTTCTCTCTCGTTGCTAGATGACTCCATAGATTGACCTTGGTGATGCGTAGAAAATTTTAAATTTCTTCTACGATCCCCAACAGTGGCATCATGAGCTAGGTCTATGCATAGTTTCTATGCACGAGTAGAACACAAGATTGTTGTGGGCGTCGATTTTGTCAATTTACTTGCCACTACTAGTCTTATCTTGTTTCGGCGGCATCGTGGGATGAAGCGGCCCGGACCGACCTTACACATACGCTTACGTGAGACAGGTTCCACCGACTGACATGCACTAGTTGCATAAGGTGGCTAGCGGGTGTCTGTCTCTCCCACTTTAGTCAGATTGGATTCGATGAAAAGGGTCCTTATGAAGGGTAAATAGAAATTGGCATATCACGTTGTGGTTTTGGCGTAGGTAAGAAACGTTCTTGCTAGAAACCTATAGCAGCCACGTAAAAATATGCAACAACAATTAGAGGACGTCTAACTTGTTTTTGCAGCATATGCCGTGTGATGTGATATGGCCAAAAGGATGTGATGAATGATATATATGTGATGTATGAGATTGATCATGTTCTTGTAATAGGAATCACGACTTGCATGTCGATGACTATGACAACCGGCAGGAGCCATAGGAGTTGTCTTTATTTTTTGTATGACCTGCGTGTCATTGAATAACGCCATGTAATTACTTTACTTTATTGCTAAACCGTTAGCCATAGTAGTAGAAGTAATCATTGGCGTGACAACTTCAAGAAGACACGATGATGGAGATCATGATGATGGAGATCATGGTGTCATGCCGGTGATGATGATGATCATGGCGCCCTGAAGATGGAGATCAAAAGGAGAAAAATGATATTGGCCATATCATGTCACTATTTGATTGCATGTGATGTTTATCATGTTTTACATCTTATTTGCTTAGAACGACGGTAGCATAAATAAGATGATCCCTCATAATAATTTCAAGAAAGTGTTCCCCCTAACTATGCGCCATTGCGAAAGTTCGTTGTCTCGAAGCACCACGTGATGATCGGGTGTGATAGATTCTAACGTTCACATACAACGGGTGTAAGCCAGATTTACACATGCAAAACACTTAGGTTGACTTGACAAGCCTAGCATGTACAGATATGGCCTCGGAACACAAGAGACCGAAAGGTCGAACATGAGTCGTATAGAAGATACGATCAACATGAAGATGTTCACCGATGATGACTAGTCTGTCTCACATGATGATCGGACACGGCCTAGTTGACTCGGATCATGTATAACTTAGATGACTAGAGGGATGTCTATCTGAGTGGGAGTTCATTATATAATTTGATTAGATGAACTTGATTATCATGAACTTAGTCTAAACTCTTTGCAATATGTCTTGTAGATCAAATGGCCCACGCTAATGTTCCCCTCAACTTCAACGCGTTCCTAGAGAAAACCAAGCTGAAAGACGATGGCAACAACTATACTGACTGGGTCCGGAACTTGAGGATCATCCTCATAGCTGCCAAGAAAGCATATGTCCTAGATGCACCGCTAGGTGAAGCACCCGTTTTCCCAGCAACTCAAGACGTTATGAACGCCTGGCAGTCGCGTAGTGATGATTACTCCCTGGTTCAGTGCGGCATGCTTTACAGCTTAGAACCGGCTCTCCAAAAGCGTTTTGAGCAGCATGGAGCATATGAGATGTTCCAAGAGCTGAAAATGGTTTTCCAAGATCATGCCCGGGTCGAGAGATATGAAGTCTTCGACAAGTTCTACAGTTGTAAGATGGAGGAGAATGGTTCTGTCAGCGAGCACATACTCAAAATTTCTGGGTTGCACAACCGCTTGTCTTAGCTAGGAGTTAATCTCCCGGATGACGTGGTCATTGACAGAATCCTCCAGACGCTCCCACCTAGCTACAAGAGCTTTGTGATGAACTACAATATGCAGGGGATGGTGAAAACCATTCCTGAGGTATTTTCAATGCTGAAATCAGCAGAGGTGGAGATCAAAAAGGAACATCAAGTGTTGATGGTCAATAAAACCACTATTTTCAAGAAAGGCAAGGGTAAGAAGAACTTCAAGAAGGACGGTAAGGGAGTTGCCGCGCCCGGTAAGCCAGTTGCCGGGAAGAAGCCAAAGCATGGACCCAAACCTGAGACTGAGTGCTTTTATTGCAAGGGAAGCGGACACTGGAAGCGGAACTGCCCCAAGTACTTAGCGGACAAGAAGGCCGGCAACACCAAAGGTATATGTGATATACATGTAATTGATGTGTACCTTACCAGTACTCGTAGTAGCTCCTGGGTATTTGATACCGGTGCGGTTGCTTATATTTATAACTCGAAACAGGAGCTGTGGAATAAGCAGAGACTAGCGAAGGACGAGGTGACGATGCGCGTCGGGAATGGTTCCAGGGTCGATGTGATCTCCGTCGGTATGCTACCTCTACATTTACCTACGGGATTAGTTTTAAACCTCAATAATTGTTATTTAGTGCCAGCTTTGAGCATGAACATTGTATCTGGATCTCGTTTAATACGAGATGGCTACTCATTTAAATCCGAGAATAATGGTTGTTCTATTTATATGAGATATATGTTTTATGGTCATGCCCCGCTAGTCAATGATTTATTCTTAATGAATCTCGAACGTGATGGTACACATATTAATAGTGTGGATACCAAAAGATGTAAGGTTGATAACGATAGTCCCACATACTTGTGGCACTGCCGCCTTGGTCACATTGGTGTCAAACGCATGAAGAAGCTCCATGCTGATGGACTTTTGGAGTCTCTTGATTACGAATCATCTGACACATGCGAACCATGCCTCATGGGAAAAATGACCAAGACTCCATTCTCCAGAACAATGGAGCGAGCAACCAACTTATTGGAAATCATACATACTGATGTGTGTGGTCCAATGAGCGTTGAGGCTCGCGGAGGCTATCGTTATGTTCTCACTCTCACTGATGACTTAAGTAGATATGGGTATATCTACTTGATGAAACACAAGTCTGAGACCTTTGAAAAGTTCAAGGAATTTCAGAATGAGGTAGAGAATCAACGTGACCGAAAGATAAAGTTGTTACGATCAGATCGTGGGGGAGAATATTTAAGTCATGAATTTGGTACGCACTTAAGGAAATGTGGAATCGTTTCACAACTCACGCCGCCTGGAACACCTCAACGTAACGGTGTGTCTGAACGTCGTAATCCCACTCTATTGGATATGGTGCGATCTATGATGTCTCTCACCGATTTACCGCTATCATTTTGGGGATACGCTCTAGAGATAACTACATTCACTTTAAATAGGACACCGTCTAAATCCGTTGAGACGACACCATATGAATTATGGTTTGGGAAGAAACCTAAGCTGTCGTTTCTAAAAGTTTGGGGATGCCATGCTTATGTTAAGAAACATCAACCTGAAAAGCTCGAACCCAAGTCGGAAAAATGCGTCTTCATAGGATACCCTAAGGAAACCATTGGGTATACCTTCTACCTAGATCCAAAGGCAAGAACTTTGTTGCCAAGAACGGGTCCTTCCTATAGAAAGAGTTTCTCTCGAGAGAAGTAAGTGGGAGGAAAGTAGAACTCGATGAAGTACTGCCTCTTGAACCAGAAAGTAGCGCAGCTCAGGAAGATGTTCCTGTGGTGCCTGCACCGACTAGAGAGGAAGTTAATGATGATGATCAAGGTACTTGGATCAAGTTGCTACCGAACTTCAGAGGTCCACAAGGACACGCTCCACACCGTAATGGTATGGCAACCCTGTCCTAGAAATCATGTTGTTAGACAACGTGAACCTTCGAACTATGAAGAAGCGATGGCGGCCCAGATTCCAACAAATGGCTTGAAGCCATGCAATCCGAGATAGGATCCATGTATGAAAACAAAGTATGGACTTTGACAGACTTGCCCGATGATCGGCGAGCGATAGAAAATAAATGGATCTTTAAGAAGAAGACGGACGCGGATGGTAATATTACCATCTATAAAGCTCAACTTGTCGCTAAGGGTTATCGACAAGTTCAAGGGATTGACTACGATGAGATCTTCTCACCCGTAACGAAGCTGAAGTCCGTCCGAATCATGTTTGCAATTGCCGCATTCTACGATTATGAGATATGGCAAATGGACGTCAAAACGGCATTCCTTAACGGCTTCCTTAAGGAAGAATTGTATATGATGCAGCCGAAAGGTTTTGTCGATCCTAAGAATGCTAACAAGGTATGCAAGCTCCAGCGCCCATCTATGGGCTGGTGCAAGCATCTCGAGTTGGAACATTCGCTTGATGAAATGATCAAAGCATTTGGGTTTATGCGACTTATGGAGAAGCTCATGCTACAAGAAAGTGAGGGGAGCTTTGTAGCATTTCTCATATTATATGTAGATGACATACTTTTGAAGGAAAAGATATAGAACTTATGGACAGCATTAAGGCCTACTTTAATAAGTGTTTTTCAATGAAGGACCTTGGAGAAGCTGCTTACATATTAGGCATCAAGATCTATAGAGATAGATCGAGGCGCCTCATAGGTCTTTCACAAAGCACACACCTTGATAAGATATTGAAGAAGTTCAATATGGATCAGTCCAAGAAGGGGTTCTTGCCTGTGTTGCAAGGTGTGAAATTGAGCTTGGCTCAATGCCCGACCATGGCGTAAGATAGAGAAAGATAGTGTCATCCCTATGCCTCGGCCATAGGGTCTATTATGTATGCCATGCTGTGTACCAGACCTGATGTAAACCTTGCCGTAAGTTTGGTAGGAAGGTACCAAAGTAATCCCGGCATGGAACACTGACAGTGGTCAAGAATATCCTGAAGTACTTGAAAAGCACTAAGGATATGTTTCTCGTTTATGAGGTGACGAAGAGCTTGTCGTAAAGGGTTACGTCGACACTAGCTTCGACACAGATCTAGATGATTCTAACTCACAAACCGGATACGTGTATATTTTGAATGGTGGGGCAGTAAGCTGGTGCAGTTGCAAGCAAAGCATCATGGCGGGATCTACATGTCAAGCGGAATACATGGCAGCCTCGGAGGCAGCACATGAAGCAATCTGGATGAAGGAGTTCATTACCGACCTAGGAGTTATTCCCAATGCGTCGGGCCGATGACTCTCTTCGTGTGACAACACCGAGCCATTGCCCTTGCCAAGGAGCCTGTGTTTCACAAGAAGACCAGGCACATCAAGCGCCGCTCAACTCCATTCGTGAAAATGTTCAAAATGGAGACATAGATATCGCAAAGTGCATACGGATCTGAATGTCGCAGATCCATTGACTAAACCTCTTCCACGAGCAAAACATGATCAACACCAGAACTCTATGGGTGTTCGATTCATCACAATGTAACTAGATTATTGACTCTAGTGCAAGTGGGAGACTGTTGGAAATATGCCCTAGAGGCAATAATAAAATGGTTATTATTATATTTCCTTGTTCATGATAGTTGTCTATCGTTCATGCTATAATTGTGTTATCCGGAAATCGTAATACATGTGTGAATGCACAGACCACAACATGTCCCTAGTGAGCCTCTAGTTGACTAGCTCGTTGATCAATGGATGGTTACGGTTTCCTGACCATGGACATTGGATGTCATTGATAACGGGATCACATCATTGGGAGAGTGATGTGATGGACAAGACCCAATCCTAAGCATAGCACAAGATCATGTAGTTTGTTTGCTAGAGATTTTCTAATGTCAAGTATCATTTCCTTAGACCATGAGATCGTGTCACTCCCGGATACCGTAGGAGTGCTTTGGGTGTACCAAACGTCACAACGTAACTGGGTGGCTATAAAGGTATACTACAGCTATCTCCGAAAGTGTCTGTTGGGTGGACACGGATCGAGACTGGGATTTGTCACTCCATATGACGGAGAGGTATCTCTGGGACCACTCCGTAATGCATCATCACAATGAGCTCAATGTGACCAAGTGGTTGGTCACGGGATCATGCATTACGGTACGAGTAAATTGACTTGCCGGTAACGAGATTGAACGAGGTATTGGGATACCGACGATCGAATCTCGGGCAAGTAACGTACCGATTGACAAAGGGAATTGTATACGGGATTACTTGAATCCTCGACATCGTGGTTCATTCGATGAGATCATCATGGAACATGTGGGAGCCAACATGGGTATCCAGATCCCGCTGTTGGTTATACGCCGGAGAGCTGTCTCGGTCATGTCTGCGTGATTCCCGAACCCGTAGGGTCTACACACTTAAGGTTCTATGACGCTAGGGTTACTAGGAAGACTTGTATGTGATTACCGAATGTTGTTAGGAGTCCCAGATGAGATCTCGGATGTCACGAGGAGTTCCAGGATGGTCCAGAGGTGAAGATTTATATATGGGAAGTTGTCATACGGTCACCGGAAAAGTTCAGGGGCATATCGGTATTGTACGGGGGCCACCGGAGGGGTTCCGGGGTCCACCGGGAGGGGCCACCTCTCTCGGAGGGTCTCATGGGCTGTAGAGGAAAGGGAACCAGCCCTCGGATGGCTGGGCGCATCCCCCCTTGGGCCCATGCGCCTAGGGTTGGGGGGGAACCCTAGAGGGGGTGCCCCCTTGCTTGGGGGCTCTCCCCTTGGCCGCCGCCCCCCTCTAGATCTCATCTAGAGGGGGCCGGCCCCCCTTCCCCCCTTCCCCTATAAATAGAGGGGTGAGGGGAGGTCTGCACACCACACCAAAGTCGCAGCCCCTCCCCTCCCCAAAACCTCTCCTCCTCCATTAAGAGCTTTGCGAAGCCCTGCCGGAGTACTGCCACACCATCACCACAACGCCATCGTGTTGCTGTTTCAGCTCTCTTCCTCAACCTCTCCCTCCTCCTTGCTGGATCGAGGCGCGGGAGACGTCTCCGCTCCATACGTGTGTTGAACGCGGAGGTGCCGTCTGCTTACGCTAGGATCATCTCGTGATTTGGATCACGACGAGTAACGACTCCATCAAACCCGTTTCTTGAACGCCTCGCCACGATCTACAAGGGTATGTAGATGCACTCCTTTCTCTCTCGTTGCTACATGACTCCAAAGATTTATCTTGGTGATGCGTAGAAAATTTTAAATTTCTGCTACGATCCCCAACATAACCTACTATCCGGAGGCCCAGTCCGTATTGCTGTTTTTTTGCCTATTTCAGTATTTCGCAGAAAAGGAATATCAAACGAAGTCCAAACGGAATGAAACCTTCGGGAGCGTGATTTTTGGAACGAACGTGATCCAGAGTACTTGGAGTGCAAGTCAAGAAGCAATTGAGGCGTCCAGGAGATAGGAGGGGGCGCCCACCCCTCCAGGGCGCGCCCCTGTCTCCTGGGCCCCTTAGGCGGCCACCGACGTACTTCTTCCTCCTATATATACCTACGTACCCCGAAAATATCCAGGGAGCCAACGGGAAACAACTTCCACCGCCGTAACCTTCCGTATCCGCGAGATCCCATCTTGGAGCCCTCGCCGGCGCTTTGCCGGAGGGGGAATCGACCATGGAGGGCTTCTACATCAACACCATAGCCCCTTCGATGAGTTGTGAGTAGTTTACCACAGACCTTCGGGTCCATAGTTATTAGCTAGATGGCTTCTTCTCTCTTTTTGGATCTCAATACCATGTTCTCCCCCTCTCTTGTGGAGATCTATTCGATGTAAACTCTTTTTGCGGTGTGTTTGTCGAGATCCGATGAATTGTGGGTTTATCATCAAGTTTTTCTATGAGAAATATTTGAATCTTCTCTGAATTTTTTATTTATGATTGAGTTATCTTTGCAAGTCTCTTCGAATTATCAGTTTGGTTTGGCCTACTAGATTGATGTTTCTTGCAATGGGAGAAGTGCTTAGCTTTGGGTTCAATCTTGCGGTGTCCTTACCCAAAGGATGTAAAGGGTTGCAAGGCACGATTGTATTGTTGCCATCGAGGATAAAAAGATGGGGTTTATATCATATTGCATGAGTTTATCCCTCTACATCATGTCATTTTTCTTAATGCGTTACTCTGTTCTTATGAACTTAATACTCTAGATGCATGCTGGATAGCGGTCGATGTGTGGAGTAATAGTAGTAGATGCAGGCAGGAGTCGGTCTACTTGTCACGGACTTGATGCCTATATACATGATCATGCCTAGATAATCTCATAATTGTTCGCTTTTCTATCAATTGCTCGACAATAATTTGTTCACCCACTGTCCGTGTCAAAACCGGCGGATGTCGGGTAGGGGGTCCCGAACTGTGCGTCTAGGCGGATGGTAATAGGAGACGAGGGACACAATGTTTTACCCAGGTTCGGGCCCTCTCGATGGAGGTAAAACCCTACGTCCTGCTTGATTAATAATAATGATATGGGTAGTACAAGAGTGGATCTACCATGAGATCAAGGTGGCTAAACCCTAGAAGCTAGCCTATGGTATGATTGTTGTAATGGAGGTTATGTCCTACGGACTAAAGCCCTCCGGTTTATATAGACACCGGAGAGGGCTAGGGTTACACAGAGTCGGTTACAATGGTAGGAGATCTACATATCCATATCGCCAAGCTTGCCTTCCACGCCAAGGAAAGTCCCATCCGGACACGGGACGGAGTCTTCAATCTTGTATCTTCCTAGTCTTGGAGTCCGCGACGATGATAGTCCGGCTGTCCGGACACCCCTAGTCCAGACTCCTCAAGAGTCTCCTAACCAGGCTTCAATGACGATAAGTCCAAATACAGATATAGTCTTCGGCGTTGCAAGGCGGGTTCTCCCTTTAAGTTCCATGTACCTGCCGAACAGTGTCCGGCTTCCTTATAAATGCTGCACTCCTCGGCTTCTACGCCCAATAATGGCCTTCTTTCACGCGTCGCACGAATGCGAAAAGCCAGGGTATCTTTTATGTTTTACCCCCTACTCGTGCAAGTAATCTACCTATAAAAGAGGCAAAAATCCAGATCCAAATCACACCATCTTCCCTCCGCGAATACTCATCGGAGCGCTTCTGACCAAGAATCCATTCCATCATGGACCGTCGATGCGGCTCCTCTTCTCGCGCTCCTAGTCCTCTGCCAGGAGATTGGAGGAGGTGCTCTATTCCGCACAACGAGCTGGTGAAGCTCCAAGCGGGGGGATATCTCCCTCCGGCCTTCATGGTTCCGGTTCGAGCCGGGCTGGCCACCTATCAAGGTGGAAAGCAAGCGGAGGCTACCCCAAGTCCCAACAAAGGGGAGCGGGTATGTTTCGTCCCCTATCTAATAAGGGGACTCGGATTTCCTATACATCCGTTCCTCCGCGGGCTCCTGGAGTTCTACGGACTCCAGCTCCATCATCTTACACCCGCCTCTATCCTGCATATCGCGGGTTACGTAGCTCTCTATGAGCTATTTCTGGGCATCGAGCCCCATTCTGCACTGTGGAAGTGGTTGTTCTGCCTCGTACCCCGTTCACATGGGGGGTCTATATATCAAGTGGGCGGCGCCGAGATATGGCGCATTGCCGGGACCGGATATCCATCCGGAACCCCTAAGAAGGCGTCCGAAAACTGGCCTTCGGAATGGTTTTACATAGAAGATGCTCCGCTGCCGGACCCTGTCCGGGTCGGCCTCCCGGAGTTCAGATCGCCTCCTCTCGAAGAACGCCTCGCTTGGCGCCATGAGCCCCCAACCGAGGAAGATAAGAGCGCCCATTATCTGATGGGCCGAATAATATTACTGGCCCATTCCGGGTTGACCATGATTGGAGTCATGGCAACATGCATTACGCGGGGGGTGCAGCCACTGCAATACATGGGCCACCCCATGTGTGATTTCAACGGGGAAGACGACGCCACCCGACATGGCCGCAAAGGACCGGATTCGGCCGAGGATCTGGTGACGATCCTGTCCGCCTGCATAAGGGGAGAAGGAGGACTTCTTCGATTTAACCCGCTGAATGGGTTCTCCATGAATAACCCCCGTCGTTGGGTAAGCGGACACTTTAAGGGCCCGACCCATTTTTTTGAAGTTTAAGGTTCTTATATTACGTCTTCGGCGCAGGAACTGCGTCGGATTGTGGAGGACATGATAAGTCCAGCCCCGCAACCCGAGGATCTAGAGAGATCCCAGGATCCGACCTCCGAAGAGGATCCGGACATTCAGGTGGAGCTAATCGACGGGGTGTTCCACCAGCTAAGCATGGATAATGCTTTAGTCGCCATTATGGCTGACTACCCTGCACTATATCCGCTTCCTGTGATTGTGACGGAAGTCCGGACACCATTATTTCTTCCTTGCCCATTTCTGACCTTCCCGTACGATGGTGTTTTGCAGGAAGCGCCCTCAAGGCGGGAAGCCGAGTGCGCGGCGGCTGACCAACAAAGGCCAGTCCGGACCAGTAGGCGGAAAAGGAGCGCGCGCTGACTAAAACGCCGCCGCAAAGGTATAGCTCAGAATTAATTATTTGGAGCAACGCTCCTAGGAAGCGCTTGAGTGCTCATGATCTTTGTAGGAGAAAAAGCGCCCGCCGGAGTAGAGGTTGCCGATCCGACCTCTACCAGCCAGTGCCCAAAGACCCGGTCCGAGGGGGAGGCTAGCGCAAGGCGCTGGCCGATACTCCTCCAACGGAGGATGCCGACAGACTGTCCGCCACCAAGTCTCGAGGTGGAGAGCGCCATGAACCACAGCGCCACGACAAGAGTTTCGTGAAGCGTGCTTCTCCCCGAGGCGTTGAATGCCTTTAACGCTGGGACGCGCACTGCGTGCTGCTCAAGATGGTTTTACCAGAGCCACGGAGCAAAGATGTAAAAGACATACGGTAAGAGAATTTGATAGTTATATATGCCAAGAGTCTCCCGAGACTTAAAGTAGTTATGTTAACTGATTTAAGGATCATTTGAAATGCGGATCTTACCGAGAAGAATACCCGATCGTCTCAGAGCTGCAAGAGTGCAAGGCCCAACTTGAGGTCAAGATTTTGCCGCCGCAGGAGGAGACACAGAGGCCCCTCCCGTAACATATTCACTTTTTAAATATAAGCGCCAGGCGGCGTGCGCGCAAGTCTAATGATGACATTGCAGTGTGCCGCCCGACAAGATCCGGACAGGCAGAACTGCTGCGCCACCAAGGAAGGTCAAGAGAGGGTGCTGAATAGAGTGCAGCAGAAAGGAACAAGCTCCAAGATGCCCACGCCCAGCTTGGAGAGGAGCTGAAAGCGCTCGGGTCGAGCTGTTTGGCTCAAGAGGAGAATCAGCCGCTTGCCGCGCAGATCTATAGTAGTGCTTGAGCGAACTCCTTTGAAAAGAAGAGTTCGGCGAGGAAGTCAATTGACAAAATATGTCTTGTAGGTATACTCACAGTCGCCTCATGGAGGAGATGCCCAGACGACGGGTGATCAGCTTCCCGAAGTTGTTGCAAATCGCCGAACGAAGTTCGGCAGCGGCGAGCAGCGCCGTCTGTGCTTTATGGCCAGCCCTCTCCCTACCCGAGGGCCTTAGGGAGCTTATGGAGAAGCTTCAGAGTGCGGCAGCTTCCGCTTATGGAAGATTTTGGCTTGCCGCCAAGGTGCCAGGGAGGCTTGGGCCATGGTGAAGACGCGGTACAAGAAGGCGGATCCCAACCACATGGCCGAGGTCGGACCGGTGGGGCCCGATGGGACGGAGATCCCTGTGAGTTTAGTATACAGCCAAGTAGAGTTGGCTGCTAAATTTTCCCAACGGGGCTGTAAGTTAGACAGCCTGTTAGACTGGATTGAGGAGGAATACAGTCAGTAGATTTGACAATGTATTTGAAAATGACATGTGAAATGCCTTCTAGCCGGATTGTAGATCGCTTGTCTTTGCCGACCTTTTCGCTTCAACCTCGGGACCCTAGAGTCCGGAGTGTGTCCGAATACCTTCTTGGTTAAGAAGCAACCAGGGTATGCATGGAGACCAGGCGTAGGGGTCATTAGTGCTTTATCATACAAGTGCCCAACTAGTTATGTTATATTACATGGTTAGTAAGAAACATCTTCCAGGGAGAATAGTTCCGTATATGGGTTCTTTTCTCGGAGGCATGCCCTAAAGTGCATGTCCGGACTGCAAAAAGAGCAGAAAAACATCTAGGGTAGATAAAGAAGTAGGTAAAAATCATCTTTCAAGTCACCGAATCGAATATTCCCTTAAGAACGCTTAGCTTTCGCTTCACCTACCGAGGTACACATCCGCTGACCCGCAAAGAATAATCGCAGAGGTGCTCCTTTACCTCCTAGCCGAACAATCGGGAACGAGGGGTAAGCACAGAGCCAAGTGTTGGGGAACGAGTAATTTCAAAAATATCCTACGCACACGCAAGATCATGGTGATGATATAGCAACGAGGGGAGAGTGTTGTCTACGCACTCAGAGACCAAGCGAAGCGCTGACGCAACGAGAGGAAGTAGTCGACGCCCTCCCGGTCCAACCGATCCAAGCACCGCTATCTGCACCTCCGAAGTTCTTGACACACGACAGCTCGATGACGCACCTCGATCTCCAATCCAAGAGAGGCTCGAGGGGAGTTTCACAAGACGACGGCGCAGGACGATCTTGATGTTCTCTCGCCGCAGGCTTCGCCTAAGCACCGCCACAATATGATCGAGGTGTAATATCGTGGAGGGGGCACCGACACGGCTAAGGAACAATCAATGATCAACTTGTGTGTCTTAGGGTGCCCCTCACCCCGTGATATAAAGGAGGAGGGAGGAGGTGGCTGCCCCAAGGTGGGCGCCATAGGGGGGGAAACCTACTCCAAGTAGGTTTCCCAACTTTTTCCTTATCTTATTCTGAGGGGGAAGGAAAGAGTACTAGTATTAGGAAGTAGTACTAGTAGTAGTAATAGGAAGAGGGGGAAGGAGAAAGGAAAGGGGGGCCCGGCACCCTCCCCAATTCGGATTGGCTTGGGGGCGCCCCCACTCCCTTGTTCCTTCTCCTTCCTCCTACATGGGCCCAATAAGGCCCATATACCTCCTGGGGTTCCGAACCTCCCGAGCTCCAAACTTCTCCTAACCTTTCCGTGTCCAAATATATCCGTCCAATATATCAATCTTTATGTCTCGACCATTTCGAGACTCCTCGTCATGTCCGTGATCATATTCGGACTCAACAACCTTCGTACATCAAAATACATAAACTCATAATATAACAGCATCGAAACCTTGCTGCAAGGATTCTACGGTTCGAGAATAATGTAGACATGACCGAGAACGCTTCCGTCAATAACCAATAGCGGACCTGGATGCCCATATTGGTTCCTACATATTCTACGAAGATCTTTATCAGTCAAACCGCACAACAACATACGTTGTTCCTTTGTCATCGGTATGTTACTTGCCCGAGATTCGATCGTCGGTATCCAATACCTAGTTCAATCTCGCACGCAAGTCTCTTTACTCGCTCCGTAATACATCATCTCACAACTAACTCATTAGTTGAAATGCTTGCAAGGCTTAAGTGATGTGTATTACCGAGAGGGCCCAGAGATACCTCTCCGACATTCGGAGTGACAAATCCTAATCTCAAATACGCCAACTCAACAAGTACCTTCAAGACACCAGAGAGCACCTTTATAATCACCCAGCCATTGCCAGACGCTTGGTAGCACACAAAGTGTTCCTCCGTAAACGGAGTTGCATAATCTCATAGTCATAGGAACATGTATAAGTCATGAAGGAAGCAATAGCAACATACTAAACAATCGTGTGCTAAGCTAACGGAATGGGTCATGTCAATCGATCATTCAACCAATGATGTGACCTTGTTAATCAAATAACAACTCCTTGTTCATGGTTAGGAAACATAACCATCTTTGATTAACAAGCTAGTCAAGTAGAGGCATACTAGTGACACTGCTTGTCTATATATTCACACATGTATTATGTTTCCGTTAATACAATTCTAGCATGAATAATAAACATTTATCATGATATGAGGAAATAAATAATAACTTTATTATTGCCTCTAGGGCATATTTCCTTCAGCCTCCCACTTGCACTAGAGTCAATAATCTAGATTACATAGTAATGATTCTAACACCCATGGAGTCTTGGTGTTGATCATGTTTTGCTCGTGGAAGAGGCTTAGTCAACGGTCTCGCAACATTCAGATCCGTATGTATCTTACAAATCTCTATGTCTCCCACCGACTAGATCCCTGATAGAATTGAAGCGCCTCTTGATGTGCTTGGTTCTCTTGTGAAATCTGGATTCCTTCGCTAAGGCAATCGCCCAAAGATTGTCACAAAGATTTTCATTGACCCGATGCACTAGGTATGACACCTAGATCGGATATGAACTCCTTCATCCGCATTCCTTCATTGGCTGCTTCCAAGCAGCTATGTATTCCGCTTCACATGTAGATCCCGCCACGACGCTTTGCTTTGAACTGCACCAACCGACAGCTCCACCGCTTAATGTAAACACGATCCGGTTTGCATTTAGAATCGTCTCGGATCAGTGTCAAAGCTTGCATCAACGTAACCATTTACGATGAGCTCTTTGTCACCTCCATATACGAGAAACATATCCTTAGTCCTTTTCGTATTTCAGATGTTCTTGACCGCTGTCCAAAGATCCACTCGGATTACTTTGGTACCTCCTGCTAGACTTATAGCAAGGCACACATCAGGTCCGTACACAAGATTGCATACATGATAGAGCCTATGGCTGTAGCATATGGAACACTTTTCATTTTCTCTATCTTCTCGCAGTGGTCGGGCTTTGAGTCTTACTCAACTTCACACCTTGCAATATGCATAAGAACCCTTTCTTTGCTTGATCCATTTTGAACTTCTTCAAAACTTTGTCAAGGTATGTGCTTTGTGAAAGTCCAATTAAGCATCTTGATCTATCTCTATAATTCTTAATGCCCAATATGTAAGCAGCTTCACTGAGGTCTTTCATTGAAAAACTTTTATTCAAGTATCCCTTTATGCTATCCAGAAATTCTATATCATTTCCAATCAATAATATGTCATCCACATATAATATTAGAAATGCTACAGAGCTCCCACTCACTTTCTTGTAAATACAAAGCTTCTCCAAAAGTCTCAGATAAAACCAAATGCTTTGATCACACTATCAAAACATTTATTCCAACTCTAAGAGGCTTGCACCAGTCCATAAATGGAACGTTGGAGCTTGCACACTTTGTTAGCTCCCTTTGGATCGATAAAACCTTCTGTTGCATCATATACAACTCTTCTCCCGTAAATCCATTCAGAATGCAGTTTTACATCCATTTGCCAAATTTCATAATCATAAAATGCGGCAATTGCTAACATGATTCGGACAGACTTAAGCATCGCTACGGGTGAGAAGGTCTCATCGTAGTCACCCCTTGAACTTGTCGAAAACATTTTGCAACAAGTCGCTTTGTAGACAAGAATATTACCGTCAACGTCGCCTTCTTCTTGAAGATCCATTTATTCTCAATTGCTTGCCGACCAACGGGCAAGTCAACCAAAGTCCATACTTTGTTCTCATACATGGATCCCATCTCGATTTCATGGCTTCAAGCCATTTTATGGAATCTGGGCTCACCATCGCTTCTTCATAGTTCGTAGGTTCATCATGATCTAGTAGCATAACTTCCGTAATAGGATTACCGTATTCACTCAAAGCGGATCTTACTCGCTCGACCCACGTGGTTCTCAGATAACTTGATCTCAAGTTCTATGATCATCATCATCAACTTCCTCACTAGTTGGTTTTGACGCCATGGAAACCGGTTCCTGTGATGTTTTATTTTCCAACAAGGGAGTAGGTACAGCTACCTCATCAAGTTCTACTTTCCTCCCACTCACTTCTTTCGAGAGAAACTCCTTCTAGAAAGGATCCATTCTTAGCAACAAATGTCTTGCCTTCGAATCTGTGATAGAAGGTGTACCCAACCGCCTCCTTTGGGTATCCTATGAAGACACATTCGATTTGGGTTCGAGCTTATCAGGTTGAAGCTTTTTCACATAAGCATCGCAACCCCAAACTTTAAGAAACGACAACTTTGGTTTCTTGCCAAACATAGTTCATAAGGTGTCGCCTCAACGGATTTCGACGGTGCCCTATTTAACGTGAATGTGGCTGTCTCTAGAGCATATCCCCAAAACGATAGCGTAAATCTGTAAGAGACATCATAGATGGCACCATATCAAGTAAAGTACGACACGACGCTCGACACACCATTACGCTATGGTGTTCCGTGGCGGAGTTGTGAAACTATTCCACATTGTTTTAAGTGTAAACCAAACTCAGAACTCAAATATTCTCCTCCACGATCGATCGTAGAAACTTTATTTTCTTGTTACGATGATTTTCAACTTCACTCTGAAATTCTTTGAACTTTTCAAATGTTTCAGACTTATGCTTCATTAAGTAGATATACCCATATCTGCTTAAATCATCTGTGAAGGTGAGAAAATAACGATATCCGCCACGAGCCTCAACATTCATTGACCACATACATCTCGTATGTATGATTTCCAACAAATCTGTTGTTCTCTCCATAGTACCGAGAACGGCGTTTTGGTCATCTTGCCCATGAGGCACGGTTCGCAAGTACCAAGTGATTCATCATCAAGTGATTCCAAAAGTCCATCAAGATGGAGTTTCTTCATGCGCTTTATACCGATATGACCTAAACGGCAAGTACACAAATAAGTTGCACTATCATTATCAACTCTGCATCTTTTGGCTTCAATACTATGAATATGTGTATCACTACTATCGAGATTCATCAAAATAGACCACTCTTCAGGGGTGCATGACCATAAAAGATATTACTCATATAAATAGAACAACCATTATTCTCTCGATTTAAATGAATAACCGCCTCGCATCAAACAAGATCCAGATATAATGTTCATGCTCAACGCTGCACCAAATAACAATTATTTAGGTCTAATACTAATCCCAAGGTAGATGTAGAGGTAGCGTGTCGATCGCGATCACATCGACTTTGGAACCATTTCCCACGCCAGATCGCCACCTCGCCCTTTGCCGTTGTTTGCTTAATCCGTAGTCCCTGCTTCGAGTTGCAAATATTAGCAATGTAACCAGATCAAATACCCAAAAGCTATCATGAGCTCTAGTAAGGTACACATCAATAACATGTATATCACATATACCTTTGTTCACTTTGCCATCCTTCTTATCCGCCAAATACTTGGGGCAGTTCGCTTCAAAGGACCAGTCCGCTTGCAGAGAAGCACTCGGCCAGTTTTAGGTCCGACTTGGGTTTCTTCTCTTGACCAGCAACTTGTTTGTTGTTCTTCTTGAAGTTCCCTTCTTCTTCCCTTTGCCCTTTTCTTGAAACTAGTGGTCTTGTTAACCATCAACACTTGATGCTCCTTCTGATTTCTACCTCCGCAGCCTTTAGCATTGCGAAGAGCTCGGAATCGCCTTATCCATCCCTTGCATATTATAGTTCATCACGAAGCTCTTGTAGCTTGGTGGAAGTGATTGGAGAATTCGTCAATGACGCTATCATCCGGAAGTGTAACTCCCAGCTTGAATCAAGTGATTACAATACCCGCACATCTTGAGTATGTGCTCACCGACGTAACTATTCTCCTCCATCTTACAGCTATAGAACTTATTGGAGACTTCATATCTCTCAATCCGGCATTCTTCCGAATATGAACTTCAACTCCAAACATCTCATATGCTCCATGACGCTCAAAACATCGTTGAAGTCCCGGTTCTAAGCCGTAAAGCATGGCACATTGAACTATCGAGTAGTCATCAGCTTTGCTCGCCAGACGTTCTAACGCCGCCGCCAGATCAGCAGCAGTTCGCACCCAGCGGTGCTTCCAGACGTAATTTTTCAGCAGCAATGAGGATAATCCTCGTTACGGACCCAGTCCGCGTAGTTGCTACCATCATCTTTCAACTTAGCTTTCATGGAACGCATTAAAATTCAACTAACAACAAAGACGGGCCATCTATCTACAAACAACATAGACAAGCAAGATAATATCAGGTACTAAGTTCATGATAAATTTTTTAGTTCAATTAATCATATTACTTAAGAACTCCCACTTAGACAGACATCTCTCTAGTCATCTAAGTGATCACGTGATCCAAATCAACTAAACCATAACCGATCATCACGTGAGATGGAGTAGTTTTCAATGGTGAACATCTCATGTTGATCATATCTACAATATGATTCACGCTCGACCTTTCGGTCTCCGTGTTCCGAGGACATATCTGCATATGCTAGGCTCATCAAGTTTAACTCGAGTATTCTCGGTGCAAAACTGGCTTGCACCCGCTGTAGATGGACGAGAGCTTATCACACCCGATCATCACGTGGTGTCCGGGCACGATTTAACTTTGGCAACGGTGCATACTCAGGAGAACACTACTTGATAATTTTAGTGAGAGATCATCTTAAAATGCTACCGCCAATCAAAGCAAGATAAGATGCATAAAGATAAACATCACATGCAATCAATATAAGTGATATGATATGGCCATCATCTTCTTGTGCTTGTGATTCCATCTCCAAGCACCATCATGATCACCATCGCCACCGCGCCGACACCTTGATCTCCATCGTAGCATCGTTGTCGCCACGCCATCTATTGCTTCTACGACTATCGCTACCGCTTAGTGATAAAGTAAAGCAATTACAGTATGCTTGCATTTCATACAATAAAGCGACAACCATATGGCTCCTCGCCATTGCCGATAACTTCGTTACAAAACATGATCATCTCATACAATAAAATATAGCATCATGTCTTGGCCATATCACATCACAACATGCCCTGCAAAAACAAGTTAGACGCCCTCTACTTTGTTGTTGCAAGTTTTACGTGGCTGCTACGGGCTTAAGCAAGAACCAATCTCACCTACGCATCAAAACCACAACGATAGTTTGTCAAGTTGATGCTGTTTTAACCTTCGCAAGGACCGGGCGAGCTACACTCGGTTCAACTAAAGTTGAGAAACCGACACCCGCTAGTCACCGTGTGCAAAGCACGGCGGTAAACCAGTCTCGCAGAAGCGCACGCAGTAATGTCGGTCCGGCCGCTTCATCCAACAATAACGCCAACCAAAGTATGATATGCTGGTAAGCAAGATGACTTATATCGCCCACAACTCACTTGTGTTCTACTCGTGCAAATAACATCAACCATAAAAACCTGGCTCGATGCCATCATTGGGGAACGAGTAATTTCAAAAAATTCCTACGCACACGCAAGATCATGGTGATGATATAGCAACGAGGGGAGAGTGTTGTCTACGCACTGTGAGACCAAGCGAAGCGCTGACGCAACATAGAGGAAGTAGTCGACGCCCTCCCGTCCAACCGATCCAAGCACCGCATTCGCACCTCCGAAGTTCTTGACACGCAGATAACTCGATGACGCACCTCGATCTCCAATCCAAAGAGAGGCCCGAGGGGAGTTCCACAAGACGACGGCGTGGTGACGATCTTGATGTTCTCTCGCAGCAGGCTTCGCCTAATTAAGCACCGCTACAATATGATCGAGGTGTAATATCGTGGAGGGGGGCACCGCACACGGCTAAGGAACGATGAATGATCAACTTGTGTGTCTTAGGGTGCCCCTACCCCGTGATATAAAGGAGGGAGGGAGGAGGTGGTCGGCCCCAAGGTGGGGCGCGCCATGGGGAGGGAAACCTACTCCAAGTAGGTTTCCTTTTCCTTATCTTATTCTGAGGGGAAGGAAAGAGTACTAGTATTAGGAAGTAGTACTAGTAGTAGTAATAGGAAGAGGGGAAGGAGAAGGAAAGGGGGCCGCCCCCTCCCCAATTCGATTGGGCTTGGGGCGCCCCTCCCTTGTTCCTTCTCCTTCCTCCTACATGGGCCCAATAAGGCCCATATACCTCCGGGGTTCCAGAACCTCCCGAGCTCCAAACTTCTCCTAACCTTTCCGTGTCCAAATATATCCGTCCAATATATCAATCTTTATGTCTCGACCATTTCGAGACTCGTCATGTCCGTGATCATATCCGGACTCAACAACCTTCGTACATCAAAATATATAAACTCATAATATAACCGCTATCGAAACCTTAAGCGCAGGGATTCTCGGTTCGAGAATAATGTAGACATGACCGAGACATGTCTCCGTCAATAACCAATAGCGGACCTGGATGCCCATATTGGTTCCTACATATTCTACGAAGATCTTTATCGGTCAAACCGCACAACAACATACGTTGTTCCTTTGTCATCGGTATGTTACTTGCCCGAGATTCGATCGTCGGTATCCAATACCTAGTTCAATCTCGCTACCGCAAGTCTCTTTACTCGCTCCGTAATACATCATCTCACAACTAACTCATTAGTTGAAATGCTTGCAAGGCTTAAGTGATGTGTATTACCGAGAGGGCCCAGAGATACCTCTCCGACATTCCGAGTGACAAATCCTAATCTCAAATACGCCAACTCAACAAGTACCTTCGAGACACCAGAGAGCACCTTTATAATCACCCAGCTACGCTAGACGCTTTGGTAGCACACAAAGTGTTCCTCCGTAAACGGAGTTGCATAATCTCATAGTCATAGGAACATGTATAAGTCATGAAGGAAGCAATAGCAACATACTAAACGATCGTGGTGCTAAGCTAACGGAATGGGTCATGTCAATCGATCATTCAACTAATGATGTGACCTTGTTAATCAAATAACAACTCCTTGTTCATGGTTAGGAAACATAACCATCTTTGATTAACAAGCTAGTCAAGTAGAGGCATACTAGTGACACTGCTTGTCTATATATTCACACATGTATTATGTTTCCGGTTAATACAATTCTAGCATGAATAATAAACATTTATCATGATATGAGGAAATAAATAATAACTTTATTATTGCCTCTAGGGCATATTTCCTTCACCAGGCAACCCAGCTTGGCCAAAACTTAAGTCATATCGATGCATATAATGGTGAGTAAAAGGTACATGTGGAAGCTTGACACATGTGCTGGGCATGAAGCCCTTATAGTTGAGCTTCTGAAAAAGAAGCCCCCAGGTATAATGAGTGCGGATGGCACATCAAGTGTATGCGGACAATGCACAAGTAGGCCCTTAAGGGCTTTTTAGTAAAAGGGTTAAGAGAAGAAAGAGAAACAAAAGACAGCCGAAGTGTAAAAATTTGAAGGGGGGTAGGGGACGAACTCTTAGTCCGGCGCTAGGCATAGAATCTTCGGAGGCGGGCTGCGTTCCATGGGTTCAGCTCGAGTCGGTTATCCGACGATTTCAGAGATCGGCACGCCTCCACCGGTCGACTTGATCGACAATGAAGGGGCCTCCCATTTGGGCTTGAGCTTGTCCTTTTCTTGTCCGGCAAAGCGAGAACTAGTTCGCCAATGTTATAAGTCTTGGCCCGCATTTCTTTGCTCGATATCTGCGAGCCTGCTGCTGATAGAATGCGGAACGAGCCTTGGCGATGTCGCGTTTTTCCTCCAATGCGCCCAAGCTGTCCCGCCGATCTAGCTCGCCTCTTTCTTCGCATATGCGCACTCGAGGTGAGTCATGCATAATGTCGCAGGGCAGAACTGCCTCTTCGCCGTATACCATAAAAAATGGTGTGAATCCGATAGTACGGTTGGGCGTTGAGCACGGAGTCAAGCTCCTCTACCCAGTGTGTGTTAGATTTCGTAAGTGACCGCACTAGTCTGGGTTTAATGCCGCTCATTATGAGACCATTTGCTCGTTTCTACTTGACCGCTGGTTTGAGGATGATAGACAAGCGTAGTCGAGCTTAATGCCCATGTTTTTGCACCATGACTTAACCTCGCCGGCCGTGAAGTTCGTGTCTGTTATCGCTAATGATGTTGTGGGGACACCATAACGATGTACTACCTCGGATATAAAGTCTATCACCGGTCCGGACTCGCCGCTTTAACCGGTTTGGCCTCTATCCATTTGGTGAACTTGTCCACCATGACCAATAGGTACCTTTGCTTGTGGGTTCCCTTTAAGGGGTCCAACCATGTCAAGACCCCTGACCGCGAACGCCAAGTAATGGGTATAGTTTTGAGGGCGGGGTGGCATATGGCTCGATTAGCAAAGAGCCGACAACCGACGATCTTTGGACTAAGTCCCGAGATCCGCCTCGGGCCGTCGGCCAATAAAATCCTGTACGGAATGCCTTTCCTACAAGGGCCCGAAGCTGCTTGTGGTGTCCGCCTAGTCCGCATGAATTTCAGCCAGAGGTTTCGCCTTCCTCTTCGGAGATACACCTTTGAAGGACTCCGTTGTACTTTTCTTATAAAGTTCTCCTCATGGACCTTGTAGGCTTTCGATCGCGGACTATTCAGCGAGCCTCATTTTGGTCTTCGGAAGTTCTCGCCAAGCAAGTAGGCTAGGAATGGTTCTGTCCACGGGCAATTACTGCCATTATGTCGGGCTGAAGGTGTTATGTCATCGGCTGAATCGCCGTTGGTGCGGTTTTTTCCGCTTGTCGCTTCCGACTCCTCTTCCCATAGTACGGAATGGCTTGAAGAGCCGCTCCAGAAGATATTTGAGGACAGCGTCACGCTTTGGCGCCGATGCGTACAAGACGCCGGCTGCTTGGTTATTATCTCGCCACGTGATGGAATTCAAGTCCTTCAAACCGAGCTGACATTTTAGGACAGCGCTATGGCGATATGCTGCCATTTTCGGATCCTTGGTGTCAAAGTCTCCATTTATTTGGGATATTGCAAGGTTTGAATCCTCGCACACCTCTAGGCGTTGAATGCCCATGGAGATTGCCATCCGGAGACCATGTAGAAGGGCCTCGATTCGCCTGCGCTTGTTGGAGTCCGTGTACATTATTTGAAGTACGATGGACTGTGTCTCCGTCGGGACGCTAATACGACGCCAGCCCCCATCCGCCAACATTTTAGAGCCGTCAAGTGCATAGTCCAATTGAGTATGCGCCGCATTTTTAGGGAGTTCGCTTCGTGGGATATTACCACTAGGTGTAAACGGCCAGCTTGGGCCGGATTAACTCGTTAGTGGTATAAGCAGAAAAAGCCCAAGGCCTATAGTCGGTTTAGAGCTTGTAGTCAGTAAACCGCCCGATGTATAACTTGTATTGTGTTAGAATAGAGAGATACCAACCGGGATACGACTATGAACCGTTGGGACTCTATGAACCGACGGGCGCCACTGTATATAAGGGATGACCCGCGACGTTCAAGGGACAGATAACCACAACTCGAGCCTAGGCGGCTTGTTTGCTCCCTAGCCATCGAGACTACATCAATTCCATCACAACTAGACGTAGGCTTTACCTTCATCGGCGGGGCCAACAAGTATAAAACCCTTGTGTCTTTGTGTCCGCTTAACCCCGCAAGTAAACCCAGAGATGGCTCCACGACTAAGTCCTTACGCTTGACATCCGCCGTGACAAATCCATCGACAGCTTGGCGCCACCGTGGGGCTATCGACGGTGGTTCGACGATCTTGGAGGGCAAGCTCAAAGGACTCGGCTACGCCAGGGCCGGATGACCAAGAGTCGCCGCGCCGATCTACATCGACGACGCCGGGTCAGTCCCGGGCCGATTCAATCAAGTATGGATACCGGTCCCTTCGGGCGCATACATGTTTTCATCGGCAAGATCGGGAGCTCGGCCTGAGCCGACATCCGCACCGACCTCATCGAGACGGCTCAGCGGCGCGACCTGCCCAAAGTTAAACCGCCGTGAAGCATGTCTTCGCTTGAGTCACCCATGGAGGAGAGTACGACCGATCAAAACACGGTAGTGAGACCGCTGCTTATTCTGCGATGAATCTTCAACAGAGAGACCGAGTCATTGTACCAGCCGCAGGCGATATGATCAGGGCCGCTCCGACGGTGACAAGATTCCGGACCCCCAAGCCGCTTAAACCGGTTGAGTATTCATGGCCGGTACGCAGCAGCGAACCACTCTTCAACCGCAGCAATGATGCTTTCCGGTTCAGCAATGCAGAGGGCAGGAGGCCCGGTGCGCCCGCCGGTTCAAGTTTTGTCAGATCTGTTTGATGCACTAGCAGCGCTTATGGCGGAGGACAATCCAGAAATTGCGAAGGTGAAAGAGCAGATCACGCAAGCCAAAGCGGATCTAGCGTCAGAGAAGGAGCGTATGGCCGCAGAGCGGGACGCTTTAGACGCACAAGCTTACAAACTCATGCTTGACCAGAGTAAATCGCAGGAGGTGTTGAAGCGGAAGTATAGATCGCGCCTGCCATCAGGATTTGATCCTAGAAATCTCTTTCAGACTTCGGAGCCGGGCCCAAGAACTCCGCCCCAAAGACAGGAGGTAAATCGGATTGAGGCACCAGGAGCAGGAGCGACGGTCCAACCGCTACCGATGGAGCCTCCGCAGCAGTAACATGGTGGTTCCTCCGCCGCATGCATACCCCTGTGCCATTATTCTAATCCTATGGATAACCTTGTTGCAGCCGCCGACGATTGAGGCGATCCCACCAAGGAGATTCCCCACAAGCGCTTGAGACACGCCGGTTAAGGAGCTCCTGACTGCACCGATCCAGCAGAAGCGATTCATACAGCCGTGATCGGATTCACTCTACGCCTGGCCCAAGCCGGAGCTACAGCAGCGCATGGATGAACCGCCATATCAAGCAACGCTGGACCGTGAAGCGCCCGAGGCAATCATCGATGGGCGGCATTCGTGATGCTCGTGGAGGTAGTGGATCGCCCGCACGCAGGAGGCCGAAGTTAGCAAAGACAGATGATGCGGGTCAACACACACCGTTCGCCTACCACCTTCGCTGACCAGAGTTGCATCCGCGTTAGGGTGCCCTGCTTAATCCCCGCTTACGCAATGTGCGCTCGCTTAAGGATTTAAGGGCCCACGAAGGTGCCGAATTACACCGCAGATCTGTCCCCTCAAGCGGGGTTGAAAGTTATGAGATGGCCATGGAGATGCTAGATGTTGATGAGACCGCATGTGCAAAGTACTTCACCATGATGTCGAGGGCACAGCCCGCATTTGGTTGAAGAGCTTACCGCCCAATTCTATCAGCTCATGGGGCCAGCACGGGCCGGCTTTATCCGTAACTTCAAGGATACGTAAGCAGCCCAAGTCCATAGTAGACCCGGCGGCTTGCGCCCGTGAAGAAGGGGAGTCAACAACCTGCTGGTACGCCTGTTTCCTAGATTTTGCACTTTTCCGACCGATCAACACCGACTCGGCGATCTTAACATTAGAAGGAAACCGCGGTTTGAGCCTTTAAAATTAAAATTGGGACGATGAAGCGGTTCTCAGAATGATATGGGAACCCTCATGGCCACTTTGGTAAAGTATGCCGATTCGACAAGACCAAGGATCCTCGGTCGATGATGATGAAGCAGGAAGGGAAAGAAGAACGGCAACCCAAGGGCAGCAAGACAAACCGGCGGGTCATGGAAACGGAGGTAAGCGCAAGGCCGATGGCAACCCGGATTTCAGAGCCAACACTAATGCGCAGGATGAGGCCCACGGCGCAGAGGCAAGGCGAATCGGGTCAAAATCCTAATACAAGCCGCTTGAATTACTTGTTGAATCAACCTTGCCCCAAGCACGGACGAAGGAGTCCCCATCGAACCATCTCTCGAAAGATCGTTATATTATGCAGAGTTCAAAACCCAATGCTTTCCTAGATGACCAGGGTCAGCGGCGTTCAGATCCGCTCTATGGGCCGGTCGATGGAGCTTCGTTCGTGGCCTAATCAAGGCAATCACAATAGTCGAATAATCGGGGTGGCCAAAGCAGCAGCAGCAAGTAGCAAAAGCATCGAGCCAACCAAAGCAGTTGAATAGTGAGCAAGATTACGTTTTCACAACCAGTTTGGATAAGCGGATCGAAGCTTCACAAACGGACAAGAACTCGTTGAACCGCCTTGCCGCGTATTTACGCTGGTCGAGCAGCCTATCGTGGTGGAGCAGTAGAGGACCATCCCCGGGTTGATAATCCGGTCACCGGCATTGGTGGTAGACCTCGTGGGGGGCTATAAGTTCACTAAGGTGCTTATGGATGGAGGAAGCAGATAATATATTATACTATGAAACTTTCCGCCGCATGGGTCTCATGCATAAGGATCTCAGCCGTCCAATACGGTGTTCCATGGTGTAGTACCAGCAAATCTGCCTATCCTGCTGGTAAGATAGCCCTCGATGTGGCTTTTGGAGACGAGCACGATTCCCGTCCAAAAGCTAACTCTTGAAGTGGTGAAAACCGAGTCCATATCATGCCTTGTTTGGGCGGCCGCTTATGCTAAGTTCATGGCACGACCTTGTTATATCTACTTGCAGCTCAAAATGCCGGGTTACAAAGGAACGATAACGGTGCGTGGAAGCCGCCGAGTTGCTTTGGAATGTGAGGAAGGCGATGCAGCTTATGCAGAGGCGGTCTCGTGCTACGGAGGAGTTGAAGTTCTATAAGGACAATGTTGATCCGGCAGATATGACCCTTTGAAGAAGCCAACTACAGAGCATGAATCGGATCTGAAGTTTAAATCGGCAATGAGACCAAGCTTGTTGACTTTGTGCCAGCGATTCGCCCAAGCAGCTTCACCGTCAAGCCAACTCGATCCCAAATAGGAAAGCGCTACATCGAAGTTCATCCGTGAGAACCGGATATCTTTGCATGGAAATCGCCCGACATGCCGTGTACCGAGGAACTCGCTGAGCACACACTTAATGTGGATCCTAAGTATAAACCGTGAAACAGTTCCTCCGCCGTTTAACGAAGAAAGGCGCAAGGCCATTGAGAGGAAGTAGCTGTGCTTTTGGCGGCTGGCTTTATCATTGAGGTGTTTCATCCAGAGTGGCTTGCTAATCTGGTGCTGGTCCTTAAGAAAATGGCACCGGCGATGTGTGTGGACTACACGATCTTAACAAAGCTTGTCCAGAGATCCTTTTGCCTCTCCCCGCATTGATCAGATTATTGATGCCACGGCAGGATGTGAGCGCTAAGTTTTTTTATGCGTACTCTGGATATCATCGATCAAAATGGCGTTAAGGACCAGGAGAAGACAGCGCTTATAACTCCCTTTGAGCCTTCGTTATGTATCCATGCCTTTGGGCTCAAGAGCGCCTGTGCTACTTATCGGTGTGTGTCCGTAATTGCTCGCATACATATGATCGCCACAAAGTACATGCTTATGTGGATGATATTGTGGTGAAATCAAGACAAAAGGAGACACCGGTGGAAGATTTGAAGGAAACCTTCACAACTTATGATTTATAAGATGATGCTTAATCCGCCAAGTGTGTTTTTGGTGTTCCGCAAGTTATTGGGGTTTCGTGTCTAACAGAGGAATTGAGGCTAATCCGAGAAAATTACAGCTATTACTTCCTTGGCTAAACCGGCGTGTATCAATGATGTTCAGCGTCTCAAGGGCGTAATCGCCATGTTGAGCCGGTTTATCACCGCTTTGGAGAAAAAGCCATCCCTTATACCGTATGCCGAGGAAGACAGATAATTTCGCTCGAGTCCGGCCGACGAAGCATTTGAGGATCTAAAGCGCAATTGGCCAATCCGCCGTTTTGCGGCTCCGGTTGACAAGGAACCGCTGTTGTTATATGTGGCAGCCAATGCTCGAGCAAGAAGCGTGGCCATTGTGGTAGAGCGCAAGGAGGCGAGTAAGGAGTATCCGCTCAACGGCCGTTTATTATATCGATGAGGTGCTTATTGAGTCCAAACAAAGGTATCCGCATTGGCGTAAGCTAGTCTATGGTGTTTTCATGGCGATCGGAAATCAAGCAATATTTCCAAGGGCACCCTATCACCGTGGTTAGTTCAGCTCCTTTGGGGGATATCATACAGAACCGGGAGGCGACTGGCCGGATTGCAAAATGGGCCATTGAGCTTGGCCGCATGGACTAAAGTATATACCACGCACAGCAGTGAAGTCACAAGCGCTTGTTGATTTCATTAATGACTGGACGGAGTTACAAGCGCCAGAGGAGAAGCCAGATCACACATACTGGACTATTCATTTCAACGGATCCAGGCAGTTGGAAGGCTCGGGGGCTGGAGTCATTTTAACTTCCCCACGAGGTGATAAGTTTTGTTACGTTCTCCGTTTAATGTTCCCTTGTACTAATAATGCAGCTGAGTACGAAGCCTTGCTCCATGGTCTCCGGATGGCTAAGGAGATGAACTTAAGCCGGTTAAGTGCTTGGGTGACTTCGGACTTGGTGGCTCAAAGCAAGTATCCGCACTTGGGACTCTAAGGACCCGCCATGGCCGATATCGTCGAGAAGTGGATAATGTCGCAGGTTACTTCAAGGGCTATCAAGTGGATCATGTGGATTGCCGAAGAACGGCGGCAGACGCTTTAAGCCGTTGGGTTCTCAGCAGAATCGGTCCCGCTTAATGTCTTTTGGACGCCTTGCACAACCCGTCACCCAGCTCCCGGTGAAGCGGATGTGGCTATTCCTGATCCGGAGGCTCGGTGGCGTAATTACATGCTATTCCGGAATGGACGATTCTTTCTTGCGATATGACTCGAGGAGAGTTGCGTAAGATGAGGTTCGCCGACAGATAATCCGCGCCCAAATCTATGACGATTCTCAACGGTGAGTTGCATCATTGCAAGGTATCGTATGCGTTTCAACGCTGTGTTTCCCCTGAGGAAGGCTGTGAAATTTTAAGAGAAATCCATGAAGGGGATTGTGGACATCACGCCGGTTCAAAGTCCCTGGTGGCGAAGGCGTTCCGTCACGGATTTTACTGGTTGACTGCCCACGCTGATGCGGAGGACTTGGTTAAACGATGTGATGGATGTCAGAAATTTTCCAGGCGTGCTCATGTACCGGCACAAGAATTGAGGATGATCCCAATAACGTGGCCGCTTATGCATTGGGGGCTGGATATGGTTGGACCCTTTAAACGATCCAAGGATAAGAAGACCCACCGTTGGTGGCAGTGGACAAATTCACCAAGTGGGTTGAAGCGGAACCTGTCAGCAAGTGTGATGCGCAACAAAGGGTGCAGTTCATCAAAAAGGTGATTTTCCGGTTTGGCTTTCCACACAGTATCATTACTGATAATGGTACTAATCTATCCAAGGGTGCTATGAAAGAATTTTGTGAACGTGAGCACATCCGGCTTGACGTGTCATCAGTGGCTCACCCCCAATCCAACGGGCAGGCAGAACGAGCCAATCAAGAGATCCTACGAGGCATCAAACCTCGGCTTCTGGTTCCGTTACAGAGAACACCAGGGTGCTGGGTTGAAGAGCTACCATCGGTGCTATGGAGTATCAATACTACGCCAAACCGATCCACCGGATATACACCGCTCTTATGGTCTACGAGCAGCAGGCGTTCTCCCGATGATATCCGCATGATTCGCCTCGTAGCGGCTTATGTTGAAGCGGACAACGAGACGGCACGGCAGACGCTGGACTTATTGGATGAGGAGCGTGATATGGCAGCTGCTCGCTTGGCGATTTACCAAAGAAGATCTTCGCTGCGTATCACAATCGCGGGTTAAAACAAGAGCCTTTCAGAAGGAGATTTGGTGCTCCGCCTCATCCAAGACCGCATAGATATGCACAAGTTATCCCCACCTTGGGAAGGACCTTTTGTGGTCAGCAAGAATCTACACAACGGATCATACTATCTGATTGATATTCGAGAGCGTCAAGACTCACGTACATCAGAGGAGGAGACCAATAGGCCGTGGAATATAGCTCATCTTCGGCCTTACTACACTTGAGTCATCGGCTCAGTTTATGTACATAGCATGACAATGTATATATTATCTTCGATATAATAAAAATCGGAGCCTCAGCTAAAGCGGGGTCTCTGTCTTTCTTATCATGCGTGGTTACATGGGGTGTTTCTGTTTTTAAAGCGACCTCCGGTTTACCCCTTGACTTTTATATTTATCACTTGGGGCCTTGGTCGTGTCCGAACCAATGCAACACCTCTTGATAGGCGAAAGCCACCAGATCATTTGGGGACACGGTCACGTCTGAACCGTCACGCCTCTTGGTCGGCCAATAGGGCCGAGTCATTTGGGGCTTGGTCGAACCCGAACCAATGTCATGCCACTTGGCCGGCGATCGCCAAGAGTCTTTGGGGACCTGGCCGATTAGCACCATCGCTACGCCTTCGGGGGGCTTGGTTGCGTCTGACCATGGTAATGCCATCTGACCAGCTCCATGAAGCTTTTCTTTTGCAAAGAGTTATTGCCTTTGTTGCCATATTTTCACATAATTGGTATTCGATTTTTTGTTGATGTGTTTTTTAACCCGACAAATATTTTTATCCAGTTCAACTGTCCGTTACAAACGGACAGGACACGGTTTGGTATTATGCCGGAGTTTTATCTGCCCGGTTTACCTTCTTCCTGTTACTCATCATTGACTAACAAGGGGGCTTGTGCTGATTCAGCACGGTTTATATGGGAGTTATTATCTCCCCAGACGGTCATGGTTTTTAAGGCCTCCGCTTCAAGTTTGGCTACACCAGCTTCATGCCCAGATACGGCAGGTATTTGTATCACATACTTGTTGATTTTCGATATATATATATATTGAATACCATAAACCGGCTGGCGGTATCACCGCCACCGAGGTTCAACTTTTCTGGTTGCAGGGATATACGAATCACGCCAAAGTACTTATGCACGAAGGCATATTCAAGCACAAAAGTTTTAACTAAAATTATTACAAGGCAACACAGGGCCCAAATGAGATCATTGTTTTTTTTTGGGTAAACCGCCCACAACAGATGGTTGAACTGGCCACCGGTTCAAGCCTGCTCTTCGTCCTCCGCCGCTTCAGCCTCTTCATCTCTACCCATTGGCTGAAATCCACAAGGGTCCAAATGATTCCCATTAGCGCTTGGAAAACAGCCTCTTCGTGGATCAGAGAAGACGGTTCAATATCAGGAGCGTAAGTATGCTTACGGATTGGAGGGATCAAGTTTTCCGCTTCAAAGGTGGGGGCAGACACTCGCTTGTTTTGATCATTGTATTGCGCTTGATAGTGCTCCAAGTCAGCTTCTTCGGCCAACTGACAAGCTAGCGGGCGATCGCACGGTTTATTGCCCAGAATCTTCTTCATCAAATCGAGGCATCTTCTTTCACACCGGATAGCCTTGAGCTGCTTCTACGGGATCAAAGTCCGGTACCCGTGCCTTGGCTCGGATCAAGGCTGATGGCTCCGGTTCGAGCAGCAGATTTTTAACCTCTTCAATCCGGCTGGGAGCATGGACAGCCGGTTCGAGTATCTTGAATCAAAGAAGGCGCCGGATTGTTATGTGACATTGTGGTGATGACGCTACTGGGCTCGTATACAGCTGTTCTACCAAGGTATAGACAGCCTTCGCTTCTTCGCACATCATTTCCTAAGTGCCCAACGCGTGTGCCTACAACAGTAAACGGTTAGTTTCAAACCGGAGCAATGACACAACAGGTGTAATACATCACAACTGTTCAAAGAGACTTACCAAAGATTGCTGCAGTCATAGAATGTACTTGCCGTTTTACGGCTGTCAGATCATCTACCACCGGTTTAAGGGCAGCTTCAGCATTTTCTGCCCGTTTGATCAAATTGGCCTTTTCAAAGGCGATCGCCTCGCTTTTTCTTCATACTTTCCTTCACTTGTTCAGCAGCGGTCAAGGCACTGGTTAACTCTTTCTTGGCTTTCTCTGTTTCGGCCTGCTGGGTTTTCAAAGCCACTTGTAAATCGGCAATCCGATCATCTTTGATTTTCACCTCAGCTGCGATTGACAAGACGCTCAGCCAAGCATTCAAGTCAAAGTCCCAAACACACAACACGCTTATATGCTTGACACTTGGGGGCTAATGTACCTTCAATTTTTCTATCACATTACATGGCAAAAGTCCCAAGCTCAATACAAGTATTCAACTTGGCACTTGGGGGCTAATGACTATTTGATTTTACCAATGTTTCGTCAGGCAGTTTTTATTGAAGTACCAGTTTAAGTATCCAGAGCTAAACCGGCCCTTGTGGTTATGCGGATAGATTTCAAAGTGAATCAAGAAAATAATCAAGTCCCGGTTTGATCAAGATTACAAACCGGCCCTTGGGGGCTACAAGGACTAATATACTGGTGATAAGGAAAGGAGTGAGTTACCTCAAACTTGTCCCTCATTAATTTGACCAGGCCAGCTTCATAGTCACGGCCATCGTAAAGCGGTTCAAATATCCGTAATGAAGGTCTTGGGCGCTTAAGCGCATATGTTTCCAGCTCGACATCCCATTTTCCTTTATTCAAAGTGGAAGAATCCTCTTTCACAGTATGCCGGGTTAAGGTTGCAGGATTCCCCGGTTCAGAGCGGCCCATACCAGTAATCACAACGTCAGCGTCTTTCGACTCGACGGATTGTGTGGGCACGGCTGTTTTAGTAGGACTGCGAGGCTTCTCAAGCCGGACGGTGCTGGCAGGTGCATCAGCAGAGGTTGAAACATTGACAGGCCTCTCTTCAGGAATAACCTCCTCTTGAACCGGAGGGTCATTGGGAATGTCTTCAGAGGCGAAATTTTCAAGATCCGCGCCTTCATGATCCGCGGCAGCCTCTTCAACTGCTTTGTCAAAGCGGCCTTCTTGCTGGGTTTCGCTTGGTTCAAGAGACAAAGAGTCAGGAAAAAGGCATATCCATTACAGAAGATATCAGAAAGCATATGGCCGTTTTGACTTACCCGGCGGCTATTTTCAACGGTGGTAGCTGAGTAGCTGAAGATTCGCCAGAGGATGAATGGGAAGTAACCTGATAATCGGAGTCGGACGGATTAAGAGGTTGACGGAAGAAACCCGCTTTGGAATTTAAAGCAATAAAAAGGTCGGAAACCTTGGTGCGGCGCTTTCGAACCGGGCTGTTTGGTAAACCGGCAGAGGTAACTACCTGGCCACTGTGCCGGGTTGTGCGGCGAGCTTGATGTTGCTGTGTCTTCATAGGAAATTTGGGATCCAAGTAAGCAAGAGGGTGAGAAAAATTAACTTTCCGGTTTGCCTGGCGAAATTTTGGTAAAGGCAAATTTGTTGAATCGAAGAAAGAATAGTTACCTCAAGAAATCCTGCGTTGTTGGCTTCAAAGATCATCCCGACAAGCATCATCATCAATAAGGCGTAAAAAGCAAGCCAAGAGAATCAAGTTCCGGATTACCCACATCATCGTCAATAGCCGGGTCAGATGAAGCAGTGGTCTTTCTCTTGTGGGCTGATTTCTTGACAACTTTTGTTTTGGGCCGGTTTGGCCGCCCAAATTTTATCCGCTTTGTCTTGGGAAAGTTTCTTGCTCCAAAACGGATTATCACCCCGATCGAAATAATTAAATATTGGATACATGAAGCAATAACAGGTTTAATGATGAAGCAATCGAGACTTACCGCAGTGGTTTGTTGGTGGTGCAAGAAGGGCCAAACCGGTTTGAGCACGAGATGTTCGGTTCATTCAACATTCTTCTTCTCGAGTCCAGAATTTCATCATCGAAAGTTCAAGTTTTGTGTGTCGGAGTGGGTCGTCGACGCTGCCGGTATATTGACACATCAAACCGAACGCCGCTCAACGGCAAGATGCCCCAAGATAACCAAAGAGCGTGCAAGATCAAACAACAAACCGCTGGCCATAAAGGCTCGGAGCTTGGACAATTCGGGCATATTTGCTTCTCTTTGGCGCTTAATCTTTGAGGAAAGGGATGAGTATTGCTTAGCCGCCTCGACGAAAGCCGTAAGGGATTTTCACCCTCGTGAGAAGTATCCTTGCAGTAAAACCAGGTCGCATTCCATTCTTTGGGGTGAGTATGGAGTTTGACGTGGGGATACGTGATTTCCTTCCTTTTCTGAATGGCCATACCGCCCAATTCTGTATTGGGTCCGTCGGTGAATTCGGTGCGACGGTTTAGATGGAAGAGATCTCTAAACAGTTCAACAGAAGGTTCCTCTTGCAGATATGCTTCAGATAGCACTTGAAAGTGGCATAAGTTGGTAACGGAATTGGGGCCAATGTCTTGGGGACGGAGCTGAAAATTGGCCAACACGTCCCGGTAAAATTTTGAACCGGGCGGTTTGAAGCCCCGCCAGTGATCCGCAAAACCACAACTTCCCCTTCCTGAGGTGTGGGAGGACATTCCTCTCCAGGAACCCTCCAATGGACTGTATCTTTATCATCTAAAGCGCCAATCGATACCAGTTCATTCAGCTGTGACTCGGAGACGCGGGAAGGAACCCAGTTGCATTCATACACTTGTTTGGCCACGATAAGATCTACAAAAGTAACGGATCCGGTTCAAAGAGCGTGCTTGTCACAAAGTGATTTATCTAAGTTATGATAAACCGGAGGCAGTGTTTATAAATCGGTTCATTGTGATATGATGTCAGATGAGCTCTGGCGGTTCAACAAGGGGACTAATGGTGTGCCTGTGCCGGTTTAGGAGTTTTTTCTTATGGTGAGTTAAACCGCCTAATCTAGGCCTTGGAGATAATTGAAGCTATGGACAGTTTACAGAAACAAGTTTCACAAGATCCCATGATTACTACGGATCAAACGCGGGTTTTCAAAAAACAGGAAATATTTCGTGGAGGTAAAGAAGAAAACAGAAGTGGACCATGAGGCAGATATATATGCAGAAGATCCATGGGATTAAAATAAGAAAGTACAGCGGATGCGCAGGAGTCACTATTAGTACGTAACAGATTCACGCTGGGTTCAAAGTTAAAAGGATGAACAGGAACGCACGAAGAACACGGTATGAAGCTGGAACCCTAAAAACAGATCTAAGTACAGAACAGATTTAAAAAGGAGAAGAAGCTTACCGGGAATGGAGAAGATGCGGGAAGAGGCCGCAGTGTTCTGATACGTTCAGGTTGATGCAGCGGCCTAGGACGAAGCAGAGGTCGATGACAATGGCGGAGCTCCAAGAGCAGCGGCGCGAGGAAGACGAAGAAAAGGAAGCGAAGGGAGGAAAGAAATGACCCTTCGATCCTATTTATAAGGCAGCAAAGCTAGGTCAAGCGCGTGGATCCAGGGACTGCAATTAAAGAAGGCGTTACAAAGGATCAAATTTCAGGATGACATCATGCCGGTTTACAAGAACTGTAGCAGCGACGCCATGCCGTTTACAAAGGACTGTAAGCAGCGATGACATGGCGATTCACCAAACAAAAGAAGATGTCCAAGATACAAGCTTTGTGAAGGATTGACATGAACCAGTTCAAATCAATCTGGGGCCTAATGTTGGGGATATTACCACTAGGTGTAAACCGCCAGCTTGGGCCGGATTAACTCCGTTAGTGGTATAAGCAGAAAGGCCCAAGGCCTATAGTCGGTTTAGAGCTTGTAGCCGTAAACCGCCTGATGTATAACTTGTATTGTAAGTTAGAATAGAGAGATACCAACCGGGATACGACTATGAACCGTTGGGACTCTATGAACCGACGGGCGCCACTGTGTATATAAGGGACGACTCGCGACGGTTCAAGGGACAGATAACCACAACTCGAGCCTAGGCGAAGCTTGTTTGCTCCTAGCCATCGAGACTACATCAATTCCATCACAACTAGACGTAGGCTTTTACCTTCATCGAAGGGGCGAACTAGTATAAAACCCTTGTGTCTTTGTGTCCGCTTAACCCCGCAAGTAAACCCGTAGCGATGGCTCCACGACTAAGTCCTTACACTAGGACATCCGCCGTGACAAATCCACGACACTTGGTCCATTCGCGACAAAGTCAGCCAAAACTTGTGACTTTATAGCTCACGAGGTTTGTAGGTTATATCAAATGGTAAGAGCTCAATGGCCCATTTTGCAATCTTGCCCGCTATGTCATGTTGTTTATAATGTCATTAAGTGGTACTGGAGGCCATCGTTATCGAACACTCTTGAAAGTAGTGTCGTAGCTTTCGGATGCTATGAACACCGTGACACGCTATCTTTTGATAGTGCGGTAACGGACTTGCAGGGGTTAACACAAAGGATACGTAGTACACTCGGTTTTTGAAGAGGGAATTTATGCCCTTCGCGTCTCTCGCTCGACGACGAGTACCGCGCCATAACTTGATGTGTTGCTGCGATGTATAACAACATTGGTTCGCCCAGGTTGGGCGCAGCTAGGACCGGATTTGTTGCCAATATGGCCTTTATTTCTTCGAGCCCGCAAAGGCAGCATCCGCCCACTGGTGTTTGGTGCGCCTAAGGAGGCGATAGAGGGCGATGCCTTTTCTTCCAAGCGGGAGATAAAGAGGCTTAAAGCTGCCACGCATCCAGTCAATTTTTGTATCTGTTTGAGGTCTTTTGGAATATCCAACTGTGACAGAGCTCGGATCTTGGCCGGGTTTGCTTCAATTCCTCTATCGGATACAATGAAGCCCAGCAGCTTTTCGGCCGTACCCAAAACGATTTTTCCCGATTCAGCTTGATGTCATATGCTCTGAGGTTGTCGAATGTGAGCCTCAAGTCGTCTACTAAAGTTTCGATGTGTTTGGTTTTGACGACTACGTCGTCTACGTATGCCTCTACTGTTTTGCCGATCTGGATCGCCAGACATGTTTGGATCATGCGCTGATATGTTGCGCCGCGCGCTTTTAAGTCCAAGGGCATCGTGTTGAAGCAGAATGGTCCATATGGAGTGATGAATGCCGCGCGCTTGGTTCGCTTCCGCCATCTTGATTTGATGGTAGCCGAGTATGCGCCGAGGAAGCACAATGAATCGTGTCCTGCAGTAGCATCGATTATTTGGTCGATGTGGGGGAGGGGGAAGGGATCCTTTGGGCAAGCCTTATTGAGATCTTTAAAATCGACGATAGGCGCCAGGATTTGTCCTTCTTGGTACCATTACCAGATTTGCTAGCCAATCCGGATGTTTGATATCTCCGATGAATCCGCTTCCAATAGTTTGGCTAGCTCTTCTCCCATTGCCTGTCTTTTGGGTTCGAAAATCGTCAAGAGCCTGCTTGATCGGCTTGAATCCTTTAGGATGTTTAGGCTGTGTTCTCGCCAATCTGGGGGATTCCGGCATATCCGAGGGGTGCCAGCGAAGATGTCCCAATTTTCCCGGCGAATTTCGCAAAGGCGCGCCTACATCGGGTTCAACTGTGCCCGATGGAGGCCATCTTTGTTGGGTCCGCGGTGGACCTGGAATTTTACTATTTCATCTGCTGGTTTAAAAGAGGTGTACTTGGATCTCTTATCGAGTATCACATCGCCCCTATTCACCGTAGAGCGCAGCGGGTGAGTTCTTCTGCCGCTAGGGCTTTGGATAGTGCCTCCGTGGCTAGTGCGGCTGTCTTGTTTTCGCGCGAGTGCTAAATCCGATCACTAACGAGAGTGATTATTCCGCCGCCCGTGCATTTTGAGCTTCATGTACCCGTAATGGGGTACCGCTTGAAAATTGTAAATGCCTCTCGCCCTAATATAGCGTGATATCCTCTGCTGAACGGGCCACTTGGAATGTGACTTCTTCGATCTATAATTGTCCGCGAGCCGAGCACCACATCGAGTGTGATTTTTCCGTGCAGCGCTTCCGGCTAGGGATTATTCTCCAAGGTTGTGCTGCTTCGCTCAATACGGTTCCATCTATTTCCATTTTTGAAGAGTTTCCTCGTAGATGAGGTTTAATCCGCTGCCGCCGTCCATGAGGACCTTTGTAATTCAAAGCCGCCCACTATTGGACTAAGTACCAAAGGCGGCTGGTGCTCGGGCTGTTCGAATTTAGGTTCGCTCGCTGGCGTTGAAGGTGATGGCTAGGCTTCGCGTGGCTGATTCTTCGCTTCCGCATATTATTTGATGCGAAGGTCTCAAGATCGTTGATACCATACCGGTATTGTTGGAGTGGTTTTCCGGGCTAGAAGCTCTTCGCCACTTTTGGCCACCTGCCGTAATATCCAACATGCTCAAGTCTGTGTTGGGACGGCGCCTCTGATCGTGAAGTTTACAGGTCCGCCGAGCCATCCCTCCAAGACGTTCCGCGCCCTCTATGGGGTTTTTGCTTTTTGGTTTTGTATCCGGGCCCGAGTGTGATGCACCCTTTGTTGCGGACTAGGGTTGTATTCGGGGCCGGATTGTCCCAAAATTGGTTTTCGGTTTTCCGGAAACTCTCCATCGCACAGTACTTTCGTACTATTTACGCCAGATCGGCGAAGCGTGTAATTTCCCAACGGCTGATGGCGTTCAGTATTCCCTTGTCCGTGCAATTATTGCAAAAGATTGAGATTGCGTTTTCCTCTCGGCAAGCCTTTATCCCGTCCATAACCAGGAGGAATCTGGCCCAGTAGTGATGTACTGTTTCGGCGGGCTCTTGCCGTATTAGAGATAGATCGCATATGTCTGGGCGGGTGGGTGGAGTAAAATCCGGAACCCAACCCCTCTCAGGGCTTGAAGGCCGTGAAATTTCCAAATTTGGAAGCTTGGATTGCTGGACGTTGTCCAACGAGTCCGGTCCGATGCCTGACTTTAAGTTTAGTGCTTGATCGAAGTCCGTTCCTCCGCGGAAATCCGGCATGGAGGGTTCGGGAGCCCGGACATGACTAGTTTTCAATACAGGAGAAGAGTCGCCGCATTGTTCCTCTACCACTTTGACGTGGTGGGTGACCTGGGGAGAATTAATCTCTCTTAGATCGGTTTTAAGCCCAATCTGATTGTAGTCCGTAGCGACTCCCAGGGCGGCGATGCGATCCAAGAGCTCATTGACAGATGAGAGCTCTGTTGGATCCAGCCGCTCGGCAAGTTCCGAGCTGACGTGAAGATTGCTTTTGACGACTTGAGAAGTCATTGTCGAAGCAGTGGCCGGACAGGCGGTCATAAGGAAACCACCTAGCCGGATAGTTTGGCCTGCGGCCAAGGCCACTTTGGCGAAAATACCGTCCTTGAAGACGGGTGGAGCCATCCTTCCTATCGACGACGGCACAGAGGAACTCTCAATGAAAGCACCAATGTCGGTGTCAAAACCGGCGGATCTCGGGTAGGGGGTCCCGAACTGTGCGTCTAGGCGGATGGTAACAGGAGACGAGGGACACAATGTTTTACCCAGGTTCGGGCCCTCTTGATGGAGGTAAAACCCTACATCCTGCTTGATTAATATTGATGATATGGGTAGTACAAGAGTGGATCTACCACGAGATCAAGGAGGCTAAACCCTAGAAGCTAGCCTATGGTATGATTGTTGTAATGGAGGTTATGTCCTACAGACTAAAGCCCTCTGTTTTATATAGACACCGGAGAGGGCTAGGGTATCAGGACCCCGACTCAATGTCACATCGATCTAGCATGTAACACCTCATATCACTTTGCCGCCTCACGCACGGTATTCCCACGGGTGTCGCCTTACCTTTGCCCGGGACCGTTTGCGCCTTTTGGCACACGATATGATAGTGTCGCTAGCATCCATATGATAAGGAGCCTGGGCTGACATGGCTAGTCGTAAACCCAAAGTGGCACAAACTTACAGGACAGACATCCATGACCCAAAGATCGAACGTGTCGGTCATCACGAAAGTGAATCCAGTGCTGTAGCACTGGGCTAGCAGGACTCGTGAACCGGGGTGTAGCGGCTAACAGACTCCGTACTAATGCGTGACATTTCCCGAAGGATGTATACAGAAAAAAGAAGGACACATGCCAGCCAATAAGCAGTGTTCGGAGCAAGAGTAAGCTACCATGGCTCGGTGGAAACACTAGGAGACATTTCCAGTAAGAGAGGCTACTAAAGATAAACAACTAGATAGTCAGATCCCACACATACCAAGCATTTCAATAACATACACACAATATGCTCGATATGTGCAAATACAACATGGCATCACAACATGACTCTACGACTCAAGTATGTATTCATTAGGCTCCGAGGAGCGAGATATTACAGACATGGGTCTCATGACCCAACATTGAGAGCATACAAGTCAAAACACAAGCGGAAGCTAATATGTCTGAGTACAGACATCTACAAATGAAAAAGGCTTAGAAGCCTGACTATCTACCAGATCCTGCCGAGGGCACAAGATCGTAGCTGAGGTATCAAGCTAAACGTCGAAGTCCACGCGGAACTACTAGCGAGACCGAGGTCTCTCTGCAAAAACATAAAATAGGCAAACGTGAGTACAAATGTACCAAACAAGACTTACATCAGAACTAACTACATATGCATCATTATCAACAAAGGGATGGTGGGGTTTAATCGCAGCAAGCCAGCTTTGACTCAGCTGGCTATCCTAAACTACGATCGCAAGTAACTCTTTTGATTTGGCGCTACGAGTCCACATATTCACCATATCAATACACCACTATGGATCCGCCTCCGCCTCCCTACGAGAACGCCATCCATAGCACTCACACTTATCTTGCGATTTTGGAGTATCCACTTTCACTTGTCTATGAACTGCAGCAACCCAAAAGTCCTTTATCATGGACACAGCTATTCAATAGATGATGTTAACCCTGCAGGGGTGTACTTCTTCACACACGCTCACCACTTACCGCCGCCATACACGACATGTACTCGAGAACCTTCAAGCGGAAGCCCAACGTGGGTGTCGGCCACGGCCTACCTAAACATTCAAGTCTCTAGTCCAGTTTATCGCCTATTCGGTTCCATCCATGAGGAGATCCGCCAGAGTGTCGCCACAGCCCCAAACGATGTGAGCAGGGTTCCCGAGACACCAAACGGGCGCCAGCACACCGTGCCACCGCGGGCACGTCAACAGCCACGCTACCGGTCAACACCGACGCAGGGGTCGGTCAACGCGGACGGGCAAAGTCAAAGTGACAGGTGGGGCCCGTGACGTTAGCACTAATCTAAACAGAAATTAAACTAACCTAAACAGGCATAGGGGCCCACATGGCAGTGGCCCTGGGGTGTTTAGCGTGGTCATTAGGGCTAACTAAAACAACGCCACGTCAGCTGCCGGCGTTTAACCGCAGGCGACCTCAGATCGCGGCGGCGTCCGCGGCGGGATTGCGCTACAGGCCACGGTTTGAGGCGAGGTTTGCTCCTACGGCTTCCTGACGTTCTCGCGCATCTAGTGGTGGTAGCGGCAGCAGCTGGGATGGTCGGGGTTGACGGCGGCGAGCACTTCCGCGGTGGCCGGAGTTCGGCAACAACGGTGTGGGTGGTGCGAGGCACGGGAGGAACCATGGACAGTCGTGTTCGACTCGCAGGAGTGCGGTGAGCTCAGTGGTAAGCTCGGACGCGTGCTTGCACGGCCGTAGCCGCGGTGGCGACATGGCTGGCGGCGAGGAGCAATCGGCTCCGATGGCCATGGTGGCTAGAAGGCGCAGACGAGCATGGGGAGAGAGGAGAAAGAGGCGTGGGCTCACGGAGAATCCGGTAGAGGCAACGGCGAGGCCGGGGAGGGACTGGAGCTCGCGAATCCCCGAAGAGTTCGCCGGCGGCCAGAGGTTGAAGACGATGCCGTGGAAGACGCTGCAGGGCTTCCAGCGGGGCGCGGCTGGGTGGAGAGGAAGGGGGCGTCACGGCGGAGCTCGGGGGAGCGTCGGAGGGGCTCGGAGATGGCTGTGGCCGTGGGGGAGCACGTCGGCGGGGACGCGGCTGCGTCGGCCATGGCGTTGAGGAAGCGAGGGAGAGAGCAGGGGGAGAGTAAGGTGTCGGATGGACCGGGGCGACACCGGGGGGCGTTCGCGGCGTCGAAGCGGTGACCAGGTGATGCAGACGAGCAGGGTGGTGGCGTGGCGAGCTCGGGCGCGTGCGCCGTGTCCCTCCTCTTCCTATTGGCAGAGGTAGGCGATGACTTGCACGGCTGCCTGATCTTTGGCCGCCGATGGCTGCATAGGAGCTGGGCCGTCCAGTGAGTACTTGTTCTTTTGAAATTTTCGCTCGCTTTCCCTTTTGTTTTATTTTGCCACTGCTTCAAATTCAAAATAATTTCAAATAAGGTTAAACATTCTGAAATATTTTATGTTACCTCTCTAGACTATTCCAAAAGTACATAAAACATTTCAAAGCATTTGAAAATATATTCATTATATATTATGAATATATCCCCAAATTCAAATAGATTATTGATTTAAATTCAGAGACCAAATAATTCCTTAAAAATGATCCAGAATTTTGGTTTGATATGTAACTCTTGCCAAAATTCACAAAACTATTTTTAGGGCATTTTGGATTCACAGAATGCAATTTAAGGGTGCTTGCCCTTCTTTTAATTAGATTTCTGAGGTTTCAACAATCCTCAATTCAAGTTTCAGAAATTTAGACATGATGCAGGATGCTCTCAAATGCAACTAATACAAGCAAAGTCTAGGGTTGTGACAACTCACCCCCACTAAACAAGAATCTCGTCCCGAGATTCAAGATGTGAGGTAAGAAGACAAGGGGACATAAACTAATAACATGAGCTCCAAGATCCAACTGTCTTCTCGAGGTGTTGATCTGTTGACTCAAAACAATCTTGACGTCTTTGCTTGCAAGGTCTTCATCCAACATGACAACAAGAGGAAAAGAAGAGTTTTAGAAGAATCGATCTTCTTGAGGTTCGAGCAACTTAGGATCATCTCAATGATCACAAGATCAACTCACAGAATGAGACATAGAAACATCTCTGGAGCTGAGAGGCAAGACATGCATCAGGAAGGACAGAAGACATAATTTGACGAGGGTTTCAAAGTAGCGAGGAAACAATTACTATGATCCATAACGGGGCACCTTGGGAGAGATGACTCGTAGAAATATTCCCTTAAGTGGCAAAAGAATTACCTTTGATTCGGAGATCATCGAAACTCTTTATACCAGCCTAAGGCAATTCTCGAGCGATCGTTAGGAGGGGGTCGGTAGAATGGCATGCCCGGATTAAAATGGATGATGTGGATTACCTTGTTGAAAACAACACAAGGGATGATTTTAGTAACTGAGGAGAAGCTCAACGGTAGAGAGTGAGTCTACTATTTGAAAGGTTATAACATAACCGAGGAAACTGAGAGCAATCCCAGTTAGTGTCGATGATAACACCTAGTGCTTGTGCGTGCTCTCAAGAACTTGAGCATTTCCATATTCATCAAGGTTTACCAATCTCCGTGTCAAGGATCCTGGCAACACAACATACTACCATAATGAATAATGATGGATGATGCAGTTGCAAAGGAAGATAACACCTTCTCAGATTTCACCTTAGCGAAACCAAGGGGATAAAATCTGGATGATCGACCGAGAGACATTTAGCACTCCGCTTCTAATGTTCTCCTTGACGTGCTAGCATATCCCATACGTTGATATGGTTTAATATCTAGAACATCAAGTAAAAGGTCGGACTTCAGGAGCTCAAGAATCCATAAGGAACAACTACTAGAATAAATTCTACGGGATCCTTATGGGGAGGTGGCCAACTTTAATCAAGATACTACAATAATAGGTATTCCGACTGGGTGTGTTGGCCACGACATCCACTTTACCGATTACAGTGAGACCATTATTATCATTCTTGGAAACGTTCCAACCATCATATCTGCCCGAGATTCAGATCTGGTTGGTGTTAGGATATTCCAGACTCATCAAGTCTAGAAAGAAAAATGAAAGTTTGCAACACAAATCGACGAGATGACGTTGCGAGATTCTCGGGAAATGAACTACGATAGCAAGCTCCAAAACATGAGCTGGTTCTGCTACAAACCTGTGAACACGCTGTCCCAGACAAGCATGACCACGTAGTAGGCTTATAATAAAACACTACCGAGTTCAGATGGGGAACCATCATCAAGGATAACGAAGTCCTTGCATATGGCATGCTCTTAAGAAGGAGCTTCTTCTCCTTGAATAAATCAGTTAGTGGCTTGGTGTGCTAGGAACACATATGGGGTGGAGGTAATTAATCTACCAAACCATAGAATACTTCGCACATATGCATGACTGATTTGGGATGATCCCAAGGGGAACAAAACAAACCTTTCTCGAACTCACGGCAGCAACTTGCATCAAATGCACATGAATTAGAGGAAGTCACTTCTTCCTTTCAGGCATATGCTTCATGAGTTAGCACGAAGAAATGCTTTCAAAAGTTTCCAATACTAGCTTAATGTTTAACAAGATTATGGAGAAGATAAATATGTTGTCGATGGGCTCAACAACAGTTCATCCAGTTTCCATATAAATGGAATTCCACAGTTATGTGAACACGGTGATAGCATTGGTCAGAACAAAAGATATAATGGTGTATGCTCGAGGAAAATTCACGAGTAAGACAACATTACGAACATCATTGGTTCTGATTTGATTTGAGAATAGCCCACACTCAAATCAAAGTTTGGGCAAGACAATAGGTCCAACAATTGATCACCGAGATCAACCGACGAAGATATCATCTTTCTTCAACACATATACAAGATATCCCTTAACATGAGCTAAGTCGGACAAGCTTTTATCTTACAACTCTCCAAGTTGTTGTTTGGCTTAACCAACTAGCTCAGGGGTATCCAACATGGATTCTTGGAGAAAGGGTGGTTTACAGGAATAAACCAACTTGATCACGAACTCAACATAGCGGTCAGGTGACGACCTGGTGATACTTCCGAGAAGATATTCGGAAAATCACGAACCACCGATATGTTACTAAGCTCGAGAATTACCTTGCTTTTCAGGGCAAGACGATATGATCACAAGAGCGAGGGATTGGCACAATCCTAACTCATTGATCGAAGAGTGCACCGAAAATAAGGACTAGGTAGCACGATCTATCTTAGAATGATGGTTCAAAAGCCAACACGCTAAGAGTGACAACATTATCCATTTACTACCAAGCAACGAGGTTGCTAGGAGTATCAATTTCACACATCACAATTCACTTGTCGGCATTCCGGTTACATCAACACGGGACCGAGGAATGAATAATGATAGCGAGAAGTATCACTACGTCAAGAATTCATGAGAAATGGTGCAATTCTCATGACAATCTGGACATAAAGACGGTAATACTTCAGGGTAGAACAGAATCAAAAGCTGGATTGGCATTTGATTTGCGGATTACAACTGCTTTGACCCAATCCTAGAAATGAATGAGGTACTAGAGTTTGTTTCTCCTAGTCATTCTGGAATAGAATGGCTTGACGGACCACAAGAATAATAAGCATCGATGAGCTCGAGTGCACAACTACTCTTGTCTATCAATTGATAGACGAGGGTCAGGACACAACTAAAGATAACAACTCAAAGGAACATATAACTTTCTGAGTTGTGGATGCATAGATTAGTATGTCGAGCGTAGATCAACATTTCTTCCGGATAACCCATGCGGAAAGGGTAGAACTGGCAGATTCACAATTATGAATGGAGAACTCCTCAAGAGTACTCGATTGTGATCCTTCGATACAATGAGGAACTTCGCCATAAGCGTTCATAGTATTTGGAAGAAGGAAATACCACGCACTCGAGGACTAACGCAAAGGTTACTAATAACCTAAAGGAACTAGCAAACACTATCAACATGAAGTAAGTAGGGTGAATCTCGGTTCAAAACCCGGAGTAGAATACCTACTAACTAAATTGCATCACGGATGCTTCGAATAAAGGCTTAATCCTCACATCGGGACACAAATCATGGCTAGATTACTAGATGATCCCCTAAGACACCTAGGGTCATAATAATAGCTCCAACATATATGTCAAGGCAATAAATTACCTCAAGGCACCGGTTAGTGTGCTTATTCTGACCATAAAGGACATCGGGAATGGAAAGAAAGGATTTTCAAATGCATCAGATTATTTAGAAACCTGGGATGACTCGGACAGCATAACGGCTGTAAATGCTTAAAAGGATTGGAGACATGCTACAAGAATGGTGGCATAGCCACTCAGAAGCACAATATCAAGGTTCCGAGATCAACAGTCATGAACATACGAAAGTAGTAAAACTGAGCCGAGATTTGAAACTAACAATTCTATAAGTCTCTAACATAGTAACTCATCATCCTAGTAGATAGATAAGAAGGCCTAGCTCTTAATCCCCGTAGAAGAGAAGAGGATGACTCAGATCAGAAGGCCATGAGGTATAAGGAGTAAAAAGAGCCTTACGTTCCCTTCCCACAATCAATTCCCTTACATAACTAAAGCATTTCTAGACACAACTTCACCAGTTTGGCTTGGTAATCCCACAGCAAATCAAGCTCGATACCAAAGCTGTCAGACCCGACTCAATGTCACATCGATCTAGCATGTAACACCTCATATCACTTTGCGGCCTCACGCACGGTATTCCCACGGTGTCGCCTTACCTTTGCCGGGACCGCTTATGCCTTTTGGCACACGATATGATAGTGTCGCTAGCATCCATATGATAAGGAGCCCGGCTGACATGGCTAGTCGAAACCCAAAGTGGCACAAACTTACAGGACAGCATCCATGACCCAAAGATCGAACGTGTCGGTCATCGCGAGTGAATCCAGTCTGTAGCACTGGGCTAGCAGGACTCGTGAACAGGGCAGAAGCGGGCTAACAGACTCCGGTACTCAACGCGTGACATTTCCCGGCGCGCATACACAGAACGAAGAAGGACACATGCCGCCAGCCTAAGTGTTCAAGCAAGAGCAAGCTACCATGGCTCGGTGGAAACACTAGGAGACATTTCCCAAGAAGAGAGGCTACTAAAGATAAACAACTAGATAGTCGATCCCACACATACCAAGCATTTCAATAACATACACACAATATGCTCGATATGTGCAAATACAACATGGCATCACAACATGACTCTACGACTCAAGTATGTATTCATTAGGCTCCGAGGAGCGAGATATTACAGACATGGGTCTCATGACCCAACATTCAGAGCATACAAGTCAAAACACAAGCGGAAGCTAATATGTCCGAGTACGTACATCTACAAATGAAAAAGGCTTAGAAGCCCGACTATCTACTGAGATCTGCCGAGGGCACAAGATCGTAGCTGAGGTATCAAGCTAAACGTCAAGTCCACGCTGAACTACTAGCGAGACCGAGGTCTCTCTCAAAAAACATAAAATAGGCAAACGTGAGTACAAATGTACCCAGAAGACTTACATCAGAACTAACTACATATGCATCATTATCAACAAAGGGATGGTGGGGTTTAACTGCAGCAAGCCAGCTTTGACTCGGTGGCTATCCTAAACTACGACTACAAGTAACTCTTTTGAGGTGGCGCACACGAGTCCACATATTCACCATATCAATACACCACTATGGATCCGCTTCCGTCTCCCTACGAGAACGCCATCCATAGCACTCACACTTATCTTGCGATTTTAGAGTATCCACTTTCACTTGTCTATGAACTGCACAGCAACCCGTAAGTCCTTTATCGCGACACGGCTATTCAATAGATGATGTTAACCCCGCAGGGTGTACTTCTTCACACACGCTCACCACTTACCGCCGCTTACACGACATGTACTGCAACCTTCAAGCGGAAGCCCAACGTGGGTGTCGGCCACGGCCTACCTAAACATTCAAGTCTCTAGTCCAGGTTTATCGCCTATTCGGTTCCATCCATGAGGAGATCCACCGAGTTTCGCCACAGCCCCAAACGATGCGGCGCAGGTTCCCGAGACACCAAACGGGTGCCGTACACCGTGCACGTGCCTACCGTGATCATAGCCCACCCTTCGGTCATTACTACGACGGCCTCCAAAGATACTACAAACACCGTAAACTACTTGCAACTCCCGGACCAAGGACAAGGGTGATTAAGAAGCCGAGAGGGTCCATTGGTTTCGGCCCAATGCGTCGTAGTAGCTGAATCATGGATCACCAACACGTAACTCAGTTCCTCGAGGACGGCTACAATGAGACAACCCACCATGTACTCCTACATGGCCTCTCACCGCTACCTTTACCAAATCGTGTTCACACACTTTGCTCACACATACAAGAGGACATGTTCACACACCTCCGATTCATCCTCGATGAATCGGACTGACTCAACTCTAAGCAAGAGCAGTGCATGACAAACAAGCATGAATGAGTAGGCACAACAGGCTCAAACAACTCCTACTCATGCTAGTGGGTATCATCTATTTATGTGGAATGACAGGTCATGCAAAGGATAAAGGGGTTCAGCTACCGTAACAAGTAACAGATGAATCGTTGTTGTCCTAATGCAGTAAAAGAGAGTAGGAGCGGGAGAGTGGGATTGTATCGGAATGAACAAGGGGGTTTTGCTTGCCTGGCACTTCTGAAGATAATATAGCTCTTCATCAGTGTCATCGATCTCATCGTCGAAACCACGTCTATCGAGAGGGGACAAATACCGGCAACAGAGAAGAAACACAATCAATGCAATGCACAATATGATGCATGATCATGACATGGTAAAATGATGTGGTTTGAGCTAATGCAACTAGCAGCAGGTTAAATGGAGTTGGTTTGAATCCAAGATTCAAATTCAAACTCCATATGTGAAGGTTTAAATGCCATTTATAAGACTTGTGCTAAACAGCAGCTATAAGTTGTTCTAACATGCATGAAAATGGTACAGATGGATAGATTGGATTTTTCTGATCATTTTTCATATATAATTTGTTTCATTTGGAGTTACGGTTGATTTTATATGATTTTTAGAAGTTTAGACTCTTTTCTGGAATTTCATGTTAAAGAATAATTCCAGTAATTGAATTAATGCGTCAGCATTAGGTCATGCTGACCTCAGCAGGTCAACAGGCGGGTCCAGGTCAAACCTGACGTGTGGGATCCACACATCAGTGGCACAGGCTAGTTTGGGTGGATGACAAGTGGGCCTACTCCACAGCCACGTCAGCCGGGTCAACACTGACGTGTGGGGTCGGTCAACGCGTGACGTGGCAAAGTCAAAGTGACAGGTGGGGCCCGTGACGTTAGCACTAATCTAAACAGAAATTAAACTAACCTAAACAGGCACAGGGGCCCACATGGCAGTGGCTCTGGGGTGTTTAGCGTGGTCATTAGGGCTAACTAAAACAGCGCCACGTCAGCTGCCGGCGTTTAACCGCCGACGACCTCAGATCGCGGCGGCGTCCGCGTCGGGATTGCGCTACAGGCCACGGTTTGAGGCGGGGTTTGCTCCTATGGCTTCCTGACGTTCTCGCGCATCTAGTGGTGGTAGCGGCAGCAGCTGGGATGGCCGGGGTTGACGGCGGCGAGTACTTCCGCGGCGGCCGGAGTTCGGCAACAACGGTGTGGGTGGTGCGAGGCACGGGAGGAACCATGGACAGTCGTGTTTGACTCGCGGGAGTGCGGTGAGCTCAGTTGTAAGCTCGGACGCGTGCTTGCACGGTCGTAGCCGCGGTGGCGACATGGCCGGCGGCGAGGAGCAATCGGCTCCGATGGCCATGGTGGCTAGAAGGCGCGGACGAGCATGGGGAGAGAGGGGAAAGAGGCGTGGGCTCACGGAGAATCCGGTACAGGGAGCGGCGAGGCCGGGGAGGGACTGGAGCTCGCGAATCCCCGAAGAGTTCGCCGGCGGCCAGAGGTTGAAGACGATGCCGTGGACGACGCTGCAGGGCTTCCGGCGGGGCGCGGCTGGGTGGAGAGGAAGGGGGCATCACGGCGGAGCTCGGGGGCACGTCGGAGGGGCTCGGAGATGGCTGTGGCCGTGGGGGAGCTCGTCGGCGGGGACGCGGCTGCGTCGGCCATGGCGTTGAGGAAGTGAGGGAGAGAGCAGGGGGGAGAGTAAGGTGTCGGATGGACCGGGGCGACACCGGGGGGGTTTTCGCGGCGTCGAAGCGGTGACCAGGTGATGCAGACGAGCAGGGTGGTGGCGTGGAGAGCTCGAGCGCGTGCGCCGTGTCCCTCCTCTGCCTATTGGCAGAGGTAGGCGATGACTGCACGGGCCAGCACAGTGCTGGGCCGGCCAGTGGCTGCATAGGAGCTGGGCTGGTCCAGGTGAGTACTATTCTTTTTAAATTTTCTGTTCTGTTTCCCTTTTTATTTTATTTTGCCACTGTTTCAAATTCAAAATAATTTCAAGTAGTGCCAAACATTCTGAAATATTTTATGTTACCTCTCTGGACTATTCCAAAAGTACATAAAACATTTCAAAGCATTTGAAAATATATTCATTATATATTATGAATATATCCCCAAATTCAAATAGATTATTGATTTAAATTCAGAGACCAAATAATTCCTTAAAAATGTTCCAGAATTTTGGTTTGATATGTAACTCTTGCCAAAATTCACAAAACTATTTTTAGGGCATTTTGGATTCACAGAATGCAATTTAAAGGGTGCTTGCCCTTCTTTTAATTAGATTTTTGAGGTTTCAACAATCCTCAATTCAAGTTTCAAAAATTTAGACATGATGCAGGATGCTCTCAAATGCAACTAATACAAGCAAAGTCTAGGGTTGTGACATAGGGTTACACAGAGTCGGTTACAATGGTAGGAGATCTACATATCCGTATCGCCAAGCTTGCCATCCACGCCAAGGAAAGTCCCATCCAGACACGGGACGGAGTCTTCAATCTTGTATCTTCGTAGTCTTGGAGTCAGGCGGACGATGATAGTCCGGCTGTCCGGACAACCCCTAGTCCAGGACTCCCTCACCCACCGTAATACTTATGCTATCTTGAGAGAAGCCTCTAGTGAAACCTATGACCCCAGGGTCTATCTTTTATCATATAAGCTTTCAATCTACTTTTATTTGCATCTTTACTTTTTTGCTTCTATATTATAAAATACCAAAAATATATTCATCTTATCATACTATCTCTATCAGATCTCACTTTCGCAAGTGGCCGTGAAGGGAGTGACAACCCATTTATTGCGTTGGTTGCAGTTCTTTGTCTGCTTGTGTAGGTGCGTGACTTTTGAGGAGCCTCCTATTGGATTGATACCTTGGTTCTCAAAAACTGAGGGAAATACTTACGCTACTATTGCTGCATCACCCTTTCCTCTTCAAGGAAAACCAACGCAAGCTCAAGACGTTGCAGGGGGGAAACCGACTAGGAGTCCTAGTCCTAGTCGGCCCCCCTTTCCTTTCTTTCGGAAGGGGAAAAGGGAAGGATAGGGAGAGGGAGAGGGAGAAGGAAAGGGGGAGGGGTGCACCCCCTTCCCCTTGTCATATTCGGACAGCCCATGAGGGGAGGCGCCATCCCTTGCGGGCTCCCTCTCTCTCCCTATGGCGCATGTAGGCCCATTATTTCCCCGGGGGGTTCCGGTAACCCCTCAGTACCCCAAAAAACACCCGAATCATTCCGAAACCATTCCGGTGTCCGAATATCATCGTCCAATATATCAATATTTACCTCTCAACCATTTTGAGACTCCTCGTCATGTCCGTGATCTCATCCGGTACTCCAAACAATCTGCGGTCATCAAAGCACATCACTCATATACAAATCGTCATCGAACATTAAGCGTGCGGACCCTACGGGTTTGAGAACTATGTAGACATGACCGGGACACATCTCCGGTCAATAACCAATAGCGGAACCTGGATGCTCATATTGGTTCCTACATATTCTACGAAGATCTTTATCGGTCAAATCGCAATGACAACATATGTTATTCCCTTTGTCATCAGTGTGTTACTTGCCAGAGATTCGATCGTCGGTATCCTCATACCTAGTTCAATCTCGTTACCGGCAAGTCTCTTTACTCATTCTGTAATGCATCATCCCGTAACTAACTCATTAGTCACATTGCTTGCAAGGCTTATCATGATGTGCACTATCGAGAGGGCCCAGAGATACCTCTTCGATACTCGGAGTGACAAATCCTAATCTCGATCTATGCCAACCCAACAAACACCTTTGGAGGCACCTATAGAGCACCTTTATAATCACCCAGTTCGTTGTAACATTTGATAGCACACAAGGTGTTCCTCCGATATTCGGGAGTTGCATAATCTCATAGTCAAAGGAATATGTATAAGTCATGAAGAAAGCAATAGCAATAAAAATTAACGATCATTATGCTAAGCTAACGGATGGGTCTTGTCCATCACATCATTCTCCTAATGATGTGACCTCGTTAATCAAATGACAACACATGTCTATGATCAGGAAACTTAACCATCTTTGATTAACGAGCTAGTCAAGTAGAGGCATACTAGGGACACTATGTATTGTCTATGTATTCGCACATGTATCAAGTTTCCGGTTAATACAATTCTAGCATGAATAATAAACATTTATCATGATATAAGGAAATATAAATAACAACTTTATTATTGCCTTTAGGACATATTTCCTTCACTTCGTCCATTTTCTTGCGACGTTCTTTCTCCCCCGCTTGCCCGCATCGATGCCAACGTTGCCTCTGCGGTTCACCTGTAGCCTCCATCCCGCCGGCACCTCGCAGCATCCACCGACCTCATGCCCACTCCGATTTGCTCGCTAGTCGCCGCTATTGCCAGAATCAACCCATGTTGCCATCGCCGCCATCCCTTGGATGAATAAACTTGCCTCCGAGCTTGGTTTGTTCCAAAATAAGATAATGGACGACCAAGATGCCGTAGAGCACCCACCAAGGGTCGAGGAGCTAGGTGGGGCCATAGTCGCTGTCACGCCTGCAAAATCAAGGTCAGCGTAGTTCGACCACGGCGAGCTTGGACGGCGACCGACAAGTACGTTTTCTGGAGAACTTTCCTCCTACGAAGTCACCAGGTTGTCACGAAGGTCCTCCTACAACCCATAGCCTCGGCATCACATAATTCCGCCGGCCAAGGCTCTCACCTCCTCCGCTTGCAAAGTGTCCGATGAATTGACTATGTGTTTTTTTGCTTTTTTCATTGTGCTTTACTCTTTTTGCAATCAAATTTAACCTAGAGTATTTAAAAGTGTAGATGCAGAGGTTGAGAGAGATATTCTTCGACAAATCTTCATCAGATGATGAGGACGAACACGATGATGACTTCAAAATGGACATTGTCGTGATTGTTAACGAGGACATTCTGCTACCGAGACTAGGTTCACAATTCTGCCGCTTGTACCTCAATCAAGATAGAGCAAAGGGCGATAAGAAGCTTATGAAGCATCACAACTGTGATTTAGCACTCTCAAGGTCAAGGCGGGCACGATGGGCCTCGATCTCGGCTTTGTCTTCGTAGTTAGTGCATCTGGAGCGTCCATGGCCATCAGCATTGCAGGCTTTGACCTCGGACTCGGAGCATGACGTTGCGGGGACAAGGACCCAGCATCGGGCTTCAGACGTAGTGGAATCATCTTCTGGGGCAAGCTTGCACCACTAGGCGCCACTCGTCGGCTTCATATCTAGAGCGGACACGTGCCTCGAGCCTCTAGAGGCACCGGAGTGCCTGCCCCATTGATCGGTGCGTGACTGGACCTTAATTTTCCGCAAGCTTCAGGGAATGGATTCAAGTGGAGATCCAGCCGAAGCTTGGGTGTCCTCCAGGGACCAACGAAGAGCTAGCCGGACAGCTATCTCCTCCTCGTTCGAGCAAGGGGATGAGGTCCCAGTCTAGTGATCCGGAAGAGTCAGACTCAGATCCACTACCCGCCATGCCGAAAGTGGCTAGAGATCAACGAAGAGGAGCTCGGCGGAGCGGACTGAAAGTGGACTGAAGTAGCAAAAGGCTAGGGTTTAATCCAGGGTGCAATTAGGTAGGGGATATTAATTAGTGGGGTCGGGGTAGGCCGGTCCGACATGGCGGAGGGGCCCGGGCGTGTATCGGAAGTCCCAAGTCCTCCCTGAAGGAAATATGCCCTAGAGGCAATAATAAAGTTATTATTTATTTCCTCATATCATGATAAATGTTTATTATTCATGCTAGAATTGTATTAACTGGAAACATGATACATGTGTGAATACATAGACCAACATAACGTCACTCGTATGCCTCTACTTGACTAGCTCATTAATCAAAGATGGTTATGTTTCCTAACCATAGACATGTGTTGTCATTTGATTAATGGGATCACATCATTAGGAGAATGATGTGATTGACATGACCCATTCCGTTAGCCTAGCATTTGATCGTTTAGTATATTGCTAGTGCTTTCTTCATGACTTATACATGTTCCTGTAACTATGAGATTATGCAACTCCCGTTTACCGGAGGAACACTTTGGGTGCTACCAAACGTCACAATGTTACTGGGTGATTATAAAGGAGTACTACAGGTGTCTCCGAAGGTACATGTTGGGTTGGCGTATTTCGAGATTAGGTTTTGTCACTCCGATTGTCGGAGAGGTATCTCTGGGCCCTCTCGGTAATGCACATCACTATAAGACTTGCAAGCATTGTAGCTAATGAGTTAGTTACGGAGTGATGCATTACGTAACGAGTAAAGAGACTTTCCGGTAACGAGATTGAACTAGGTATTGGATACCGCGATCGAATCTCGGGCAAGTAACAAACCGATGACAAAGGGAACAACGATGTTGTTATGCGGTTTGACCGATAAAGATCTTCGAGAATATGTAGGAACCAATATGGGCATCCAGGTTCCGATATTGGTTATTGACCGAGAATAGTTCTAGGTCATGTCTACATAGTTCTCGAACCCGTAGGGTCCGCACGCTAACGCTACGATGACAGTTTTATTATGAGTATATAAGTTTTGATTTATCAAGTTTGTTCGCAGTCCCGTGTGATCACGGACATGACGAGGAGTCTCAAATGGTCGAGACATAAAGATTGATATATTGACGACTATATTCGGACACCGGAAGTGTTCCGGACGTTTTCGGAGAAAACCGGAGTGCCGGAGGGTTACCGGACCCCCGGGAGAAGTAATGGGCCTTATGGGCCTTAGTGGAGAGAGAGAGGGGCGGCCAGGGTGGGCCGCGTGCCCCCTCCACCTCTTGTCCGAATTGGACTAGGAGGGGGGGCGGCGCCCCCTCTTTCCTTCTCCCCTTCCCCCTTCCTTTCCCCCTCCTAGTAGGAGTAGGAAAGGGGGAGTCCTACTCCTACTAGGAGGAGGACTCCTACTCCTACTAGGAGGAGGACTCCTCCTCCTGGCGCGCCCTCTAGGGCCGGCCAGCCTCCCCCCTTGCTCCTTTATATACGAGGGCGGGGGGGCACCCTAGAACACACAAGTTGATCTTCAAGATCGTTCCTTAGCCGTGTGCAGTGCCCCCTCCACCATATTCCACCTCGGTCATATCGTCATGAGTTTAGGCGAAGCCTCGCGCCGGTAGAACATCATCATCGCACCACGCCACAGTCGATGGAACTCATCCCCGACACTTTGCTGGATCGGAGTCCGGGGATCGTCATCGAGCTGAACGTGTGCTGAACTCGGAGGTGCCGTACGTTCGGTACTTGGATTGGTCAGATCATGAAGACGTACGACTACATCAACCACGTTGTCATAACACTTCCGCTTACGGTCTACGAGGGTACGTGGACAATACTCTCCCCTCTCGTTGTTATGCCATCACCATGATCTTGCGTGTGCTTAGGAATTTTTTTGGAAATTACTACATTCCCCAACAGTGGCATCCGAGCCTAGGTTTTATGCGTTGATGTTATATGCACGAGTAGAACACAAGTGAGTTGTGGGCGATACAATTCATGCTGCTTACCAGCATGTCATACTTTGGTTCGGCGGTATTGTTGGATGAAGCGGCCCGGACCGTCATTACGCGTACGCTTACACGAGACTGGTTCTACCGACGTGCTTTGCACACAGGTGGCTGGCGGGTGTCGGTTTCTCAACTTTAGTTGAACTGAGTGTGGCTACGCCCGGTCCTTGAGAAGGTTAAAACAACACTAACTTGACGAACTATCGCTGTGGTTTTGATGCGAGGTAAGAACGGTTCTTGCTTAGCCCGTAGCAGCCACGTAAAATTTGCAACAACAAAGTAGAGGACGCCTAACTTGTTTTTGCAGGGCATGTTGTGATGTGATATGGTCAAGACGTGATGCTATATTTTATTGTATGAGATGATCATGTTTTGTAACCGGTTATCGGCAATCGGCAGGAGCCATATGGTTGTCGCTTATTGTATGAAATGCAACGCTTCAGTAATTGCTTTACTTTATCACTAAGCGGTAGTGATAGTCGTAGAAGCATTAGATGGCGTAATGACAACGATGCTATGATGGAGATCAAGGTGTCGCGCCGGTGACGATGGTGATCACGACGGTGCTTCGAAGATGGAGATCACAAGCACAAGATGATGATGGCCATATCATATCACTTATATTGATTGCATGTGATGTTTATCCTTTATGCATCTTATCCTGCTTTGATTGATGGTAGCATTTTAAGATGATCTCTCACTAATTATCAAGAAGTGTTCTCCCTGAGTATGCACCGTTGCAAAAGTTCTTCGTGCTGAGACACCACGTGATGATCGGATGTGATAGGCTCTACGTTCAAATACAACGGGTACAAAACAGTTGCACATGCGGAATACTCAGGTTAAACTTGACGAGCCTAGCATATACAGATATGGCCTCGGAACACGGAGACCTAAAGGTCGAACGTGAATCATATAGTTGATATGATCAACATAGTGATGTTCACCATTGAAACTACTCCATCTGACGTGATGATCGGACATGGTTTAGTTGATATGGATCACCTAATCACTTAGAAGATTAGAGGGATGTCTATCCAAGTGGGAGTTCTTTAGTAATATGATTAATTGAACTTAAATTTATCATGAACTTAGTCCTGGTAGTATTTTGCAAATTATGTTATAGATCAATAGCTCGCATTGTTGCTTTCATATGTTTATTTTGATATGTTCCTAGAGAAAACTGTGTTGAAAGATGTTAGTAGCAATGATGCGTATTGGATCCGTGATCTGAGGTTTATCCTCATTGCTGCACAGAAGAATTATGTCCTTGATGCACCGCTAGGTGACAAACCTATTGCAGGAGCATATGCAGACGTTATGAACATTTGGCTAGCTCAATATGATGACTACTTGATAGTTTAGTGCACCATGCTTAACGGCTTTAGAATCGGGACTTCAAAGATGTTTTGAACGTCATGGACCATATAAGATGTTCCAGGAATTGAAGTTAATATTTTAAGAAAATACCCGAGTTGAGAGATATGAAGTCTCCAACAAGTTCTATAGCTAAAAGATGGAGGAGAGTCGCTCAACTAGTGAGCATGTGCTCAGATTGTCTGGGTACTTCAATCGCTTGAATCAAGTGGGAGTTAATCTTCCAGATAAGATAGTGATTGACAGAATTCTCTAGTCACCATCACCAAGTTACTAGAACTTCGTGATGAACTATAGTATGCAAGGGATGACGAAAACGATTCCCAAGCTCTTCGTGATGTTGAAATCGACGAAGGTAGAAATCAAAAAATAGCATCAAGTGTTGATGATTGACAAGACCACTAGTTTCAAGAAAAGGGCAAAGGGAAAGAAAGGGAACTTCAAGTAGAATGGCAAACAAGTTGTCACTTCCGTGAAGAAGACCAAAGATGGACCAAAGCCTGAAACTGAGTGCTTCCACTACAAAGGAAATGGTCACTGGAAGCGGAAATGCCCTGAATATTTGGTGGATAAGAAGGATGGCAAAGTGAACAAGGGTATATTTGATATACAGGTTATTGATGTGTGCCTTACTAGTGTTTATAGTAGCCCCTGAGTATTTGATACTTGTTCGGTTGCTAAGATTAGTAACTCGAAACAGGAGTTACAGAATAAACAGAGACTAGTTGAAGGGGAAGTGACGATGAGTGTTGGAAGTAGTTCCAAGATTGATATGATCATCATCACACACTCCCTATACTTTTGGGATTAGTGTTAAACCTAAATAAATGTTATTTAGCTTTTGCATTGAGCATGAATATGATTTGATCATGTTTATTGCAATACGGTTATTCATTTAAAGTCGAGAATAATTGTTGTTCTGTTTACATGAATAAAACCTTCAATGGTCATACACCCAATGAAAATAGTTTATTGGATCTCGATCATAGTGATAAACATATTCATAATATTGATGCCAAAAGATGCAAAGTTAATAATGATAGTGCAACTTATTTGTGGCACTGCCGTTTGGGTCATATCGGTGTAAAGCGCATGAAGAAACTCCATAAAGATGGATTTTCGGAATCACTTGGTTATGAATCATTTGATTCTTGCAAACCATGCCTTTGGGCGAGATGACTAAAACTCCGTTCTTCGGAACAATGGAATGAGCAACAAACTTGTTGGAAATAATACATACTGATGTATGCAGACCAATGAGTATTAAGGCTCATGGCGGGTATCATTATTTTCTGACCTTCACAGATGATTTAAGCAGATATGGGTATATCTACTTGATGAAACATAAGTCTGAAATAGTTGAAAGGTTCAAAGAATTTCAGAGTGAAGTGGAAAATCAACGTAACAAGAAAATAAAGTTTCTGCGATCTAATCGTGGAGATGAATATTTGAGTTACGAGTTTGGTCTTTAATTAAAACAATGTGGAATAGTTTCACAAACTCACGCCACCTGGAACACCACAATGTAATGGTGTGTCCGAACGTTGTAATCGTACTTTACTAGATATGGTGCGATCTATGATATCTCTTATCAGTTTATCACTATCATTTTGGGGTTATGCATTAGAGACAGCTGCATTCACGTTTAATCGGGCACCATCTAAATCTGTTGAGAGGACACTATATGAACTGTGGTTTAGCAAGAAACCCAAGTTGTTGTTTCTTAAAGTTTGGGGCTACGATGCTTATGTGAAAAAGTTTCATCCTGATAAGCTCAAACCCAAATAGGAGAAGTGCGTCTTCATAGAATACCCAAAGGAAACTATTGGGTAGACCTTCTATCAAAGATCTGAAGGCAAAAACATTCGTTGCTAAAAATGGATCCTTTCCAGAGAAGGAGTTTCTCTCGAAAGAAGTGAGTGGGAGGAAAGTAGAACTTGATGAGGTAACTGTACCTTCTCCCAAATTGGAAAATAGTTCATCACTGAAATCAGTTCCAGTGATTCCTACACCAATTAGTGAGGAAGCTAATGATATTGATCATGAAACTTCAGATCAAGTTACTACAGAACCTCGTAGGTCTTCCAGAGTACGGTCCGCACCAGAGTGGTATGGTAATCCTGTTCTGAAAGTCGTGTTACTAGACCATGATAAACCTACGAACTATGAGGAAGCGATGATGAGCCCAGATTCCGCGAAATGGCTGGAGGCCATGAAATCTGAGAAAGGATCCATCTATGAGAACAAAGTATGGACTTTGGTGGACTTGCCCGATGATCGGCAAACCATAGAAAATAAATGGATCTTCAAGAGAAAGACGGACGTTGATAGTAGTGTTACTATCTACAAAGCTCGACTTGTCGCAAAAAGGTTTTTGGACAAGTTCAAGGTGTTGACTACAATGAGATTTTCTCAACTGTAGCGATGCTTAAGTCTGTCCGAATCATATTAGCAATTGCCACAATTTATGAAATCTGGCAAATGGATGTCAAAACTACATTCCTTAATGGATTTATTAAAGAAGAGTTGTATTTGATACAACCAGAAGGTTTTGTCAATCCTAAAGGTGCTAACAAAATATGCAAGCTCCAGCAATCCATCTATGGACTGGTGCAAGCATCTCGGAGTTGGAATATACGCCTTGATAAGTTGATCAAAGCATAAAGTTTTATACAGACTTGTGGTGAAGCCTGTATTTACAAGAAAGTGAGTGGGAGTACTACAACATTTCTGATAAATATATGTGAATGACATATTGTTGATCGGAAATAATGTAGAATTATTCTGCAAAGCATAAATGAGTGTTTGAAAGGAGTTTTTTTTTAAGAAAGACCTCAATAAAGCTACTTACATATTGAGCATCAAGATCTATTGAGATAGATGAAGACGCTTGATAAGATTTTCAATGAGTAAATACCTTATCAAGATTTTGAAATAGTTCAAAATGGAACAGTCAAAGAAAGAGTTCCTGCCTGCGTTGCAAAGGTATGAAATTGAGTAAGACTCAAATCCCGACCACGGCAAAAAATAGAATGAGAATGAAAGTCATTCCCTATGCATAAGTCATAGGTTCTATAAAAGTATGCCATGCTATGAACCAGACCTATTGTATACCTTGCTCTGAGTTTGACAAAGGAATACAATTTTGATCTAAGAGTAGATCACTGGACAGCGGTCAAGAATATCCTTAGTGAGGACTAAGGAGATGTTTCTCGATTATGGAGGTGATAAAAGAGCCCATCGTAAATAGTTACAACGATGCAAGCTTTTACACCAATCCAGATGACTCTAAGTCTCAATCTGGATACATATTAAAAGTGGGAGAAATTAGCTAGAGTAGCTCCGTGCAGAGCATTGTGGACATAGAACATTTAGAAAATACATACGGCTCAATGTGATGACCTGCTAACTAAGCTTCTCTCACGAGCAAAACATGATCACACCTTAGTACTCTTTGGGTGTTAATCACATAGCGATGTGAACTAGATTATTGACTCTAGTAAACCCTTTGGGTGTTGGTCACATGACGATGTGAACTATGGGTGTTAATCATATATAGATATGAATATTGGTGTTAAATCACATGGCGATGTGAACTAGATTATTGACTCTAGTGCAAGTGGGAGACTGAAGGAAATATGCCCTAGAGGCAATAATAAAGTTATTATTTATTTCCTCATATCATGATAAATGTTTATTATTCATGCTAGAATTGTATTAACCGGAAACATGATACATGTGTGAATACATAGACCAACATAACGTCACTAGTATGCCTCTACTTGACTAGCTCATTAATCAAAGATGGTTATGTTTCCTAACCATAGACATGTGTTGTCATTTGATTAATAGGATCACATCATTAGGAGAATGATGTGATTGACATGACCCATTCTGTTAGCCTAGCATTTGATCGTTTAGTATATTGCTATTGCTTTCTTCATGAATTATACATGTTCCTGTAACTATGAGATTATGCAACTCCCATTTATCGGAGGAACACTTTGGGTGCTACCAAACGTCACAACGTAACTGGGTGATTATAAAGGAGTACTACAAGTGTCTCCGAAGGTACATGTTGGGTTGGCGTATTTCGAGATTAGGTTTTGTCACTCCGATTGTCGGAGAGGTATATCTGGGCCCTCTCGGTAATGCACATCACTATAAGCCTTGCAAGCATTGTAGCTAATGAGTTAGTTACGGAATGATGCATTACGTAACGAGTAAAGAGACTTGCCGGTAACAAGATTGAACTAGGTATTGGATACCGACGATCAAATCTCGGGCAAGTAACATACCGATGATGAGGGAACAACGATGTTGTTATGCGGTTTGACCGATAAAGATCTTCAGAGAATATGTAGGAACCAATATGGGTATCCAGGTTCCACTATTGGTTATTGACCGAGAATAGTTCTAGGTCATGTCTACATAGTTCTCGAACCCGTAGGGTCCGCACGCTTAACGTTACGATGACAGTTTTATTATGAGTTTATAAGTTTTGATGTACCAAAGTTTGTTCGGAGTCCCGGATGTGATCACGGACATGACGAGGAGTCTCGAAATGGTCGAGACATAAAGATTGATATATTGGACGAATATATTCGGACACCGGAAGTGTTCCGGACGTTTTCGGAGAAAACCGGAGTGCCGGAGGGTTACTGGAACCCCCGGAGAAGTAATGGGCCTTATGGGCCTTAGTGGAGAGAGAGAGGGCGGCAGGGTGGCGTGCCCCTCCCCTCCGGGTCCGAATTGGACTAGGAGGGAGGGCGGCGCCTCTTCCTTCTCCCTTCCCCTTCCTTTCCCTCCTAGTAGGAGTAGGAAAGGGGAGTCCTCTCTCCTAGGAGGAGGACTCCTCCTCTGGCGCGCCTCTAGGGCCAGCCGCCTTCTCCCTTGCTCCTTTATATACGGGGCGGGGGCACCCTAGAACACACAAGTTGATCTTCAAGATCGTTTTAGCCGTGTCGGTGCCCCCTCCACCATATTCCACCTCGGTCATATCGTCGTGGAGTTTAGGCGAAGCCCTACGCCGGTAGAACATCATCATCGTCACCACGCCGTCGTGCTGACGGAACTCATCCCCGACACTTTGCTAGATCGAGTCCGGGATCGCCATCGAGCTGAACGTGTCTGAACTCGGAGGTGCCGACGTCCGTACTTGGATCGGTCAGATCGTGAAGACGTACGACTACATCAACCGCGTTGTCATAACGCTTCCGCTTACGATCTACGAGGGTACGTGGACAATACTCTCCCCTCTCGTTGCTATTCCATCAGCATGATCTTGCGTGTGCGTAGGAAATTTTTTAAAATTATTACGTTCCCCAACACTCCCTACATATGAGTCGTGTTTGAGGCGTGCCGGACATCCTGGCCGTTTGGAATGGCTTTGAGTGCTCTGGTTGGGTGGCTTTTTTTTTGGTCTCGGGCATGTCCAGGTTGTCCGCCGGACATTTAGGAGGAAATGCAAGATCCGTCTGTAGATACTTTAGACACAACATTCTGCACGATTGCTCTATTTTGATAACATGATGAATAGTACACAGAAGCAACTCCCAAAAATATAAAATAAAAATCACCAATGCTAAGTTCACACAATAGCTGCACGTAAGTTCACTGAATTTATAATTTGGGTAAATCGATTTTGTGGAAGAATAAACGGAAGAAGAAGAAGGAAGAAAATTGGAGGAGAAAGAAAGAACAATGGCCATTTGATATTTAATCTAGGAATCTGATAATGCCCGAACGTCAGGTACTAGAATATGACAAATTAAACTTTTCCAACGACAAGTTTAGTCACGCGAGGATGGCAACTTGAGTAAGCATGGCAATTTTACGATTCAGTTTATTTTTTGACAGAAAATTACCGTGTGTGTCAACTAACTTGTCATTCTTATGTCACTAGAATCATCATAGAAAACGTTCGATTTGTTGTCACTTACCATATTCGTTAATCTAATGGTCCAATGAATTGACTTGTTCAAAATAATTTTGAGAGAGCTTACATATTTTTTGAAGGAGTTGAAATTTTGTAATGAATCGACGATAGAGATGCTCTTAGTCAAATGAAAACCTTGCCGAACTTGATTGCCCGCGACGAGCTGATTCCTTCTAGTCGCAAGCGTCGGGTCGGGGTCCAATGCGGCAGGGCAGGGCTGAAGTGGGCGGCCACGACGCGCCAGTCGAGCAGCTCGATGGTGCGCGCGAGCTTGACGCAGCGGGGCGCCTTGTACTGGTTGATGGACGCGCCCCGGGAGACGGCGTCGTCCATGAGCTCCCCGAAGGTGCTGGGCCAGACGACCCGGATCTCGAGCGGCCCGATCGACCCGTCCACCACCCGACTCCGTCTGTACACCGCGTTGAGGACCTCCTCCATCTCCAGGCAGCACCCGTCGAGGGTCTCCTTGTAGTCCACCGCCGCCGCGCCCCCGCCCGTCTTCAGCATCTCCCAGTAGATGACGTAGTGCCCCAGGATGCGCCCGGTCCACGGCGGGCTGCAGCTCGGCCTCGTCGGTCTTGTCCGTCTTGACGGAGAGCAGCACGTTCTCGCGGCGGACGAACCGGAACTGCGGTGCCGTGTTTGTGGAAGCCCTGTTGGCGCAGCTAGCCCTTGCACGCGACGGTGATCACCGTAGACACGGCCGGAGAGGAAAAAGAAGAACACAGAAATTTTTCGGGCGCTCAAATTGTTGGCGCAGCTGGCCCTACCACACGACGGTGATTACCGTAGACACGGCCGAAACGCCAGGCGTGTGTTGCCGGCGGAGAAGGAGCTCGGCGTATGTCGCCGGAGACAAAGAAGCAGGCACGGTGGTGACCGGCATTAGCGCGCCAGGTTGAGTCCGTTACGGTGGCGACCGGCGTTAGTGCGCCAGTTCAAGTCCGCGGCCGTGACTACGACAGCGACCGGAGCTGCAACAACTCTGGCGACGGAAAACGAGGTCGTGGTTTATGGGAGCTGCAACAACTCCGGTGTGCTGGTACGAGCCGAGCCAGCGGTATGTTGCCGACCCGACTTTGAACTCGAAGAAAATATCGTCATTCGTGCGGCGTGGCATTTGTGCGCCGGAAAAATAGTGTGCTCATTCTTCCACCTTCGTTCGAAAGAGTGAGGGAGAGAGAATTATCTGGGTTTGTCCCAACAAGCCCGTCATCCGGAGCACGTCGCCAACGCGGTACCGGTTCAGCCCGGCGTACGTGGTGATCACCACCTCGTACTCGTGCCCCGGCTCCACGAGATGGCCCGCGTCAGCCTCGCCCGTGGCCGTCCCGTGGACGGGGAGGAACTCGAAGTAGGCCGTGGTGGGGGTGTAGGACACCTCGGACAGGCGCACAGCAGGCGGAGGTTGATGCCCAAGTAGCACTTGGAGGACGCGTACGAGGTGTAGTACTCCAGCGCAGGGACGTACAGCGCCATCGCGCCGGTTGAGCTAGAGGAAGCGGATGGCGCGCAGGAGGCTGGCGGCGAACACGGCGCCCATGCGGAGCACGTCGTGGCGCCGGCACAGGCCGGACGCCATCTGCGCGTACATGCTCTGGAACGCGTCCGGGCAGAGCACGGCCGCCCTCGGGCTCGTGTGGTAGCTCTGGAAGGCGTTCTTGAAGCGCTCGCTCCTGTAAATGCTGGTCAGGGCTGGCCACACCGTCAGCCCGCCGGGCGTCTTCGTCTCCGGCTTCACGAAGAAAAATTAGAGCCCCTTCCACTTGTCAACCCGGGGGAAGTGCCTGCACGTACCAAACGCCATTAACCAGTCACTCTGAGTCTGGGTGCTTCGCACGAAAATCAAGCTAGTGGACTTACAAGTTTATGACTGCCGCAAGCAGGCAGCCGAGAAACTGGCGTCGCCGGCTCTCGCCCTCGATGTTCGGAACCAGCTTGGGCTCGCCGCCCGAGGTGCCGGAGCTGGTGAAGTAGTCGGAGACGGGGTGCCCCAACAGGACGGGCGACCTGTCTCCGTTGGCGACGCGCTGGATGTAGGGCTTCAGAGCGTCGTATGACACCACCGGCACTATGGCCCGAAAGGTGGCGCGGTCGGCTGGGCCGCCGCAACTCCTGAGGTACTCCGTGCCGGCGTTCTGGGCGAGGATCTCGGCCAGGACGCGCCCCTGCACGAAGTCCATGTCGGAACTCGGAAGTCATCTCCTCGATGAGACGGAGCTTCCCGGCGTCATTGGCCACTGCCACCTCCGCCGCCGCCGTCGTTGACGAGGCCGGGCTCTGGCCAGCTGCGCCAACGGCCATCGACGCCATCTACTTAGTCCGGACTCCGCAAGATACCATGAATCTAGCAGCTAAATGATGTGAATGCGAGAGCATACGGCAAAGTACACAAGCAAGGATTGGGGGGTAGGCTACGGGGAACGGAGGGCAATCTCGTGCATGTGGCGGCCTTTCGGCGTGATCAGGCCCGGCCCATAGGCCGGGCAAACGGGGCGCCCGCCCTGGGCCCCGAGGCGGCAGGGGCCCCGGCCCAGATAGTATACCTTCATGCAGCCCAAAGAAAATACACGAAAAAAAACAATGTCCAAGGAACCGTGCAAGGAAAAGCCCATTAGGCAAACCAGACGAAGGAATTGATCGATAATCAATCTGTTTGCACTGGACCCCAGACCCGCGACTCCTCTGCTTCGCCAAATCCCGGACACGGCGTCCCCCTCTCCGATTCGTGGCTAGTCATTAATGAATAGCTACGGCGCAAATCATTCCCCAATCAGCTCTCCTTCCTTTCTCAACGCTCTGGCCGCGTTTCAAAAAAAAATACGCTCTGGCCGTTTACTAGACTTTGGAGAGACCAGGAAAGTACATGTTCTTCTTTCCTGTAATCTCCTTCTTCAATTCAAAGATTCTTTGATAAATAGCTCTGTGGATGATTCAAACATCGCACATCCGCTACATCTCCATGGATCTTCTTCCACTCTTCATTGGATCCAAATGTGAGAGGGCTCAGGAGTAGTCTAGGAGAAGGGAGAAATTTTATCCACTTCATGGTGTCGTCTTCTTTGTTCGTGCTGACTACTGCGGCGTACGGATCAAGCCTTCTACATCCACATCAATCAACATCCAGGTGCTTTTCATCCCTGTATTAACCATTTTTTGTGCAGCTTGTTTACTGACTTGTCTTCAAGAATTATTTGTCTAGTAGTATAATCTCAAAAGGGACAATTACTGTTAACTTTTTCAAAACTAGAATTCTTCGAGGGAATCTCCATTGGTCATCATAGTATTGACATGAAATACACAGTTTGCTTTGCTATGCCTTATGTAGGATAGTTTGGAAGAGGTGAATTATTATTCGGGTGACGAATTTTGGGGTGAAGAACATGGCAGATTGGGGGAGGATCCAGAACAAATGTAAGTTGATGCATTAATTTTATATCTCATGGTAACACATATGATTAAGTAGCAACCAGTTTTTACAAGGTCATTTGTTGTGCCAAAAAATTGATGTCTCTATTGACAATTAGGAAATCGATATTTTGTCGAGCTATATTATTTCATTACTATCCCGATGCATTTCTCTTGATCGATAAATAGTGGTACTGCCAGTCTTAGAGTCGAAAGATCACTAATCTATGCTATATACTGGATATCCATATTACATTGCTTTTGAAAACAAAAACTGAGCTTTTATTTTTCAAGAAGGGCCCCTTATTCTTTTTTTTGACAGAAAGACTGTAAGGGAACCCCCTACAGTATAATTGGTGCAACAAACCCAAATTGCAAGTACCATGCCTTGAACCTGGGTGGGTGGGAAGGCATCAGCCCCTTCCCACCACTAGGCTATGCCTTAGTCTGCAGGGCCCCTTATTCTTGTCTTGCCCCGGGCCCCGTATATCTGTGGGACGGCCCTGGGCGTGATCCCGCCTGCTACTTTCGCCGGAACCGTGGGCGGCGGGTCGAGGGGGAGAGAGGAGGTGGTAGGTGGGGAAAAGTGCGGGCTGAAATGTCCTCCCACCAACCGCTCCGCGCTATATGCAGGGCACCGATGGGCCGGGGGAACCCTCTTATTCGCGGGTTGGGGTCTCTTTTTGCCGCACCCCTCAAAAAAAATTGTGGCCGATCACGTTTGCGGGGTCTGTTCGGGTGGGATTTTACGCGTCGAGTCGTATTTTGACGGTTCTTTCACGGATCGGGGTTTTTTGCGGGGTCTACTAGAGATGCTCTTAGCTATAGATGGATTGGATCGATCTCTCATCTCTCTACGTACATGCGTCTATCTATTCGTCTGTTCATTTGCCCGCAGCGATACGGTGTGAGGGTGTCCGCCGTCGCCTGCTTCAGTGCTCTGGAAGCCAGAGTCGGCTGCGCACTTCGGCCCTTACCTATTGCCGACTGCAAATAATTGAAGGAAATTGGTGCTGCCGTCAATCTCGCTCAAGTACGCGAACCAATCTTAGTTTTGTCTATTTTCTTATGTGTATATTGTATGGTTAGGGTTTCAGAATCAGGGTATATATTACGATTGGGAATTGGATTGCTGTGCTTTGATAATGTCTCCTACTGATTCATATCTCTGGATTATTTGTTGTCCGCGCGACGAGAATATGAAAAATTGTCTAGTAGTTTGATCAATATGCTGTACTTATTGTTTCATATTTCTTGCATATTTAAAAATAGATAATGTAACTCGTTGTGCACTTACGATTACATATTTGCCGGCGAATTACAGGAGAATTTATGGAAAGGTTTCTTAAAAAGATGAAGGCATCGACGCAAGATTATAATGCTGGTCCATCACGTGAACCTTCTGATGCCACATCTCCGGCACATGAACCAGATGACGATCCATCGCACAAAGAAACAATGCCTCCACATATGAACAACATTTAGACACTATTACAGTGGGTTCATCTCAAGCTCTCGAAGAAATCAATTTTGGTAGAAAATTTTACTACCAAATATTTCAAATTGTAGTGTATTACTTTTATGTATATCATTGCTTGTTATCCATCCCTTGCATAGTGTACATGTGGCTAGTATAGTGTATATGTGGATACCGAGACATTTTTATTTTGGGTTCGCCCCTGTTCCCACCCGAAGCCAGCTATCCGCATTCATGCTGGCTCAGAGCGGATGCCGCTCACTGGAACCAACATTGAAGCGTCTCAACGGCAGAGAGCACCGCCCGCTGCGCAGACATTCATCTGCCAGCCTACCTCCATTAAACTGGCACGTGGCCGAGGAACCTACTCCGGTGCCCCGAGTGCCACACGTTCGTTCCTATGGCGACAAGCATTAAACACCACTCTAACTGGCTCCCCGCATCCACCCGCTATATAAATGTGTCCAGGCGTCGGGCAAGAACTGGTGCTTCTTTCAAAGCCCCATTATAAAGACATAACTAATGCATCGAGGCTAATGAACTAGTGGTCGTGGTCAATTTATACGTAATTGCTGCATCGTACAATGTTAAAATCAAATCAAACTGGTTTATAGTGGTATGATTCTTACATTAGTACAGGTTTGCTAGTTCCATACATACCATTAGAATTCCTTTGTCGTGCTAGTTACCGAGGAAATCACACTTTTTGAGCAAGTACATAGGTAGAAAAGAAGAAACTACAAGACGTGAGTTCATCGCCCATAATCATAGGCACTGTTTTGCAGGAATGCTGAGGCCAGTATGCATATAATCAACATGATCTTCACATACTTTAATCACAGATAGCTCATCACAAGCACGTCGTGCTGTTTGTCTGCTTGATGGAATAGGCTCCAGACACCGAGCTGCAACACTGAGGATGTAGTATATTTCCCTAGCAGTTTCAGCATTAGGGACAATGAGCCTTGAGTCTAGCACATCTTGCAAGCACACGTCATTATTTTTGGTGGACGACAAGAGAGAAAAGAGAAAATCTCCTGGATGGTATCCCATAAATAGCTCTAGAACAAGAACGCCGAAGCTGTATACATCACATTTCTCCGTCACATTCTCTGTATATGATAGCTCTGCAATTAATACCAATTAATTAGTGTATGTGTTGCAAGTAAACAATTCAAGTTTCATTGACATCAAATTTTACATGTATGTGCATATGTAGTGTCAAAACTATAAAAGTATTTGATCAGGTTTTATTTTCTTTACCTGGGGCAATATAGCCTTTCGTCCCAACAAGACTTGTGAGATTTTGACCATCAATATTGAGAATTTTAGCCATACCGAAGTCGGAGATGCAAGCCCTAAATTCCAGATCAAGTAAAATGTTGTTGCTTGTTATATCTCTGTGGACTATTGGTAATGAACAATCATGATGCATGTATGCCAAAGCATGAACAACATCTAGTGCAATATTTATCCGCCTTCTCCAGTCCAACTCAATTGCCCTTGCATTGTCCCTTAGTGTTTCTGCCAAGTTTCCCCTCTCCATGTATTCATAGATAAGATATTTGCCTTGGCTAGAGGAACAATATCCATATAGTTTTACGATGTTTCTATGCCGAGTCTGCACCAATGCCTTGATTTCACTATTGAATACCAACTCGTTCACACAATAGTCATCTTCAATCATGTGTATCTTCTTCACTGCAAATATTTCAGATGTTGCAAGTTTGGCTTTATAGACAGATCCATATCCCCCAGTTCCTATACAATGTGTTTCACTAAAATCATTGGTTGCTTCAACTATCTGCTTGAAGACATCCCCCCCATCAAAATTCCAAATAGAGAATACTTTTTTGGGTGTTACTATATCCTCTTTAATTTTCATGGATTTCTTCCTTGTATTAGTGAACATCAACGTCGCCGCAACAAGAATAAGAGATACTAGAGCAGTAATCATGGCTAGTACAAGTGCTTTGTATCGTTTCCTTTTCCCTCCACTCCAAGTTGTGTTATTGCAAGGAGGCAATCCTTTCACTATGCCACATAGCATCTTATTATGGATGAACCACTGAACTGGAGCTTCTTTGAAGAGCTTACTCTCTGGGACTGGTCCTTCCAATTCATTGTAAGATAAATCAATGGATGTCAAGCTTTTCATACTCTGAAATGATGATGGGATTACACCATAAAGTTCATTGTGTGAAAGATTCAAATTATCCAGCATTATCAGACCACTAAGTTGGCTAGGTATTTTCCCAGTAAATGAATTATCACTTAAATCCAACATGTCATGTAAGTTGTTCAACACCCCAAGCACTACAGGGATGTTTCCTTTAAAATTATTGTGACTCAAATTCAATGAGCGGAGCTTCAAACAATTCTCAATTGATCCTTGTACCAAACCACTAAGGTTATTTGATGATAAATCCAACAACTCTAGACTGGACAATGCTCCAAATTCTTGTGGTATGCTTCCATGGAACAAATTATCTGCAAGATGCAGCTGGAATAATTGTTTTAAATTGCCGAGTTCTCTAGGAAGCTCTCCTTCGAGACTGTTTGAGGAGAGATCAAGTACATTTAGCTGAGATAGCCTCCCCATACTTGTAGGTATTTTCCCTGTGATGTTGTTGTTTGATATGCCTAGCTTGGTAAGATTATGACAAACTCCCCAGTTATAAGACAATTGGCCAAATAGTTTATTTGAACTCATGTCCATATAAACAAGATTAGGATGAACTCCCAACTCAGAGATATCACCTTCTATTTGATTCCTTTCAAGACGAACTCGGACTAGGCTTTTGCAGTTTCCCAAACTTGATGGCAATTGTCCATTCAGATTGTTATCAAATGCAGTTAAATTCTGGAGAAGGCCTCCAACACACAACTCGGGTGGCAAGGGACCAGAGAAATTGTTTGCACCAAGTTGCAGGACCACAAGATTCATAAAGGTACCGATTTCTTGAGGAATATGTCCGTAGAAATTATTATCACCGAGACGCAATTTTCTGAGCTTAGTCAACTTTCCAATTACATCAGCGATAGAACCAGTGAGCTTGTTATTGCTAAGAGCCAATTCTTGTAAATCCACCAGGTAACCTAGTTCTCGAGGAATATGTCCGGTTAACTGATTAGCATCAAGGTACAATCGAGTGAGCTTACTTAAACTTCCAAAGGTATTGGGGATGGAACCAATGAGTTTGTTGTTGCTTAGATCCAAGTTATCAAGATTCACCATGTAACCTAGTTCTTGAGGAAGATATCCATAGAAGTGGTTAGCATCAAGGCGCAAGATAGAGAGCTTTGTCAAATTTACAAAGATATGGGGGATGAAACCCATGAGTTGGTTGTTGTTAAGTTCCAAATATTCAAGATTTGACAGGTTCCCTAGTTCTTGAGGAAGATATCCAGATAATTCATTACCAAAAAGGTGCAACATACTGAGCTTTGACAAACTTCCAAATGTACTGGGGATGGAACCCGTGAGTTTGTTGCTGCTAAGATCCAACTCTTCTAAATTTACTAGGAAACCAAGTTCTTGAGGAATACTTCCGGAAAGTTGGTTACCCCATAGGTACAAGCGAGTGAGCTTAGTTAAACTTCCAAAGGTATTGGGGATGGAACCAATGAGTTTGTTCTCGCTTAGATCCAAGTTATCAAGATTCACCATGTAACCTAGTTCTCGAGGAAGATGTCCATAGAAGTGGTTCGCATCAAGGCGCAAGATAGAGAGCTTTGCCAAATTTACAAAGATATGGGGGATGAAACCCATGAGTTGGTTGTCGTTAAGTTCCAAATATTCAAGATTTGACAGGTTGCCTAGTTCTCGAGGAAGATATCCGGATAATTTATTACCAAAAAGGTGCAACATAGTGAGCTTTGACAAACTTCCAAATGTACTGGGGATGGAACCCGTGAGTTGGTTGCTGCTAAGATCCAACTCTTCTAAATTTACTAGGAAACCAAGTTCCTGAGGAATACGTCCGGAAAGTTGGTTACCCCATAGGTACAAGCCTTTGAGGTTAATCAATCTCCCAAAGGAATTGGGGATGGAACCAATTAATTTGTTTTTCCGAAGAGACAACTGATTTAAATGCAGCATGTAACCTAGTTCTCGAGGGATGTATCCGGATAACTGATTACCACCAAGGCGCAATATTGTGATACTAGTAGATTTTCCTAGATTTCTTGGAATAGGACCAGTGAGGCTGTTGTTGGAAAAATCTAACCTAGCTAACTTCTTTAGGTAGCCTAGTTCTGTGGGGATGAGACCAGACAAATGGTTGGCTGAGAAATCCAACACAACCAGGCTCTCTAGTAGTTTTATTTGGCTTGGTATTTCACCGGAAAGCTCATTCTCTTGGAGCATTAGGTGTCTCAGCTTTGGTAAGGATGATGCTAAAGCAGGTGGAAAGGAGCCCCTTATCTTATTGTTGGAGAGTTGGATGCTCATGAGAGTACGCAGCACAGTGAAGTTGAGGTTGTCCAGCTCCCCTCCGATCCCCAACCCGGGTAGAGAGATCTCGGTGATCACCTCCCGGCGCCTTGCTCGATGCTTGCTGCACCTGATGCCATGCCAGCTGCACGGCCATGCAGTGTTGTTTGCACTTCCCCAGGATTGTAGTTGGGTTGGATGGCTTTGGAGTGTGGCTTTCCAGGCAAGGAGGGCATCTGCTTGTTCTTCCAGGAGGGATGTCGCTGCCATGGCATGAGGAAACCAGGGTATTAGTAGTAGAGTGATTGAGACGAGCTTCAGGAGAGGCGACATCTCCATGACTGGTCGCAGAGCAGGAGCAGCTCGCTATGGTAGGAATTTGTATGTCTGTGTACGCTGCCAACTTAATACATATGCAAGCTAGCTGCACGATCTAGCAAGCACTTTGATAGATGTACCTGAAACTGGTGTACAAAATTAACAATGGCTCCAGGACTAGATGACCCCGTCGTCGGAAGATCTCGGTCCAAGTTAATTTATCTACTTGAAACTCCTAATTAATGTATCCATGAAGAAATCGTCTCCCGGTGTGCGGTCATAAGGACGAACTTTCTTTTGGCTTTACTGTAAAGAAAACGAACTCTCTTTCGGAAGTGATACGAGAATCTTGGACTAGGTAATTAAACTGCTTTATACATTGAAGTTTGTCAGCATCGACCGGAACAGGTCGCGGACCAAGTACACTGCCCTTTCGGATATTCCTACATAGTCTTCCAGAACGATGCGCGGGCTTGCCAATTGGCGTTGAAAATTTTGTAGTGCATGCGTAAGAACATCTACAGCCGGACTCGGTAATTCCGGCCCTCAAACGCCCGCGGACATTGCCCGGGCGCGTCCCCGGGCACTGACCGGTCATGTCTTAAAATTTTTTTCTCACAATTGGATACCTCAATTAGCATACCACACAATCGTACGAACTCATGCAACTACGTAAACGATGCATCAATATACACCTAAATTTAAAAAATCTAAAAAAAGCATAAATCAATTGAACAAAAAAAAAGAAAGGAAACTACATGAATATACACATAAAATTGAAATGTGTCGGAATTAGATAAGACTGACTGGCGGGTCCATTTGTCATAAACTGAGCCTGATCCACCAATCAGTGTTTTTTGCAAAAAGATTATCATAGACATGGTGTTTTTTGCAAAAAAAAAAAACATTGTAGTGTTTTTTGCAAACCTAGCCTTTAAAGTGGTGGTTTTGTGCCATTTACTCGTCCTGTGCAGAGCATGTACGCGCAGATGGTGTGCGGCTTGTGCCAGCGCTAGGACGTGCTCCGCATCGGCGCCGTGTTCGTCGCCAGCCTCGCGCGCCATCCGCTTCTTCCAGCTCAACTGGGAGCAGCTAGCCGCCGACGGCGCGCTCAGTCCGGGCGTCAATGACACGTCGGTGCGCGAGGCTGTCGCGGGCGTCGTCAGCGGGCCGGACCCGGAGCTCGCCCGGCTCATTCGGCAAGAGTGCTGCAAGCATGACTGGGTTGGCATCGTCACGCGCATCTGGCCGAACACGAGGTACCTCGACGTCGTCGTGACCGGCTCCATGGCTCAGTACGTCCCGGCGCTGAAATATTACGGCGGCGGCCTGCCAATGGTGTCCACCTCGTACGCGTCCTCAGAGTGTTTCATGGGCATAAACCTCCGCCCGCTATGTGACCCGTCCGAGGTGTCCTACACCCTCATGCCCAATGTGGCCTACTTCGAGTTTATCACCGCGGACGAGATCACCGGCGACGAGGGGCAGCCCCAGCTCGTGGACCTCGCACGCGTGGAGCCCGGGCGGGAGTACGAGGTGGTGGTCACCACGTACACGGGGCTGAACCGGTACCGCGTCGGCGACGTGCTCCACATGTCGGGCTTCCACAACGCCGCGCCGCAGTTCCAGTTCGTGCGCAGCCAAAACGTGCTGCTCTCCGTCGAGACGGACAAGACCGACGAGGCCGAGCTGCAGCGCGCCGTGGAGCGGGCCGCGGAGCTGCTCCGCCCCCACGGGGCGTCTGTGGCGGAGTACACCAGCCGCGCATGCACCGAGAGTATCCCGGGTCACTATGTCATCTACTGGAACCTGCTGACCGCCAATGGCGCGGCCTAAGTTGACAGGGAGACCCTCGACGGCTGTTGCCTGGAGATGGAGGAGGCCTTGAACGCGGTGTACCGGCGGAGCCGGGTGGTCGACGGGTCGATCGCGCCGCTCGAGATCCGGGTCGTCCGGCCCGGCACCTTTGAGGAGCTCATGGACCAGGCCATCTCCCGCGGCGCGTCGATCAACCAGTAAAAGGCGCCCCGCTGCATCACGCTTCCGTCCATCATCCAGCTGCTCGACACGCGCGTCGTGTCCACCCACTCCAGCCATATCCGCGGACCACATTCGAACATAAAAACGAACATATATCAGGATCAGTGTTGAAGATGACCTTACGACTTACATACCGACATGCTCACACGAACAAGGGTGTGCAGAGCTTGCACAAACACAGGGCCCCAGATTTTGCTATACTTTTATATAGTGCAGGTGAGATCTGCTTGGCTAGATTTAAGTACGGCACAATTTGTAAAATGGAATCTAGCTATAGTCTACTTTGGTTTTGTAATCTAGCGGGAGTAACTTTGGGCCTGTTCGGTAGGTTGCATTGTTTTGAGAGCTTTGCATCAATGACTAGTTGGGCCTAATTGAGTAAATACAAGCGGAAAATCAGGTTCTGCATTTTGTTTGACACTTTAGCTATATGTAAGTCGTCTAGATTTTATATTTGGGTCAGTAGATTTTCAATCAGTTGGATATTGCTCTGAGATTCGCGCATTTTTTGTTGTTGTTGTGGTGTCTTCTGTTTTGTGTTTTCTTCTAATGGACTAACCCCAATTTTAGGTCAGCCGAATCACTTTTTGAGCTCGGTGGCCTCACTCGTTAGTTGGCAGAGTCCAACCCGCGTCACGGAGCTAGGTCGTCTCCTCGTCTCTGCCGTAGTTATTTGTTCCTCTCCCCGGGTCAGTCACTTCCCCTCCTCTCTCAGTCGGTTCTCCTCTCTGTGTCACCCTGTCTTACTCTGGTCGTCTCGTCCTCCTCTCCCCGAGCTAGGGTTCGTCGATATTTTGTGCCCCATTCTGGTGCCCCCCCCCCCCTTATTTCCTGTTAGATCTCAGTTATTTTTTTTGGTTTTGTGTCAGTTCTTGAGTACCTTTTGGTGTTCTTATTCAAGATTTCTTCTCAGGGTGCTTGGTTAGGTTTGGTCTGCTCCATCCGCGAGTGAATCTGCGCTTCAGGTATTTCTCACCTCATACTCGTATCTGTGATATGTTTTGTGTATCAGATGCATGGTTAGGGTTCGTCTTTAAGATGCTTGGTTAAAGTTTGTATGCCTACCCCATGGCTCGAATTTGTGCTCATGCTAAGCAGGTCCTTTTGATTTGTTCCTCTATTTCCTTTTAGGCTTTAGATTGGTTCCATCCGCAATGTTAGTGATATATTAGATCTATGATAGTTTAGTTGATTTGCTGGTGACTTTCTAACCAGCAGGCTCATGTTAGTGATGGATTGATCTTCACTAGTTTAATTGATTTGATGTGACTTTCTTGTTGTTTAGCTATGTAGCTATTTTGCTTGTCGGATTGTTTTCTCCTGTTGAGTAAATCCCCAATTTCACGTCTTTTCTATGTTGAGTTATCTATGATGCTAGTTGTTTAGGTCTAATTTTGTGAGATCGCTGTTGTGACAGTGAGTTTTTAGGTCTTATAATGTTAATCTATTGGTTTCATTGTTGAGTAAACCCTAAAAGGCCCTTTTTATGTTAATTCATTTTGATCTGTGGTGTACATCTAAACCCTAATAGGCCCTTTTTTTTGTTTTAAACCAATTTTAATTTGTGTTATATATATAATTAATAAATTCCTTTTGATTAATTGTACTATATATTCCTGTAGATATCTTATAGTTTATCTTTATAACAATGCCTTCATTATATTTACTAGTTCATGAGTTCATAAATTTTGCTATTAGATGAATCATTACTTGTTGTCATTGTTATGTTGCATGGTTTGTATCTTTGTGTTGCAATTTCAGGCTTAGAGTATATAGTTTTGTTGTCATTGTTGTGTTACACGGTTTGTATCTTTGTGTTGCCATTTTAGGCTTACAGTATAAAGTTTTGTTGTCATTGTATGTTGCACGGTTTGTATCTTTGTGTTGCAATTTTAGGCTTAGAGTACATATAGTTTTGTTGTCAATGTTTGCAAGATTTTGTATTTATTTCCTTACAGTTGAAGTGCAACTTGTTGTCAATGTTTTGTTGCAAGTCAACATTTATTGTGCAAATTATGGTCAGAGTCTTTTGATTATTAATTTTCGAACCTGAATCTGTGTTTCAAGATTTTTATAGAAATTTCTAGTTGAGGTTGACTAACTGATTAGTCCAACTATTTTTAAAGATATCTTGTAGTTTACTGTTTGCGCACTGTCCTTTTTTTAGTTTTTAATGTTGAATGGTGGACTATAAGCTTATTTTTTTCTTTTAATATGTATTTGTAGAAAATCCCCAAGACTGTTGTTTTGAGCTTGAAGAGATTTGTAGTAGTGCCTACCGATGCTAGGGTTGGGATTGAGAGAGAAAAAGAAAGAATAAATAAAGAAATAGGAAATGTGGTCCGGGATGGACCAAATCTTACATGGCGCACTGTCCGGAGACACCCGCAATCCTTCATATTGCCCATATATATGGGCTGAGTATGAGGCATGCCGGACAACACTCACGTGTTTGAAGAGTCCGGTGCAATCCAATCAGTGGTTCTGCGTACGTCCATCTATTCAATTTAAGAGGTCTGGGTGTGAAAGTAGTAAAGGGTTCACGCCGTTGACATTTACGCATTTTATATTTGCGACGTAGTGCGGCCTAACGCACTTGCCGCTGACCCGCGCATATATTCTGGCTAGGGTTTGACATCTTTCCCCCATGGCTACGCCACCTTAATTACACATCAGCTACTCAAATGTCAAATCCATGGCCACCACGTGGACCGGAACATTCTGCATATCGACGTGGATGCATGGCGTTCTGCCGAGACTACTAGGACTGCCGGTGCCAATGCATATGCATGGTGTGGTCCAGTCGATTCCTGGATGCACTGATCATTCAGGTGTGACCGTATGTTTGTTCTGGATCGATGGATATGCTCTCTCGATCGTCACTTGTTGCGTGTCACAACCATCTATACATACTATCAGTATCAGGTGCACGTCACTACCTGAGCCAGGGCACATCATCTTGTGTACTTACGTACTCTGTTTGACTCACTACATTATGGAACGGATAGAGTATCATGATAAATAGAGGCAAATAGGCCACGAGCCCACGGTAAATCGCACAGCTGGGTTCGCGCCGTTGACGTACGGCCTAACGCACCCGCGCGTTGACACTTCGTTGGCCACCTCCACCTACACTACGACACATGGACGACATGGTTAACAAGATGGCCCCCATAACGCCCGTGTCGCCCCCACGCGACCGGGCGCCTAACCCTAGCCGCCGACCCAACCCCACCTCCTTCCTCTCCTCCGCCGCCGCGGCAGCTCGCGGGCAAAGCTCAGCAGCAGTTACGCGGGCGGCGGATCTCGCCGCTTTCGCCGAGCAGGGCAGCGGGCTCCTTCCTCGGGCGCGGCGGCGGAACTCCGCGGCCGCCTCGTGCGCTGGTGGGATCTGAGGCGGCTGCCTCGCTGGTGCGGACGGCACTACTCCGACGGCAGGGAGTGGTCGTCGGTGAGGTAGGCCGGATCCCCTCGGCTGCGCGGGCAGCGAGGTCCCGGTGGGCGCTGGTCATGGCACGGGGAGGCCCCGGTTCCCTCGCCGATCGAGGCGATCTGGTCCGCTCGTGATGCATGACCTCCGGCCGGCCTGGCTCATGTTGTGGCTGGTTCGGAGGTGGCGGCAAGGTGCTTGGCCGGGGGAAACCTTTGGCCGCCGGTGGCGGTCACGGCGTCGATGGCGTCCCGGACGCCATTCCCTCCTTGGTGGCGGCGCCGAGGCTATACCTCCCCTGCCTCCCCCCTTCCCCTACGCCCGGGTGAAAACCCTAGCCCCGATGGCTAAGCGGCGGCGGCGCCACAGCGTCGTCACCTTCTTGAAGGCGCCGACTTGGGCATGGGGATGTTGGGTGTGCATGGCGAGTTCGTCTGGTTCCTGGTGGCGGCCCGTCTGATCTACCGCGTTGCAGCTCCGTGGCTGCGGTGCTTATCTTCCGGTCGTGTCTCCGATGGTGACCTCGCCCTTCCTCACCTTGTACTTGCCGTGGTGGAGCGGTACTTCATCTCACTCATTGATGGCGGCGGAGATCGGCGGCATGGCGCCGTGGAGGCTCGGCGTTCGATGCGCGGAGATGGACTCGCGCAGGAGGAGGTAGATGTCTGGCATCATGGTGACGTCGATGGCTGATGTGGCCTTCACAAGGTAGAAGACTCAATATCATCTGAAGACGGACCTGTGGAAGATGGCGGCGACGACGCAAGAGTGCGTCGACGGATTGTGCCCTGCACCGGTATGTGGCTCGGCTGGGGCTTCCGGCTTTTGATGTTAGGTTTAGGTGAGTGGTTTGGGTAGGGGCCCAGCTAACATCCCTTCATCATATGGATAAGAGTAGCGACATATGTTGTCAAGATGGTGGATTCAGGTATATTGTTTGTAATACTTTGTAGGGTCCTCGAGAATAATTAATAAAGTGGCCGTATGCATCTTCCAGATGCAGAGTCCGGGGGTCATCCTTCTTTTCTAAAAAAAAAATGGTTAAGAAGATGAAATCTATGAAGGAATCCGCCCTCCGCGGCCTCGAGGTGACCTTTTGTTGTTGTTAGGGGGTAGGTAGACATAGATGGATGGATGGATAGCTAACATATGTAGTGTGTTTTTTTTTGGCGGGTAGCTAGCTAGTGTCATGCATGTATGCATGTGGCTCATAGTATTAAGCAAACACATTGTACGCGCTACGATGGCACATCTGTTGAGGACAATGTGTAGTCCGTGGCATGCATGTTGGACCGTGTAGGCTAGCATGCATGTGTAGTACAGTACGTACGTAATGTGCTAGCTACCACGCACGTCTCTTGAGAATAGGAATGATGTCTGCCTGACGGGACGGGGGAGCGAGGACGGCCATGTAGTCGTCGGTTTCGGCCTCGATGGACGCCCAGGTAGCTCTTCGACCCCGTCGCCGACGACCGGTCGGAGACGGATGCCAGGCGGCTCCGGTGCAAGAATGCCAAAGCTTAAGCACTCTGGCTCTCCATCGAGCTGTCAGAGCGCGACGCACCGTCTCAGGTGACGGCAAAGGCAAGGCGCAGCGGCACACTGAGGAGCAAGAGCGGCTGCTCTGGAGGCTGGCCGGGCAGATCTCGTCAAATGACGCCTCCAATGTCAGCAACGGATCCAGCGCGAACGACGATGACCGTCCGGCTACCGGCGCCTACATGGTGATTTCCTCCGCCCTTCTCCGTTTAATATAGTTTCTTCTTATCTTTAAGTACTGTCCAGCCGATGAAACTTGTTATTTTGGTTGTCAGATAACTGATTTAATGTGAATTATGGCCGATTTAAGTCCGTTTGTTGCTAGTTTGTTGATTTTTGTGTGATTTGCATGGACATAAGTATAGCAGCAAAATGAGGAATACCTGATAGAGCCCGCGGACGCACCCAGCAGCCTCGTGGACCTTTGAGGGACCGGATTAGGTGTCTGCGGCTGTAGATGTGCTTAGGCCGGCGGCGGCAACTAGCAAGGGGCAGCTTTGGTGGGCGGGAAGAAGGATGGAATGCTTGGCTAAATTGGACAGCGTTGACGACACTAACTGTGTCCCGCGTAGCCGAAAGGTGGCGGTGGAGAAGGAATATATGCTGTACTCAAACATTGTTAATCACGCATCACGTCCAGTTGCGGTTGGTGATTAGAGATAAGCTAATCAAGTAGCTGGTGCTGAGAATGACGTGCATGAAATCAGCCCTTCCATTTGGCGTCTAGTCAAATAAAGCATATTAAGGTTTCTTTGACACATATCCATAGTTGACTAAGAATAGTTGGTGTGTGGCTGGTACCCGGTTAACCATGTCTCCCGTTGTTTGCTACTACTGTACTAGCTACTAACTTGTAGTGTCTCGTGTCATTGCAAGAATGGTTGGCCCGAGGTTACTAATAGTGCGTGTGCCAACGCACCGTGTGCATGCTGTCGCTGGCCTCTGGACCGCTAGGCCTATGAAAAGACTATTACGGGTTTGATGGACTAACAAACTTAGGTTAATGTGCTCTCGCGTCGCCTCCTCAAGTCCCCTCAGGCCCTCTCCCTCCCACCTTCCCCTCCCCACCGCCACCCCAGGTGGTCGCCGGCATCCCCGCACGGCTGCCGGTGAAGGTAGCAGTGAGGTCTCTGCTGCCCTGCGTCTCGTCGGTGAGGTTTGGTATGCCGGGGCGGTGGCCCTGGGTGTGATAGCGGAATCGACCGTGTCCGGCGGGTGGCGCCACGGGTGTTGTCTGGCCCTCCCCTTCGAGTGGGCGGCCGTGGCTCCTTGCGGTGTGGTCTGCTCCGGCTGCTGCGCTAGATCTGGATTTTGGCACACCGTCTCCGGGTCCCTTGTTCGGGCCGGCCTATGGGCATGGTAGGGGAGACCTAGGAGGGGGAAACCCTTGGTCGACCTCGGCGTTGACGATGTCTCCGGCCCCGTTTTCCCTCCCGAGGCCCCCCTCGATTCCTACTTTCCCTTATCCCGGATGAAAACCTTGGCTGCGTGCTGCCGAGCAACGACGGAGCTCCAGCATCGTGATCTTCTTGAAGACGCAACCTTGGGATGGGTGGAGTGGTGTTGATGTACTTTCAGTTTTCTGCTGGATGTCAACGGTGGTGTGTGCGAGGTTGCCTTCCCGCTCTAATTTTTGTGGTTCGTTATTCGGCGGCGTTGTGGGGTTGCTGGGCGGTGATGGTGCTCCAGTGTTGTGGCGAGCAAAGATAAGGTCCCCTCATCGGTAACGTGCGAAGAGATATGGTGGTCTCTCCTCCGTCCCCGACCTGGCTATCCTGACTTTTGCAACATTGCTCATCTCTGTGTTGGTATTCCTATCACCCTTCGTCTGGTGCGTCTCTACGGCCTCTACGCTGATCCTTTTCGGCATGGAGTTCATCTTTGACTTGATCTTGTTTTCTTCTGTGACAGCTATGTGTGGCCTACCCTAGTTAGCATCTTTGTTCTAGCTGCCTACATTTCCTTCTTGTATCAAGTATATATCCTTGTGTGCAATAACAATGTATCCCCTAGCCGGTTGATGGTTTCATTAATTTGAAGTCGGCATTTATGCCTTTTCTATAGAAAGCAAACTTAGGTATGATTTATTCACTTTCTCTGTTTCTCTTTTCTCTCATTCACTTGTCTTATTTGGAGCACGTGTAGAGCTTGAATCTTGCATACTCTCTTCCTTTTTTACTACCCCTATCCTGGTTTATTGGTCCCTTCGTATTTTGTATCAAATTTGACCATAAACTTAACTAACAAAATATTATGCATGTCACCAAAATTATATCGTTGGATTCATGTTTAAACATAGTTTTGATCGTATAATTTTTTATGACATGCATTGCTATTTTTTAGTTAAATCTATGGTTAAAATTTGACACTGAATACAAAAAGACCAATAAACGAGGATGGCCTTTCTTTTTTATATAGGAAAAATACCATGTAAGCAACTTGTAGCCTACAATTGCATTTGCTCATAGGGAGAGGAAGGGGCCAACGACAGATGGGGAGAACATACGAAGATAGTTTTTTTAAGCAGAACAACCGGATGGGCACGGCCATGCAAAATTTTGATGTATACTTTTTTTAACACACACTAGCCTATGAGTATCTTTGACATCTTTGAAATACTTAACCGACACAATATTTTGAGACTTACGAAGTCAGAACACCAATGCCATAAGTAGGGACTTGGAACTCTGGTGGATTGATTCTACCACAAAGAATCTGACCGTCTGAGATACACTTAGTTCGCCTGACAGTTTTATGCCTAAATAAATAATTCATATGTACACATGTACAAGGGCTAATTTTTGCAAAAAAATGCACAAGGGCTAATTCGATGGACAGTTGATACCCGTTGAAAGTTTGAAACTGACACAATTCTTCTGACACCAAATGTTGAAGGGTCTGTTTAGGACACATCTAGATGTGACAAAGTTATGTCACATCTAAGCTGATGTCCACTCTGTTTGTGGTCTAATTTTTTTTGTCTTAGTTTTTTTCGTATTGCTGCATTATATAATTATAGGAGCTTAGATGTGACATCTTTAAAAAAATATCTAGATGTGAATTAAACAAATTGAACGTCGAATAACTGCGAGCTAAATCTCTTTCACCAATTGATTCTTGTGGCATCCTGATCCTGGGTCCATCCATATCTGCACCCAACCCAAGGCATTGGATCACCGTGGCATCCTCGCGAAATAGTCCTTGTAGCACTGCTGCACCTCCATGTCCACCGCCCGGCGCCTGGCAACCACGAGGTACACCATCACGGAGAAGACGGCCAAGCCCGCGGCGGCCGCCGACCCGAGCACCGCCAGCAGTATCACCAGCCACGACGACGTGCTATGCTCGTCCTCTTGGCGTCGTGTCCCGCCGCCCGCGTCGTCCAGGAGTGCGTCCACGGTCAGCTCCCAGTCATGGACGCCCACGACGAGGTCCCGGACCGTAGAGGCAAAGAACCCCACCAGCGCGGCCTGGGTGGGCAGGCGGTCGGCGAGGTCGAGCGGCGCGTCGAGGAGAGCTTCTGTGTCGTTGACGGGCGGGTCGCCGGCGGCCGTGTCATGGGCGTAGACCGAGAGGCGGTGCACGGCAGCGTCGTATTGGATCCGCACGGCGAGCTGGGTGGTGTCGGCACCAAACGACGAACGGTTGGGCGTGATGGTCACGTTCAAGCCGACGCCGGGCGGTGGCCGAGGGCCGTATGAGCTCACCGTGCTGATCTCAACGGCAGCGAGGCCGTTGGTGGCGTTCGGCAAGGCGGCGGGCACGGCCGAGCCGTTCGTTCCGCGGCGGGGCCCGTGCCTCTCGTTCCTGCTGTTGAGCGGCGGGAAGCTGTCGAGGAGCACCACGAACGACACGGCGTCGGAGCCGCCGCCGTCCACGTCCACCCTGAAGGTCGTGTTGAAGGACGCCTCCTCGCGGACGTCGTCGTCATCCGGGGCGACGCGCCAGAGCGCGACGGGGCGGTAGAGGAGCACGAAGCCCTCGGACTGGTTGAACTCCGGGAAGATCTGCGCGTCGAAGAGGAACGTGGCCGGTGCCAGCATGGAGGAGTTGGTGGCCACCACGACGCCGTCGGTGGTCGCCTTGCCGTCGAACACCGGGAAGCTGTAGTAGCTGTAGCCGGACAACGACGAAGTCACGGCGACGGAGAGCTGCACCAGGAGAAGCAGAAGCAGCGGAACTGCTTGGCGGGAGCGCGGCGCCATATATGTATCGACGTCGTCGATATGCCAAGTAGGTGCACGCATCCAGTGGCCATGGATTTTATAGCCTACCATGTGCATCTGCGATGTGTAGTGTGGAGGTCACCACCGAGGTGTCAAATCGCAGCGCGCGCGGGTGCGTTTGGCCGTACGTCAACGGTGTGAATCCAGTGGTACAACTTGCCGTGGGCTCGTGGCCTATTCGCCTCTACTTCCCATGATCTCATGGAAAGAAATGGAGGAAGCGATGGGCACTTAGACATGCGACAAGTGGCGACCGGGACAGCATATCCATCCTTAGCAAACATACCACAGAAGATGCTGTGCTCAGGGCATCTCCAGCCGCGCCCCCAAGAAGGCCTCCCCAGGCAATTTTTTCGCGTCGGCGCCGAAAAAACGGCCCAGTCGCGCCCCAGGAGCCCGATTTTCGCCGGCTTGGGCCGAAAACAGCGCCGGCGGATCCAGCCCAAACCAGCGCTGGGGCGCCGGGCGCCGGGCGAAGTTGTTTTAGCGAAGAAGCGCGGGCCAGCCGCGTCGGCGACTTCGGCGCCTCGTCTCCCCAACGGCCTCGGTTTCGCGGGAATCAATGGCAAGGCTGCCGCCGGTCAGCCTTGCCATTGATTCCTTCGGGCGGCGCCGACGCCTCCTCCCCCACGCCAGACACGGGGCGGCCCGGCTATAAAGCCGCGGCCTCCACTCCACTCTCTGTACCCACACCAGCCCCGCCCCTCGCCGCCGTCCAGCCCTCCCTCCCGCTTCTCTCCGCGCCGTCGCTGCCGCCATGGCGTAACGTTTCGGGGGGAGGCGGCGGCCAACGGCTTCGGCCGCCGTTCGCTCCGCGTTCTGGAGTCCTGGCTCCTGTTCCAGGCGAACATCCCGGCGCCGCCGGACATGCGCGCCGGGCCATTGGGGTGGAGGCTCAGCGCCGGGGGAGTGCCCATTCCCGCTGCCGACGCCGCGGCGGCCGAGTATTGCCGCCGAGGAGGTCGAGATCGTCGCGCGTCCCTCACTGACGCCCAATGCTCCCTCCCCCAGTACGCCGCCGACAACCACGCGGCCTGGGCGGCGTATTTCGAGCGCCGCCAGCTGCAGCGTTTGGCGTCCACCAACGGCGCGCCGATGGTCGGCGGGCGGCAGAACAGCGAGGGGCGCCACCTCTGGTGGGGCGTCCCCGGCCGCACACTCGAGGGCGTGCTCATGCACCTCGAGGGCGGCAACGACACGCCGTTGGCATACCCCCCGGCGACGCACCGGCGCGTCGGGACATGGGTGCCAAGGTGGTTCGGGTCTTCCTCCTCCTCTTCCTCCTCTCGATCCTCCTCGCACTCCTCCGGCACTCCGGCCCTGCTCGCCGTCAAGGCCGAGCCTGCGGCGGAGTCGCCGCTCGGTCGGCGCACTCGCAGCGCCGGCATCGTCATCAACGAGGGCGGCCGGCGCGCTTCCTCCTCGGCTCCTTCGCGCTTCGTCAAGCCGAAGACGGAGCCGGATCGGCGCCGTGAAGACGGCCGGGCTGGCGCCGTGAAGACGGAGCAGGATCGGCGCGCTGGCGGCGGAGCTCGTCGACGACGACGCGGCCCTAGAATGGGCGCGCCAGGACTCCATTGCGAAGGGAGAAGGCGAAGGAGCACCAGCGCGCCGCCCTGCGCCGCTTCGAGGAGCGCCGACGCGGCCGCGACGAAGACGGAGTCGTCGTCCTATGCGACAGCGACGACGATGACGCGCCGCCGCCAGTCCACCATGGCGACGTCTGGTCCAGCCGGGGCGTCCGCGTCAGGGAGGAGAAGGCCGACGACGACGATGGCGGCGACGGCGGCGACGACTTCGGCCCCTTTCTTTTTTAGGTTAGCTTAATAATGTAATGAAAATGGGCGACTTGGCGAAATTCGCCATGTTCGACAATTTAACTACTCTTTGTCATAACCGCCAACGCCCCCTTTTTTACACTGCTGTGGGCGGCCCTGGGGCCGACGGTTGGCGACGACTTCTCAGGTTTTTTTCCCGCTGCTCACCCCAGCGGCGCTTTTAGACGCCCCCTGGGGGGCCAACGGCTGGAGATGCCCTCAGGTCGCAGAGTCGGCTGAATCTTGTAAATCATCTTGGAATTGGTACGGGCAGTTTTTAGTTTCGGTTTCCAAACAAAATTTGGCAACTATGGAAATCTAGTTAATTTCAATGATTCTGGTTTGCATTTCATCTTTTTCGATAAAGAGAATATATTAATATCGTGAAGATACTACTTATGTGGTTTGCATTTCAGCTCAAGGGCGAAATCACCTAGAGCATCTACAGCCGGACATGGCAGACCGGGCACCCCTCATATTTGCTATTCTGTATCCGCGTATCTCATATTCGGCGCCTTATATCCATATTACACATGCACAAGTTGATCTATCCTACGTGATCAAATGACTGACAACAAAATTAGATCTGCAAAGGAACACAAGATCGGCTGCAAACGGACATAACATACTTCACCACATCCAGAAGATTATAGTTCGTCCACGGACAAGTTCATAAACTTATACAACTAAAAACGATATAAATATTGAGAAGGAGGGGGCCGGAATCACCACTTCCTCGCAGGGTCTTTGCCCTTCCGGTCACCGGCGCAACTGTAGGCGTCCGCAGTTGGTGGACGGTCTTGGTCGCTAGACGACGAGCTGCAGTTGTCGCCGCCGTCGGAGTCGGAGTCAGATAGGACGATGAGCCCCTTCATCTGACGGACGGCCCTATCCTGCTCCCGCTTCAGCCTTGCCACCTAAGCCTTCTCCGCCGCTGCCTCCTTCGCCTCGCGCTCTGACTGCTCAATAGCTAGCCGGAGCGCCTTGGCGTTCTTTCGTCGGAGGCGGCTAGCATCCGTCTCCATCGTCGTGAGGGAGCGGCGGTACACCTAGGAGAGGAGACGTGCATCATTGTCAGCGTTCGGCTTCGTCCCGCGACGACAGCGCGCGGACTGCTCCGCTGCCCCCTCTCCCGTGCATGTTGCCTCTCGCGGCACGCGCCTCCGACTCCGGAGTGCACGGGCACAAGCACCCAGCGCTGGTCGCATGCAGGAGCGGCCGGGGGGGAGTCGACACGAGGCCGGCGCGGACTGTGCCGACCGGGCGTTGCTGCGTGCGGGTCGGGAGGGTCCAGCTCTGGCATCCGCGCTGCACCGGCGTGGAAGGTGCGGCGACGCTCCAGATCCGGAGCTACCACCGATCTCGACCTTGGACCGCTCCAGCGCAATGCTGAGGGCCATGTCCTCCTCGTAGTCGAGCTCCGAGCCAAAGTCGCTGCACGAGCTGCTCATGGTGGTGGATGGGATCGGAACCGGAGTGGAAGAGGAGTGGGCGAACAAAGCGAGAGAGGGAGAGGTGAGCTAGGGTTGGAGCTCGCCGCCCGGTTGGGGTTTTTTTATGGGGTCGGTGGTGGGTCGGGCCTGTCAGGTGGACGCGCCCGGGCGTGCCCGGACCGCCCCATATTCGTCCTATTTTTGGGCTGGATATGAGGGGTGCCGGTCAGCCTGGGCGTTTGTCCGCAGTTTGATAGGTCCGGCTGGGTCGATTTTTTGTGACCGGTCACTGACTGGACGACCTGCCCGGGCGTTTGAGATGGATATGAGAGACCCGACTGTAGATTCTCTTAGTTTCAACCAATTTTTTTAATATATGTATTTGAATTCCAGTGTATCATAAAATTGTGAAACTCTGTGAATTTCAACGAAATCTCACTGAATGCGAAAACCAGTGCATGCATGGCCCCAACATCTAAGGCCAACCATTCCTGCCTTGACACGATGTACAAGTGGCAACCAAATAACTACTGCATTTGACTACATGCCAAATGGTTTGGCTAATTTCAACCATATGTCATTTTCAACGCTCGCTAGTTGATTAGCCATGTCTCACCTCGCCACCAACCACAACTGTTCGATCGTGATGTGTGATTAACTAGGATTCAGTACTAGCTACTTCTACTACTACTACCACTACTATCACTATCTTTGGTCTCCATCGCATGTTAATCTTTCAATTCACGCCACCACCTTTCTATGGGCGACGGCATTGTCTCCAGTGCCAATTACATGCACTATACTCTGTATAATACATATATGCTTTCATTTATCATTTTTATGGAAAAATATATATGCTTTTCATACTTTAACTACCCGTCTATACATATGCTTGCTTACAAGAGGTACCTGCCCGCAGCATACGGTCTTATCTTATAGTCCCTCCTATACCTGGCCAAACCTCGGGCCGGGCCGGGCTTCGGGCCGGGCCTAGCCAAGCCCGACACAAAAAACTCAAGCCTGGGCCCGGCCCGGCCCGGCCATCGGGCCTGTGTTTCTGGGCTCGAGCCCGGCCTGAGCACGTAAAAGCCCGTCGGACTTCGGGCCGGCCCGGCCCGACCTTCAGAAAATGGCAAAAACAACGGGCCTGGGCCCGGCCCGGCCCAGCCTTCGGGCTCAAAAACTAGGCCCGAGCCCGGCCCGGGGGCACCGTCGGGCCGGGCCGGGTCGGGCTTTTTCGGGCCGGGCCGGGCTTCCCATGGCCAGGACTATCCCTCCATCCGGAAATACTTGTCGCAGAAATGCATAAAAATGGATGTATCTAAAACTGAAATACGTCTAGATACATCCATTCTTTTGACAAGTATTTCTGGACGGAGGGAGTACTACTACATTGCGGTCAACGATTCAGCGTATGGTCGCCATTCGCGTTGACCTTGTGGACAACAAGACGATTATCAAAAATACAATTTGCATATATGACCACTATTTCGTCCCAAGAAGGATTAATTAAATTTTTGCCTCGTACGGTGGTGCTTAAATGTAAACATTGCATGCAACTATTGAGAAAGCAGCACCACATGCATCATGTTTAATTAATTCAGAACATGCAAGATTTTTCACATAATTAATCATAATACTTATTAGTTGGATTTGTTTTATTGATATCTAAAAAATAGGATATTGACCTTATATAGAAAAACGGAGGGAGTAGCCCATTCGATAATCTCAAGTTACCCCTTTTCTTTTTGACAAGCAAACACCCAACACTAGTACAAAATAGGAATTTGAAGATGTTTCATGGACACAACCCTTGGCGGTTTTGTATTCTGCCAATAGCAACTGTCGCTAATACTCGTACGATGCTTCGTGGCAACAGTTTGTTGAGGTTTTCGACGTATGCATGTGATAGTTTATAATGGATGATTGGAGCACCCATGCATAGTAAAATCTTCCGGAAAGCCGTGTCCACGGTTACAGACGACTTGAAAATTTATAACATCTGGTTATAGAGAAATTGAAACTAAACTAACTAAAACTCGCTCGACCCTGGTGTAACGTGATTGCCTCTTCTTGTGACAATGGGATCAAGAACAGAACACGGTGGGTTATGAATGACTCGCAAGTAGGTGTTTAGAATACCCTCTTGATCATTCTTGCTGCTCTCTACTTTTGCAAATGATTTATCTCATCTTGTTCCAGTACTTGTAGGACTAGTTGATTTAGTAATGCTTAGTGCTTGCTGTAACTCATTAAGTATTGCTAGTCTTGGTATCCTTGGTAATGTTATTGTTGCGCCTCAATGACTCATAGATACCACAATAATAACTGGTGCAGGTACAGGTAAAGCGATGCTCTAACATGAGAGCGATGTGTTGTTCATTTGGAGTCTTCTTCTTCGACGATGATCATAGGATGATATCCGGTCGGGAACCTGGGATTAGCAGAGTGGGCATTAATTAATTCTCTTGCCTCTTTGGCATATTTGCTTCTTATCCGTACTTGGATAGTGCCTTCTGGATGATGCTTGTAATGTTATGTTCGGTCGCGTGACCTTTGTTTGCTGATATAGCTATGCACGACATTTGTATGCCGTGTTGTATTCTTGTATATCTCTTTGATTCATATATAACTGTATGTGTTGTGATGTCCACCTTGTTACCAACGTATGACTTGTGTGTATGCATTGAAGTCATATGTTGCTTAACTGATGACTTTAGTCATCAGTGAAGATAGATAAATCCACTGCTAGCAACACAACTAGCCACATCACCATGTATATTTAACATTTGGGAATATGAGAGCTGGAATTGGTTGACCTTTTGTTCTATTTTTGTTGTGCTATACTACTCTGTATAATATCATTTAATAAAAATACAGTAGAACGCTCGTTCTAAGTTTGATTTTAGAAAATAGATGGTGTCGCCAAGGCCAGCCACTGAAGAGGGCTAATTTGCGGATGAAAGGTTGGGGAAGACAAGAACAGGACGCCTCATGAGAAGCAGGGTAGATGTGAACCATCCATGACTGGGGTAGAAGACCTCACCGTCGCGGATCTTGGACAAGGGTTACCTTCCCTGGTCATCCATAGGACAGAAGTGAATGATCAACTTTTTAATAGTCACTTGAAGGGCATCTTTAATCTGATTAATATTATGAAAACAAATATCAATACAATCCATAGATAACAGGACGTAGAATGACCAGTAAAAAGTAAAATTACACTGAAAACTATGCTTATCATCCTCTTCCTTCGATCGTAGCGGTCCGCCGGAGATTTAAAATTACATATGCGCTGGGGAGTTATTTCGCCACCCTTGCTCTACAGTCTCTATACTGCACGTCTGCAGCCGATAATGTTCACTCTGTGAGGCCAACCATTCTCGTCGTTAGAAGAAGGCAAATATATACTACCTCCGTCCTGATTTATTAGTCCTCTTCGTATTTTACGCTAAAATTTAACCATAAATTTGAACTCACATGTTAATGCATGTCATAAAAAATTATATCATTGGATTCGTATTTGAACATGGTTTCCAATGCTACTATTTTTTGTGACATGCAAAAGTATTTTATTAATTAAATCCATGGCCAAACTCTAACACAAAATACTAAAGGGACCAATAATCCGAGCAAGTAGCCGATTAGGGACAGACACCTCCAACACAAGTATGTCCACCGAACGGTGCATAAGCTATCAAACAAACCAACAAAAAAAATAACAGTGCAAATGCCCTATTTGACTACTACACGCCAAAGGATACGCATGGCCAATTATTTTGCTCTACCAACCGGCTCGTCCTAATTTCCATGCATGTCACTGTCATCGCTACTCCTAGTTAATTAGCTCGGATAAAACTAACCATATCTCTCACGACCAACTACAACTGTCCGTAATGCGTGATTAAGACTCTTTTGCGGTTTTACTATCGTGTCTTCTCCACCACACAGAAGGTCGCTAGCTCTTGGAAAGTACACTCAATGGAATAGTGCATAGTTATCTCTTTGACATCTTGTGATGCATGATTGGCCCGAAAAAGTTCTAGACTTGCAGTGCTTGGTGCAAACAGTGTATCAAACCATGTGTCCTCGTTCATGGGGCTCCGGCACACGCCACGGCAGATCGACGGCAGCAAAGCCGGCGATCGTTGTCCAAAACTCCAACTTCCAGGTACTCAGATTGCATCACCACATCGCCTCACTGGTGTTCATATTTTAATTTTTTAATTGCCTTCATGTACTTATTTTGTTTGACCGATCTGGGGTATAGAATGACATATATTTCTCTAAAGAGAAATCGGTTACTACATCCAAATAATATAATTCAAGGCCACCTTAAACGTATAGGTAAAGTGCATCATGTTTCTGAAGAGGTAAGTCATCAATTCCTACAAGCGTGTGCCTCTGTTTCGTCTAATGTTTGCTTCCCAAATTGTATTGCTAGGGTTTCTAATTTTAAGAGTGATTACGTGGTAATTGGAATATTGCGACTTGTCAATTTTCGGGGACGATTCACGTATATTTAGGTTATGTTACGACGGCTAGATGCACCAGAACCAGATTGACTATAATCACACAATTCAATCAGTATATTTTTTATAGTTACTAGTTAAATGTGTTGCTAGGGAATAACAAATGATAATATTTCATAAATGATATTATATTTCTATCCATTATGCTTTTTTTGAGTGCTATATAGTTCTTCTTTGAAACAGAGTGCTATATATTTGATGCAAGGTGGTGCAAAAAAAAATTGACCTTCAGTGCAAAAACAGACTTTACACTTAATTAATTAGGCAAAATCCTCACAATTAATCAATGAATGAACCCATCGGCTAAATTTTCTGGCTCCGCCCCTGCTCGACAACGACGCATGGTATTTGGTGGTCTTTTTATCCTGCATGTCCTGATCTTTGTCCTTTGCTGTCATACCATTAGAAACATCGTTCCCCCGCAAAAAAAGAAAAAAAGAAAAAGAAACATCGTTCAGCGACTTCCTCCTTTGGTCTTAGACGTTTACGCATAACGGATCCCTGCAAGAAAGTTGCCCCCGTGTCATTGCAACAATACATCTATTAATTCGCGCTCTAGTGCAATATATTCAGGTCGAATCCTCTTCCCGCCGTTGGCACCGTTTAAGTTTTCTTTTGAAAACTGACAACAAAATTCCTTTTCCATTTCCGCAGGTGGAATCCTCTCCCGGCCCACTTGCCCCATTGGGCTATGTCAACCCTTCAACGAAAATGCATGAATTGGTCAACTGGCCGGTGTGAGAGTGCGTCAGGTCGTACATCCAGCTTATTCCGTGCATGCACCCATGCCTTGTTAGCACAAAGTTCTAAGCACAAACTGTGGATGGAAAGAAGTGACGTGCGCGGAGACAACCACTACTTAACCAAAACCAACGACTTTGCCATTTTATTATCAAAGTAGTAACACGATGGAAATGCGGAAATCCCTTTTGGAGCTCGGGCTCCAGTGAGGCCTCCGGATTCAAATTTTAAATTTCATTGAAATTCGTATTTTTACACCTCAAAAAATTCTGAAAAAAATCACAGATATACATGAAGGCACAATACACATGTGTGTAAATTTTCAGTTCAAAATACATTGAAATGAGGGCTGTGCAAAAAAGACAAATCTGGGGCTGTTTAACACATGATACTATTCATCCTCCTAGGCCATGGATTTGTCTTTTTTGTACAGGTCGCAATTCAAGGTATTTCATCATGAATTTTTACACACATGTGAGTTACATCCTTACATACACGCATATTTTTTTTCAGAATTTTTTGAACCATAAAAATTTGAATTTGAATTTTTCAAAAATAAAGGCCTCCATGGAGCTCGGCCTCCAAAACGCCTTTCTGATGGAAATGCTACTACTTCACTAGTATGTCAAGCACATGTCACCTAGTATAGGTTTGCCATTTTATTATCTTATCAACATATTTGAAGTTTGATCAAGCATGTAAGTGCAAAAATATGAAGACAAACAAATACGATCAAATCTGAACAATATATTCTCCATAAGATATGCTTTTATAATGTACTTATTTTATATTGTAGTTGTTGATAGTTTCCTTCATATTTGGTTAGAGTTAAAAATATTTGACTTTTGAACTAGATTTATGCGCCATCTCGGTTGAAAATGTTGCTCCTTGCCCACACGTCGTCCCCACGGGCGACTCGGGTGGCGGTGCCAGCCAGTCCACGCCTTCTCCCTCTGCCCATCCTCTCTCTCTCGTCGCCGCCGGTTGGAGCCACCGGGGCAAAGCCCCTCGCGTTGGCCGGCAGCGGGGGTCCTTCTTCCTCCGCAACCACGATGAAGCAGCGCATGATGTAGCAATGTGCGGGCGACGCGGCGCTTGCGCAGGGCGCTGTGGCTATAGTGTGTGTGGCCGGGTGGACGGCACGGTTGTGTGGCGATGGCTCCTGCATCCAAATCTGGCGCAGGGCACCTCTCGGCGGTGTTGGTCACATTCAGCAGCTTGCAGTGAGCATGATGATGTCGGAGGTTTGCATACCAAGATGAGGTGGTCGTCCTTGCAGTTTTCACACCACCGGCATGGTGTTGGCCTTGTTTCTTGCTCGGGGGTGAGCAATTTTACCTACCAATGGTGTTGCGCCCTTCAATCCAGGGCGACAGGGTAGAGGCCTTCTTCAGAGGTAGAGTCGGATGAGGGAGCAACATCGGGTGGCTTCATGGGAGTTGACGGCGCTCCGGCAGCGGGCAACTCTCCTGACTTCCTCTCTTCAATGGCTTGACCTCATATTCGTGGAGGGCTCCAATGCTCAAGTGTTCTTGGTGTATTTGGAGCTCGTTAGTGGTTAGTTAGCCTTTTGTATCTTTTTCCATTTCTTTTTTTTTTGTTCGATCGGTTGTATGGTTTCAAAGTTGCATTATGTATAAAGCGGAGCGAAATCTTTTTCGGTATTTATGTACCATCTATTTGGGAATGTAGCAAGGAGTATCACATTGTCTAAACTGAACGGTGGCGGCAAAATATATACTCTCTCCGTCCCAAAGTAAGTGTCACCGATTTATAAGTTATAACTTTATAAATCAGCGACATTTATAACTTTATACTCCCTCCCTCCGAAAATACTTGTCATCAAAATGAATGTATCTAGAACTAAAATATGTCTAGATACATCTTCTTTTATCCATTTTGATGACAAGTATTTTCGGACAAATACTTGTCATCAAAATGGATGTATCTACAACTAAAATATGTCTAGATACATCTTCTTTTATCCATTTTGATGACAAGTATTTCCGGATAGAGGGAGTACTAAATCAACGACATTTATTATTTTGGGAGAAAGTAGAAACCATGCATGCATGTAGAAACAATGGCGCATGCATGCAGGAAAAATGGAGGAACATACTCGCATATATACAAGAGAGAATGGAAGGGGGCATCGTACAGAGTACTCAGAGCCTAGTCCCCGCGTGATAGGCATTGTAGCATTGCTGCAGCTCCTTGTCGAGCGCCCGGCGGCGGGACACGACGAGGCACACCATCACGGCGGCCACGACGACGACTGCCACGGCCGCCACCGAGCCGATCGACGCCACCAGTATCACTAGCAACGACGCCGACGTGCTCTCCTTCGCCGCTTCTTCCCGCCGAGCCTCGTCGTCGTTGTCGTGGAGCCTGTCTACCTTCAGCTCCCAGTCGCGGACGCCGACAACGACGTCCCGGACCGTGTCAGCGAAGAACCCCACCAGCGCGGCCCTGGTCGGAAGGCGGCTGGCGAGGTCCAGCGGCGCGTCGAGGACGAGAGGGTCCAGGGTGTCGCCGGCGTAGACCGAGAGACGGTGCCCGGGGGCGTCGTACTCGATCCGCACGGCGAGCTGGCCGGCGGACGACGTGCGGTTGGGCGTGATGGTGACGTTGAGGCCTACGCCCCTGTGGCGCGGGCCGTACGAGGTCACCGTGCCGACCTCGACGGCGGCGAGGCCGCTGGTGGCGTTTGGCACGGAGACACCGGAGTCTGCGTCGACGCCCGTGGTGGCGCCTGGGCCGTGCTTCACGTTCTTGCGGTTCAGCGGCGGGAAGCTGTCGAGGAGGACGACGAAGGCGACGGGCTCGGAAACGCGGTCAGCTGAGGCAACAGTAAAGCTGGTGTTGAACGACGCCTCCTCGCGGACGGCGGCGGGGGCGTCGTCCATGCCCCAGAGGGCGACGGGCCGCGAGAGGAGGACGTAGCCCTCGGACTGGTTGAACAGCGGGAAGATCCGGGCGTCGAAGAGGAACGTGGCCGGCGCCAGCATGGCCGAGTTGGTGGCCACCGCCACGCCGTCTGCGGTGGACTTGCCGTCGAACACCGGGAAGCTATAGTAGGAGAACGCCTCCTCCGCCGCCGTCTGCCGTCGACTTGCCGTCGAACACCGGGAAGCTCTGAGGCAGCAAAGCAGCAGCAGAAGGAGGTAGAGTCGGTGAGAGCACGGTGCCATCCACATGGACGGATATGTCAAACACGTTGCGTGCACGCCACCGATATGGATGGATGGATGGATGCAGACGGATTTATGGACACAGATCAGCGGACCGGTGAGGCAGTGTGTAGGTGGAGGTGGTTCGGAAAATGTCAACCCTGCACCGGAAATGCGCGGGTCAGAGACATGCACATACACAGATACACTACTCGCCGGTCAGGGACCGGTCGCCGGCCTAGTCATGCATGGACATGGTGACAAAAAGTCTATGAGCTCCATGGGTCTAGAAAGCGACTGTGGTGATCAGATCCCACTCGGCCCCAGATTTCTCCCTCGAGGGAGATGACATGTTTGTATTCAGGTCCATCGAAATGCATGAATAATGCCGATCTAGCTCTAGCTGGCCAAGTGATGTGCATGGGCCGGCCGGGTGATGGGGAACCCGCCGTTTCTCTCGGTACTTGGCTTTGGCATGCACTTGCGCGTGGTGAGACGAAAATCCTAAACTTCAGCGAGATTGTTGTTCCACATGCAATCAAAGTTTTCAATCGTGTCTTGCTGATTCCGGTGGGAGCTGTGTGCGATAGCCTCGAGGCCGACGGCGGCGGCGCGGCGAGCGCCAGTGATGCGTATGTGGGGACACCGGCAAGGCCGAACGGCCCAAAGGGAGTTGGAGGTTGACAGGTTCTTGTGAGGGAAGTGCCGGCTCGACCTAGAAATTTTGGTACTACTCAGTGTAAGACAATAAGTTTTGGGGGAACCAGCACAACCCTCTAGGGGTGACTTATCTCATTATATATAATGGATGTGTTACAATACGTACAATATATGTACATAAGTACAGAGGCTATACATAGTCTAACACCCTCCCTCAATCTTAGCCACTTTCTAAAGAACTGAGAAGGGTAAGATTACGCCTACAAGCCTCAAACTGTGGCAGAGGTAAAGGCTTAGTGAAGATGTCTGCAAGTTGATCCTTAGATGAGATAAACTTGATCTGGAGTTGCTTCTGTGATACACGTTCCCGTACAAAGTGATAATCAACTTCAATGTGTTTCGTTCGGGCATGAAATACTGGATTTGCAAAAAGGTATGTAGCACCGATGTTATCACACCAAAGAATAGGAGGCTGTGGTTGAGACAAACCCAACTCCTGAAGCAAAGACTGCACCCAAATAATCTCTGCAGTAGCATTAGCCACAGCCTTGTACTCAGCTTCAGTACTGCTACGTGACACAGTAGCCTGTTTCCGAGCACTCCAGGCGATCAAATTAGAGCCAAAGAATACTGCATAACCCCCGTGGATCGCCTTGTCATCCGGGCTACCAGCCCAATCTGCATCGAGAAGGCGAAAGGACCGAGAGGAAGTCGGCCGAATATGCATACCAAATGTCAGGGTGAACTGAACATAACGAAGAATGCGTTTAACAGCAGCCCAATGAGTATCTCTGGGAGCCTGAAGATACTGACAAACCCCGTTAACAGCATAAGAGATATCTGGTCTCGTGATCGTCAAGTACTGAAGTCCACCAACAATGCTCCTGTACTCTGTGGCATCCGCAGGAGACAAAAGCTCACCATCAACAGCTGTTATCTTGTCGGTAGACGACATGGGTGTGGTGGTCGGTTTGCACTTCAGCATGCCAGCTCTTTGTAACAACTCTAAGGAGTACTTCTTCTGCGTAAGGACAAGACCAGTAGCACGAGAAGTGACCTCAACTCCAAGAAAGTAGTGAAGCTTCCCAAGATCTTTGACCGCAAAATCAGCACCAAGAGAGCAGACAAGAGCATCAACAAAGATATCTTGAGAAGAGCTGACAAGGATAATATCATCGACATATACCAAAAGATACATAGTGACTTCGCTTCAGAGAAGAAATAATGAAGTGTCGCGATGGACGGCACAAACCCATGAGCACGAAGAGGCGAGGCAAAGCGGGCATGCCGAGCACGAGGAGCTTGCTTCAAACCATATAGTGCTTTGGAGGCAGACAGATATAGTCGGGACGATCGGGATCGAGAGAAACCAGCGGCTGTTTCATATAAACCTCTTCCTCCAAAAATCCATGTAGAAAAGCATTCTGCACATCAAGTTGACGAAGTGACCAACCACGAGAAACAGCAATGGAGAGAAGAAGCCGAATAGTGGTAGGCTTGACGACAGGACTGAAGGTGTCCTCATAGTCAAGACCATGGCACTGCCGAAAACCGCGAGCAACAAGTCGCGCTTTGTAACGCTCAATAGATCCATCCGAATGCTTCTTCACTTTGAAAACCCATTTTGAGTCAATAACATTTACCCGTGGTGGTGGAGGAACGAGAGTCCATGTCTTGTTACGAAGGAGAGCATGAAACTCCTGCTCCATAGCCTCTCGCCAATGTGGAATGCGCAGAGCAGCCTGATACGAGCGAGGCTCAGAAGATGGATCCGCAACAGCAGCAGCCAACCAAGCAACCGTACCATCCTTACGTTCCTTAGGTTTGAAAATGCCACTGCGACTGCGTGTATGTGGTCGGGACACAGGAACCACCGAGGTCGACGGAGCAGCCTGCAACGGGCTGGAGGACGGCGACGTTAACGAGTCAGCCGGTGACGAGGAGCCAGACACGGTAGCCTCGGGCTCGGTCGGCGAAGAAGGCCGGCCCACCGGCGAAACCGGCAGAGCAGACGAAGCATCTGGCGACGCCGGCGTCACGGACCGGGCCGATGGCGAGCCCGGCATAGTGGGCCGTGGCGCGGCCGGTGTCGCGAGCCGATCCGCGGATGAAGGCGACGTGAGGACCCGAGCTGCAGGCGAAGACGGCGTGACGGGCCGAGCCGCGGGCGTAGACGGCGTGACAGGCCGAGCCGCTGAAGACTCGGCGGCCGCTGGCGAAGAGGGCCGAGCCGCTGGAGACTCGGCGGTCGCTGGCGTAGCGGACCGAGCAGTGGAGATGCTCGGCGCGACGGGCTCTTCGGGTGACCATGCATGGGCACGCGAATCGATGCCATGCAACATAGGGCGATCGACGTGCCCATCAGAAGGCGGCGATGATGATGGTGAATCCTCCAACAGCTCCAAACGAGCCCCACGTCCGGTTCCTGCACCATGGTTAGGTAACAGCAAAGGAGAGTATGCAACATCATCAAATTGGTCAGAAGCAACAGAGGATGAATGCAGAGATGGTGGTTCGACAGTGGACACAGGAAGTTTGGCAAAAGGAAAAACATGCTCATCAAACACGACGTCCCGAGATATATAGACACGATTAGTGGGAACATGAAGACATTTGTAACCTTTATGAAGAGAGCTATAGCCAAGGAAAACACACTTCTTAGAACGAAACTCAAGCTTGCGCTTATTATATGGACGAAGATGCGGCCAGCAAGCACACCCAAATACCTTGAAAAAGGTATAATCAGGTTGTTCATTAAGGAGAACCTCAATGGGAGTCTTCATGTTTAAAACACGAGTGGGAGTACGGTTGATGAGAAAGCATGCAGTGGTGAAAGCATCACTCCAAAACCGAAACGGAACAGATGCATGGGCCAAAAGAGTAAGACCAGCTTCAACAATATGACGATGCTTACGTTCGACTGAACCATTCTGCTGATGTGTATGTGGACATGCTAAACGATGAGCTATCCCAAGCGACTGAAAGAAGGAGTTGAGGTTGCGATACTCGCCCCCAATCCGACCGGACATGAACAATTTTGTGCTTGAGAAGACGTTCAACATGTTTTTGAAACTGAACAAAATATCAAACACATCAGATTTGCGTTTAATAAGGTAAAGCCAGGTAAAGCGACTATAAGCATCAACGAAACTGATATAGTAATTATGACCACTGACAGAAGTCTGAGCAGGACCCCATACATCTGAAAACACAAGTTCTAAAGGATGTTTCACCTCACGACTGGACTCCGAAAAAGGAAGTTGATGACTCTTCCCTTGCTGACAAGCATCACACACTGCTACATCTTTATTACTAGACAAACTAGGAAGCTCATGACGACGCAAAATATATATGACGGACAATAGGTGTGGCCGGGTGACCAAGACAAGCATGCCACTGTGACGGAGAGACCCGAACTCCACTGAAAACGCGGGCGACGCCAGGATGCTCCAGACGGTAGAGGCCCTGACACAACCGCCCACTAAGAAGAATGTCCCTCGTGCCCCGATCCTTAATAAAAAGATCAAAAGGGTGAAATTCACAAAGCACATTATTATCACGTGTGAGTTTAGGAACTGAAAGAAGATTACGGGTCACAGATGGAACTCGAAGAACATTGCGAAGCTGAAGACTCCTATTGGCATGTCTAGTGAGAAGAGATGCTTGACCAATATGAGAGATGTGCATACCTGCTCCATTGGCGGTGTGGATCTTGTCGGAGCCATGATAGGGTTCACGAGTGTGAAGCTTCCCCATCTCGCTGGTCAGATGCTCTGTCGCCCCAGAGTCCATGTACCAGTGTGGATCGATGGAGTAGGACTGAGTGTGTCCCTGTTGCTTCTGCGGCGCGGGACGATCAGCCATGGCGACCTGACGGGCATTGTTGCGTGTATCTTTGTCGTCATTGCCAAGACCAAGGAAGCTTTGCTGGAAGCGCTTATGACACTTGGAGGCCCAGTGCCCATCGCGGCCACAAAGCTGACACACACGTGGACCGCCAGCCCCTAGTAAGGTCGCAGTAGGTGGGGGGGCCGAGGCGGGCGACGGTGGCAGCCCCAAGGGAGACCGGGGTGATGAAGAAGAGCGTCCACCCTTGGTGGCGGCGTTGGCCGAGAGGGAGCCAGTGCCCCTGGAGCGGCGTGTCTCGACCCGTTGCTCAGTGAGAAGGAGCCGAGAGAAAACCTCGTGTGCCAGCATGGGTGTCGAGTTGCCCCGCTCGTTGATGATCTCGACTAAGGCATCATACTCCTCATCAAGACCATTGACAATAAACGAGTTGAACTCGGAATCGGTGAGGGCTGTCCAATGGAGGCCAATGTGTCGGCGAGGCCCTTGACCTTGTTGTAGAACTCAGTGGCAGTGGAGTCAAGCTTCTGACACTCTCCAAGCTGACGACGGAGTGCAGCGACACGAGCCTGGGACTGCGCTGCAAAGGTGCGCTCAAGGATGGTCCAGGCCTCATGAGACGTCTTCGCGAAGACAACCAGTCCGGCAACTGCCGGCGAGAGCGACCCCTGGATGGAGGAGAGGTTCGCCTGGTCCTGCCCCGTCCAAACGCGATGGGCTGGATTGTAGACCGGACCGTGCACGCTGTCTACCAGTGCGGGTGGGCAGGGAAGCGATCCGTCGACGTAGCCTAGCAGGTAGTGACGCCCCAATAGCGGGAGAACCTGCGCACGCCTGAAGATGTAGTTGTCGGCGGAGAGCTTGATGGTGATGAGATGACCGAAGTGAAACGGCGGCGGCGAAGACGATCCCATCGAGGGGGCTGCCTGGGGTGCAAACACCATGGAGGCAGCCGGAGGAACCGAAGCCGATGCGGGAGGAGGCGGGACCGCAGCCAGGGCGGACGCCGCAAAGCTCGCGGCCGGGTCGGACGCCGCAAGGCCCGCGACCGGGGCGGACGCCGCCAACCACCACTAGTAGAAAACCACCAATCAGTCCCGGTTCGTAAGGGCCTTTAGTCCCGGTTCGGGAACCGGGACTAATGGGTCGTTACTAATACCTCAACCCATTAGTCCCGGTTCAAACACGAACCGGGACCAATGAGCCTCCACGTGGCCCTCAGGCGCCGAGCCCGGTCGAGGGCCTTTGGTCCCGGTTGGTGGCTCCAACCGGGACCAAAAGGCGCCCACGTGTCTGCATTCGATGGCCTGGTTTTTGTTTTTTTTTGAAAGGAGGGGGTTGGGGGTTTTGGGGGTTAATTTAGGTGTTTCATTAGCTAGCTAATTAATAGAGAGAAGTGTCCTCTCTTAATTATGTCCGTGCTTGCTCGACGCCACGTAGTAAATATACATAAGTGATCGAGAGAACCATTCATCTGAAGTTCGTCATGCATACCGAGAGAAGTGATCGATCGACCTCTCCTTCTACGAGAGATTGGTCGAACAACAAGTTTTACTGGCTACATACATGTACAATCTATATAAGATCTCTTAATTACAAACCACTAGCATTTGAATTCAAGTTCCACATGGTATTCTCCGCTTTACTTGATGGCGTGTTCAAGAAAGAATCCCGCCAATTCCTCTTGAATTGCTTTCATGTGGTCTCGTGGTAGGAGTTCATCCCGATCTGCCAAGTCTAATTAATTTGAAGAAGGGGTTAATTAATACATATATATGAATGAAACTCAACAGAAATGATGGTGTAATAAAATGAAATTGCGAATATTATTGCTTACGCACTTCATATTGTCTTCTAGAGTAGCCCCGCTTGTTTTTCAATGTCGCGTTGTGGATGAACTCACACGTAGTATCCACGTAAATCATTCCTTCCTCCTGCCACAAGCACTTTACGAGAAATAGAGGTCAATCAAACTGATAATGAAGCATTATATAAATGGCATTGATGAAAGTATAGCTATAGAATCAACGGAGATGCGCCCAAGAGTACTTACTTTCGGTATGTATATCGCAGCTCCTTGGCAGTCCCGGAGCTTGTGCGGTGAACTGTTTCCAAACCCTGCAAGACAAAGAAAATATTTGTTATTACTTGAGATATCAAGAAATGAACAAAAAGTTGCCGATATGGTGCGATAATGATCGATTGAACTTACTTGCTGAGCATTTCAGTCATGTCCGCATAGGTGCTGGGATCTTTCCGTCTGGAGTCTAAGACGGTTACTAGTCCACGCTCAAGCTTAATCTCCAGAAGAATATAGTGGTACCTACACGCAAGCATAACTCATCAATTACATTAACCTCGCTCGAGTAATAAGGAAAACCGAATATGCACACGACAGTAACACTCACGGGCCGTGGTAAGGAAAGAGTATGGTATCTTTGTTTTGATTTTTGATCAATGATTGTAGCAAGTTGTCCTCGGCCTCTTCGGCGTGCTTTTCAACCAGAAAAACATCTATGATATTTGTGTTAATGAACCCAATATCATAGATTTCATTTTTTTTGCACTCGACGATCTTCAATCTGCATAATATATTGAGGATAATTAATTATAAATACATGCAATGAAAGAGCCGAGCTATATATAAAGACTAATGACGAAATAGTACTTACAGCAGTAGCAAAAGACCATTAATTTATCGAGGGCCTTTTGATTGAAGAACTCAAGAACTCCTCAAATGGAATAGACAATGATCATTTGAAGCGAGGTCGTGCTCCTCTTTAATATTCAGATACAAAGTGTTCGTCCCCTCGGACTCTCTGCAGGTTTTCATGTACCAACTGTGGAATCTTCGCATCATTGTTGTCGAGACTTTTCATCTTTGACGAGAGGCTTCCGTACTCAGATCTGAATAAGTCCACCTCCATGAAATCGGGAAGTGCATCGTCGGCGGGTAATCTTCAAGATTGCCATTACCGCCACCGTCCCGGAGGATTAGACACATTCAGCGGGGGCACGATTGCTGTGCTTGTTCGCGAGCTGGGCAATTTTTTCCCCTTTGCCCGTTGTTCTTTTAACCTTTATCACTGAGAGTAGTTCCCACCGCTTGGCTTGGAGATATGTCTGCTCAAGAATGCGCTCATAGTTGGTTCTCGGCAGAGACTTTGGTGGTTTCCTCGGGGCATTGAGAGTGCGCTTTGCTTTCACGGATCGACCTTCTCCTCCGGAGGTGGATGTATCTTTGCTTTAACCCCTTCAAAGAACTCCTTCAATTGGGTCTGCACGATCGTATCGTTTTCCTCCTTGCTCCTCTCATACGGTAACTTCTCTACAGGCTTTAGAGGTGGACCGTGTCTGTATTGCTCTCTCTTCTTGTGCTGCTAGACGCCGGAGCAGACGGAGCGGCTGCGGCGTCTGTCTTCCTTCGTGCTTGCTTACGAGGCGGAGGAGAAGGACTACGACGATCGGAGCAGCCGGGCGGGCGGGTCTCTTCCGCCCTTGCTTTGGCGGGCGGAGAAGGAGGAGGCGGAGTGCCGCCACGCCGGGAGAAGGGGCGGAGTGCCGCCACGCGTGCCTGATCTTCACTCGCCCGGGAGGAGGCGGGAGGAGGCGAGTGCCGCCATGCGTGCCTGATCGTCACTCGCGGGAGGAGGAGGCGGTGGAGGAGGCGGAGTGCCTGACTCGCGGGATGAGGAGGAGGAGGCGGAGGCGTCCAGTTCGAAGGTCGATGAGCTCCTTCCGCCATAGGCATGGAGTCTTGAGCGAACCCAGCCTAGTCTCCCTTCACCGATAGGGTGCTCAAGCTCGAGGTCCTCAAATCCTCCGTTATTTCATCCACCATCACCTTAGCAAATCATACGGAATCGGTGGCGGTGATAAGTTGTGCCGGGTCCACTAGGATAAACTTGGCCAACAACCGCCTTGACCTTCAAATTCACGCATCGCGCCATAATGTGGCAATTTTGAGACTCCGTGATACCATCCACGGATAGCTGGCGAGAGCCGTCAAGACATGCTCCGCTGAAGCAGCTCGGTGGAAGCAACGCTGCTTCTGCTGCCGAGATGGCGGGGTAACCGGGGAAGCTTGACATGTCGTTTGTTGCGATCTGCTGCTTCTCGGTCCTCTTCTCGATCCTCTAGCCCCATTACCCTTCCAAGCAGCGCCTGCATTTGGTCATGCTCCACTTTCTTCCTCCTCTCGTGGGTTTTGTAACCCCCTGCGTCCGGAAAACCAACCTTCCACGGAAGCGAGCCTGGCGTGCCTCGTGTCCGTCCGGGGTGCTCGGGATTCCCAAGGGCCATTGTGAGCTCGTCCTTCTCCTGTTTGGAAGGAACGTCCCTCGCCAGCTTGCAAGCAAGCAATATATTGTCGAAGTTTCTTGACTGGTGTTTGCAGTTGCTCGTTCGTCCATCGACATTTGCCTTACATCACGAGGTCCAAGGTTCCGCCAGCCCGAAGAACCAAGTCCGCAACGGTCAGCAGCGATCGCGTCTCGGTTCGATCCCTTTTCAAGCAGATCATGCTCAGCCTTGGACCACTTAGGCGGGCTTTGAGGTAGCCACGACCCGTGCGATGGTGAAGCGTCTTCTTCGCAGCATTTTTCTTGTTTGTCTCCGACATCTTCTTACTCTTTTCCGATGTCATGTGGGTCACAAATGCGGGCGATGATCTTTGATCTTCTCATATTTGCCGATGAATTCTGGTGTCTCTTTTTCTTGACAAACTGGTTCAGCTCTTTCCTCCACCTCCTCATTAGGCCAGCCATCTTCTTAAGAGCACAAGACTTGATTAATTGCTCTTTAACGGCTTCTCCGGATCCTCCTCTGGCGGTAGGGTGAAATTTGCCTTCAGCTCATTCCAAAGATCTTCTTTACGCATATCATTGACATAAGACACCTCAGCGTCTTCATCCTTAGCAGGCTTATACCATTCTGGATCTTGATCGGGATCTGTCCCTAACAAGAACCCCGTGACCGAGCGAAAATGCCTTCTTTGTCCGGTTGGGTTCAATCGGTTCGCCGTCGGTAGCGATTTCTATGATCTCAAACTTTTCATCCGAGCTCAACTTTTCTTGGGCCTCGTCTCCGTGCAAGTTGTGCTCGATCCGAGGGCTAAAAATTATAAGGAAGAAAGACGACATTACTTAATATGTGTACATATACCAAAACAATGGATGCATCAATTAACTTGTCGTACGGGCTTAACTAATATATATATACCTGGCGGACTCGGTTCGGTGACTCGGCTCGCACGGTCTCCTTCGTCTTGTACCTCCATTGTGTCACGGAGCCATCATGAACATAGTCCTCCTCTTGTACCGGCATTAATGAGTCGAAGCCATCATAATCATAGCCCTCTTCTTCATCCATCGACCAGCGGTGTCGATGAGAAATGACGCAACATCATCACTTCCATTTGCGATTATTTCCCCAACATCGCTTCATTTCTTCGTCTCGGGAGTGCTCCATAGTTTACGCAAATATTGACAACATGTCAATTATTATTCAACATCGTTTTCTCTCTAGGGTTTGGGTGTCCTCGAGAGTTTTGGTCGAGCGAGAGGGCCGAGGGGCTGCTGCAGTTGTATCTAGAGGGGTTAATTATATCGACAACGACGCGACATACATATACATATCGGGGGGGGTATCGCTCGTGTTTAAGTTTCTTCTTTCTCCTTTCCTTTCTTTCTTCTTCTCCTCTTCTTTTCTTCTTCTCCCTCGAGAAAGGAAAATAATTAAGGAAAAGGAAGAAAAGAGGAAGAAGGAAGAAGGAAGAAGAAGAAGAAGTAAAGAAAGAAGAAAAAAAGAGGAGAAGAAGAAAGGAATAGAGGAGAAGAAAAATAGAATTTCTCCTTTCTCCTCTATTCCTTTCTTCTTCTCCTCTTCTTTTCTTCTTTTTCCTCTTCTTATTTATTTCTCCTCTTCTTCCTCTCCTCTTTTCTCCTTTCTTCCTCTTCTTATTTTCCTTTTCCTCTCATTCTTTTAGTATTGCTTGTTTTAAAAAAATGTTCAAATAGAAAATTCCAAAAAAAAAACAAAGGTTTTGCCTAATGCATTGTTCATATGAATATACCAACATTTGCATATTCTACAATAATTAATATCAACAAAAAAATCTGTGAACAGAAAAAAACGAACTTTTCTAAAAATCTATCTTTTGCATATATATAGCCACATATGAACAGAGCCGCATATATACATACACATATATGAACAGAAAAAAACTAATAAAATGAAACATATACATAACATATATGAACATATATACATACACATACACATATATGCATTATATGAACAGAAAAAAAACTAATAAAAATGAAACATATACATAACATATATGAACATATACATACACATACACATATATGCATTATATGAACAGAAAAAAAAACTAATAAAAATGAAACATATACATAACATATATGAACATATATACATACACATACACATATATATGCATTATATGAACAGAAAAAAAAACTAAAATAATAAAAATGAAAAAAAAGAGCCTGGCGGTGCGGTGGCGCGGCTCACAGCATGGCGGAGGCTGGGCGGGCGACGGCGACGGCGACGGGCGCGAGGCCCATGGCGGCGGCGACGACAGCGGAGCCTAAGGCGGCGACAGCGGCAGAGCTGGCGGCGATGACGGCGGCAGGCTCGGGGAGGACAGCGGCGACGACGGGCGCGGCGAGCGGCGGCGACGGCGACAGCGGCAAGCGGCGGCGGCGGCGCGGCGTCGGGCAACTGGCGGCGTCGATGCATTCGCGTCGTCGAAGCAATGTGGCGATGAACTGCAAAACTGCAAAGTGCCACTTATATACAAGCGCATTGGTCGGTTGGTGGCACCAACCGTGACTAATGCCACCTTTAGTCCCGGTTGGAGCCACCAACCGACCAAAGCCTCAATTCGGCAGCCCAAAGGCGGGAAGCTGCGACCTATGGTCGGTTGGTGGCTACAACCGACTAAAGCTTCTTTAGTCCCGGTTGGTGCCTCAACCGGGACCAAAGGCCTCTTTTGTCGCGTCGGGGCCAAAGTTTAATCCCACTCGCTAGTTGAGAGGGGCGCGATGGTTTATAAGCCCCACCGCCTCCCTCTTGAACTCCTTTGAACTGCAGGCTTATGGGCCTACTTGCTCGCCGTTGCTGTTGGACCTTACGGGCCTTCTGGGGCTGAATCTGGCCCCAATAGGGATACCGATCGTATTCAGGCCGTGGCGGCCAAGAGGGTGGCATTTTTTTCTTGCTTTATTTAATTTATTTTGTTTCTACTTACAACAAAATACTTATTGTTGTTTTTTGTTTTGTTTTCTGCATTATTTATTTTCTTTTGTTTTTGCTCTATTTTTAAATCTTTTGCTTCTAGTTTTAGGAAAATTATAAACTTTCTGTTAGTGCCATTACTAATTTTCAAATTTGAAAACACTTTTTTTGTTTTCTTTCTTGCTTTATTTAATTTATTTTGTTTCTACTTACAACAAAACACTTATTGTTGTTTTTTGTTTTGTTTTCTGCATTATTTATTTTCTTTTGTTTTTTGCTCTATTTTTAAATCTTTTTGCTTCTAGTTTTAGGAAAATTATAAACTTTCTGTTAGTGCCATTACTAATTTTCAAATTTGAAAACACTTTTTTTGTTTTCTTTCTTGCTTTATTTAATTTATTTTGTTTCTACTTACAACAAAATACTTATTGTTGTTTTTTGTTTTGTTTTCTGCATTATTTATTTTCTTTTGTTTTTGCTCTATTTTTTAAATCTTTTTGCTTCTAGTTTTAGGAAAATTATAAACTTTCTGTTAGTGCCATTACTAATTTTCAAATTTGAAAACACTATTTTTGTTTTCTTTCTTGCTTTATTTAATTTATTTTGTTTCTACTTACAACAAAATACTTATTGTTGCTATTTTTAATTATTACGAGGGCGAACCATAAGACATTTCAAATGAACTCTGAAAAAGTTGAAAGTTGGCATGGTATCATAAATTGACCCACACATAGCATGTGCATGTACAAAACGAAAAATGGTATCATACTCATCAGCCATACAATATAATGGTATCATAAGCGAACAATAGTTGCGGAGAAAGTCTTCACTTTTTCTTCGCTTGTGTCATTTGCTTATTGCGCCGTAACCATGGATAATCTTCATCGTTTATCGGGATGCTAGGGTCAGCCTTGACTTTAAAGGAGGAATTTCATGAAACTTTTCATAATCTTGAGACATGTCTGCCTTGTCCTCCACTCCCACGATGTCCCTTTTCTGAAAAGAACTATGTGGCGCTTTGGCTCATCGTATGATGTATTTGCTTCCTTATCTTTTCTCTTTCTCGGTCTCTTGGACATGTCCTTCACATAGATAACCTGTGCCACATCATTGGCTAGGACGAGCGGTTCGTCGGTGTACCCAAGATTTTTCAGATCCACTGTTGTCATTCCGTCTTGTGGGTCTACACTGCACCCGCCTCTGACAGATTGACCCATTTGCACTTAAACAAAGGGACCTTAAAATCATGTCCGTAGTCAAGTTCCCATATGTCCACTATGTAACCATAATATGTGTCCTTTCCCTCTCGGTTGTTGCATCAAAGCGGACACCGCTGTTTTGGTTGGTGCTCTTTTGATCTTGGTCAATCGTAAAATGTATTCTCATTTATCTCGTATCCTTTCCAAATCAATACGGTCAAAGATGGTCCCTGGATAACAAGTACAGCTCCTCACAAACAGTCTTGTCACCTCGTCGTGCTTCCAACCAAGCTGCTGAAAGTCTGATGTGTTCACATGTAATCCGATCGTCGCCTTTGCTCCGGTGTTTGAAGCGCAGATGTTCTTGTGTTCATCGACATACGGGTCACCAAGGTAGAGTTACGAGAAGCTGTAGTGGGCTTGAGACCAAGAATATCCGTCCTGCATATTATTGAGTCCTTTCCAAGCGTGCCTTTTCGGTCAGTCTCCCCTCATACCGCGATTTAGGGAGACCTATCTTCTTAAGGCCAGGAATGAAGTCAACACAAAACCCGATGACATCCTCTGTTTGATGGCCCATGGAGATGCTTCCTTCGGCCTAAGCGATTACGGACATATTTCTTTAGGACTCCATGAACCTCTCAAAGGGGTACATATTGTGTAGAAATCGGGGCCCGTAATGACAATCTCGTCAACTAGATGAACAAGAACGTCGTCATGATATTGAAGAAGGATGGTGGGAACACCAGCTCGGCCCGACAAGACATTGCACCACATCACTCCTTAGCCTTGGTATGGTTTACGGATCGATCACCTTCGAGATATTGCATTGAGGAATGCACATAGCTTCACAATGGCTAATCGGACGTTTTCGGTAGAAGCCCCTCAATGCAACCGGAAGCGATTGCGTCATAATCACGTGGCGATCATGAGACTTTAGGTTACGAAACTTTTTCTCTGCCATATTTATTATTCCTTTTATATTCGACGAGAAGCCGGTCGGGACCTTCATACTAAGCGAGGCATTCAAAGAAGATTTCCTTCTCTTCATTGGTAAGAGCATAGTGGCGGGACCTTCATCTTGCTTTGAAGGCATGCCGTCTTTTTCGTGCAAACGTTGCGAGGTCCTCTCGTGCCTCACCAGTATCTTTTGTCTTCCCATACACGCCCAAGAAGCCTAGCAGGTTCACGCAAAGGTTCTTCGTCACGTGCATCACGTCGATCGAAGAGCGGACCTCTAGGTCTTTCGATGAGGGTAGGTCCCAAAATATAGATTTCTTCTTCCACATGGGTGCGTGTCCCTCGGCGTCACTCGGAACAGCTAGTCCGCGGGACCCTTTCCAAAGATTACGTGTAAATCATTGACCATAGCAAATGCGTGATCACCGATGCGCATGGCGGGCTTCTTCCGGTGATCTGCCTCGCCTTTGAAATGCTTGCCTTTCTTTCGACATTGATGGTTGGTCGGAAGAAATCGGCGATGGCCTGTGTACACATTCTTCCCGCAGCTTGCGGTATATACTATCGGTGTCAAGTAAACAGTGCGTGCATGCGTGGTATCCCTTGTTTATCGTCACGAAGGTTCTTGAGGCGGGCCAATCGTTGATGGTCACGAACAGCAACGCCTTTAGGTTAAATTCCTCCTGTTTGTGCTCATCCCACGTCGTACACCGTTTCCATTCCACAGCTGTAAAAGTTCTTCAACTAATGGCCTTAGGTACACATCAATGTCATTGCCGGGTTGCTTAGGGCCTTGGATGAGAACGGCATCATAATGAACTTCCGCTTCATGCACATCCAAGGAGGAAGGTTATACATACATAGAGTCACGGGCCAGTGCTGTGATTGCTGCTCTGCTCCCGAAAGGATTAATGCCATCCGCGCTTAAAGCAAACCATCGTTCCTTGGCTCACTTGCAAACTCATCCCAGAGACTTTCTCTCGATTTTTCTCCATGCGACCCGTCGTGGGTGCTCTCAACTTCCGTCTTTCTTACGGTCCTCACTGTGCCATCGCATCAACTTGGCATGCTCTCCGTTTACGAGCAGACGTTTCAACCGTGGTATTATAGGAGCATACCACATCACCTTCGCGAGAACCCTCTTCCGGGGGCTCGCCGTCAACATCACGAGGTCATCTCGTCGATCTTATACCGTAATGCACCGCATACCGGGCATGCGTTCAGATCCTTATGCGCACCGCGTAGAGGATCAGATCATTAGGGCATGCATGTATCTTCCGCACCTCCAATCCTAGAGGGCATCGACCTTCTTTGCTGCGTATGTCTTGTCGGGCAATTCGTTATCCTTTGGAAGCTTCTTCTTCAATATTTTAAGTAGCTTCTCAAATCCTTTATCGAGCCTGACATTCTCGCCTTCCATCGCAGCAATTCGATCACGGTACCTAGCTTTGTGTTGCCATCTTCGCAATTGGGGTACAACCCTTTTTGTGGTCCTCTAGCATGCGATCGAACTTCATCTTCTCTTTTGACTTTCGCATTGCGTCCTTGCATCGACAATGACCCGGCGGAGATCATCATCATCGGGCACATCATTTGGTTCCTCTTGATCTTCAGCAGCTTCTCCGTTGCAGCATCATCGTGCACATCGTCGGTTCCTCTTGATCTTACGGAGCATCACCGTATTCAGGGGCACATAGTTGTCATCGTACTCTTCTTCTTCGCCGTCTTCCATCATAACCCCTATTTCTCCGTGCCTCGTCCAAACATTATAGTGTGGCATGAAACCCTTGTAAAGCGGTGGGTGTGCAGGATTTTCCGGTCGAGTAAGACTTTGTATTCCCACATATAGGGCATGGACAACACATAAAACCATTCTGCTTGTTTGCCTCAGCCACTTGAGAAAATTATGCACGCCTTAATGTACTCGGAGGTGTGTCTTGAACCGTACATCCATTGCGGTTCATCTGTGTGCATTATATATAATTAAGTGTGTCAAAAATCATTAGAGATCATGAATAGATAATTAATTAAGTGACCAAATTAATAGAAGTTCATCATCACATTAAAACCAAAGTACATACATAGTTCTCATCTAACAACATAAAGCTCTGCGAGCATCTAAATTAATTAAACCATACACTGAAACTATGTAAAACATTTCAATGCGAAACAAATCGATCATAATCGCAACCAATGTAACAACCGATCCAACGACATAATGATACCAAGCCTCGGTATGAATGGCATATTTTCTAATCTTTCTAATCTTCAAGCGCATTGCATCCATCTTGATCTTGTGATCATCGGCGACATCCGCAACATGCAACTCCAATATCATCTTCTCCTCCTCAATTTTTCTAATTTTTCCTTCAACAAATTGTTTTCTTCTTCAACTAAATTTAACCTCTCGACAATAGGGTCGGTTGGAATTTCGGTTCAACAACCTCCTAGATGAATAAAATCTATGTCACGTTGGTCGGCATAATTGTCATAAATAATAAATGAACCAATAGTTATGAAAAGATAATATATACCACATCCGAATCATAGAGCAGGGGCCGAGGGCCGACGGAGGCGGATACCAAAACCATCGCACTATATAAGATGCAATAATAAAAGTAAGAAAATTATACAAGTATATATCTATCTAAACATACAAATAAGAATATTTTTCCTTTCGAAAGAAGATAAGAACAAGAGGCTCACCACGGTGGTGCCGCCGATGAGATCGGTGCGGGTGATCGGCGACGTTGAAGGCGGGGATGGGGCGTGACGGACCGCTAAACCTAGACAAATATGGAGGAAAATGGAGCTTGGCGGTCGAGCTTGGAGAGGAGAAACCTTAAGTAGTGTGGCTCGGGCATTCCATCGAACACCTTGTGTGCATATGAGGTGAGCTAGAGCACCACCAAGCCCTCTCCCCCTCGGCCAGAAAAAACAGAGCAGTGTGCTCTGCTCTTGCACGGGGGGGTATATATAGGCACCACCATTGGTCCCGGTTGGTCGCACGAACCGGGACTAAGGGGTTTCCTTTGGTCCCGTTCGTGCCACGAACCGGACGAATGGTTAATGGCCAGAGCGGGGATCATTGGTCCCGTTCATCCCACCAACCGGGACCAATAGCCCACGTGGCCCGGCCGGCCCTCGGCTCACGAACCGGTCCGATGCCCCATTGGTCCCGGTTCGATTGAACCGGGACTAATGGGCTGGACCGGCCTGGACCATTGCCCCTTTTCTACTAGTGCACGCCCGGTATGGTGTGATCCGCTTCGGCGGAGCGGCGGCGGGGACGCGCATGGAGTCCGCAGCGGAAGGCGGCGCCAGGTGTGACCGAGGTCGCGCCCAAGCAAGGCGCCGGCGGCGTGAGTAGACGGAGCCGATGCTCTGGTCCCGATCGGAGCAACGGCGACGGCATCAGCGGGAGGTTGAGCGAGCCGCAAGAGAGGCGGGAGGAACCCAGCGATGGAACCGGTGGTGGCGGCGCTTGACATGGCGGCAGCCTTGTCGGTGGCGGCGGGCGGTGGCGGCGGCGGCGGCTGCGGCGGCGGTGCGGTTATTAGGGTTTGGAAGCGGAAGCGATCGTAACCTAGCGTGATACCATGTAAGACAATAAGTTTTGGAGGAACCAGCACAACCCTCTAGGGGTGGCTTATCTCATTATATATAATGGATGTGTTACAATACGTACAATATACGTACATAAGTACAGAAGCTATACATAGTCTAACACTCAGAGAGGTTAGAGGGACAGCCGGGGAGTGGCGGCAGCACAACGGAGGCGGTAGTGAGGGCAGGGGCGGGGGGCAGGGCTAGAGTCAAGGTTTTGGATTCCGAATGAAGATTTTTTTTTTCTCGTGGGAGGGGAAGGGGGTTGAGATACTCTCTTACCACGATATCTGCAAAATACTGGACAAATTTAAGATCAATTTTGAATTTAAAACTTGCACACTTGGATATAGATGTGTATTGAACCCTAGTTTAGCGATATCCTGCTCCTAGGCTCCTAGCGTATCTTTAATCTTTAGCGATATCCTACCGGATGTGTATTGAACGTTCCTTAATCCTGTATCTTTTCCAGTGCTAATTGAAAGAAAAGAAAAGCGCCAGGTTACTCAACACGCTACATGCAGATGTAAAGCACGCGTACATACTACTGCGCAGGAACTACTTGTGTGAGAAATAACATCGTGGGCATCTCCAATGGTTTGAACAAACCTGTGGTTGAATGGTTTGGAGAAGAGTGGTCTCCCCTGCCCATTGGAATTCAAGTACTGGGCATGACACTGGTCTCGCATTTTCTTCGATTTATTTCAGGGCATCCGATGATGTGCGTTCTGTGGGAGGAAACGTTCTCATTAACTACGAATGCGTCTATGACGACTTCGTCAATATCAAAATGACGTGCTGGCTCAGTCTCTCAGAGATGCTCGTAGGGACCGCGTGTGCATGCATCCATAGAGGTGAATGTATGCGTGACGCAGGAGGAAGCCGGGCAGCTCCTTCGCAAGCGCCACGAGGCGGCTGGCCAGGGCTTTCACCATCCCCGCACCCTTCAATGAATATCGTCCGGTTTTTAGTTCCGGACTTAATATCATCCGGTTTTATATAAAGATTATCCAACTTTCAACGAACATAATCCGGTTTTGGTAAAATTCGCATCTAGTTTGTTCATTTTCACTAAATTTCTTTCAAAATATGACCAGACATTTACGGCTAGTTTTAGATGACCGGCTCTCTTATCCGTGTCCGTGGACGGTCCTCCGATCCGTAGACGGGTGCTGTGCCTGATTAGAAGGTGAGTGTTGGAGATCTCCAAACTCATCCATGATCCGGAGCTTCTGGCTGTCCTCCGATGAGGCCGGGCTCTGGCCAGCCGCGCCTCCAACGGCCATCGGCGCTACTTGCTAACGAAACCTGGACCTTGCAGCTAAACAATGTGTATGCGTGCTTAAGTGTACATGAGAGAACTTGCTGCAAAGTGGAGTACACACCAATCGCAGGTGATCGATACAAAACTGCTACCTATCCTATTACTGCTTGGTACTGACAGACAGGCTCGTGACACAAGCAGGTGCAAAGCCCGCACAATATTGATGTACTATTTGTCGGAAGAATGGATGTATTTAGACGTATTTTAATTCCAGATACATCTATTTTTACGCATTTCTCCGATAAGTATTTTCGTAGATTTAATCGAAAATACTAGACCTGCCAAAGGTTCGCGGGAGCTATATCTGGCTTGATGGTAGCTCCCCTTGCCTGAAGCGTGCCGCGAGTGGGCCAGCACTGTAGCATCCTGTTCGTTTTTTTCCCTGTGTTTGTCCTTTTTTGTTTTTTATGTTGGTTTATCTTTGCTTTTCACTGTTTGGGTATGGTTTTCATGCTTTTTTTTCTTGTTTTCTTTTTTTTTCAAACGGCTTTTAATTTCTTCTCCGTTTATTTACATTTTCCTTTATACATCGGTTTCCTTTGGTTTTCATTTTTTTTTCTTCGCCATACGTTGTTTTTTTCTGTTTCTTTCCCCTTTTTCTTCCCTTTTCTCTTTATTGTGTCGGTTTTCGTTAGATGTTTTTCTTTATTGTTTTGCTAGTTTCTTCATGGTTTTATTGGTTTTTCTATTTGTTTGTTTTTACCCGTTTTCGTATATTTCATGGTTTTTACTGGTTTTTTCCTTTCTTTTTCCCTTCGGTTTTTGTTGCTTCATTCTCAGTTTCCCATGGTTTTTTTTCTTTTTCTTCTTTGTCTTATCCTTTCTTTCTTTTCCTTTTTCGCTTTGTATTGGTTTTCTTCATTTTCTTTGTACATTTTTTATGCAGCAAAATCATTTTTATATACATGTTGAAAAAAAATTAAATACATCATTATCACTTCTTCAAATGCATATGATTTTGATGTCTACTTTTCTGATAAATATTGTACATTTCTTTAACACATCAGAAACATGTTTTATGTACATGTTCAATATTTTGGAAATACATGATGAACATTTCTTAGAAAAACACTGTCTATATTTTTGTATATACATTATGAACATTTTTTACATACACCATTAACATTTTGGAAATTGATGATTAACACTTTTTAAAGATATTTATTTATGTCTCGTTTTACATAAACATTGTACAAATTTTTCATACATTAGAAAAAAATTCTTATATACAAGTTTACATTTTGGAACTACGATTAACATTTTTAATCCATATATTTTTTGATCTCTACCATTTCCATCGTATTATACATCAGAAATATTTTTATATACACATTTCACATTTCTCAAATACATGATTACTATTTTGAAAACTTTTATTATTTTTTGTCTATACTTTTTCCATCGCATTCTACATTTTGGTATACATTATTCCTATATATTTTTCATACATCAAAAAACATTATATACACATTTAACAATTTTGAAATATATGATTAGCATTTTTCATCAGTTTATGTATACTGTCTTCGTAAGAATATATTTAGAATATTTGGAATTATAAACAAAGAAAGTAAAAAAAAACGAGGCCTTGTGGTTTGTGGCCTCCCGCGCTCTGGGCCGGCCCAAGCTAGTGTTGGCTTCATGCGAGGCTGCCCTACGTCTCGCTATATGTGAGACATGGGCGTGCCCCGTAAGGTTTTCTACGTTTCCTACTTAAGGGCATCACCAACACCGACTCGTAAATTTGCTCCCACATCCGTCCGCGGACTTAAGTGGGGGGCGGGGGAGGGAGGGGGAAATCCACGAACACGGATGCAGGAAGCAGTCATCCAACGCTATTCACACACATTTCAATCCTGGTTTCAATAGACCGAACAAAATTCATGCAAACAGGCTGATTTTTCATATAAACCGGAGCACATTCATTACAATTCAGACATTTTTCATTAAAAGAGCGATCGGGCGTAAACCCATCCTATGGCTGCACTCGTCGTCCACTTCCTTTGTATTCCGCATCGGCGACCACATCCTCCATTTGTCGTCTCCATGAGCAGCGGGGGGGGGGGGGAGGGGGGGGCTGTGGGATTCAAGACCCGTGAAGTAAAGGTGCGCACTCCGCAAGGACTTGTAGAACATGGGAGACAGACCGGCCCACTTGGGATATAATGCCCTACTCATCCTCGGAGGAGTTCATGACCTGTCGTTCGCCGGTGGAAGTGAGGTCCATGATGGAAATGGAGGGGTTGGCACTCTAGTCGTCCCACCGGCTCTATCTCCAAAATGAGATATCACAATGGTAATCCTAAAAAGAGGGAGGAGGAGTAGTATATATAGTCTAGGGGAGGCGAATGGGTACAAGGGCCTCGGCCCGAAACACTGTGCACAGACAGGCGTTGGACGTCCGGACGTTGCCGGCCGTCTGGAATGGTCCGGACGTCCTGTGTTTTGTCTCCGTAGAGTCAATGTCGGATTTCCGAACGAGGACGGTTGTTGGTCGTCCGGACGGGCTCAGATTTCCGTCGTTTTCGTTCTGGACATGTGGCACCGGATTTCCGGAGACGATTGGATGTTCGGACGTTGGAGCATGTCGGTCGTCCAGGATTCATCGGATGTCCGGACGCTGTAGCTTTCGTCAGCTGGCCCTTCTGGTTGGTGGAGTCTCTAGGCATCGGACGTCCGGAGGTCGTCGGACGTCCGTGAGCCGTAGTTTTCGGGCAGCTCTTCCTCTTGGTCTTCGCACTCGGTGTCTTCGCCATCTTGTCCATTGGGTGTAGTTGCTCCATGGCTTTCCTCCAAGTACATGATCACACACAAGGTCTTCGCTTGAGATAGCAGCCATGTCTCACATGTGGAATGTATTGGTTCTGAGAGGAGCGAGTTCACCTTAGCTTCGATAGTCCTTGCTCGAGCTCTAGTCATTGGTCGATGTGGTGCCGTGGGAGACGAAGGTAGGTCCATGGGGATGACCAAAGGATGCTCTGCATCACACGGGAAGTAGTATTGGGTTTGCAAATAGACCACGAGCCCACGGAAGTAGTAGTACGGCCTAACGCACTTGCCGCTGACCTGCACATATATTCTCGCTAGGGTTTGACATATTTTGCCCCTGGCTACTGAGACAGAGAAAGAGAAAAAGAATAAAGAAATAGAAAATGCGGGCGCACTGCTGGAATACACCTGGAATCCCCCATATTGCCCATATATAGGTTGAGTATGAGGTGTGTCGAACAACACGGACGTTTAAGGGGGCTTTGAAGAGTCCGATTAGATCAACTATATCCATTTGGTCAACTTTGGGAGTCCGGGTGCAAATGCTCTAATCGGAGGCAAATAAGCCACGAGCCCACAGAAAAGTAGTACTCCCTCCGTTCCTAAATATAGGTCTTTCTAGAGATTTCAACAAGTGACTACATACGGAGCAAAATGAGTGAATCTACGCTCTAAAATATGTCTATATACATCCGTATGTCGTAGTCATTTGAAATCTCTAAAAAGACTTATATTTAGGAACGGAGGAAGTAGTACTAGGTTCGCGCCGTTGACATTTACACATTTTATATTTACGACATAGTACGGCCTAACGCACTCGCCGCTGACCCACGCACATATTCTCGCTAGAGTTTGACATCCTTCCCCATGCCACCTACACATCAGCCATCGACCTGATCTGATGTGCTACTCAAATCCATAGCCACCGCGTGCGCTGGAACATTCAGCATATCGACGTGGATGCATGGCGTTCTACGGCTCTCCTAGTATGAAAGTAGTATATGGAGTTGACGAAACTGGATGGTTGACAACGTTATCGGTCGTAGCCGAAAGGTGACGGTGGAGACGAAAGATAGTCGAAGCTCATCAACTAGCGGGCGTTGAAAATGACACGCGTGAAATTAGCCATACCAATTGGCGTGTAGTCAAATAGGGATATACTTGTTATTTGCTTGCTAGTTGTATCTCTGTGTCATCGCTAGAACTGCCCGTGCCAATGCCGGACGATGAGGTATATTGTGTGTGCGTGCGTTTATAGAGGTGAATATATGCACACACACACATATATATATGTGCGCGTCTGCACGTGTACTTTGTTTCTGACTTTCTGTACGTCGCTTCCATTTCAACCTCCTCCATTCCTTGTCATGCACGATCTATCTAAGCACTGGATTCGCGCCGTTGAGGTACGGCCTAACGCACCCACGCGCACGTATTCTCGTTCAAGTTTGACACTTCGGTTGCGACCTCCACCTACACGTGACAGATGGATATAAAATCCATGCCCACTGCATGCGTACACCTAGCTACTTAGCACATCGGCGCATGGCGTCGCGCTCCCGCTGCCAAGTTACCCTCCGCCTTCTGCTTCTCCTGGTACAGCTCTCCACCGCCGTCGCGTCCTTCTCCGGCTACAGCTACTACAGCTTCCCGGTGTTCGACGGCATGTCCACCACCGACGGCGTCGTGGTTGCCACAAACTCGTCCAAGCTGTCGCCGGCCACGTTCCTCTTCGACGCGCAGCTCTTCCCGGAGTTCAACCAGTCCGAGGGCTTCGTGCTCCTCTCGCGCCCCGTCGCGCTCTGGCGCGTCGCCCCGGACGACGGCGCCCGCGAGGAGGCGTCCTTCAACACCACCTTCACGGTGGACGTGGACGGCGTCGACGGCTCCGACGCCGTGTCATTCGTGGTGCTCCTCGACAGCTTCCCGCCGCTCAACATCAGGAACGAGAAGCACGGCCCTCGCCGCAACACTAGCGGCTCGGTCGTGCTCGCTGCCTCCGTGCCGAACGCCACCAATGGCCTCGCCGACGTTGAGGTCGGCTCGGTGAGCTCGTACGGGCCGCGGCCACCGCCGGGCGTCGGTCTGAACGTCACCATCACGCCCAACCGTTCGTCCTCCGCTGCCGGCACCAGCCAGCTCTCCGTGTGGATCGAGTACGACGCCCCCGCGCACCGCCTCTCGGTCTACGCCCACGACACGGGCGCCGGCGACCCGCCCGTCAACGACAAAGCCGCCCTACTCCTCGACGTGCCGCTCGACCTCGCCGACCGCCTGCCCGCCCAGGCCGCGCTGGTGGGGTTCTACGCCTCCACGGTCCGGGACCTCGTCGTGGGCGTCCATGACTGGGAGCTGACAGTGGACGGACTCCCCGAAGACGACGGCGCCGGGACACGGGGTGAACAGAACGAGCAGAGGAGGTCGTCGTCGTCATCATGGCTGGTGATACTGCTCGCGGTGCTCGGGTCAGGGGCCGCGATCGCCGTCGCCGTGGTCTCCGTGATGGTGTACCACGTCGTGGCCAGGCGCCGGGCGGTGGACATGGAGGTGCAGCAATGCTACAAAGACTATCTCGCGAGGATGACGCACTGATGGAGTGGCGACCTACCACTCGGTTGACTTTGCGGCGGCGAGTGGTTGGTGCGCTTGCCACAAAACGATCGAGGTCGATATCTCGACGACATGGACGCTGTCCAGTGGGAGCCTGAGAGGAGAGACCGGCACCAGACGTGACGACACAACCTGAGTTGGACGACAGAGTGTGTGTGAGTTGCATAGCATATGCCTATGTATATATGAGTAGATATATAATGCCTATGTATATATGAGTAGATATGTATATATATATATGTGATGCTACATCTACAAAAGATTACTTAATTTTTTTTATAATCAAGCTAATGTGGAGCATTATGATTGATAATAGGGTGATCAAGGGCCCACCCCACTTGAACTCTAGGGGAGGGAGAAATTTATTATTTCTGACGTTCATTGTACTGCTATAATTGAAGATGAATTGATCGGATGAACGGCTTACCCCTGTTTGGCTGCTTATTTTCTTCGTTAGCTTGATTTATAATTCAGACACATCATCGGGGGAGAATTGCTAGAGCTAACTTGCCCAGGTGCTATTGCGCATGGCGAACGGGCGGCGTCGTCGTCTGCAAGAGCGTCTGTCCGGCCTTCGGCACCGACGAGTTTTGCTGTCGTGCACCTGCGAACATGCCTGCCCATTCTCAAACACCTTCCGCCGTGCACCACGGCCAGATTTGACCACGTGGCATACGGGCGGCCAGAAAGCTAGCACTGCCGAGGACCACCCGCTCGCTACCGGCGCCGCCGTAGTCGACGGTCGCATCTGCATGCACGCTCGCGCTCGAAGGGGAGGGTTCGCCGGTGAGCTCTGCCGTTGTCGAACTTGTTGAAATGTGAGATGGGCCTAGAGCCCATATGACAATTTCAGATTTGATCTCTAAGGGCCCATGTAGGTGGCATGACAAGGTGGTGGGAAGTTTAGTCCCACCATGCTAGTGGAAGAGAAGTTGGAGTGGTTTATAAGGGTGGCTCTTCTACATGCTATTGGAGCTTGAGAAGAGGAGAAGCCCTCGCGCGCTCCTCCTCCGCTCGCCACGCCACGCCACGCCACGCCACGCCACCCACGCCACGCCGTTCCTGTACGGGAGAGAGGCGAATAGGTTTTTTCATCACCATGTCAAGCGACGCCGAACGTGCCGCCGCCGAGAAGACCGAGGCCGACAAGAAGGCTGCCGAGGACGCTTCTGCTGCTGCTGTCACCGCAGCAGCGGCTTCTGCATGGCCTATTAGCAGTGCTAGCATCATGTGTAGATCTGTCTACTATTTGCGTAGTACGTGCTTATTTAGATCAGTACCAATATGTTCCTACTTCTGTCAATGCCATGCTAGTTGTCTACTTATGGATTAAATTAGTCGAAAAATTGCCTATTTACTCAGCAATCCAAAAACCTATTATGTGTAGGAATTTTTCGCAACGGCTTAGCTGCTGCGAAGCGGATAAGTTTACGATGCGCATTTTAAGCGTTGGCGGACAAAGACCACTTTATGGCTCACGGCTATGAGCGTGTTACGGGTAGCCGGTGTGTCCACGGAACGATTGCTCTGAGCAGGAGAAGGCGTTGAGGAGGCAACCACTGTGTTTATCGGAGCTGTTCTTACCGTGATCGGAGATAAACTGGTCGGCGATATTTACATGTGCATGTCGCCAAGGACTTGTGGGGCGCTTCGAATCTAAGTTCGGGGCCGCCCGATGCGAGGAGCGAGATGTATATTATAGAGCAGTTCCACGATTACAAGATGGTTGAGAACCGTCTGTCTTTGGAGCAGGCTCACGAGATAATATGCATTGTTAAGGAGCTTGAGCTTCGAAGTCACGAGTTACGGGCAAGTTTGTCGCGGGCTGCATAATCGCTAAGCTCCCAATTCTGGAGGAATTTTGCCACCACTCTGAAACATCAGAGGCGTGAATTCTCTGTGGAGGATGTCATTGGCCATCTGGGTGTTGAGCAGAATTCGAGGGCAAAGGACTCGCACGGAAAAGGGGTCGAAGGGACTTCAGTCGCCAACATGGTGAACCAGAGGAACTCCAACTCCCACAAGTTCAAGGGAAAGAACGGTGTCCAACAGAATACCGACTTCAAGAAGAAGGGTAAGAAGACCTTCAAGAAGAACAAGAAGGATGAGGGCTGCTTTACTTGTGGTTCGACTGAACATTGGGCCAACAGGTGCCCAAACAAGTTTAAGAAGTCAGGACAGGACTCCAAGTCTGTCAACATGATTGTGGGCAACAATGCGAATGGTGCATCTGGTGCAGTAATTTATTTACTGTTTTTTCAGTGTTTCACCTACCGATTGGTGGGTGGATACAGTGCAGTGTTCATGTGTGTCTTGACATTTCATTGTTCTCTTCTTACAGGTCACGAGCCACGGGTCCGTATTGATGGGGAATGGCGCGAGTGCTTACATTCATGGTGTTGGCACGGTCGATCTGAAGTTTACTTGGAAGGATTGTGCGGTGAAGAACGTGCAGCATGTCCCGCCATCAAGAAGAACCTCGTTAGTGGCTCCCTTCTATGTAGAGAAGGGTTTAAGTTGGTATTCGAGTCTAATAAATTAGTTGTTACTAAGTATGGACTATTTGTTGGAAAAGGTTATGAGGCGGAGGGATGTTCCGCCTTTCCTCGCATGATTTCGTAATAAAGTCGTGAACCATATTCATTCGAGTATTAATGAATCGAGGTTTGGCATTCACGTCTTTGTCACATAAGTTTCGGTGTTATGACGCGGCTTGCTAAGTTGGATTTAATCCCGAGTTTCACTTTAGCCGAAGGTTCTAAGTGCCTGTCATGTGTGCAAGCTAAGCAACCTCACCAGCCTCACAAGGCTGCGGAGGAGAGACACTTGGCACCATTAGAACTCATACATTCTGATCTTTGTGAGATGAACGGTGTATTGACTAAAGGTGGAAAGAAATACTTCATGACATTGATAGATGATTCCACTAGATATTGCTATGTGTATCTGTTAAATACTAAAGACGAGGCTCTACACTACTTTAAAATCTATAAGGCAGAAGTTGAGAATCAACTTGAAAAGAAAATTAAACGATTCCGTTCAGATCGTGGTGGAGAGTACTTCTCGAGTGAGTTTGATTCTTTACATGCGGAACACGGCATTATTCATGAGAGGACGCCTCCTATTCACCCCAGTCAAGCGGGGTTCTTTGGCGGAAAAACCGTACTCTAAGCGATCAGTTAACGCCATGTTAGATCGTCGGGTTTATCAAGGCATGGTGGGGAGGCTATATTGACGACATGTCATGTCTGAATAAAGTTCGATGAAGGATAATGAGATCACTCCATATGAGAGATGGGCAAAGAGAAGGACAACACTCTCGTACTTGCGTGCTTGGGGCTGTTTGGCGAAAGTCAGCGTGCGATCCCCAAAAAGCGTAAGCTTGGACCCAAGACGTGGATTGCGTTAATTTGGGCTACGCTAAGAACAGCGTTGGCTATAGATTTCTAGTAGTGAAATCTGAGTTACCCGACCGGAAGGTCGGTACAATCATAGAGTCTAAGGATGCTACATTCTTTGAGGATATTTTTCCTATGAGAGATATGCAAAGCACTTCTAGACAGAATCGAGGAGACTCTGAGCCTGCCATTCCTATGAAATATTATGAGCGAACACATGATGAAAATCCGAGGAGGATGACGAGGAAACCCTTGGTAGGGGCAAGAGACAAGGACTGCAAAGACCTTTGGTGATGATTTCTTCGTGTACCTCGTGGATGATACTCCCACTTCTATTTTAGAAGCGTATGCCTCTCCGAAGCTGATTCTTTGGAAAGATGCGGTCCGTGGCGAGATGGATTCCATCATGGCTAACGGGACATGGGAGATCATGGCGTCCCTATGGTTGCAAACCATTGGGATGTAAGTGGGTGTTCAAGAAAAGCTTAGGCCGATGGTGCGATTGAAAAGTACAAGGCTAGGCTTGTGGCCAAGGGCTATGACCGAAAGAAGAGGAAGATTTCTTGATACTTATTCACTGTGGCGGGCCGACCACCATTCGAGTATTACTCTCGTTGGCGGCCTCACATGGTCTTCTCGTCCATCAAATGGATGTTAAGGCGGCTTTTCGAATGGAGAGCTAAATGAGAAATCTACATGCAACAGACGGAGATGGCTTTGTGATAGATGGTCAGGAAAGAAAGGTGTGTAGGTTGCTGAAATCTTTATATGGCCTGAAGCAAGCACCTAAGCAATGGCATGATAAGTTTAATACAACTCTAACATCTGTTGGCTTCGTTGTTAATGAAGCCGACAAATGTGTATACTATCGCCATGGTGGGGGCGAAGGAGTTATACTCTGCCTGTATGTTGATGACATACTGATATTCGGAACAAATCTCAAAGTCATTGAGGAGGTCAAATCGTTTCTGTCTCAGAACTTTGAGATGAAGGACCTTGGTGTGGCTGATGTTATCTTGAACATCAAGCTCCGAGAGATAATGAGGTGGGATCACATACGCAATCCCATTATGTTGAGAAGGTGTTGAGTCGCTTTGGATATTCGGACTGCACACCATCTCAAACACCATATGATCCTAAGCGTGTTGATTCGAAAGTCCAAAGGCATGGCTAAAGATCAATTGAGATATTCTCAAATCATTGGTTCATCGATGTACCTAGCGAGCTTAACGAGGTTCGACATCGCGTTTGCTGTGAGCAAACCGAGCAGTTTGTTTGAAACCGGGTGATGTACATTGGCATCTTGTTGAAAGAGTTATCGCTATCTGAAAGGTACTATGAATCATGGACTTCACTATACGGAAACCCGTCGATTTTGAAGGGTATAGTGATGCGAATTGGATCTCGATCTTGATGAGATGAAGGCCTGGCCCGGGTATATATTTACTCTTGGAGGTGGCGCTGTTTCTGGAAGTCTTGCAAGCAAGCGATCTTAACGAGATCGACAATGGAAGCAGAATTAACAGATTAGACACTTCGGTGTTGAAGCGGGATGGCTTCGAGATCTTTTAATGGACTTGCCATCGGTTGATAAACGGTTCCGGCTATCCTTATGAACTGTGATAATCGATCGTCATCACCAAGGTGAAGAGTTCAAAGGACAATATGAAGTCCAACAAACACATAAGAATGAGATTGAAAGCTATCGTAAAATTAAGAAACTCGGAGTGATAGCGTTGGACTATGTCCATCTGGCTAAGAATCTGGCAGATCCCTTCTGAAAGGGCTATCACGTGTAGTGATAGATAGTGCATCGAGGAGATGGGTATGAGACCCACATGAGTTGCCATGGTGGTAACCCAACCTATGTGATCGGAGATCCCGTGAAGTAGGACACAGGAAAACAAGCCGGTGGTGACCGAGGAGAGTAACTTTACTAACCCACTCCGTTGGAGATGCAATACTCTCGAAACTGTATGGAAGGATGACTATTGTCTTAGTGTGTTCCAAGGCTTATATGTATAAGCAAGATGCTATCTGCAGAGCGATCTTTGGAGGAACACACCTATGTGAGCCTCGCTAGTCACAGTCTATGAGATTGGGGTGATCTCTAGTAAGCTCATGAATAGGCCAGAGTGTGACTTATATGCTCCACCGAGGGGTCACCTTGACAGCCCAGTACTAGTAAGACATGTGGTGAAACTTCTTTCGCCTAAACCGACAATTCAAGGCATAGTCCATTGTTCGGTTGTGAAGGAGTGTAGCTACTTGATCTAGGTGAAGCTCAACCTTAACAGGTCTTCACCAAACACTGGTATATCAAAACAGCGTTTGGAACAAAGGACAAAGTGGGCCCCGAGATCTGGTGGGGGATTGTTGAAATGTGAGATGGGCCTAGAGCCCATATGACAATTTCAGATTTGATCTCTAAGGGCCCATGTAGGTGGCATGACAAGGTGGTGGGAAGTTTAGTCCCACCATGCTAGTGGAAGAGAAGTTGGAGTGGTTTATAAGGGTGGCTCTTCTACATGCTATTGGAGCTTGAGAAGAGGAGAAGCCCTCGCGCGCTCCTCCTCCTCCTCCGCTCGCCTCGCCACGCCACGCCACGCCTCGTCACGCCTTGCGCCTGGTTGCGGGATTGAGCCGAGCCGAGCTCACTCCTATCGCTTCTTTTGCGGTCGAGAACGGAGAGTCTGTGATGTAGGGCCACGATCCGAGGCGCCGGATCGTGGGCTACCGACTGGACGTGGGTTCAGCCCACGTCTCTCCACGCCACCCGCACATATATATGTGGGCGCTGCCAACCCTAGCCGCCGCGAAAAAGTAACGCATCTCCGCCTCCACGCCCACGTCGTTCCTCCGCTGCTGCTGCCGCCGGCGCTCCATCCGTTCACCGCGTACACGGTTGGCGGAGAGCAGAATCTCGAAACTCCGCCTCTCTGGTTCTGTCACGGGAGAGGCGAATAGGTTTTGGGAAGCGACTACGCCGCTCGCCTCCCGATCCACTACTTCCTCTACGTCCGCGCCGTCTCCATCATCACCATGTCAAGCGGCGCCCGAGCGTGCCGCCGCCGAGAAGACCGAGGCCGACAAGAAGGCTGCCGAGGACGCTTCTGCTGCTGCTTGTCACGCAGCAGCGGCTTACATGGCCTATTGGAGGGTATCTGCGTTTATCCCTCTCGATAATTTCTATATTAGCGATGCTAGCATCATGTGTAGATCTGTCTACTATTTGCGTAGTACGTGCTTATTTAGATCAGTACCAATATGTTCCTACTTCTGTCAATGCCATGCTAGTTGTCTACTTATGGATTAAATTAGTCGAAAAATTGCCTATTTACTCAGCAGAACTTGATTTTGGGGCCGAATCGGTGGCAGACACGTGTAGAGGTGAAGCCCGCCGGCCGGCGCCAACGGCGGCGACAGAGAGTAAGGTAGGGTTGGTGGCGGCAGTGAAGGAGCCGTACATGGTGGTCCGGTGGGTGGCAGCGGTGGCAGGCGGAAGGAAGGCAGGGCTCCGGTCACGGGAGGAAACAAAACGGCTGGTGGTTGGGTGTCGCGGGCGAGTCGCTCGGCTTTACAACAGCCGCCCAAGTGTTGTATATTTGCAACACTTGGTGCTTCATTTTAGAGCTACCGAATTTTCTTTTGTAATTTTTTTATGATTGAGCTACTGTTGGAGAGGGTTTTTTTGCCCTCAAATATCCTAAAAAGGCCTAGTGCCCTAAATTAGGGATCGGAGATGCTCTTTGGAGCTGCCACTCCCCAGTAGTGTCTTCCGAGGAGTGACAAATTATGACCCAGCTAGAAATTCTGCTTCTGAGGTGACTTTTCTTTTAAAAAATGTGGGCAAAAGATTTGTCACTTTTATTGATTAAGAAGAAGGTTTAGAGGTTTTCGGCCATTGGCCGAATTACAATTCATTACATTTACATTACTGTCGCGGCACATCGTTATTCAAATACTTAGCCCATGCAAGACACCATTGCTTTGATACATCTTTGATTCTAGCAACAAGGACCCCTACCTGCTTCAGCACCATTTGCGCTGCGTACTTGGGATTTATGTGGGAGACATTACTCCTGAACAGCCAGCTGCCCCTTGTACCACTTCAGAATCTTCATGAAGATTATACATTGCTTTTTTTTATATTAAGCTTTTTTTTAAAATCAGACTAGCTTGTTGGTACTCTATATTATGATGTGAACAAATGTTATTTTTTGAATGAATATAATTTGGTTGTCTCGTTGTAAATTGTGCTGCATTAAGAAAACAAGCTGGACTAGAAAAGGGGCTAATGGTTTGGACTAAAAAAAATGGTAGGCTAATGGGCAGGACCAAAATAAATAGCAAATGGGTTGAATTGGACTAAAATTACTGGGCCAAAACACTAATTGGGCTGGTTACTACATGGGCCAAAACACAGATGGCATGTCTGGTCCATGTTGCTTTCAGGTCATGTAAATCGATGACAGTTTGTTCCGTCACAGCCTAGTTTGGGCTGGGTGGGCCTGGGACAGATCCATGACGGCCAAGAACCTGATGGCAGGTACGATGTCAAATTATGACGCGATATACATGACGAATTTCAAGTCCCTCATGGATGGGTAGGCATGACAGTTTTTTGTTGATCAGTGACGGACAAAGGCCGTCATATATTAACAACTTTCTTGTAGTGAGTATAGCTTGGAGCCAAGGATCACCATGCAGAAGTGAATTGGCCTTGCCTCCTCTTTGTAGGGCCCGTAGTTCCGGCCCTTGTAGCCGGGGGGGCTCCTCCACCACTACTTCCTCGACCGTGGGTGGCAGCTCCTCCAAGGGTGGCACCACCCTCCTTGCCCTTCTCCATGGCCGACACCACCTCCTTGCCCTTATTCTTCGTGTTGATCTACATTACGAACAACAAAAAGTTCAAAGGTTGATCAACATTCAATCATATCGTCCAAAGCACTATATTTATCCACCCAAAGCCCCAATACGGACCGCACCGTCTCCGATGAGGCAGCGGCGACACACCTCATGGCGTATCCATGCGTCATTTGGGCGGACACAATGGATTCCGGATCATCACACACAGTTAACTCGGCAAAGATGCCACATGGCACACACTGGCAACAACTGCCATTCACCGCGTTGGTGATTCCCATTCTCACGGAACCGCTGTTGTCACGTCCACACCGTCTTCCTTCCCTTCAGCGCTACGCTTTGAGTTATGCGCATGCATGGTGGCAGGCTACCTGATGACCGACCAACAAGCCCGCTATGTCATGGTCCAGGATCCAACTGGTGCCGAGTCACACTCTTGGCAGACTCACCTAGCTAACTAGAAAAGGGAGACGACGACGGAGTAGTATGTAAGTAGCAATTTTGTTTGTTTGTTGCACAAATCTTGTTGTGTACTTTTGACAGTTAACTAAATAAGTAAGCTATATGCCCCTTGTGATATCTAAGATCGTGTGTTCTAGAAATAATTTCACTTTTCTCCACCGCATGTGTACAAGTGAAATTTTCCATGAGAAAAGCATGAAAGAATCAATTTAGGTTCATGGAGGTAATGCAATTGCAACACATACCATGTTTATGTTATGTTGCAAATTAAACAACACTTAAGTAATGATTGACATATTTTCTTTCCTAAATATGTATTTTGTTTAGGTTGGTGTTACTGGTTATTGCATGGGAGGTGCTTTGGCAATTGCGAGTGGAGTTTTGGTACCGGAGGTTGATGATGTTGTTGCTTTCTACTGCAAAGTTTATTTAAATAGGTTCTAGCATTGAAGCCCTCGTTGCAATGAACTCAACTGTTTTCACCGCACATGTATTCGAATTGTTGAGTTTGTTGGTTTTCACTCTTTCTTGGAAAGGCATTTTGAATCGTGAATGCTTGCTCTTTTCCAAAAATATATTGATCTTTTGTCGTGTTTTCACATCTTCAAGAGTCTGACGGCTTTTTTTTGCGAACTCAAACACTTGTATTACTCAATCACATTATCAATACAATCCTCAGCAACTATCTCCAAAACTTCAGGAGGACCTGACCCTAACCAAGTCATAGTTCTATTATTAGAATGATCAAAAGACGCTAGCTTATCACTCGCTTTATTCTGTGAACGAGCAATATGAGTAATACAAGCTTGATGAAGGTTTATTACCACCGACGAATAAAGTGAACGATCAACATCACCGCATGTGATCATAGATACTGCAACAGAGGAGTCCCATCTCAACTTGAATCGGTAGTGAAGTTCGTTGAACCGCCAAAGATAGCCCCTCCAAGCACGCATATAGTTCGGCCTCCAGTTCGTCTCTACAGAATTGTAGTGTCCTGCAAGCAGAGAAGATTATTTTGCCAAACTCATCCCTCAAGATCATGCCAGCACCCGCATTATCACATGCCACAAAGGCTCCATCTGTGTTTAGTTTAACCCAACCGTACTTAGGCTTCTCCCATCCAGGCAGCTCTACCATGTGAATATCACTTTGGCCCCTTTTCTCCATTGTAAGATATGTCTTTCCTTTCACTGGATCGGCACCACTGTCAATTGTGATGGCCATAAGAGAGGCAAGGTAACTCTGCAGATATCTTACGGATGCCTCCATCTGCGGTGCCGGTTTAAAGTGCACCACTTCATTGCGAATATACCAAGCTCTCCAGAACACAAGCAGAATCATACACCGTTCCATCTCACTTCTAGGAGCTAACAGTTGCAAGATCCACTCCTTCCCACAGGTGGTAATTGTCTGAAGCCGGGGTAAGCTCCAGATTTTTGCCATACTCAAATAAAGATCTCTTCCTAGTTGACATCTCAAGAACGGATGAAAATAGTCCTCTGTATCTACTCCACAGACTGGACAAATACTCGTGGTCTCCAAGCCAATCTTATGCTTATTCTTCCATGTTGGCAACCCATCAGTCGCAACTCTCCAAGCAAAATTTGCCACCGTTGGCGGCACACCACACTTCCATATGAAATTCCAACAGTTCCTCGCACCGGAAGGCATCGAACTAGAGGACACTGCATTGGACTTGTGCGCCTCATCAAATGCCAAATGGTACGCGCTCTTCACAGAGAAGACCCCCAACTTATCTGGCCCCCATGCAATGACATCTTTGCTGTGCCTGGGTGAAACTCTGATCTTTAAGATCTCAGCCACATCAGCTTGCATGAAATATTGGTTCATGACTTGAGCTTTCCAGGAGCCGTTCTCATTCAGCAGGTCAGAAACATATCTGATGCGGCACACCCCCTGCCTTGTGATTGGTTTATATGAGTAGGGGCGTGGAATCCAGTTATCCCGCCACACCCGGATACTTCTCCTGTTGCCTATTCTCCAAATTAAACCCTTTTTCAAAAGCTCCAAACCATGACTAATGGCCGACCAGGACGATGATGCATTACCAGAAAACACCGTATCTTCCAACTTACCAGCCGGGTAATATTTAGCTTTGAGTAAACGAGCACACAAACTATCCGGCCTTGTGATTAATCTCCATGCCTGACGAGCCAGAAGGGCTTGGTTAAATAGTCGAAAATCTCGGAAACCAATCCCACCTCTTTCCTTTGGCCGCATAAGATGATCCCACCCCTTCCAATGAACTTTCCTCTTCCCCTTCTCTGAGCCCCAATAGAAGTTCCTCACCATTCTTGTGAGATCGTCACACACCGAAAACGGTAGCTTGAAAACACCCATTATATACGTGGGTAAAGCTTGTGCGACAGACTTGATAAGCACCTCTCTACCAGGTTGAGCCAAAAATCCATCTCCCCACTAGACAAGTCTTTTGGTAAGGCTTGTTTGCAAGTTTTGAAATTTACCTTTCGACATTCGTCCTTCCGGCGTGGGAAGACCCAAGTACTTCTCCTCAAAAACCAGACTAGTGACGTTTAGAACGTCTCTTACATGCTCTTGATTCGTAACCGGCCATGCCTCGCCAAAAAATATCGAACACTTCACATAGTTCAAACTTTGTCCCGTGGCCGTGGTGTAGAGATCTAAGGCTGCTTTTACCTGCTCCGCCTGGTCCCTCGAAGCCTGGAAAAACAGCATGGTATCATCTGCAAAAAGCAAGTGGGATATGCCCGGAGCTCTCCTGTAAATTTTTACTGGAGCAATATCGCCAACTTGCACTTTATTCTTCAGAATAGCTGAAAGTCCATCTGCTACAAATATGAATAAGAACGGAGAAAGTGGGTCTCCTTGCCGTAGCCCGCGTGACGGTGCAAATGAATCCAGGAGAGTTCCATTCGATTTTACCGAATACCTCACCGATGTGACACATGCCATTATCCATTCAATCCATCGATGGGAGAACCCTAACCTTTGCATCACCTGTTTCAAGAAAGCCCAATCCACTCTATCATAAGCCTTGGACAAATCCAACTTATACGCACAAAAACTCCTTGAAGGATCCTTCTCTTGTTTAATATAATGTAAACACTCAAAGGCAACCAACGCATTGTCTGTAATCATCCTGCCTGGTATAAATGCACTTTGTTCAACCGATATTATATCATCCAACAAGGGTCTTAATCTGTTAACCAGGCATTTGGAGATTATCTTATATGTGACATTACAAAGACTTATAGGCCTATAGTCCGCCATCTTTGAGGGGTTAGATTTTTTTTGGATAAGCACAATGGAAGTATCATTAGCACCCTCAGGCATGACCCCCGTACTGAAAAAATCCTGAACTGCAGCCATCACACCCTCCTTCACCGTACTCCAGTTCCGTTGGAAGAAACGAGCATTTTGGACCGTGAACACTTGAAAATATATTCTTATCAGAAGTCAAACTTTGTAATTTTGACCAAGTTTATATAGCAAAAATATATAACACAAATAATTCCAAAAAAATTGATGATTTTAATTTCCCCCCTATAAACCTGGTCAAAGTTTAAACCATACAACTGTTGGGGAACGTTGCAGAAAATTAAAATTTTTCCTACGGCTTCACCAAGATCCATCTATGAGTTCATCTAAGCAACGAGTAACGGGAGAGAGTTTGCATCTACATACCACTTGTAGATCGCGTGCAGAAGCTTGCAAGGTGATGATGGAGTCGTACTCGAACGTGATTCAGATCACCGATGCCCAAGTGCTGAACGGACAGCACCTCCGCGTTCAACACACGTACGGGACGAGCGACGTCTCTTTCTTCTTGATCCAGCAAGGGGAAGGAGAGGTTGAGGAAGACAGCTCCACCGGCAAGACGACGGGCGTGGTGATGGTGGAGGAGCAAGATCTCGGCAGGGGCTTCACGAGCTCTTACGGAGGAGGAGATGTGTTGGGAGGGAGGGCTGCGCCTTGGGAGTTGGTACAGCAGCCCCCTCCCTCCCCCCTTATATAGGCCCCACAGAAGTGGCCCCTCGAGATCCAATCTCCGGGGCGGCGACAAGGGGGTGGAGTGCCCCCAAGCCGGTGGGCGCCCCACCCCTAGGGTTTCAACCCTAGGCGCGGGGGTGGGCCTAGGGGCGCACCAGCCCCTGTGGGCTGGTTCCTTCCCCTTGGCCCATGGGGCCCTCCGGATAGGTGGCCCCACCGGTGGACCCCGGGACCTTTCGGTGGTCCGATTTTACCGGAGACCCGAAACTTTCCCGATGGCGAATCACCACTTCCTATATATTATTCTTTACCTCCGGACCCTTCCTAACTCCTCGTGACGTCCGGGATCTCATCCGGACTCGAACAACATTCGGTAGTCACATATTTGACTTCCTACTAACCCTAGCGTCACCGAACCTTAAGTGTGTAGACCCTACGGGTTCGGGAGACATGCAGACATGACCGAGACGACTCTCGGGCAATAACCAACAGCGGGTCTGGATACCCATGTTGGCTCCTACATGCTCCTCGATGATTTCATCGGTTGAACCACGATGTCGAGGATTCAATCAAACCTCAGATACAATTCCCTTTGTCAATCGGTACGTTACTTGCCCGAGACTCGATCGTCGGTATCCCAATACCTTGTTCAGTCTCGTTACCGGCAAGTCACTTTACTCGTACCGTAATGCATGATCCCGTGGCCAACACCTTGGTCAACTTGAGCTCATTATGATGATGCATTACCGAAAGGGCCCAGAGATACCTCTTCGTCATACGGAGTGACAAATCCCGATCTCGATCCGTGTCAACCCAATGAGATACTTTCGGAGATACCGTAATGCACCTTTATAGTCACCCAGTTACGTTGTGACGTTTGATACACCCAAGGCACTCCTACGGTAACCGGGAGTTACACGATCTCATGGTCGAAGGAAGAGATACTTGACATTGGCAAAGCTTCTAGCAAACGAACTATACGATCTTTAATGCTATGCTTATGATTGGGTCTTGTCAATCACATCATTCTCCTAATGATGTGATCCCGTTATCAACGACATCCAATGTCCTGTTGGGGAACGTAGTAATTTCAAAAAAATTTCCTACGCACACGCAAGATCATGGTGATGTATAGCAACGAGAGGGGAGAGTGTTGTCTACATACCCTTGTAGACCCGAAGCGGAAGCGATCACAACGTAGAGGAAGTAGTCGACGTTCTCCTCGCGATCCGACCGATCCCGGCGCCAAGCACTCTGACGCCCCGAGTTCTTGACACACGTACAGCTCGATGACGCCCCTCAGACTCGATCCAGCCGAGTGTCGAGGAGAGTTCCACAAGACGACGGCGTGGTGACGATCTTGATGTTTCACCGCAGGAGGCTTCGCCTAAGCTTCGCGACGGTATGACCGAGGTGGAATATGGTGGAGGGGGCACCGACACGGCTAAGGAACGATCTAAAGATCAAACTTGTGTTTTCTAGGGTGCCCCCTGCCCCGTATATAAAGGAGGGAGGGGAGGCCGGCCGCCTAGCTAGGGCGGCGGGAGGAGTCCTACTCCTCACCGGAGTAGGACTCCCCCTTCCTAGTTGGATTAGGTTTGGGGGAGGGAAGAGGAGAGGGCGCCGCCCCTCCCTTGTCCTATTCGGACTGGGGAAGAGGCGCGCGCCACCTCCTGGCCGCCCCTCCTCTTCTCCTCGAGGCCCACCGAGGCCCATTTACCTCCGGGGGTTCCGTAACCTCCGGTACTCGGTAAATTCCTGTTTTACCGAACCATTCCAACTCCAAACATAGGCTTCCAATATATCAATCTTTATGTCTCGACCATTCCGAGACTCCTCGTTATGTCCGTGATCACATCCGGACTCGAACTTCTTCGGTACATCAAAATACATAAACTCATAATAACCGCCATCGAAACCTTAAGCGTGCGGACCCTACGGTTCGAGAACAATGTAGACATGACCTAGAACTATTCACGGTCAATAACCAATAGCGGACCTGATGCCCATATTGGTTCCTACATATTCTACGAAGATCTTTATCGGTCGAGACCGCATAACAACATACGTTGTTCCCTTTGTCATCGGTATGTTACTTGCCCGAGATTCGATCGTCGGTATCCAATACCTAGTTCAATCTCGCTACGGCAAGTCTCTTTACTCGTTCCGTAATACATCATCTCACAACTAACTCATTAGTTGTAGTGCTTGCAAGGCTTAAGTGATGTGCATTACCGAGAGGGCCCAGAGATACCTCTCCGACAATCGGAGTGACAAAACCTAATCTCAAATACGCCAACCCAACATCTACCTTTGGAGACACCTGTAGTACTCCTTTATAATCACCCGATTCGCTTGTGACGCTTTGGTAGCACCAAAGTGTTCCTCCGTAAACGGAGTTGCATAATCTCATAGTTACGAGAACATGTATATGTCATGGATAAAAGCAGTAGCAACATACTAAACGATCGTGTGCTAAGCTAAGGGAATGGGTCATGTCAACCAGATCATTCTACTAATGATATGACCTCGTTAATCAAATAACAACTCTTTGTTCATGGTCAGGAAACACAACCATCTTTGATTAACAAGCTAGTCTAGTAGAGGCATACTAGTGACATATTGTTTTGTCTATGCATTCACACATGTATCATGTTTCCGGTTAATACAATTCTAGCATGAATGATAAACATTTATCATGAAATAAGGAAATAAATAATAACTTTATTATTGCCTCTAGGGCATATTTCCTTCAGTCTCCCACTTGCACTAGAGTCAATAATCTAGATTACATAGTAATGATTCTAACACCCATGGAGTCTTGGTGCTGATCATGTTTTGCTCGTGGAAGAGGCTTAGTCAACGGTCCGCAACATTCAGATCCGTATGTATCTTGCAAATCTCTATGTCTCCCACCGACTAAGTCCGGATGGAATTGAAGCGTCTCTTGATGTGCTTGGTCCTCTTGTGAAATCTGGATTCCTTTGCTAAGGCAATTGCTCCATAGATTGTCACGAAGATTTTCATTGGACCCGATGCACTAGGTATGACACCTAGATCGGATATGAACTCCTTCATCCAGACTCCTTCATTAGCTGCTTCCGAAGCTGCTATGTATTCCGCTTCACATGTAGATCCCGCTACGACGCTTTGTTTAGAACTGCACCAACTGACAGCTCCTCCGTTTAGTGTAAATACGTATCCGGTCTGCGATTTAGAATCGTCCGGATCAGTGTCAAAGCTTGCATCAACGTAACCGTTTACGATGAGCTCTTTGTCACCTCCATATACGAGAAACATATCCTTAGTCCTTTTCAGGTATTTCAGGATGTTCTTGACCGCTGTCCAGTGATCCATTCCTGGATTACTTTGGTACCTCCCTGCTAGGCTTATAGCAAGGCACACATCAGGTCTGGTACACAACATTGCATACATGATAGAGCCTATGGCTGAAGCATAGGGAACATCTTTCATTTTCTCTCTATCTTCTGCAGTGGTCGGGCATTGAGTCTTACTCAACTTCACACCTTGTAACACATGCAAGAACCCTTTCTTTGCTTGATCCATTTTGAACTTCTTCAAAATTTTGTCAAGGTATGTGCTTTGTGAAAGTCCAATCAAGCGTCTTGATCTATCTCTATAGATCTTAATGCCCAATATGTAAGCAGCTTCACCGAGGTCTTTCATTGAAAAACTCTTATTCAAGTATCCCTTTATGCTATCCAGAATTCTATATCATTTCCGATCAGAATATGTCATCTACATATAATATCGTAAATGCTACAGAGCTCCCACTCACTTTCTTGTAAATACAGGCTTCTCCAAAAGTCTGATAAACCCAAATGCTTTGATCACACTATCAAAGCGCTTATTCCAACTCCGAGATGCTTGCACCAGTCCATAGATGGATCGCTGGAGCTTGCACACTTTGTTAGCTCCTTTGGATCGATAAAACCTTCGGTTGCATCATATACAACTCTTCTTCCGTAAATCCATTCAGAATGCAGTCTTTATATCCATTTGCCAAATTTCATAATCATAAAATGCGGCAATCGCTAACATGATTCGGACGGACTTAAGCATCGCTTCGGGTGAGAAGGTCTCATCGTAGTCAATCCCTTGAACTTGTCGAAAACCTTTTGCGACAAGTCGAGCTTTATAGACAATAATATTACCGTCGGCGTCGGTCTTCTTCTTGAAGATCCACTTGTTTTCTATTGCTTGCCTACCCTCGGCAAGTCAACCAAAGTCCATACTTTGTTTTCATACATGGATCCCATCTCGATTTCATGGCCTCAAGCCATTTTATGGAATCTGGGCTCACCATCGCTTCTTCATAGTTCGTGGGTTCATCATGATCTAGTAGCATGACTTCCGAACAGGATTACCGTACCACTCAGTGCGGATCTTACTCGTTGATCTACGAGGTTCTGCGAGTAACTTGATCTGAAGTTTCATGATCAACATCATCAACTTCCTCACTACTTGGTGTAGGTGTCTCGAAACTGGTTTCTCGACGAACTACTTTCAAGTAAGGGAGAAGGTACTATTACCTCATCAAGTTCCACTTTCCTCCCACTCACTTCTTTCGAGAGAAACTCCTTCTCTAGAAAGGATCCATTTTAGCAACGAATGTCTTGCCTTCGGATCTGTGATAGAAGGTGTACCCAACTGTCTCTTTTGGGTATCCTATGAAGACACATTCTCCGATTTGGGTTCGAGCTTATCAGGTTGAAGCTTTTTCACATAAGCATCGCATCCCCAAACTTTAAGAAACGACAACTTTGGTTTCTTGCTAAACCACAGTTCATAAGGTGTCGCCTCAACGGATTTCGACGGTGTTCTATTCAAGTGTGAATGCGGCCGTCTCTAGAGCATAACCCCAAAACGATAGCGGTAAATCTGAAGAGACATCATAGATCGCACCATATCTAGTAAAGTGCGACACGACGCTCGGACACACCATTACGCTGTGGTGTTCCGGTGGCGTGAGTTGCTAAACTATTCCGCATTGTTTCAAATGTAGACCAAACTCGTAACTCAAATATTCACCTCCACGATCGATCGTAGAAATTTAATTTTCTTGTTACGATGATTTTCAACTTCACTCTGAAATTCTTTGAACTTTTCAAACGTTTCAGACTTATGTTTCATTAAGTAGATATACCCATATCTGCTTAAGTCATCTGTGAAGGTGAGAAAATAACGATATCCGCCACGAGCCTCAACATTCATCGGACCACATACATCAGATGTATGATTTCCAACAAATCTGTTGCTCTCTCCATAGTACCGAGAATGGTGTTCTAGTCATCTTGCCCATGAGGCACGGTTCGCAAGTGCCAAGTGATTCATAATCAAGTGACTCAAAAGTCCATCAAGATGGAGTTTCTTCATGCGCTTTACACCGATATGACCTAAACGGCGAAGTGCCACAAATAAGTTGCACTATCATTATCAACTCTGCATCTTTTGGTTTCAACATTATGAATATGTGTATCACTACTATCGAGATTCATCAAAATAGACCACTCCTCAAGGGTGCATGACCATAAAAGATATTACTCATATAAATAGAACAACCATTATTCTCTCGATTTAAATGAATAACCGCCTCGCATCAAACAAGATCCAGATATAATGTTCATGCTCAACGCAGCACCAAATAACAATTATTTAGGTCTAAAACTAATCCCAAGGTAGATGTAGAGGTAGCGTGCCGACCGCGATCACATCGACTTTGGAACCATTTCCCACGCGCGATCGTCACCTCGTCCTTTCCGGTGTTCGCAATCCGTAGTCCCTGCTTCGAGTTGCAAATATTAGCAATGTAACCAGATCAAATACCAGTGCTCTGCGAGCTCTAGTAAGGTACACATCAATAACATGTATATCACATATACCTTTGTTCACCTTGCCATCCTTCTTATCCGCCAAATACTTGGGGCAGTTCCGCTTCGATGGTCCATCGCTTGCGAGAGAAGCACTCGGTTTCAGGCTTAGGTCCGGACTTGGGTTTCTTCTCTGAGCAAAGAACTTGCTTGCTGTTCTTCTTGAAGTTCCTTCTTCTTCCCTTTGCCTTTCTTCTTGAAACTAGTGGTCTTATTGACCATCAACACTTGATGCTCCTTTTTGATTTCTACCTCCGCAGCCTTTAGCATTGCGAAGAGCTCGGTATAGTCTTTACTAACCCTTGCATATTATAGTTCATCACGAAGCCTTTGTAGCTTGGTGGCGTGATTGAGAATTCATCAATGACACAATCATCCGGAAGATTAACTCCCAATTGTGTCAAGTGATTGTAGTACCTGCACATTCTGAGTATATGCTCACTAATGAACTATTCTCCTCCATCTTGCAGCTATAGAACTTATTGGAGACTTCATATCTCTCAATCCGGGCATTACATTTGGAATATTAACTTCAACTCTGGAACATCTCATATGCTCCATGACGCTCAAAACGTCGTTGAAGTCCCGGTTCTAAGCCGTAAAGCATGGCACATCGAACTATAGAGTAGTCATCACTTTGCTCGCCAGACGCTCACAACATCCGGTGTTGCTCCAAAGAAGAAGTTCGCACCTAGCGGTGCATCCAGACGTAACTCTTACAGGCAGAATGAGGATGATCTCAAATTACGGACCCAATCCGTGTAATTGCTACCATCATCTTTCAACTTTGCTTTCTCAAGGAACGCATTAAAATTCAACGGAACAACAAAGACGAGCCATCTATCTACAATCAAACATAAACAAGCAAGATACTATCGGTACTAAGTTCATGATAAATTTAAGTTCAATTAATCATATTACTTAAGAACTCCCACTTAGAATGACATCTCTCTAGTCATCTAAGTGATCACGTGATCCATATCAACTAAACCATAACCGATCATCACGTGAAATGGAGTAGTTTTCAATGGTGAACATCTTATGTTGATCATATCTACTATATGATTCACGCTCGACCTTTCGGTCTCCGTGTTCGAGGCCATATCTGCATATGCTAGGCTCGTCAAGTATAACCCGAGTATTCTCATGTGTGCAAAACTGGCTTGCACCCGTTGTAGATGGACGAGAGCTTATCACACCGATCATCACGTGGTGTCCGGGCACGATTTAACTTTGGCAACGGTGCATACTCGGGAGAACACTTCTTGATAATTTAGTGAGAGATCATCTTATAATGCTACCGTCGAATCAAAGCAAGATAAGATGCATAAAAGGATAAACATCACATGCAAATCAATATAAGTGATATGATATGGTCATCATCATCTTGTGCTTCATGATCTCCATCTTGCTGCACCACCATGATCACCATCGCCACCGGCGCGACACCTTGATCTCCATCGCAGCATCGTTGTCGCCTCGCCAAACTTATGCTACTACGACTATCGCTACCGCTTAGTGATAAAGTAAAGCTTTACTGATGCGATTGCATTGCATACAATAAAGCGACAACCATATGGCTCCAGCCGATTGCCGATAACTTCGGTTACAAAACATGATCATCTCATACAATAAAATATAGCATCACGCCTTGACCATATCACATCACAACATGCCCCGCAAAAACAAGTTAGACGTCCTCTACTTTGTTGTTGCAAATTTTACGTGGCTGCTACGGGCTTAAGCAAGATCCAGTCTCACCTCGCATCAAAACCACAACGATACTTCACAAATAGACTCCGTTTAACCTTCTTCAAGGACCGGGCGTAGCCACACTCGGTTCAACTAAAGTGAGAGAGACAGCACCCACCAGTCACCTTTAAGCAACGAGTGCTCGTGGCGGTGAAACCAGTCTCGCGTAAGCGTCTGGCGTAATGTCGGTCAGGCCGCTTCATCTCACAATACCGCTGAACCAAAGTATGACATGCTGGTAGGTAGTATGACTTGTATCGCCCACAACTCACTTGTGTTCTACTCGTGCAAAACATCAAACCATAAAAAACCTAGGCTCGATACCATCATTGGGGAACGAGTAATTTCAAAAAATTCCTACGCACACGCAAGATCATGGTGATGTATAGCAACGAGAGGGAGAGTGTTGTCTACATACCCTTGTAGACCCGGCGGAAGCGATCACAACGTAGAGGAAGTAGTCGACGTTCTCCTCGCGATCCGACCGATCCCGGCCGTTACTCCGACGCCCCGAGTTCTTGACACACGACAGCTCGATGACGTCCCTCGACTCGATCCAGCCGAGTGTCGAGGAGAGTTCCACAAGACGACGGCGTGGTGGCGATCTTGATGTTTCACGGCGCAGGCTTCGCCTAAGCTTCGCGACGGTATGACCGAGGTGGAATATGGTGGAGGGGGGCACCGCACACGGCTAAGGAACGATCTAAAGATCAAACTTGTGTGTTCTAGGGTGCCCCCCTGCCCCCGTATATAAAGGAGGGAGGGGGGAGGCCGGCCGGCCTAGCTAGGGCGCGCCGGGAGGAGTCCTACTCCTACCGGGAGTAGGACTCCCCCCCTTTTCCTAGTTGGATTAGGTTTGGGGGAGGGGGAAGAGGAGAGGGGGCGCCGCCCCCCCTTCCTTGTCCTATTCGGACTGGGGGGGAAGAGGGCGCGCGGCCACCTCCTGGCCGGCCCCTCCTCTTCTCCCTCGAGGCCCACCGAGGCCCATTTACCTCCCGGGGTTCCGTAACCTCCGGTACTCAGCAGAATTCCTGTTTTCGTCCGGAACCATTCCGAACTCCAAACATAGGCTTCCAATATATCAATCTTTATGTCTCGACCATTCCGAGACTCCTCGTTATGTCCGTGATCACATCCGGGACTCCGAACTTCTTCGGTACATCAAAATACATAAACTCATAATAACTGTCATCGAAACCTTAAGCGTGCGGACCCTACGGTTCGAGAACAATGTAGACATGACCTAGAACTATTCACGGTCAATAACCAATAGCGGGACCTGGATGCCCATATTGGTTCCTACATATTCTACGAAGATCTTTATCGGTCAGACCGCATAACAACATACGTTGTTCCCTTTGTCATCGGTATGTTACTTGCCCGAGATTCGATCGTCGGTATCCAATACCTAGTTCAATCTCGTTACCGGCAAGTCTCTTTACTCGTTCCGTAATACACCATCTCACAACTAACTCATTAGTTGTAGTGCTTGCAAGGCTTAAGTGATGTGCATTACCGAGAGGGCCCAGAGATACCTCTCCGACAATCGGAGGACAAAACCTAATCTCAAATACGCCAACCCAACATCTACCTTTGGAGACACCTGTAGTACTCCTTTATAATCACCCAGATTACGCTGTGACGCTTTGGTAGCACCAAAGTGTTCCTCCGTAAACGGAGTTGCATAATCTCATAGTTACGTGAACATGTATATGTCATGGATAAAAGCGGTAGCAACATACTAAACGATCGTGTGCTAAGCTAAGGAATGGGTCATGTCAACCAGATCATTCTACTAATGATATGACCTCGTTAATCAAATAACAACTCTTTGTTCATGGTCAGGAAACACAACCATCTTTGATTAACAAGCTAGTCTAGTAGAGGCATACTAGTGACATATTGTTTTGTCTATGCATTCACACATGTATCATGTTTCCGGTTAATACAATTCTAGCATGAATGATAAACATTTATCATGAAATAAGGAAATAAATAATAACTTTATTATTGCCTCTAGGGCATATTTCCTTCATGTCCATAGTCAGGAAACCATGACTATCTATTGATCACAACGAGCTAGTCAACTAGAGGCTCACTTGGGACATTTGTGGTCTAAGTGTTCACACGTGTATTACGATTTCCGGATAATACAGTTATAGCATGAACAAAAGACAATTATCATGAACATTGAAATATAATAATACTTTTATTATTGCCTCTAGGGCATATTTCCAACAGTCTCCCACTTGCACTAGAGTCACCAATCTAGTTACATTGTGATGAATCGAACACCCATAGAGTTCTGGTGTTGATCATGTTTTGCACGCGAGAGAGGTTTAGTCAACGGATCTGCGACATTCAGGTCCGTGTGTACTTTGCAAATCTCTATGTCTCCATCTTGAACATTTTCACGGATGGAGTTGAAACGACGCTTGATGTGCCTGGTCTTCTTGTGAAACCAGGCTCCTTGGCAAGGGCAATAGCTCCAGTGTTGTCACGTAAGAGTTTGATCGGCCCCGACGCTTGGGTATGACTCAAGGTTGGTGATGAACTCCTTCACCCAAATCGCTTCATGCGCTGCCTCCGAGGCTGCCATGTACTCCGCTTCACACGTAGATCCCGCCACGACGCTTCGCTTGCAGCTGCACTAGCCATCGCTCCACCATTCAACATATACACGATCCGGTTTGTGACTTAGAGTCATCCAGATCTGAGTCGAAGCTAAGCGTCGACGTAACCCTTTACGACGAGCTCTTCGTCTCCTCCATAAATGAGAAACATGTCCTTCGTCCTTTTCGTGTACTTCAGATATTCTTGGTCATTGTCAGGTGTTCCTTGCCGGGATTACTTTGGTATCTTGCAACCAAACTTACGGCAAGGTTTACATCGGTCCGTACACAAGATGGCATACATAATAGATCCTATGGTGAAGCATAGGGATGACACTCATCTCTTCTTTATCTTTTGCCGTGGTCGGTGGTCGAGCCGAGCTCAATCTCACACCTTGTAACATAGGCAAGAACCCTTCTTGGACTGATCCATTTTGAACCTCTTCAAAATCTTATCAAGGTATGTGCTTTGTGAAAGACCTATGAGGCGTCTCGATCTATCTCTATAGATCTTGATGCCTAATATATAAGCAGCTTCTCCAAGGTCCTTCATTGAAAAACACTTGTTCAAGTAGGCCTTAATGCTGTCCAGGAGTTTCATATCATTTCCCATCAAGAGTATGTCATCTACATATAACAGGAGAAATGCTACGGAGCTCCCACTCACTTTCTTGTAAACGCAGGCTTCTCCGTAAGTCTGCATAAACCCAAACGCTTTGATCATCTCATCAAAGCGAATGTTCCAACTCCGAGCTGCTTGCACCAGCCCATAGATGGATCGCTGGAGCTTGCATACTTTGTTAGCGTTCTGAGGATCGACAAAACCTTCCGGCTGCATCATATACAGCTCTTCCTTAAGATGTCCGTTAAGGAATGCCGTTTTGACGTCCATCTGCCATATCTCATAATCATAATATGCGGCAATTGCTAACATGATTCGGACGGACTTAAGCTTCGCTTCAGGAGAGAATGTCTCGTCGTAGTCAATCCCTTGAACTTGTCGATAACCCTTAGCGACAAGTCGAGCTTTATATATGGTAACATTACCATCAGCGTCCGTCTTCTTCTTAAAAATCCATTTGTTTTCTATCGCTCGCCGATCATCGGGCAAGTCTGTCAAAGTCCATACTTTGTTTTCATACATGGATTCTATCTCGGATTTCATGGCTCCAAGCCATTTGTTGGAATCGGGCCCGCCATTGCTTCTTCATAGTTCAAGGTTCATTGTTGTCTAGCAACATGATTTCCATGACAGGGTTGCCGTACCACTCAGTGCGGAACGTGTCCTCGTGGACCTTCAAGTTCAAGAGTAACTTGATCCGAAGTACCTTGATCATCATCAATGATTTCCTCTTGCTTGGTGTGGGCATTACAGAAGGTTTCTGCGCTGCACCACTTTCCCGCTCGAGAGGTAGTACTTCATCGAAGTTCTACTTTCCTCCCACTTACTTCTTTCGAGAGAAACTCTTTCTCCAGAAAGCATCCGTTCTTAGCAACAAAGATCTTGCCTTCGGATCTTAAGTAGAAGGTATACCCGACAGTTTCCTTAGGGTATCCTATGAATACGCATTTTTCCGACTTGGGTTCGAGCTTTTCAGGTTGAAGTTTCTTGACATAAGCATCGCATCCCCAAACTTTTAGAAACGACAGCTTAGGTTTCTTCCCAAACCATAATTCATACGGTGTCGTCTCAACGGATTTAGACGGTGCCCTATTTAAAGTGAATGTAGCTGTCTCTAGAGCGTATCCCCAAAATGATAGCGGTAAATCGGTAAGAGACATCATAGACCGCACCATATCCAATAGAGTGTGATTACGACGTTCGGACACACCGTTTCGCTGAGGTGTTCCAGGCAGCGTGAGTTGTGAAACGATTCCACATTTTCTTAAGTGTGTACCAAATTCGTGACTTAAGTATTCTCCCCACGATCGATCAGAGGAACTTTATCTCACGGTCACGTTGATTCTCTACCTCACTCTGAAATTCCTTGAACTTTTCAAAGGTCTCGGACTTGTGTTTCATTAAGTAGACATACCCATATCTACTCAAGTCATCGGTGAGAGTGAGAACATAACGATATCCTCCATGAGCCTCAACGCCATTGGACCGCACACATCGGTATGTATGATTTCCAACAAGTTGGTTGCTCGCTCCATTGTTCCGGAGAACGGAGTCTTGGTCATTTTGCCCAAGAGGCATGGTTCGCACGTGTCAAACGATTCATAATCAAGAGACTCTAAAAGTCCATCACCATGGAGCTTCTTCATGCGCTTGACACCAATGTGACCAAGGCGGCGAAGGCCACAAGTATGTGGGACTATCGTTATCAACTTTACATCTTTTGCATCCACACTATGAACATGTGTAATACTACGCCGAGATTCATTAAGAATAAACCATTGACCATCGGAGCATGACCATAAAACATATCTCTCATATAAATCGAACAACCATTATTCTCGACTTAAATGAGTAGCCATCTCGTATTAAACGAGATCCAGATACAATGTTCATGCTCAAACATGGCACTAAATAACAATTATTGAGGTTCAAAACTAATCCCGTGAGGTAAATGTAGAGGCAGCGTGTCGACGGCGATCACATCGACCACGAACCATTCCCGACGCCAAGATCGTCACCTCGTCGCCCTTCGCCAGCTCCGCTTATTCCGCAGCTCCTGCCGTGAGTTACAAATATGAGCAACGGCACCGTATCAAATACCTGTGAGTTACTACGAGTCTCGGTAAGGTACACATCAATTACATGTATATCAAATATACCTTTGGTGTTGCCGGCCTTCTTATCCGCTAAGTATTTGGGGCAGTTCCGCTTCGGTGCCTTCCCTTGCAATAAAAGCACTCACCCTCGTGCTTGGGTCCATTCTTTGACTTCTTCCCGCAACAAAGCTTACGGGCGCGGCAACATCTTTGCCGTCCTTCTTGAAGTTCTTCTTACCCTTGCCCTTCTTGAACTTAGTGGTCTTATTGACCATCAACACTTGATGTTCTTTCTTGATTTCAGCCTCTGCTGACTTCAGATCGAGAACACTTCAGAATGGTCTTTACCATCCCCGCATGTTGTAGTTCATCACAAAGCTCTTGTAGCTTGGTGGGAGCGATCGAGGATTCTGTCAATGACCGCCTCATCCGGAGGTTAATGTTCACCGGGTCATACGGTTGTGCAACCTGACATCTTCGGATGTGCTCACCGACGTAACTGTTCTCCTCCATCTTACAATCTGTAGAACTTGTCGGAGACATCATATCTCTCGACCGGGCATGAGCTTGGAAAACTAGTTTCAGCTCTTCAACATCTCATATGCTTCATGATGCTCAAAACGCTTTTGGAGCCCGGTTCTAAGTCAAAGCATGCCGCATCGAACGAGGGAGTAATCATCAAGACGAGTTTGCCAAGCGCTCATAACGCCTTGGTTCTTCGACGGAGCGGCACCTAGCGGTCCTTCTAGGACATATTGCTTCTGGCAGCTATGAGGATGATCTCGTGTTCCGGACCCAGTCCGTATAGTTGCTGCCATCATCTTTCAGCTTGGTTTTCTAGGAACGCGTTGAAGTTCATGTTGACATTAGCGTTGGCCATTGATCTACAAGACATATTTGCAAAGGTTTTAGACTAAGTTCATGATAATAAAGTTCTTAATCAAAATTATGAACTCCCACTTAGATTAGACATCCTCTAGTCATCTAAGTGTTACACGATCCGAGTCGACTAGCCCGTGTCCGATCATCACGTGAGACGGACTAGTCATCGCCGGTGAACATCTTCATGTTGATCGTATCTTCCATACGACTCGTGTTCGACCTTTCGGTCTCCGTGTTCCGAGGCCATGTCCGCACATGCTAGGCTCGTCAAGTTAACCCTAAGTGTTTTCGCTGTGTAAAACTGTCTTACACCCGCTTGTATGTGAACGTAAGGATCCATCACACCCGATCATCACGTGGTGCTTAGAAATGACGAACTGTAGCAACGGTGCACGCTTAGGGAGAACACTTCTTGAAATTTTGTAAGGATCATCTTATTTACTACCGTCGTCCTAAGTAAACAAGATGCATAAACATAATAAACATCACATGCAATTATATAGTTGTGACATGATATGGCCAATATCATCAAGCTCCATTGATCTCCATCTTCGGGGCTCCATGATCATCTTGTCACCGGCTTGACACCATGATCTCCATCATCATGATCTCCATCATCGTGTCTTCATGAAGTTGTCACGCCAACGACTACTTCTACTTCTACTTCTATGACTAACGCGTTTAGCAATGAAGTAAAGTAGTTTACATGGCGTTCTTCAATGACACGCAGGTCATACAAAAAATAAAGACAACTCCTATGGCTCCTGCCGGTTGTCATACTCATCGACATGCAAGTCGTGAATCCTATTACAAGAACATGATCTCATACATCACAATTCATCATTCATCACAACTTCTGGCCATATCACATCACATGATCAATCGCTGCAAAAACAAGTTAGACGCCCTCTAGTTGTTGTTGCATCTTTACGTGGCTGCGATTGGGTTCTAGCAAGAACGTTTTCTTACCTACGAATCACCACAACGTGATTTTGTCAACTTCTATTTACCCTTCATAAGGGCCCTGTTCATCGAATCCGCTCCAACTAAAGTGGGAGAGACAGACACCCGCCAGCCACCTTATGCAACTAGTGCATGTCAGTCGGTGGAACCGGTCTCACGTAAGCGTACGTGTAAGGTTGGTCCGGGCCGCTTCATCCCACAATACCGTTGAGCAAGAAACGACTAGTAGAGGCAAGTAAGATGACAAGATCAACGCCCACAACAGATTGTGTTCTACTCGTGCATTAGAGAACTACGCATAGACCTAGCTCATGATGCCACTGTTGGGGAACGTTGCAGAAAATTAAAATTTTTCCTACGGCTTCACCAAGATCCATCTATGAGTTCATCTAAGCAACGAGTAACGGGAGAGAGTTTGCATCTACATACCACTTGTAGATCGCGTGCGGAAGCTTGCAAGGTGATGATGGAGTCGTACTCGAACGTGATTCAGATCACCGATGCCCAAGTGCTGAACGGACAGCACCTCCGCGTTCAACACACGTACGGGACGAGCGACGTCTCCTCCTTCTTGATCCAGCAAGGGGGAAGGAGAGGTTGAGGAAGACAGCTCCACCGGCAGCACGACGGCGTGGTGATGGTGGAGGAGCAAGATCTCGGCAGGGCTTCACGAGCTCTTACGGAGGAGGAGATGTGTTGGGAGGGAGGGCTGCGCCTTGGGAGTTGGTACAGCAGCCCCTCCCCCTTTATATAGGCCCCTGAGTGGCGGCCCTCGAGATCCAATCTCCGGGGCGGCGGCCAAGGGGTGGAGTTCCCCCAAGCCGGTGGGCGCCCCACCCCTAGGGTTTCAACCCTAGGCGCGAGGGGTGGGCCTGGGGCGCACCAGCCCCTGTGGGCTGGTTCCTTCCCCTTGGCCCATGGGGCCCTCCGGATAGGTGGCCCCACCGGTGGACCCGGGACCCTTCCGGTGGTCCCAGATTTTACCGGAGACCCCAAACTTTCCCGATGGCGAATCACCACTTCCTATATATTATTCTTTACCTCCGGACCTTCCGAACTCCTCGTGACGTCCGGATCTCATCCGGACTCGAACAACATTCGTAGTCACATATTTGACTTCCTACTAACCCTAGCGCCACCGAACCTTATGTGTAGACCCTACGGGTTCGGGAGACACGCAGACATGACCGAGACGACTCTCGGGCAATAACCAACAGCGGGGTCTGGATACCCATGTTGGCTCCCACATGCTCCTCGATGATTTCATCGGTTGAACCACGATGTCGAGGATTCGATCAAACCCTTATATACAATTCCTTTGTCAATCGGTACGTTACTTGCCCGAGACTCGATCGTCGGTATCCCAATACCTTGTTCAGTCTCGTTACCGGCAAGTCACTTTACTCGTACCGTAATGCATGATCCCGTGGCCAACACCTTGGTCAACTTGAGCTCATTATGATGATGCATTACCGAGTGGGCCCAGAGATACCTCTCCGTCATACGGAGTGACAAATCCCAGTCTCGATCCGTGTCAACCCAACAGATACTTTCGGAGATACCTGTAATGCACCTTTATAGTCACCCGATTCGCCAGTGACGCTTGATACACCCAAGGCACTCCTACGGTAACCGGGAGTTACACGATCTCATGGTCGAAGGAAGAGATACTTGACATTGGCAAAGCTTCTAGCAAACGAACTATACGATCTTTAATGCTATGCTTATGATTGGGTCTTGTCCATCACATCATTCTCCTAATGATGTGATCCCGTTATCAACGACATCCAATGTCCATAGTCAGGAAACCATGACTATCCATTGATCACAACGAGCTAGTCAACAAGAGGCTCACTAGGGACATTTGTGGTCTAAGTGTTCACACGTGTATTACGATTTCCGGATAATACAGTTATAGCATGAACAAAAGACAATTATCATGAACATTGAAATATAATAATACTTTTATTATTGCCTCTAGGGCATATTTCCAACAACAACTTCTATGTGCACTATGTTTTTAAACTTGGAACATATCTATGTACACTATTTCTTAGAGTGAATTCAATTTTTTACCCCCAAGGTTCCACTACCGTTACTGGCAAATGTTAGAGCATCTACAGCCAGACTTGGCAAATTCGGCCACACAAAAGCCCGCGGACGCGCCCGGGCGCGTCCACGGGCACTTACCGGTCATCCCTCAAATAATGGCGTCCACATCCGGACACCTCAATTACCATATCTCAAATCCATACAAACTCATGCAACTACGTCGATGCACACATAATGTCCGGCTACTCCATCACTACAAAACTACATGCCATCGGACTACCAAAATTTGGCATGTTAGGCTATGGTGGAGTTCATCCACGGCTGCCCTTGCCCTTCCCGGTGCCCTTGCCATCCTTCTCGCGGAATTACCGGTCGAAGACGCAGGACGGATCGAGCCGGATCTGCTCGTCGACGGAGCTGTCCTCGCCGTAGCTGTCTTCCTTCTCCTCCTTCGATGGCAGTCCCGCCATGGCATGGACCGCCCGATTCTGCTCTCGGGCGAGGGTGTGTGTGTTCCTCCGCTGTCGTTTCTTCACAATGCGGGCGCATATGGATTCCTCCTCCGCGGTCGCCCGCGCCGCCGCATCAGCCGCCTCCGTTGCCGCCATTTCCGCCTCGATACGGGCCTCGGCGACCCTTATCCTCTCCTTCCCACGGCGGGCTGCCCGTTCCGGTGGGACTCATACTCTACCCGACCGGTGATGGGGAAGGAGAGGTGTTCCGGCCGGGGCCACGAGGATCCAGCACCAAAGGAAGCGCCTGGTGAGCCGACGCTATGGCCTCGCGGCGGACGGATCCGTCCGTCGGCCGGGCGCTGTCCTCCCGGGAGCGGCGGAGTGCAATACGACGAAACAACAGACGATTCATGACGACGATAACATCCAGCCGGACATGCCTAGGATTGGTGTGGTGTGTCCGTGGGGTGTGTGGACAGAGTAACACACGTCCGCGTCGTCGTTTCACGACCTCCACTCTCTTCTTTCTGCAGGCGTGCGTGTGAAAGCGGCGAGGAATGTGTAGTTTTGTTCGATCGCGATACCAATAATTCATTTGCCGAACAAAACAAGAAGGTGCAACCACGAAGAACTCAGGAGTACAAGAAGAATGCAGGGGAACAAACAAGCACGGATCTAAAATCTTTCTGCATTTATATCATCGACTGGCGGTGGCCGCTTGCTTGCCTGCTTATCGTGCTAGTAGTACATGCACACTTGTGTGGCATGGCGACGGCCAAACTTGAGAGCAGCAGCAGTAAATCTCAGCTAATTACGTTTCTATTGTATTATTACAAAGGGTTGAGCAACGATGGAACCAGAGCAGAGCAGGGTGAGAGAGAGGAAACGGGACCTTTTTTTTTACTTGGCATCATCGATCCACGGCGGTCGACGGCCAAACCTCGACCATCGGCCGGCGATCGCCGGCCGGAGCTGGTTGATCTGGGTGGGTGGGTGGCTAGCAGCGGTAGACGACGTAGTTGTTGCGGCGGGGCTTGGGCATGTGGCAGAGCATGACGTGTTAGGTTGATCTCTCCACCAATGGGCCCAACGGCTCATTGGGCCCTTGACCCACGCCCTGATCGGGGGCGTCCAGCCCAAGCAAGGCTGGTGGGCCCTGTCACAAGATGCTATAAAGAGGAGGTGGGGACCAGAGGCATGAGGTACGAGGTTAAATCGCCGCCACTGCTCCCCACTCCTAACCCTAATCCGATCTAGAGGAGGCAGGCGACGGAAGCGCCACTAGCCACTCCACCGCCGCCACTCATGCACTCACCACTCTCGCCATCATCACCACATCACCATGACCTCCGGCTCAAGCACGTCAGGTCAAGAAGAAGGTAATACTCTACACCCCACTACCGAAAATCACTGACCCATACGATCTAGTGGCCTATCAATGGTATCAGATGCCACTGGGTTAAGCTTTTTCGGTAGAAAAGAAACACACACAAAAAAAAATCCCCTCCCCCAAGAACCCTAGACAGGGCAAAGAATGAATCTTCAACAGAAAAAGTTGCGCCGCCGGAAGGCCGCGCCGTTCCTCTCGATCCGGACGCGCATCGGCAAGCCGAGGCATCGGACGAAGAACTACCGGAGCTAGCTCAACGGCATACCGGCAAAGAAAAGAAAAAGACAAAAAAGGAGGGTAGGCACCGCAGCCAAACCGCTCGACGGCGGCGCGCTCACCGCAAGGCGGACGCGCAGCCGGCGAAGGGGATGGCCACGGCGCTGCATCAAAACCCGCAGCATCTCTCTCTCTGTTGCTGCATGCAGTAGTAGATCAGAGTAGTAGCAGGGAGGAAAGGGGGGAGGGAGAAGAGCTCGCCAGGGAATGGCGGAGCTCAATCCCGTCTCCGGCTGCCGGCGACCGGCGTCAAACGCAACGGCGCAGTCGGGAGCGAGAGAAGGGGAGCAGAGGTGGCCTCGAGCGTCCCTCTCTCTCTGTGTCAAAGGAGAGGCCGGGGGAAAGAGATGCGGACAGGCTCGCGCGGTGGCCGTCGACGCCGTCGCCAGCGACCGGCGCGACCGGACCGGCCACAGAGAGACGAGCGGCGCGTGCGAGTTGAAACGGAATGAGGCTAGGGTTTGCGAGCCACGCGGCGCTGGTTGGTTTTGCTAACGCGAGATGCGCGCGTGGCCGTTGGATCGCGCTGAACGGCCGTGATCAAAACCCTAGGCCACAGCTGGGCTTTTGGGCCGAAAGGGGAAGAGCCGGCTGGGACCAGGCCAGCCGCCGCGGGCACGCGCGCGAGCCGAACGGGCTCTGAATGGCTGGGCCGTTTTCGGCCAGCACAGGCCGCGTTTCATTTTATTTATTTGTCCAGTTTTCAGGGCAAGTTACAATACAGTTTTTCTATTCAAATTATTCAGAGAAATTATTTGTTTAGAAAATAAAAAAAGCAAACAGAAAAGTTCTGAAAATGAAATAGAAAATTTACAGAAAAAAAAATAATGTTCAAGAAATAAAGAAAATAATAAAGTTCATGAGTTTTTATTAGGTCAAAGAAAATTTTCTGTAAAGAATAAAAAGTTCATGAATGTTTTATTCAAGTTTTTCCGCTGCAAATAAAAATAAAAGTGCTCTTTTAAAAGTGAATAGAACTAAAGTAAAAGATTAAATTGTTGTTTCTCCAATGCATTTTTGAACCAATTGGTTGAAATTGATTAGAGAGTAAAAGAGTACAGAATTGTTTTTGAATAGATTCAGAAAGTTTCCACTGCAAAGAAAAAGTATTATCCTCCAATTAAATTGGAAGCAACGGGAAAATTTAATTGGATGAACAGTATTTTGAGAGAAGTTTTTTCCACTTGTGGGTGAAATCAGATTCAAATAGCTTCTGCTATAACAGTAGAAAGACATTTGATTAAAGTTTAATTATGGTATTGTTATTTTCTGACCAACGTTGATGATAACGATATTATAATTCTATGAGTCTTATGTTCAAAGCTTAAATCTCTGATAAAAGTTGTATCAAAATTTTCAGAGAACAGATAAAAGATCAAGAAATGCTCTTGAACAAGAGAAATGTATATTTCTTGTTTCCGCTGTAATAAAATTGGTGATGATGGTTATTTCTTAACAAAGTTGTTTAATAGACATACTATATAAAAAAATCATTCTATCATCACATTGTTTATGAGTTATATGCATTATTTTCATTTCCGCCCAACGGTGATATGAAATTAATGTAGAAGGACGATGTTTTGTTCTAATTCTGCCCAACGGTGATTTAGAATATAAAAGAAAGTTTTAAAAGTTTAATGTGCATATTTTTTAACTAGATAGACATGGGGTTATTTTTATGCTCATTATTGTTGATTATTGGCTAAGTTTTCTCAGACTAAAAGTTTTCCATGCTTTCATTCATGAAAGCGAATGGTTGGGTACTTGTGACCCGAAAGATGACCAAGAAAGGTCATAACGGTGAGATAGTATGTTCTCTCTAAAGAATGGTTTCAAAAGAAAAGAGATAGATCATTGAGAGTCTTGGTTGACGAATGTTTTTCATGTACTCTCCATGATTTGAGATAAAACAAGCAACATGCGTGTTTAATTTGACCAACGTCGGATCAAGCATGTGTGTCAAAAAGCATTTAGATTTATTTATAAATTTGATGATTGAATATGCAGTCAAAAGAGCCAATTCTGGCATTTATGTTCCTTACAGGGAATTACCCGCATGGCGGAAAAGATGATTATGATAAAACCCAAGATGGCAGGATAAGCACAGGAAAATCCTCACAGAACCCGTATGGCAGCAGAAATTTTCTCAGACTTGTCGTGTATGACAGGAGAAAGACATGATGACTCATGTGCTTTTAATGTGTCCCACTCTAGGAGAAAAGTATGGAGTAGCTATTATGCTTTCCTAGTATCAACCGTACATTTTATGTGTAACGGTCATTAAGCACTCAATAAATCCAAAGAGAATAAAAGTTACAGATGAACCTAAAGATAAGAATGATATGCAAGTGTGACTTGCAAAAGTACTAATGATAAAGAACTCTGTTGAGTTTCGAAATGGAATGAGGAAAAGTACTCGGATAAATGAAGTAGATAATCGAAGTTTCCTCATTCACAAGAGTTATGAATGGTTTTTCGAAATTGTGGCAGAAAAGTTCTTGCCACATTTCGAGGGGGAGAAAGATATATGAGATAAATTAAGAATGATGAAACTCCCCTATACTTTAGATAATGTGATGAAGAATGTGATCGTCTGGGGGAGTACGACGGTCATTCTAATACCCCTAAAGAAAAGAAATAGTGTATTTTTGGATTTTTTTACAGTTCCAAAAGCAGAGTAAGAAATATTAAGACGGTGCTTAAAGTGCCATAAAGAAGAAAGTTTTAACAGAATAAACCCAAATTATAAAGTTTAAAGATACGTCATTTTTAGTGAAGATGGACTAATCTGGGGGAGCATGTTGTATGACCTATACAACACCTGTTGTTAGCCCTATAAAGGAGGAATGAGTAAACATGGATCTTGTGATAAAGGTCCCTGTAAAACCCATTGCCTCTTGGAAATGAAAGACTATACAATTAATTTGCCTCTTGGCAATGACAGAACAACAACAGCCCCATACGAAAGAAGTGCCAGTACCTGAGACACAGATGGTCTCAAGGAATGAGAAAATCAGATACTTCTAATTACTGTAAAGTTTATGTTAGTGAAATTCAAATGGAGGTTGATCCCACCTCATTTAAAGTGCTCAAATCGAGCTTTGAGAAGTGTCTGTTTGTTTAAATGATAAGAGACTATATGAGATGAAATAAAATTGGTGAATCCCAATGATGTTTGGGACTCATAAGTAATTTCCAATGGAGCATAAACAGTAGGCCGTAAATGGTCTACAAGGTCAATGTGACTCTAAAGGAAATGTGTAAAGGTGTAAAACACGACTTAAATCGAAAGGTTTTTATGCTGCTTTTGCAATCGAATAGATTACAATGAGTGTTGGTAGCACATCATGATCTGAGTTATATCAGATGAAAAGTAAAGAACACAGGGGATACTGCCTGAAGAAGTCTTTTATGGACTAAAGCAATCAAATGTTGTTTTGGGTTAAAGAAAATGAGAGGACAATTGTATTCGTGCAAAGTTATAGAATGGGAAATTCATTTCCTAATCATGTGCATGTGGATGACATCCTACTTGCTAGTGGTGATGTCAACCTACTGCAGGAGGAGAAAAGAAGTTCTTGTCCTCAAATTTCAAAAGAATGTTCTCGGTAGAGTGTCTCTCGTTATAAGTATCGAGATTCACGAAGAAAAGAATAAAAGGGGGTATTAGGGATGTCGAATGGACATGCTAAGAAAGGTCTCTAAAGTATGCATGCGAGAAAACCTACGCCTGTTCTTACAAATAAGGGTAATGGAAGTGGAAGCTATGGTGTTCCAAAAGTTGACGAGAAAAGATTGAAACGGATATGGTACCATATGCTTTAGCTGTTGGAAGCTCAATATATTGCCTGACACAGTTCACATATCCGGGTTGTTTTGGCAATGTCCAGTCCATATATAGATCACTGGAATGGAGTCAAAGATATCGGCCTCATGCTGAAAGAAATAAGTGCTCTCAAAAGATTGTGAGTACAAAGACATGACTTGTGAAATGTATAGCGAAATCCACAATTGTCGCTAACTTTTATACTTGGAGGTTTTTGTGTGGAAAAGCTCCAAAGAATGAAACAATTATCATCAATGTGATGCAAAGATATTTTATAGCTTGATATGAGGCTGAGAGACTTGTACCCGGAGTTGATAATGGTTGACAACAGCGATAACTATTTTAAGTCTTTCGCTCCTGTGACAACGAGTCAAGTGTTGGTGCCAAACACATTGACACAAAGTTATACGTTGTTAAGGAGAAAGTCCGAAATTATGTTGAAATGCTTGGAGCATGAAAGCAACAGACAAGTATTTGCAGATCTGCTTATTAAGGCTTACCGCCCAGTGTGTTCGGAGAACACACAGTCGACATGGGTTTTATGGTATAGTCTAAGATTTCCGGACAATAAAAGGGCCCAAGGTTAAAGAATCTGTTTCAAAACATAGGAGTGTGTTGTAGGTGTTGATTCTATCGGGAATGAACCGTGACGATGAGACATGCTCTACATGCAAATCTGTGATGGAACGAGTACTTTGAAAAGAGTTATTTCAAAGTATAAAGTTAAAAGTATAATGATGAGATCAAGGGGGAGAATGTTAGGTTGATCTCTCCACCAATGGGCCCAACGGCTCATTGGGCCCTTGACCCACGCCCTGATCGGGGGCGTCCAGCCCAAGCAAGGCTGGTGGGCCCTGTCATGTGAGGCTATAAAGAGGAGGTGGGGACCAGAGGCATGAGGTACGAGGTTCGTCGCCGCCACTGTTCCCCACTCCTAACCCTAATCCGATCTAGAGGGAGGCACTGAAGCGACGGGAAGCGCCACTAGCCACTCCACCGCCGCCACTCATGCACTCACCACTCTCTGCCATCACTGGCCACATCACCATGACCTCCGGCTCAAGCACGTCAGGTCAAGAAGAAGGTAATACTCTACACCCCACTACCGAAAATCACTGACCCATACGATCTAGTGGCCTATCATGACGAGCACCAGGGCGATCAACATGGCCAGCAGGAACCCCTTGGGGTCCAGCCCCACGCCGCCTCCGTCGCCGCCGCCGTCGTCGTCGCTGCCACCGCAGCCGATGCAGCAGCAAGAGGCAAAAAACACATATTTGACCTGAGGACCAAAAGAATTCACAATCTGAACTCCTTTCGAAAAAATTTCACCGAGCTGACCGTTTCGCGTGGCGCCCGACAGATAGGCGCCACACTATACTGTGCAGCGCCGGGAGCTTAGGCGCCACACGCCGGTCCAGCGTGGAAGCCCGGACCCCACTCCTGGTTGTGCAGCGCCTAGCTGAAAGGAGTTGCATAGTGTAGTGCAGCGCCTAACCGAAAGGAGTTGCACTATCTTATATTAAAACTGTTGTAACTTTTAATCCGTGCATCCGATAAAAAAGTGCCTTATATGAAAGTTGTATATTTTTCCGTGTTCTACGCAATGGTGGCATTTTCATCTATGTTAGGATCAATTTGCTTGATGAAAACCTTGTTGCAAAAGTGCATCATAATATAACTGATAGAATCTGTTAAAATTTACAAACTTGGCATGATGATAGCCATTCACCTATAGCTCTGACACGTTTTCAGCCTACATGAGTTTTGCACTGCATAATGTGTACTTTCACGCCATGCCTATGCTTGCCATGTTAATCATCCTTAACATGATCATTTCTTGGATCTAAGTGACTAACATGATATAAGTGAACTTCATTACGAAAGTTACATTTTGTAAGATCCATAGTAATTAATCTTGACATCATATGAATATGATCTAACTATGAAAGTTGGAAAATTTTATGTCTACCTTAAGTCTATGTCATTTTCATACCCACTAAATATTTGCATCACTATGTTTTGAGATACTAAAGTAACTAAGGCAATGTTCTGCCTGATTGACACGTTAATTTCACCAAGTCACTGGATGTCACCAAGCCATGACCGTGCTGATAAAATGCAAAGTTCTGCCACTTGGGTTCAACTTGTCAACCGCCTTTTGTGCGGCCACCCACTTCTGACAATCTTTGTTGATTGTCGATGGAGCGAAGATATCGGTCGAAGCGGTCAATTCTACTCTTGTTGTGTAGATCAAAGTGCTCCTTCATCCGGTTCCAATAAGCATCTCTACTTTGATCACCTCCAACGGATGGATCCTTCGACCCTTGCGACCAAGTATTGCATAGTAAGACGTCTTCTTCGTTGGAATAGTTGCCTCCTCTTCCTTTCGGTGCGTCGACAATGCCCTCACCATCCTCGTCCACCTCAAACTCATGGTCATCGAAATGCATGTCATTGATTTGAGACCAATGCGAATTGTTGGAGCCAACACCAATAGTTGACATATATACCTCATCGTTGAAGCTACAAAGTATATACAATGAAGCAAATAAGCTATCTATACGTGTGCATTCAAAAAATCACAACAACAAAAAGTTGGCGAAATTTTATTACTTTGGGGCATTTCCTCGAACACCTTGTGCGCGTCGGCCGCCGGCTCAACAAGTGAGCTCGTCGGCGCTTCGGTAGCTGCCGCACCTGTCACACACCCTGCAAGCTTCTTCCTCAACGGCTTCGAAGAGCCGGAGCCGTCCGCCGCCTTGTTCTTCTTTGCGGATGCCTTGCACTTCTTCGGCCGCACCGCATTTGGGAGCTTTAAGAGGGGGGCACGTGGCTTCACGGCGGGTTAGATCATATTCATATGATGTTAGGATTAATTACTATGGATCTTACAAAATGTAACTTTCTATAACAGAAGTTCACTTATATCATGTTAGTCACTTAGACCAAGAAATGAACATGTTAAGGATGATTAACATGGCAAGCATAGGCATGGCATGAAAGTACACATTATGCAGTGCAAAACTCATGTAGGTTGAAAACGCGTAAGAGCTATAGGTGAATGGCTATCATCATGCCAAGTTTGTAAATTTTAACAGATTTTGTCAGTTATATTATGATGCACTTTTGCAACAGGGCTTTCATCAAATAAATTGATCCTAACATAGATGAAAATGCGACCATTGCGTAGAACACGGAAAAATGTACAACTTTCATATAAGACACGTTTTCATCGGATGCACGGCTTAAAAGTTACAACAGTTTTAATATAAGATAGTGCAACTTCTTTCGGTTAGGCGCCAGACTACATCTGCAGTAACTCCTTTCACTAGGCGCCGCACAACCAGGAGTGGGGTCCGGGCTGCCACGCTGGACCGGCGTGTGGCGCCTAAGCTCCAGGCGCTGCACAGTATAGTGTGGCGCCTATCCGTCGGGCGCCACGCGAAACGGTCAGCTCGGTGAAATTTTTTCGGAAGGAGTTCAGATTGTGAATTCTTTTGGTCCTCAGGTCAAATATGTGTTTTTTGCCGCAGCAAGATCCCGAACCCATGGCGACGACCCCCTTCCCCTTCACCACAGAGACTGGCACCGGGAGATAGCGGTGAGATGATTCTCTGAATCTTATTGAGATGTGTGTTTCTCTTGTGATGCTCTGTTGCTTGGACTGTGGAGAAAGTGGGAGAAGAGGGGCGGAAGCAGAGCACTTGTTTACTAGCAGCAGCACTGACATCATCCAGGCGCACGGGTCCAACACGGCTATCTAGCTGGGCGGGCGGCTAGGCCGGTCCGAGGACGGCAGTCGGCACTCGGCAGGCGTATGGACACCGGGGCCCAGTGGCCCACACGTCAGGTGCTAGAACTAGAAGAAAAAACAGAGTCTCACTACACTCCATGCTGCCACTTGCAGGTGTTGGGTAAAAAAAAGGGAGATTGTCACCACATTCCTGTTGCAATTTTGCAGGTGCTCGCGCATAAATAGTTTTCTTTTTTCAGTTTTTTTTTTTGACTGTGTTGTTGGTGGGATGTCACTGTCTGAAAGCATTGGAATTCCACTTCAGACGTGGTTCCGGACAAGACTTCAGGTCAGTCCAAGAGTGGTGCCACCAGTTTGACCTAAGAACATTGATATCAACCATATGATATTATTTCACCTATCAAATGCACCTTATTACAAAGTTCAGGCTATGATGCAATAAGAAACCAAAATCACTAAAACATTCACAACAAACCTACTCATAAATGTGGATAAATATGCTTCGGCGAAATTCGTTCGGGTTAACTTCAGAACCGAGTGGTCAGAAAATCAAACAGAGAATGACCACCTAGCAGAACAAATATACACCACTATAACACTATTGTGCAGTGTTTGCAAAGTTTCTAAAACTGCTGTGCTGGGGCAACAAAACCGGCGGTACGACAACACAACCGTATGATCCCCTTCACGCTGCTATTCACTCAGGGTAACAAAGAAAATTTGCTCAACATATGCGACCGGGTACTAACTGTCGACGCCGAGGAACTCTGTGAAGCTTGGGTACCGGGGCTCCCACCCGATATCGGCCCGGGTTTTGGAATTCTCCATCCTCTTCCCCAACGGACCGTCGTTACCTGAAGTGAAGGTGGATTGAATATTATTACAAGAAATGGTGATGCACGCGCACCGAAACACATCACGCGCCGGAGCAGAAAGGAAACTAACCAGTGAAACCTTGGAATTCCGTATCGAACTTCCCACTTTTGTTAACAGCGTCCATTATTTCCTGCCTGCAAAGTTCAAATTTATGCATTTTAATTGAAAGAATGAGTTGCCCGTTCAGCTATCAGTAGAGCCATGGCACGCCGACAGAATCGAGCTGGATGAATACCAGTTGATGTAAAGAAGCAGCTTAGCACTAACCTGGAAAGAGGCTTATTGTCACAGCCCAAAAATATACGACCCCGAGGTCTCTTTTTCATAATGGCAATTGCAAGGGACGCAGCATCCTGAACATACATAACATAACATTACAACTCACACAATGCTGATCGATCTGATGTACTTTGCTTAATTAATCAATAGAGTTGTTTCTGTTTGTTTGATCTGACGTACTTCGCTTAATAAATCAATAAAGTCAAATCGTTTGCTATGATAAAACTGAAAAAAATAATATAAAAAGGATGAAACTGGGGTAAATTTATATGCTCATTTAACCTCATAATGGATCTGATTGATAATATGATCTGGTCGTGAGTCCAGTGTTCCCTTCCTCAACCAGAAATAATGAGCACCTCTATCTATTTTGTGTGTCTAAGTCAAGGAAACACCGTATGAGTTTTATTCATCTTATATTGTATAAAAGCTCTGTGTTCATGCTTGCAATTTTAAACAGCCAATATGTATAGGTGGAGGATATATAAAGTCCTGCTAGCCTGAGAACACAGCCTCCTGCCTCCAGAACAACATTTTCTGCTCTAAGAAGAACATCAGTACGAGGACCCCTGCCAACTGGAATAGATGGACAATCCTGCACAATGAAGAGAAAAAACATGGTAAAAACAATCAAAATAAAAATATAAAATTAAGAAAATATTAGGAGCTAGTTGTGTGTTTCTAGGTAAGAAATGGTTCAACTGCAAAAATAAAATAAGAAATGCTTGCACTCCCAAACTATAACAAATCTGAAGTTGCATACTTCCTCCGTCCCAAAATATTATATTTTGGGACGGAGGGAGTACTACATAAGACTTGTAAATTTCTCTTTTCACTTAACAGAGCTTTTATCACCCAAAAGAGCAACAACTGGTAGACACCTATGATCTATGCAGAATATGCAGTCTACCAGTAATACCTCATTGCACAATCTGTTGTCGCTACAGTCATAAAGAGCAGTACTCGATGTAAACAGGAAAGAACCTTCTCCGTTCCAATTAGAGGCAGCCACTCTGCATGCATTTTCTGAAATGAGGATACATCACATGCCCATGATATGCAATTTGTTTAGCATAAGGTAGATGCACACTGCACAGTATCACAGCAAAACTAGTCTAGTTACTTTCTACCAGTTCATTGAGATGCAGAACTTTGCATTTTTCCTACAAAGCTAGTGTAATTCATTAACAATGCAAAAAAAATCCTACTAACCAAATTGATGATGCACAGGGGTGTGTTGACATCAGAAAAAGGTTGGTGGCACCCATCTGCATATAATACTAGTAATAACAGATCCTTACAGATTGCGTAGAAGATACTGTCCAATAATCCGTGGAACAGTTTTTGGTAAATCATAAAATCTTAGGGCCTGGTGGAGTTAGCTGTTCCAAGCACAGTGCACATCTAAAATGCAGTACTTAACTAAAAAAAATCGACGATATGAAGTCCCATAGCAGTATGCACATATGTAGCTGTATTAGAATCAAGATAAAATCACCTAATTTATTTATAAAACCAAAAGACAAGAAAGTCCTGGCTCAACCATGTTACACCACATATTTCCCTCAGCTACTCCGTATAGCACTATGATACTGACATTGCCAATATTAGATCTGACACATCCATTACTAGAGACTAAATTGCACTTCTACAGTGACCATCTCCATAATATCTGATCAGCCATCGTCTCAGATTGTCTAGCAGCTTGATTCATGTTTGATGCCACCATCACGGACCATACATACATACATCAACACAAATGTCATTATGTCAATGTGTTCATCTTAACCAATGTTCACTATGGTTCATGTGCCCTAAGGTTCATATCAGCAATTAAACTTCCATACTTTAAAGAATTCAGTTTCCACACGGATGTGAGATCTCAGCCCAAACAGCCCAGACATGAAGCAGTGACCAAAAACTGGATATTGGTACCAAATCTACTGCATGGAGCCATCATTACAATCACACTCGCTTACCTCAAATCGCCGGGGTAATCATCAGAACGAGATGGAGGAGCGCAGAAAATAACATATGGAGCCTTTTGAGAGATGGTGGATCCCTTCAAGGAGGGAATGATGCCAATATCAGTTAGCTCGCTGTGATGGTCTGTGCTTGCGGTCTGGCCATAAACTTTGCATCCTGGATGTTCCTGTAGAAGACGAGGTTGAGTACTTAATTAGCCGAGACATGATTAGTATGTTAAACAGGCTGATGTCAGGAAGTGGTTCTTTAGCCACGGGTATTCATACCTTTAGCCACTTCTCGGCTACCAGTCTCCCAAGCACACCTGGGCCAACGATGAGTAGATCGTTCTGGGTAACAATGTCGGCACCAGGCATCGTGACCCCTGTATCTTGGGATACCCCTAGCAGCAACAAAGAAGAGAAGTAAAAGGTAATTTAGTTGCACACATGGCTGTGGAAAGAACTCGACATCTGGAGATAAAGAGGACGACTGTGGAAAGAACTCGGCATTTGGAGATAAAGAGGACAACACTGGAGCCTCCATCAGTCATATATACAACTTTCAGCACATGGTAAGCTAGATAACTTAATTTACTTCACCAGGTACTGAAATCTGTTCCTTGTCCCTTAATTAGTTACTTTCAAAGGAGTAAAAATGGGCATTGTGATAGTTATAGCACTTGTAATTTGGAACTGACAGGGAATGAACTTCAGAGCTGGACACAGCAGCTCAACAGTGTAACTGCAGTGTCACCCAATGGCACGGACAGGTGAGTTAACGGAAGGCGGGCAGCGCGAGGAACAGAAGGGGGAAGGACAAGGGTCGGTGAGAAAGTTACCGAGGGCGGCGGCGGCGGCGACAGGCGCGCGGCGGGCGAGCGAGAGGTGCCGAGCTGGATGGCCGGCGGTCGAGGTGAGGGGCCTCACGGAGGAGGGGCGGGAGGCGGTGGTGGGTGCGGGGAGACGGAGGGCTGGGGTCGGGACGGGAACCAGGGCGGCGGCGGCGGCGACATCCATATTGTCGTCGGCCGTCGTCGAGAGCTGGGATGGGGATGGAAGGAAATTGGATCGGTTGACGAGGATAATGGTGGCTACTTTGGTTGGGCCGGGCCGGGCCGGGCCGAGTTGCCATGCCAACCAAAAGCGGAACCAGGGCCCAGGATGCATAGACTGACAGACAGACAATTGAAAGTTTTTGCCTCAAAAGAAAAAGACAATTGAAAGTTTGAAATCCATTCGACCAGGTCAGTCGAACTGCCTACACATGTACTCCCTCCGTTCTAAAATAGATGACTCAACTTTGTACTAACTTAATACAAAGTCGGGTCATCTATTTTGGAACGGAGGGAGTACAATTTTCTACTCCCTCCTATTTCAAAATAAGTGTCGTGGTTTTAATTTAAACGTAGGGAGTACTTGCCTAAGAAAAAAGAGTAAAATTTCTTCAAATAATACTAATAACAATAATATACATGTACAAAAGAATAAGGCCACTTTTTATTGTATACTTCTGAAAGTACCCCCCATGTTTTTACAGACGTCTTGCATTGATTGATACAAGTACACAAACACAAGAACTAAGCTAGCCAGTGGTAGAGCTTTGAGCATAATCCAACAGGGGGGGCAGGGAGCTAATTAATAAGGAAGGAGGGGCTAATCTCTAGTTTAAACACTAGTTAAACCTAAGTCGTAAAACATAGCATATTCTTCACTGGATGCAAAAAAATAAGGAGGGGTGTGGGGGGTGTGGGGGGGGGGGGCATGTTGGTCTACAGGAAGCTCGGCCACTGAACCGCAGCAAACTTTTGCATCCGTGTGTTCCACATTCCAAGGTTTACCCTAATCAGGCAAAGCACTTTCCTGTAATTTTCTAAATTCCTTTGTTTTCTACCCCTCCGCTCCGAACGGAGCCTAAGCTGCTTGACATCATTTCAGTACCAAGGAAACAAACAGCCACATAGTGCTAGTGTGCTACCCTCCTCCATTTTGATCATCTCGACCTTGCTACAAGGGGTTTACGCCCTCCTCACGTCGTTACGGCAGATAAGTGGTTCTGGTTCAGGAAGTTTTAGGTCCTCTCGTGTTGGTCTCTTTGCTCTTTTCAGTGTAGTCTGTGTGGTTTCCTGGCCGTTGCTATTTATGTAGTTTAGTTTAGTTAGTTTGCCTACTTGGTTCGTCTGGTTGTACTCAGACCAGGGACCTTTGGTCCATTTCTCCTTCTATATATTTTTCACACGCAGGTCTTCTGCATGGTTCGAAAAAAAAGATGCATCTGTGCGCGCTTCAAATTTCTTGTTCAAACATTGATCAAATGATGAAAAGGTATCAAGGGGTAAATTGTTACTTCAGCTTCTTGCTTAAAAGCATTAATCGGCTGACACAAGCAACTGAGATTTTTTATTTATTTTTTGATAAAAGAGAGCGCCCTCTCCGATTTCATTTAGCAGAAATAACAGTGTCTTGCAAGCAACTGAGGTAAAAGCAAAATGCACTGACACGGCATGCTTGCACGAGATTCGCCCGGACTAAGCCCAGCCCTGTAGAGAAACGCACAGCCGTCTTGCTTGTCTTCGTCCAATGGCTATATGAAGAAATTTCAGTCAAGGAATCATCAAAAGGGATCTCGTCCTACTCGAATTCCGCAGACGCTACGAGAGAGGTGACGCTCATCACGGCCGTGCTCGCGACGCGGCAGAGCCACATGAGATTTCACGCGGCTCGAGGGGAAGCGAATATGTGCCCATCCATCCTCTGCGTGCTGCAGGACATGTTTCCGTCAGCTCAGATTATGCTCTTCTTTTGCGCCAAATATTCCAAAAAGACCACAAAACCGCGACAAATCGCCTGCAAAGAAGCAAAGCCAAAGCTTAGGTACGTAAGGCGGAAAATCTTTAGGGTGACGGCACAGCATCTTTTGAAACAAAACAATATGCACAAGTGTCTTTTGTAGGCCCTCCTGAAGTTGTTCGCCGCTTCTAAATTCTATTTTCTAACATTCCAGTCTCACTGTTTTCTGAAACTCAAAACAATTCAAGCACAAGATATCAACATGTGAGTATATGCTAGAACAGTGGATGCAAGCAAGAGACGAATCACTGTTTTCTAACTGATGGCCTGCTAATCTCCCTGGCTAACTCACACAACCTACCACTAAATTGCTAATTCATCACCGCCGGTTCATGGATCCACCAGCGAGCTGCATATTCACCACAGCAACTCACGTTTAAGGATCAAAGAATGAAAGGACTAAAGCAATAGCAATAAGTAGAACGAAGAGCAATGATATATCTACGCATTTTTACAAGGATCCACCAATTCCATAAAGGAATCGCTCACGACAGATCAAAAAGTAAATAGAATCTCCTCAACTCACCATGCGGCAGCTAAAAAAACCTATTAACCTCGACACCACAAGACATTTATGCAGGGAGGGAAGATAATCTGTTTTTTCCTCTTCCTTTTAAACTTTATTGACTGGTCCAGCTAACAAAAAACTTCTCCTAAACAATTATTCAACTCACAAGAGCAATCATTTTTGGAACAAAATAATTCAGCCCTGCCTTGCTCTGTTCTACGTATCTGTCTGTTGTGCCAATAATTCTTTTTAACTCTATGGCTACCAAAAACTCTTATGAGAGGGAGGTGCTCCTTTTCAAATATAGAAGTGCATGAGTTTTAAAGCACTGAAAAGCTTGACCCTGCCCAGGTAACCATACTGTTCTTGGGTCGTTGCAGTTTGAATTTTTAACAGAGACTGATCATCGACAGTTTACCTGTGGCTCGCTGAAACATCTCATGTTCGATGAGGCCAACCATCTGGTTGTAGATGTTCTTAAGATGCCAATCACTCAGCAGCAAGCTGACATCCCCGTCTTACTTGAATGACATCTCCCCGTCTGCCACACCCTCAATTATAGTCCATATACCCGTGCTGCGATCAGCACCCTGTTGTGCCCACAGTAGAAATATGCTCGTGCTGCAACCAAGAACAAACCATTATAAAATCACAAGTCTACCCAAAAGAACAATGTGTTGCCACGGTTGACATTAATCTTGCGAGAAGTTTAGTTACATGTTATGAACAAAGTACAGTTTCTCGGTGGATTTTCATGTTCTGATTCCATTCTAAAACTAGACCTTGTGATTCATTTGCATTACACTTCCAAGTGTTCTCTGGTAAAACTGAATATCAATTTCAGTTTTAATCCGATATTATTAAGCCAAATACTCATGTTCGATACAACCAAACATCATTGAAACATATTGCAACCAGTACATGCATCAATGTGTGGGGTATCATCTAGTTATTATCAATGTGAAACACAATTTGCCCAGGCAGCCAGGCTCCCCTCTTTCTTAAGCACTCATTTCTTGTGATATCTTCACCTTCCGTGCAACAATAAATGAGTTGAACACCTCATCGCCCGCAGGATGGTGCACGGCCAGCACTTGGAACCCGCCACGCCCGATGTCGTCCAGCTCCACTACAGGATACAGGAACGCTCGCGCCCCGTGGGCGCTTCGCGCGACGAGCACCGCGCCATCTGCCATGTGCTTCCCCAAGTGCGCGATGGTGTTGGCCTTCTCCTCGGACGTCATTCCCACGAGTGCGGCCAGGAAGACCACATCATACTCGCCGAGCTCAGCCGTGAGGTCCGCGACTTCGGCTGTGTGGAACGCCATGCGCGCGCGCACGCCCTCGTCCGCCGCGCCAACCAGCTTCATCGCACGGCCATTGGCCACGCTGCACCGGTCGTAGTTGTCGAACCGGGTGTCCGGCAGGTGGTACGTCGCGAGGAAGAGCGAGCTGAACGGCAGCGGTCCCGACCCGATGAACGCCACGTGGATTGGGGCCGCCACGTGACCGGCAAGAAGATCGTGCTCGAGCTTGCTCAGGTTGATGTAGTTGTCGAAGTAAGGGAAGCGGCCGAGGTGGTCGAGCGGGTTGTCCAGGGCGGTGAGCATGTCGGAGTAGTGCGCCTCGAGCAGCCCCTCGGCGGCCGAGCAGAGGCGGATGAGGTCCTGCCGCATCTCCTGCGCCTCCGGGCCGAGCTTGGTCACGTCCACCGGGCTCGACGGGACGCACGCCGCGACCAGCTTGGTGAAGAGCGCGTCGACTTGAGGGGACGGGCTTAGCGACGGGAGCTTGGAGATGGCGGCGTGGAGACCGGTGATCTTCTCGACCAGAGCAGCCACCTCGCTGTTATCGGCCTCCATGTCACTTGATTGCCAAGTAGGTATGGCTGGTCTGAAAAACAAATGTAGGCTGTAGTGCTATGATGGAGCTGATGCTTGATACAATATGAAGAGAAAAAAATCAATGGAATTGCAATTGATTGATGGAGCTGATGCTTGATATAATATGATGAGCTCTGGAGGGTGAGGGGCCGTATGTAGCATGGAAATCGTATGCGTGGCGCGCTTCATGCGTGCATAGACGTGACGGCCTGTTTCGTGCCTCTAATTTCCGACATGCGTCGTTGCATCTTGCTGACCAGCTAATGATTTGGTAGCTAGCTAGCTTGACAATATATACTAAGTTTGGAATGAGGGGATAGGCCGACAGGTGGGTAAATTTAGTCTCTGGCATGTGCCTACGAGCCAACCTCTGTTGAATATTCACTCGGATCTGAAGAAAAATGGCAGAATAAAGTTGTTATTTACTAAATAAATTAGGGTCTACCTAAGTTGAATGTGATTTTGTTTTGTCTTAAATCAGTACTCCCTCCGTTCGGAATTACTTGAGTTCCAGATACATCCATTTTCTTTTCGAGACAAGTAATTCCGAACAGAGGGAGTAGATCTAAGCTTAGTCTCTATGCGAATCTCAATACAGAGACAGTGGACGGTGGGAAACCAACTGAACTGGCGATGCGGGCACTGAAAAAAGTTTCAGTGGCACTGACCTTGCCCGTAGCAGCCGGCCGGCCGGCGTCTGCTCCCGCTCCCGCTCCACCGCCAGCCCCCCTTCAGCCGTGCGCGGCCGTCAGAGTATCTCTCCGGCGTGGGGGGTGAGGACGGCGACGTTCCCGGGCCCCCGAAGCGGAGGAGGGCACCGGCTGCGTCGCGGCGGGATGACGCTGCCTTCTGCAGCGGAGCGGCGACGGAAAGGAGGACGGTGCGGGGAGGCGGCCGGGATCAGCGACCTCGCGCTGCAGGTGGTGGCCGGAGTTAAGATCGGGAAGGTTTTCTTTGGCTGGAGACTGGAGAGAGGAATGGGGGGGGAGGAGAAGCCGAGCTTGACGACAGGCGCATCGTGTATGTTTTTTCTTTTGATTGAGGGAATATTATTATTCTAGGAGTTGGGCTGGATTATTCCAGAAAGGAGTTGGGCTGGATGGGCTAGGCTATGGATTGCCAAAGCCACCGCAGCAGCCGGCACAATTTTGAAGCACACCCTCTTGCGAAAGCTGCATGTTTGCTTCCGGTAGGTCGTCATATTTGGCTAGGGACAGTGCCAGACATTATTTCTATTCCGTTTACTATAACTCCTTAATAAAGTCCCTAGTTACCCGTCAAAAAAAAAAAAAGCCAGCACAATTCTCAAAATTCTCAACAAAAATAAAGCAGCCGGCACAATTCTCAAAATTCTCAACAAAAATAAAGCAGCCGGCACAATTTTGCCAATACGCATGCTATGAGTCTGTGTAAGTGGCATAGAGGAGTAAATTGCATAAAACCACCACCTTGGGGGCTAGGTTTGCGAAAAACACTAGGATATAGTTTCTCTGCAGAAAACACCACATCTTGCATAATGGTTTTGCAAAATCCGCTGATCGGCAGATTTGGCTCTGGTAAGTGAGTTTATGACAGGTGGGGCCTTTTTTTGCCTACATGGCGTAACTTTTTTGCCATATGGGTTTTAATCTAAAATTACAAACTAGACCCTAGAATTTTACATAGACACCCCTAAATCAAAAATGAAAAATGCAATTAGCCCCCTTCTTCTCGTTCTGCAGCAGATCGGCGGCGCGTTGTCCGACTTGTCGTCGGCGGAACCGCGCCGGCGACGCCATCGCCCCGACCAGGCAGTCCTCCTCGCAGCAGCTCGACGAGAGGCTCCTACTCGGCCTCCGCGAGGCGGCGGCAGCGCCCGGCGGTGGCAGTGCCGCAGACGACGACGAGTCCCCGGGGGTCGGCTTCTCTGCGGCCATGGAAGGCGCGTACCCGACGACGCCGCGCCTTGATGTCGTCCCCCGCGCCCGCCGCGAGCCCTTCGCCCTAGGCGTCGAAGCGCGAGAGGAGGCTGGTGCGTGCCGACGCGCTCGACCGGGCGTGGTTCTCCGCGACGCTCTTTGCCGAGGAGATCGAGGAGGACGTGTACGCTCTCACCGGCGCGCACCCGCGCTGTGAAGAAGCAGCTCGATGTGGCCTTGATGTCCCTGGCGCCCGGGGGAGGGGCCACGGGCTTATGCATCTCGGCATGGACGCTGGTGCCCGGCGAGGTAGGCATGCGAGGTCAACGGCGAGCGCCGAGATCACTGGATCCAGCCCGAATACAGGACGAGGTCAAAATCCCCTCTGCCTCGTCCGGGGTCGGGATGGGGGCGGAGAGAAATTTGGGGGGCTTTTCGCATTAAACCTAAACTGTTATGCCACGTAAGTAGAAAACGGACCCCATCTGTCATAAGCACACTTAAACGAGCCAAATGCGCCCATAAGTGGTTTTTGCAAAACTATCACGCAAGATGTGGTGTTTTCTGCAGAGAAACTGTATCCTGGTGTTTTTCGCAAATGGATCAATCTGTTGTCCATTTCAACAAGTTATGAGGGTGGACATGGTCATGTGCAGTGCAGTGTTGAAGAGGATAGGGACGACGAAAATTCTTCGCAAGAGGCGTGCATGGGCACTCCCCATGTGCAATCATGAAGAGGATGCATGATACGCGAAACTTCTTCCGGCCAGCCGCCGTGCTCCAGCTGGATTCAATGGCGAAGACTAGTGTAGGCTTAAATTGTTCCATAAAACGGCGGCACTCGGCGCCTCGGCTCATTCATCCAACCATGTCCACGCTGAGAGCGCGGTGTGCGATGGCCATCCTGGCCGTCGTCCTGGCGGCGGCCGCGGTTGCGCCGGCCACGGCCGAGCAGTGCGGCTCGCAAGCCGGCGGCGCCAAGTGCGCCGACTGCCCTGTGTTGCAGCCAGTTCGGGTTCTGCGGCACCACCTCCGACTACTACGGCCCCCGCTGCCAGAGCCAGTGCAGTGGCTGCGGCGGCGGCGGCGGCAGCGGGGTGGCGTCCATCGTGTCCAGGGACCTCTTCGAGCGGTTCCTGCTCCATCGCAATGACGCGGCGTGCCTGGCCCGCGTGTTCTACACCTACGACGCCTTCTTGGCCGCCGCTGGCGCGTTCCCGGCCTTCGGCACCACCGGAGACCTGGACACGCGGAAGCGGGAGGTGGCGGCCTTCTTCGGCCAGACCTCTCACGAGACCACCGGCGGGTGGCCCACCGCGCCCGGCGGCCCCTTCTCGTGGGGCTACTGCTTCAAGCAGGAGCAGGGCACGCCGCCGAGCTACTGCGACCAGAGCGCCGACTGGCCATGCGCACCCGGCAAGCAGTACTATGGCCGCGGCCCCATCCAGCTCACCCAGTAAGCAGCCACAAAACTCTCTTCTTCATGCAGTTCTCTCCTAACTCAAAATTTTCTGAGCTTCAACCAAATGTACATGAAAAATTACCAACATATGTGATAGTACCGTCAGCATAATTAGATCAATGATAAAGTGTATTTTCATATGATTTCGTTTGGAACTTTGGATTGGTAAAAATATATTAAAAAAATGTAGTGTCTTTGTTGGCCTGATTGTTTCATGCTGGATTGATTCAGTAACTACAACTACGGACCGGCGGGCCGCGCGATCGGGGTGGACCTGCTGAACAATCCGGACCTGGTGGCTACGGACCCGATAGTGGCATTCAAGACGGCGATATGGTTCTGGATGACGACGCAGTCCAACAAGCCGTCGTGCCATGACGTGATCACGGGGCTGTGGACTCCCACGCCCAGGGATAGCACGGCCGGACGGGTGCCCGGGTATGGTGTCATCACCAACGTCATTAACGGCGGGATCGAATGCGGCAAGGGGCAGAGCGACAAGGTGGCCGATCGGATCGGGTTCTACAAGCGCTGTTGTGACATCTTCGGCATTAGCTACGGGAATAACCTCGACTGCTACAACCAATTGTCGTTCAACATTGGGCTCGCGGCACAGTGAGATAGTAAGACTATGGGTCCTTGATCTATGCATGTGTGGATGTGATCACATCACGCATATAAATAAATAATCTTGGTAAGTACTTTATGACCAAATAAAATGGATGATCAGACCTTCCAGACATGTGTAAGTACATGTATGTCGATGCACGGAAAGGGATCACCTTCCAGACATGTGTAAGTACATGTAGTTTATGCAGAAATATCTGCAAATATCTGCAAATATATATGTTTCTGGCGGGGGCAGAATCGCGTTGTTCCCCTCCTTTTTTTTTGTTTACGGAATTTGCTGCTCGGTGACAGGGGGTGTGTTGGGGCTAGCTCGTTTGCTGCGTTGGAGTTTGATGGGTGCAGGTAACCTAAAACAGAGATTCACCGACTCCAAGACGCCCGCGTCGTCCTCCTCCTGGGGCGGCTCGGGCGGCTAGAAACCTAGCCGCTGCCGCCACCACAAACTCCCTCCTCCCCTCCCTCCGCCGCCGCCGGAAGACGCCGCCGAGCTAAGCCCGGGGGCCGACGGCGGTGGCGGGGGATCTCCTCTCTCGCGCGTCTTCGGGGTGGGGAGGACCCCAAGGCGTGTGGTGGCGCGACCGATCTGGGATCTGCGGCGCGGCGGATGGCGGAATGCGGCGGAGGCCGCCCGCCTCGGACGGCGACGGCTTGGCGCGGGCGAGGCTGGGGCTGCGGCGCGGATGGCCCTTCGGCGGCGGCGGCGGCTGCGGTTGACGGCGGCCGGCTTGGCTGCGGCGGCGTGCATGCTGCCTTCAGATCGGCGACGGCGGCGTGGAGGGCTGGTGGTCTCGCCGGCGACACCTCCGATCAGATCTGTTCGACTAGTGCAGCCGGGCTGGTGGTCATCTCTTCCGCCGAGGTGGTCGCCCCGAGGCTGGGTGTTTGATCTCGGCATCCGCCATCCGGCACCACCGCGAGTCGGGAGACGAGTTGCGGTGAAAACCGAGCCGACGGCGGACGATGGCGGTGTTCCACGCCATTACCTTGATGAAGGCATCGTCATGTGACTACCGTCGACCCACTCGTATTGTTCGGGAAACCCTAGGATCCGTGTTCCAGACCGGACGATGGCGGCACTGCGGTGTCGTTTCTCGCTTGGGAGCGCTGTTCATGGAGCAGCGCCGAAGTCGAGGCAGGAGGTGGAGCAGCCGTCTTGCACGGAGCTTCGGTGGAGATGTCAAGTCATGCCTGACCGACAGGTGCTATGCTTGGTCATGCCTGGTCGGCAGGTGCTACGCACGACAAATCCTCCAAGGGCTTCAAGCTGTGTCGGCTGGTGGTACGTGGCAGCATGGCGCTGAGGTGTATTAGTGGCGACCGCGACGTGTACAGCTGTTTGCGCGCAGGAGGAGGAGGTGACGTTAGGCGCCGTGGTGACGCCGACGATAGCTGGGCCGAGCAAGGTTGATGCATCAAGACAGATTCAAGATGGAGCGGTGGCGGTGGCGGCGGCGGCCTTCGAGAGCACGCCGACCAGTGTGTGCCCTGCACCGGCAAGTGGCTAAGTTGGAGTCTCGGGTCTTAGATGTTAGGCTTGGCTGCGATGTCTGTTTGGTATTAGGCCCAGGCTATCTGCGCCCCTTCATCAACTAGATAGGTGTAGCGACAGTTTGTTGCTTAGACGGCGGCTTTAGTCTTACTGTTGTATGACTTTGTAAGGTCTTATGAGAATAATTATAAAGTGGCCGTATGCATCGCCCAGATGCAGAGGCCGGGGGTCATCCTCCTTTTCTAAAAAAAATCAAAATATAAGACGTTGAGGGAGTATTATTTTGCCACATTTTCTCCTGATGAACCAGAACAACCCCAGTCCTCTCCTTGAACGGTCATGCACTCCCGTCACCCTTTCACCGTCATTGTAATGCTACGTCTGCAGGCCTACCACAATTGAGCAAGCATCCCCTGTGTTGGCGCATCTCTAGGTTTATAAGGCAACTAGTTCAGTAACTTTCCATTGTTAATTCTAATATCGACGATCTCCGCAAAGAAAAAAGCTAATATCGACGGAGTTGAGTGGTTCATGAATCTAGAATTTCTCCGGAGAATTGTAGGTGGTCAAGAAGTTTCTCGACAAAGGAACAGAGCAATTCAAGAATGAAATAATTCTAATTGCCGAGTCGCAGCGTAGAAACTTGGTTTTCAACTTACCGGATGAAAAGTTTGTTGTTAACTTGGTAAGTTGTGACGTGGTGAGGAACAGAAAAACATTCAGTCTGCACGCGAACACGGTAAGAAATACCTAGCTTGTTCGTTGGTCGTACATTTGCGTTAGGTCTGACCATGCAACAACTAGAATTACAACAGGGATCCAACCACGCTGGAGCTGGTAAATTTTATGAGCACAAATGCTTAATGTTTGAGCAGTCACTAGTCTGTCTAGTCAGCAGTGACGGTGGCATCCCAACTCCGACGTGGACAGCCGAAATGTAAACTCCAAAGCTCCAATACACTCTCAGCTCCCGAACCAACCTGCTAGCATTTCAAGATCTAGCATTATTCAGCCATTTGCTTCTTCCACGTACGAAAATGCCTGGATGCTGCGTGTGCTTCATCTTCGTCAAAGCTCTTCTTTTTGTGCTTGTGGACCAAGGCTCATTGGGTGCAAGTATATATACACTTACTCAGTTACTCCTACTTTGCAGACTAGTTTTGTACTTAGATTTTTGTGGCCTGGTCGATCGATGGATTGGCTGGCCCTCTCCTGCCGCGCCGCGGTGTTGATCCTTTTGTTCCTGCCATTCGGTGCGTCCGACGACCGGCTTGTCCCCGGCCAGGAGCTCTCCCCCGGCAATACCATCGTCTCCGATGGCGGTGCTTTTGCCTTGGGCTTCTTCTCCCCAAACAACTCCACGAGTACCCCAGCCAAGTTGTACCTTGGTGTATGGTACAACGACATTCCAGAGCTCACCGTGGTGTGGGTTGCCAACCGAGAAACCCCGGTCATCAACAACTCTTCCTCTTCACCGGTGCTCTCACTCACCAACACCTCAAATCTCATTCTCTCTAACGGATATGGCAGTGGTCGTGTCCTTTGGACGACCAACATGGCAGCTGCCATAGGCTCGTCTACCCCTGTGGCGGTGCTTTTGAACACCGGTAACCTTGTTATCCGGTCGTCAAATGGCACCATGTTGTGGCAAAGCTTCGACCACCACACCGACACATTCCTCCCTGGCATGAAGCTCAGGCTCAAGTACAACACGCGTTACGGCAATGAGCGCCTTGTATCATGGAAGGACCCTCGCGACCCCTCACCTGGCCGCTTCTCTTACGGCGGTGATCCCAACACGTTCCTCCAGGCATTCCTCTGGGATGGGGCGCGTCCGGTGTTCCGCAGCGCCCCATGGACAGGGTACCTTGTGATGAGCGAACGCCGGTACCAACAGGCGAATGCCAGCACAGACGTCATCATCTACTGGGCCGTCGTCGACAACGACAAGGAGATCTACATCACATATAGCCTCTCCGATGGTGCCCCGCACACTAGGTATGTGCTGACCTACTCCGGCGAGTTCCAAATCCAGAGCTGGAATAACAGGTTGTTGGCGTGGGAAGTCCTCGTGAAGTTGCCCTCCGTTCAATGCAGCCTGTATGGCTATTGCGGTCCGTACGGCTACTGTGATCGGACAACAACAACAATTGTCCCAACTTGCAAGTGCCTAGATGGTTTCGAGCCGGCTAGCACAAAGGAGTGGACCGGTGGCAGGTTCTCTATGGGATGCCGGCGGAAGGAGCCGTTGGGCGGGTGCGGTGATGGTTTCTTGGCCTTGCCAGGGATGAAGCCGCCCGACAAGTTCACACTCATTGGCGGGGGCAAGAGTACATTCGAGGAGTGCGCAGCAGAGTGCAACCATAACTGCTCCTGTGTGGCGTACGCACATGCTAACCTGAGCAGTGGCGGGTCTGAAGGAAACGTGACAAGGTGCTTGGTATGGGACGGGGAGTTGATTGACACGGGAAAGCTTGGTGAAGTGTCTGGTAGCAACACGTTCTATCTCCGAGTTGCTGGCCTATATGTGGCGGATGGTACCCATTCTCTGCCATTTGTTAAAAAGAAAATCTTCTTTTACTAGTTTGTTACTAAAGTACTTCAGTTGTTCATTTTTATCGTATGTGCATTGCAACAGGTAAAAGGACTACGAGCAATACAGTGAGGATTGGGCTGCCAGTTTTGGCAAGTGTTATGGTACTCCTATGCATAACCTTGGCATGGTTAAAATTTAAAGGTGCATTTACCCCCGCGAATCCCCGAATAATGCTACACCCACGTAAATTTACTTATGGTTTTTACATTAAAAAAACACGGAAATAGGGGATTGGGTCGATGGGGGTAGAAGGGCCCACCCCCATGAAAATCGGCCGGGAGAATAGGAAAGTTACGTAAGCTTAAGTAGCTCTTACGTAGATGTACGATTATTCTTTACCCCCACCCCCTCTCTCTCTCTTAAAAATGAGATATTCCATCTGAGCTTGCGTTTCATAATTTACTACCATGTAATCATGAATTCCTTTGGAGTTTGGACACATAAAACTAGAGTAGATCATGAAATCCTTAGACGAGATTAGCTTACCAAACCATATTATCACAATGGACAATCTACTACTCCCTCCGACCCAAAATAAATGTCATGGTTTTATTTCGGATCGGAGGGAGTACCAAATAATATTGGAGTTCGCATGTCGTGTTACCATGCTACAAATTCGAGGTCTTGAGGATATGAGTGAGGCTGATTGAGTGCACAATGCACATGCTATGGGGATGAGGCGGTAGCGGTGAGGGGGGTTCAAGGGAAAGACATTTTTTCCCAACACGTGAATACATGTTAATTCCTCGCCACATTGTCAGTTTTATCATTTTCGACAGCGAGTGAAGTGCCTGATGAATTATGTTTCTTTAGTTTTGTAAGTTCATAAGGGGCGTATTAGGCGAACACCAATGGTTCCAAGGGTAAAAAAGAACATTCCATTATTATTTATGTCTCCACGATATGCTCATCAAGGAATAAATTATTATAATATTGTGGAAGCAGGTAAGGTCGAAAAGTGGAGAAAACGCAAAAGTTTATCATTGGATGGCATGGGTATCTCTTATGAACTTGATGAAGGGAACCCTCACCGTGATCGTAAATTTCCATTTGTAAAATTTGAGGAAATGTCCATAGCAACTCACAACTTCTGTGAAACATGTCAGATTGGACATGGAGGCTTTGGCAAAGTTTACAAGGTAACACGTTCAACAATTTTCTATATTATTCATTGTACTATCAACATAATTAAGTGGTTCATGAATCTAGGTTTTACCTTCAAATTCTATAGGGGATGTTAGGTGGTCAAGAAGTTGCTATCAAAAGGCTTAGTAAGGATTCTCAACAAGGAACAAAGGAATTCAGGAACGAAGTAATTCTAATTTCAAAATTGCAACATAGGAACTTGGTTCAACTCCTTGGGTGTTGTGCGGAAGGGGATGAAAAATTGTTGATTTATGAGTATATGCCTAACAAGAGCTTGGATGCTACCCTTTTTGGTACATATTCTAGCAACGCGCCATCATATCATATAATAACTCAAAAACATTTCTTTGCTTACATTCCTTCTATTTACAGATGACTCAAGAAGATTGTTACTAGATTGGTCGACACGGTTTAATATAATCAAAGGGGTCGCAAGGGGACTTCTTTATCTCCACCAAGATTCAAGACTGACAATTATTCATAGAGACCTGAAAGCTGGAAATGTATTGCTAGATGCAGAGATGAAACCCAAGATAGCGGATTTCGGTATGGCGAGGATCTTTGGAGATAACCAGCAAAATGCAAATACTCAACGCGTTGTTGGGACCTAGTGAGTATCCATTGAAAAAAATTCATATTAGCTTCTAAAAAACTCTCAATTTAGTAACTCTTGCGACTGAAATGATCAAGCAGTGGCTACATGGCTCCTGAGTATGCAATGGAAGGCCTCTTCTCTACCAAGTCTGATGTATATAGCTTTGGTGTGTTGCTATTAGAGGTTGTAACTGGTATTAGAAGAAACTCCAATAGTGAAACCATGGGTTTCCCTAGCCTCATTATTTATGTGAGTGCACAAAAGACTTCTCACAAGTTCTATTTTGGAAAATGGATCTTGTTTTGAAAACAATTTTTTTTTTGACTAACTATATAAAAGAAAAATAATATGATCATCTTGGTTGTTTCAGTCATGGAATATGTGGAAAGAAGGGCGGGCAGAGGAGTTGCCGGACTCATCTATCATGGATGCTTGTTCACTAGATGAAGTTGTGCTTTGCATCCATCTAGCACTCTTGTGTGTCGAGCAGAACCCAGATGAAAGGCCACTTATGTCATATGTTGTGTTCGTCCTAGAGAATGGAAGCACCACACTTCCGGACCCCAATCGTCCGGCCTACTTCGCGCCACGAAGAATTGAAATGAAGCAAATCAGAGAAGATATTCAGACTTCCGCAAACAGTTTTACTCTTACTGAAATAGAGGGGCGTTGAAATAAGAATTCTTTTGTTTCTATAGATGTATCGAGCATTGCTGAAAAACTGTATGTTCCAACAAACTGGGCATGCATTGCGTGTTGTTCAGAAGTCATCATCTTTGAATGGGATTTTTATTCCGTTTTGGGCCTGATAGCAGTCTCAGTAAGAATAACAATTAAGATACTTAAAACAACAAAATTCAGTACTTATTGAACACAAGTGATTCGGTGGCATTGTTCTTCTCTGTCACCTTACGATGGGTTTTGTGCTTAGTTTCTAAAGAAATGACAGGACAGTCAGACAAAATCACATATAAAGTATGTTGACAGAGGTGAAGTGTGCAAGCGTTCATACGCAACTTTGAAACTGCGGGTGATCGGAGTGGCCATGTGGTGGATTTTCAGTCCAATCATCAGTAGCAGCTCTGCAAGGTGGTTTAGTACAGGTCCTGAGTACACTGTTTGTACCTGGCCTGTTTTGTGTCTTGTGGGCGGTCAGTCCAAATTTTGACTAAAGCCTGCACACGTGGGGCAAAATGATTGGACTCAAAATTGGACTTATGATTAAATGAAAATCAGTCGACTGTTAGTTCGACACACCCTTAATCTATATGAAGAATGAAAGAGAAGTTCATTAAAAAGAGATGCCAAAAGAACCCTCTTTTCTCTATATATAATGAGTAGATATGTCACGAGCAACTGAAAAACATGGTGCACTGCACCCTATTCTAGACATGCATATAAGATGAATGCTTGGTGGTTGGCGTTGGCAATTAGTGTGAGGGAAAGTGGACACTAGCAGACGGATATGCATATATATATGAGTGACATTTAAGACTTTAGATCATCATTAGACTTAGTTCATGTACATACACTATTTGTGCCTAGGAGATTTAATTATCTGAGACATTGGAGGAACCAAAAGTTTGGAAACAAACGATGCACTTTGATTGCCACCAGGTCCACATTCGAGCCCGCCTTCCTTTTGCATGACTGTAGTAATCGAGAACCCTGAAGGAATTCTGATGAAGTATGCCTCCCAGGGTCTTTTCTCGACCAAGTCGGACATCTACAATTTCGGCGTCTTACTTCTCAAGGTTATAAGTGGGAAGAGGAATGCAAGCTTCTCACAGGAGACGAAATAAATATAATGAACTAGATAGACAGGACCTGTATAGGGGCCCTATTGCTTTTTATTCAAAACAGACTCCAAATGATTTCAGAAAGAAAACATAGCAAGTGATTTTCAATTTGCTCCTTCTATGGGAAGATCGTTGAGCCAACTCTTGGATTTCCCATAAATTTCTCTAGAAAGTCAAACTACCTCTTAGACTCAAGGTGTTGATATGGTTGGTACCAAGATCCGAGAAATACTAGTATTCTAACCAAGGACAAGTTATGGAGTTTTCTTCGGAAAGGTGACAAGAGTTGCCAGTTTGACGAATTGATCATCTCTGCCTGAAATGTTTTATTATAGCTAAAGCTGACTTGAAATATTTTAAAATGTGCCTTAAATCAAGTACATAGTACTTCATCATTTTTCTTTCTTTCGAGAAATGGCCAAGATCATGCATGGTGTACCCTTGTGCATACTGATATCTCAACACATGAAACCAAAAATACAACCTGTACATATCGCAAGAATGAGAGATCAGACTGTAGGCGTCGAGAAGATGCCATGTAAGATATGGAAACAGGCAAGGAGATGCAGGTGGAACACGCACCAATGAACGACACATGAGCTACACAGGAGCCCACCGCGACCAAAAGAAAGGGTGGCACAGAATTTAAGATAATGGTTCATGATGAATCATATCAACCAACACAGGTGAACCAATGATTGGTATAAAGTAGTGACCTTTATTGATATGCTACCAGCAATCTAGGTTGCCAGTCAGGGTATACATCCGATGCCGCTCCCCAATGGGGGAGAAGACCAGATAACAACACAACACACGCCGACCAATGGATGTTGGCCTTCCTCTGGACTGTGTTGCCTTCCTATCTCGGTATACACACACACAGTCCCTCTTAAGGAAGGCCGGTATAATGGATGGCCCAGTTGCCGAGCCGATCCCATGTATAGATGTACCAGGAGGAGGTACCAGCTACAACCATCCTGCCAATGTACAACATCTACTGCCTACAGTATACTCTCTCTGCTTTGCCAGTCAGCAAGTCCGGAACAGAGCATGCGCCGGGGGGAATGGAAAATCTGCGGTTACCCAATGGAAGACTCCTGCTGAAGGTGGGCCTACTGATCCAGGCTCCGGTTCCTTCGCCAATGCGAATGTGCATTGTGGAGTCATTGCTATTTCGCCACGTAGTGGCGGACCAAGTCTAAGTGGCCCATGTTTCAGTCATGGTAGCGTCAACGTCAGATGCGAGCCAGTAATCAGCCTCAACCTGCAAAAAAATTGGAAGAACGTGAGTATCGAGCAGCCCTGATTAGTTGGGTCTGTGATGCCGTTTTAATAGCATTCCTTACATCAGTATCTGGCAGTACGATTTTCAGAATGCCAGACATCGGTTCATGTGTACTGGATGGTTCCGATGTATGCTTGCCGACAGTGTCGCCCTCTCCCTTTTCGGGAGCTTGACTTGGATGATCATCCACCGGCCTTGGAGCATCTGAACCTCCAGCTGTGGATGCATGATCCAAATTGTCTTGTGCCACCTGCTCTGGGTCGGATACCCCCTGATAGTCACTGGCAGAAAATAGCAGCTTCGTTAGTACTATTGAGTGTGAGTTCTACAATAAACGGTTTGCGGCAGTTTACCTTATCAAAAAGCAATCAATGGGACCCATTGAACTTCTCAAGAGAAGCTGGTAATGCTTTTCTTGAGATTCCAGGTCCTTGCAGATGTCCATATCCTGGTAAACGAAGTAGTATCAACAAGAAGAAAGATCGATCAGCTATAACCACATAGCTGAAAGGTCAGGTTGCTTACCGCATTAGGATCTGGAGCCTCAACACAGGTACCGTGAGGAGCATTTATTGCAATAAGAGTGGATCCCTGCAATCAGTGGGGCAGTTGTTGAAATGCCTTTGTGATTACAGGAAGAAGAAACAGACATGAAGCAAGGAACTTTCTTACCTGTAAGTGAGGAATCTTACAAATATCTTCCTTGGAAAGATACAACCACCTAAACAGAAATACATAAGGACTCGGTTGATTGTAGCAACAAATATCATTTGTGAACATAAGAGATGACAATCTTACTTCTTTTTGTCCTTATTTAGTTTGAGCGCCAGCAGTTTCTCTTGTGCTTCTCTGCAGAATCAGTAACTATTCGTCAAAAAAGAGAGCAGCGATCAGGTATTTTTGTTGTTTCGGTGAAAAAGAAGGAACTTACCGTATTTCCTCATCCAACCTGCTTTCTTTATCATGTGATGAGTCCAGTTCCTCCTGTAATATAATCAAATGAAACTTTATACAAAAGTTTAGGACAATAATGCTAATGTTCAGGTCGACTGGCTTGCTGTCAGAAGATGGGCCTGCTAATTTGCATTTTGTTTCATCAGGGAAAAAGGGGGATTGCATTTTGCAGACAATACTGTGAACTTTGAGAAAGGCAGAAAGCCCTCAGTCAAACGAAGTGTGCTTAAGATAGATTAATGGAATTCTGATATGTGCTTTATTCATCTGGTTATGTTCGATATATTCATAATGACTTGGATATTTCCTAGAACTTTAATATGTTTACAAGACAGTGGGCGTGTTGCATCCACTAAATCATCGGTACACACCATTCACTACAGAAACCCTTTGCTGCGACACCCATGGTGTGATTATTCATATAACTTACAATTAGGAAACTAAATGCAACTGTAGAAAAATGAGCAAATAAACGTCCCTCTGTAATAATGAAAAATAAATTAAAGCATAATAATGCACGGTTGCATGCACAGTGTATGTATATAAAGCATGAATATAGCAACAAAAACATAAAACAGAAAATGAAGATCATACAGTTGAGTAGTATAGTGTACCTTCAATGCAGAAGTTTGGAGCTCCACCTCCTTAGGCAGTAACATGTCAAATCCCCTTCAGATGTATTTATTTCATCAGTAACAAATTACGACAGGGAAAATGAACTAAAAGCAGAAACATGGGACACTTACTTCCAACGAATCGTATTCTTCAGGCCCTTTTCAATTAAATCTACACCTTCTAGGACATTTGTTATATCATATATCCTCCGCTTTTGCACCTACAGAAATTAATAAAACTAAAAGACATTAAAGCACTAAACTCCAGAAAATGAAAAAAGAACAGACACCAACGAGGCTGAGACAGTAGAAAGCAAATTTCATTTTGCTATATACTAAACCAGACCTCCAGTATCTCAACTGCTTTATTTAAATCAAGGGTTCCATCTTCTGCTCCTTTAAGCAGGTTGATGAATTTCTTTGTCAGCAGACCTGACATGAAGAAAATAATAAGCAACAAACATACATCATCTCTTTCTTAACTTTGGAAGAACAACAGCATACTTTACCTAGTGAACTGTCATAGCGGCAGTTGTTTGCTGCATCTCCTGAAAGTAAAATTGGTGCCGTCAACAAATGACTATTATATTAACCAATTTGGTTCAATAATAAACTGGAAGTATTATCATCAAATGACCAAAGTGGCGCACATCGAATATTTTGTGAACTGACTTAAATGTAACCAAGAGCGCACCTTCAATTGATCCTTGTGGTTTTCTTGCTCGCTTGATACCTTTTGTTGGTCCAGTGGTACTCTCCTTATGATGCCCTTGACTAATCTCTCCCTTCCCAACTTCAGACTGGGCATTTTCTATTTCAATTTTCTGCTCATTTTCCTAAATCATGTGAAGAAGATACATGAAGATGTTGGTAACACTTATAGTCTCATAGGTACACTAACTCGCTAACAGAGTGCATCTAATTTCCTAACCATATTAGAACACTATGTCGTTTCTAAAGATGAATTACGCATCCATGAGTCTTGAAATGGACGGTATGCTGTGCTAACTTGCTAACTGTTTTAAAATGAGGATATAATCAAAGCAATTCAGCAAGTATAAGCCCTCATTCGAAGGGGTGAAAATGGAGTTCGGATATATACACTGCAAAAACAGAGTTGACTATTTTCATAAGAAAACTGTGCACAGCGTTGCACTATAAGTTCAGTACCAGGACAGTCTTATCTCATAAGGCCAGGTGCAAAAGGTCATAAACCCTCAGCCTAAAAAACATCCAAAGACATTATATGCTTCTACAACTCACATTAGACATTCAAGGTGAGACTAAAATCATAACTACAAATATACTTAGACAACATGGGTCACCACTCCAAACATACACATAGAACGTGCTACTATGGCCAGTTCTAAGCTGAAGAGAAAGATAAGCTGCATAGAAAAAAGTACTAAATGAGGATGCATATATATAAACTAAAGCTCACATACACAATGTTGCTTTACAAAATATTAGTCTTCATCTGAGATGTTCCCTCCAAAACAGAGCACGTCAATCGGACGTCGATTTAATGTTTGGAGTGCAGGTTCGTTCGAAAACCGCAGGAGTTTAATCTAACACGGCGATCATAACAACGCACATTGGCCGTACAGCTAACCATGGGAACATTACAGTGTTGCCCTTGGTCATGGGAGAGTTCCCTGGATACATTACCACTTCCCAAAGGACCATTCAAGCTCACTGTCAATTGATTCAGCTAGCAGAAACTCTTCCTGATGCAAACCTACAGGAAAGCACAAAAACCCCACCGAAATTCACGGTGCCCAGTGCTGAACGATCGAATGTGGCAACGAACACTAGGATCAATCAAGATTTCTCGAGCACACGGCGCAATTAGCTACGAACAGACTGAAACAGCAATGCTGAATGTACATTTCGATTGACTTACCGGCGCCTTGGACTTGGGCCTCCCTCTCCTCCTGGCCGGCGGCACGACGTTCTCGTACACCGGCTGCGGCGGCCTCGGAGGTGGCAGCAGCTGCACGGGGGAGGCCTGGGGCGGCCGCGGGGGCGCGGCGGCGGCGGCAGCGGGCGCGGGAGGGGGCGGCGTCGGGGGCCGAGCGGCGATGTAGCGGGGCCCGGGGAGCCGCGGGGAGTACACGGGGATGGGCGACGGGGCGCGGAAGTAGTGCACGTGCGGCGGGGCGGCGGGGACGGCGCCCCGCGGCGGCGCGGGGCATCGGAGGAAGACCTGCGGCGGGAGCGGGGGCCGGTGGGCGGGGCGCGGGCGCGGGAGCGGGAGGGGGAGGCTGGGGGAGCCGTCCATGGCGGGGGAGGAGCCGCGGCGAGCCGGGATGCGGAGGGGGTAGGGTTTGGCCCGGCCGCGGCGGGGCGGCGAGGTGGGAAAGCGGGAAGCTTTGGCTTCGGGGGGAAGGTGGGAGGGAAGAAGAGAGGGAAAACCAACTCAAGACCTCTCCTCCTTTCTCTCTCCTCTTTCTCTCTCTTGTTCTTCTTCTTGAGGTTTTTCCTTGGAATTTATAGAGGGTTTTCGGCTCATGCTTTTGGCAAATGTTTGTTGCCGAGATTATCCGCGGTGTAAGACGATGCGCGAATCGTTATCCCGCGCATCGGCGATTATGGGAGGCGGGCTGGAGGCGCGCGTTTCCTTCCGAAATTCGACCGAGCTTACCGTTGGAGGTTTAAATGTTGCCGTCGAAAGGCGAAAGTCGTAATGCTTCCCGTTATTGTGTTTGCTGGAATAATAAATGGGGCTATCGGAGGACGGCTAAGGGGGAGGGGGCTCGCTGGGTACGGAAAGCATTGAGTTCTCCGTGTTGACACGACCTGTAACACAGCTGTGACGGGTGGCCGGGTGATGCAGGAGATGTGGATGTCCGAGGCGTGGCGAGGCAACTAGACAAAGGATGACGGTTTGTTCGGATATGCATAGTACCGCGAGCGTAGAACAATGTGCGGGCGTCCACCCTGTACAGAGAAAAGCTTCGAGTTCTTCCCGTTAACATGGTCTGATATTACATCTCTAACGGGTTGGCCGGGTAATGCTGAAGACGCAGTGATACAGCTAGATAATGGGTGACGGATTTGTTGGGATGTAAAGTGTTAAGAGTTAATCATCGTATGGGTGTCTTGTGTGACTAAGAACACAAAACAATGTGCGGACGTCCATTCCGTAGTGTGAGATAGGATCAGGAGATATATACATAAAGTCTATTGTCCATATCTTGCTTTCTGTTGGGAATTGGCCATATCTTGCTTTCTGTTGAATCCATATGTATTATTATTATTATTATTATTATTATTATTATTATTATTATTATTAGAACGGGCTACTCAATCCGACAAATATCTCGAAGAAAGACGACCAAAAGGGCCGGAAATCATTGACTCGGTGGTTTGAAGTTTTGAACCAAAACATTTTGAAATGTTGTTCCATGCAAATCTTTTAGCCAGGGTAGAGAAATACGTACATACAAATGGGTATTTTATTACCGGAGGAATTGAATAACGTATCCACCTACGGTTTGTTGTGATCGGATCGCGTAGAAACGTTGGCGGCCGGCCTGCACTGCACAGCATCGGATCCCAGCTACCGTTCACGTGGTGGGTGGTGCCGGTCCAGGGTGCACCGCGGCCGGCGTTCCCCTGCTTTGTCTCGCTGGCGCGCGGGCCCCACCTTGCAGGTTCATGTGGACCGGGTCTTGGCCAGCGCGGCAGGAGCAGGGGGGCGAAGCGGGAAGGAGCAGAGTTGGAGGCGGCCGAAACTGATACGCGGCGAGGCTAGGGGTGGGACCCACTGAGAAGGCCGGGCCCACATGTCATGCGGATACCTCGGGCTGATACTCCAGCGCGCTGCGCGCTTTTTCTTCTCCTTTGCGACGCAAACGCGTGCGTGCACCGCTGGCTGCTGGCTGATGGCCGGGCGGACCGCGGCCTCACGCTACGCCAGCAAAACTTTTTTTTTTAAACACAAGTACAGATGCTAACGCTCGTACTCTATATGCGTATACGCTCATCTCTATGGACGCACCGTATATCCTATCTATATGAGTACATTCGACCGACTGAGTCGGCATGACGACTTCGTAGTCAATGGGATATCTTCTTCCACTAAACGCCGGAAGTCCTGAAATAAATTCAGAAAAAAATGCAAGCACCAATGAGCTGGAGGTACCGCTGTTTTCCTAACCGTCTAATCACAGGTTGGTTCGCTATGCCTGTGAAATTGGATTCTACGGTTATCGTGCCTTTTGAGTGGCTCAGACGCGATTAATTGGGTTTGATTGACCCCGTCTCTTTTTCTCACCCAAACGCCCTGGTCCAAGTCATTGGATTATCCTTTCTTTTTTGTCACTCTTCATCAAAGTAACAAAAACAAAGTTTATTTGTTTCATCGAATGTCCTCGAAGTATTTTTTTTATTATCATAGTTTTTTGTTTTTGTGGGGAGCTCATTTGCTCTTACTTGCAATTTTTTTTTAAAGAAAAACACTTGTATAGGTGATATCAATGATTGTCAGAACAGGAACACATAGGCCAAAAATTGCAATGCAAGCGTGCGTAGAAACGACAAATGTTTCCCGGAATGATGAACTAGAGCAAACACACATCAATAGATGGTGTAACAAATAAAATACAACTCCATCCCAATATTAATATTGTAATAACAAAAGAACGCAATAAACGACCGCGCGTGCAACCCGGTGTTGGTTGCTGGGCCAGTCAATGTAAGATTTTGTCCGTCTTTTTTGGTGTTTCAGATTCAGTTGCTTTTTTGTTTTTTCATTGTTTTTATTTCCTCTTTTATCCTATATTTCTACCAATTTTCTTTTTTTTCTATTGTAAATTTTCACCATTTTTATTTATTTTTCTGTGTTGTTTTTATGCATGAATTGTTTTTTACAAATATAAGCCGAACATGCTTACCATGCGTGATGAATATGTTATACGTATATGAATATCATTTTTATAATATGCAATGCATATAATAATTATAATACATGGTCAATTTATTTTGAAATGTTGGATTTACAAAAATATTTGGCAAACATATTTACGCACATGAATTTAAACCTTTTGTTTATTTTTATTTTTTTCATAATTCATGTTTTCCACTATTTAACCAAGCTATCATTTTTAAAAATCTATGAATAGAACAACAAAAACTCAGCAAAATTAAAAGACTTCTGGCGGAGTTTATTCTAATTTATTGGGGTTCCAGGAAACATATAAATGTGATATAATATATTATGGTCACCCAAGACCACAAGGCTATGTACCTGGTAGAGAAGTCCTTATTAAGTCAGCGGCACAAGCACTTCCCACTTATATCATGGGTGTTTTTAAATTACCCTTTTCAGTTTGTGATGACTTAACAAATATGGCCAGGAGCTTTTATTGGGGGCCGAGTAAAGAGAAATGCAAGGTCCATTGGAAGGCTTGGCAGAAGCTTCAACAACCGAAAGGTAAAGGTGGTGTTGGTTTTAGGGACTTCCGGATTTTCAATCAAGCAATTCTAGCGTGTCAGGCATGGAGGCTGTTAACTAGGCCTAGGAGTCTTTGTGCTCAGCTCCTCAAAGCTCGGTATTACCAAATGGGAAATTGGAGGACACTGTTTTTTCGGGAAATGCATCAGCTTCTCGGACGGCGATTTCTCATGGCCTAGATCTTCTGAAAAAGGGTCTGGTTTGGAGGGTTGGTAATGGACAAAGTATAAGGATTTGGAGGGATAGTTGGATCCCAAGACCTTTCTCATATAAGCCTACCTCTTCACAAGGCCGCTGCCGGCTACGTTATGTCTCGTGACTGTTGAATACACATGGCTCTTGGAATGTCAACTTTCTACAAACTATTTTTCTCCCATGTGATGTCTCAGAGATTTTAAAAATTCGTGCCTCTCCAAGACTCAGCGATGATGTGCTTGCATGGGGACCGGGGAAGATGGGTGTTTTCTCGGTGAAGTCAGCCTATGATATGGCCTTCGAAGAGATGTACAAACCCAATTCAGTATCAACTAGTTCGGCGCCTGATGGTCGGAGGGCGTGTTGGAAACTTTTTTGGGGCTGCAATGTTCCACCTTCTCTTAAGAATTTTGCATGGCGAGTGGCTGTTAATTCCCTTCCAGCGTGGCAAAATAAATACAAGTGGGGACTTGAAGAAAAGGATGTTTGTCCGATTTGTGATAGAGAAACGGAGTCATGTTTCCATGCTTTGTGTAGATGCCCACTGGTAGTGGACCTTTGGAAATGTATGAGTGATGTTTGGCGTCTTCCAAAACTACAGGAGATCACCAACATGAGAGTTGAATGGTTGTTGGATGTTCTTTTTCCCTTCAGTCAGATTGAAAGGGCCATGCTCCTCTTCACCTTATGGAGATGCTGGTTTAATTGGAATGAGGTAACTCATGGCAAAATCCCATCTCCGATGCAGGCCTCTAAAACTTTCCTTTGTAGCAATCTTGAGTCTCTTTTCGTGATTGCCCAGAACTCGGTAGTAGATCCGGCAAAAGAAAAGACTGTTATTTCCCTTGATCACTTGAACAAACTGCCACATTAATTACAAATGCAAAAAATGTCTGTTAAGTAGACTCCTCCACCAGCGGGCTAGGTGAAGCTCAACTCTGACGGATCTTGGACTAAGATCGGTAATGCTGGAACCGGCATGGTGTTACGCGACAATTTGAGCAATATTATTTTCTCGTCGTGTAGATAACTCTTCTCCTACCATAATGCTCTTGAGGCAGAACTGGGTGCATGCATGGAGGGTATTTCCCTTACAATTCAGAGGTCGGAGCTGCCGATACTCGTGGAAATGGACTCAACAGTCGCAGTGAACATGATTAATGGTCAAGACATAAATAGATAAATCTTCGCTTCCCTGGTGACCAAGATTAAGCATTTGACGTCCATTCGTACAATTAGAGTTTATTATGTCAATCGTAACCATAATGTGGTTAGCGACTTTTTAGTTTTCGCCAGAACTAAAGGTAGAACAGTAGTTTGGTTGGGCTCCGCCCCCAGGAGGCAGTGGACTTGTGTAAATTAGATTGTATTCTTCTTGCTCATTGATCAATACAAGTTTTACCCGCAAAAAAACTTAGAAAAGCTAAACATGGATTTTGCCTCCTATTTGATTTGGCTTGTAACATCACATGTCGGAAACACCTATTTATACTAATTTTTTATATTTCACACAACTTATGTTTGCTAAAGGCCACTTTGAAGCACATAATTCCACGTAGAAATAGGAAAAAAAACATTGGTTTTGAATGCCATGACATCTTAAATCCCATGAGAATCTAAAAAGGGTATTAGTCTACAAGATAGTCATACCTGTTTAAGGGTACAAACTTGTACCAAATTGCTATTAAGAAACTTTGAAGCACATAATTGCCATGACATCCTAAATCCCAAGCAATTTTGTACAAGCTTGGGGGAGGGGAGATCTAATCTCCCTCTAGAAAGTTTTCATGAGTAACCTCTAGTTAGCAATCGTATGGAACTAAGGTATAAAAAAAAATATAATGCTTGTTTTTCTTGATCTGGTTTCTTTGACCCAAATTGTCTCTAGAGGAGAAAAAACTTGTAGACTAAGGTCCTCCAAAATTTAAATCAAAATCGTTCAGTAAATCAACATTAAAGGTGAAAAGTTTGTATTTAAACTTCACGCTAAACCTAAGCACACAAAATGTACCAGGTTGATCACAAAACAGTTATGATCTTAATATATTAGGTCACATTTATACGTGTTTGTATGCATAGTATATCTAAATATCTACAGAACTTGGTAGAATGTTTTATTGTATCAACCTAGTAAATCACTTGAGACAGGTTTCTAAATAACAAGACCGTCATGTACTCATTTAGTGCTAATGTTAGGGAATCTCCAACGTTGACCGTCAAACCGCCCACATCTGTTCGGACTGGGCGATCCGGACGTGTTTTGCTATCCAGCATGGTAACACACACTACAAAAAAAACACTTCCATGATGATATGTGTTTGTCATAGTAGGTCACGTTTTCTGCCATGCATGTACATCCATGAAGACGCGGTGATACAGCTAGATAATGGGTGACGGATTTGTTGGGATGTAAAGTGCTAAGAGTTGATCGTCGTAGGGGTGTCTCGTGTGACTAAGAACACAATACAATGTGCGGGCGTCCCTTCGTGGAGTGCGTGACAGGATCAGGAGATACATACATATAGTCTATTGTCCATATCTTGCTTTCTGTTGGGAATTGGCCATATCTTGCTTTCTGTTGAATCACATATGTATTATTATTATTATTATTATTATTATTATTATTATTATTATTATTATTATTATTATTATTATTATTATTATTATTATTATTATTATTATTATGGGCTACTCAATCCGACAAATATCTTGTGGAAAGACGACCAAAGGGCGGAAAATCGTTGACTCGGTGGTTTGAAGGTTTTTGAACCAAAACATTTTCAAATGCAAGGAGCGGGTATAAATGTTGTTCCATGCAATCTTGTAGCCAGGGTAGAGAAATATACACACAAACGGGTATGTATTTTATTAGAGCATCTCCAATAGCATGTGTATATTTGGATGTCTATATATTCATATAGATAATGGTCTAAAAAGATTTCCTCATATACACATCCAGTTTTGCATCAGAACGTCTATATATAGAGACCATGACAGGTGGGTCGTTGCTGGAGAGAGGAACAAATCATGACTACAGCTAAGTTTAGACGACGCCTTCACATTGTCCAGGCGTGGACATTGTCGAGGTCAATTTAGAGGATGTGTATATTTGGACGACCATATAGACAAGTTGTTGGACGCCTGTTTTGGGCTCACGTCGTGGAAAACGAGTGTAGACATCCATATAGACAAGCTATTGGAGATGCTCTTACAGGAGGATTTAATCGGATCGCGTAGAGACGTTGGCGGCCGGCCTGCACTGCGGGAGCAGAGCAAAGCATCGGATCCCAGCCAGGGCGGCTCCTCGGTCACATGACGGGTGGTGCCGGTCCATGGTGCACCGCGACCGGCGTTCCCCTGCTTTGTCTCGTTGGCGCGCGGGCCCCGTCTTGCAGGTTCATGTGGACCGGGTCCAGGCCGGCACAACAGGAGCAGGGGGCGAAGCGGGAAGGAGCGGAGTTGGAGGCGGCCGATGATGACCCACAAGTGTAGGGAATCTATCGTAGTCCTTTCGATAAGTAAGAGTGTCGAACCCAACGAGGAGCAGAAGGAAATGATAAGCGGTTTTCAGTAAGGTTTTCTCTGCAAGCACTGAAATTGTAGGTAACAGATAGTTTTGTGATAAGATAAATAATAACGAGCAACAAGTAAATAAAGTAAATAAAGTGCAGCAAGGTGGCCCAATCCTTTATGTAGCAAAGGATAAGCCTGGATAATTTCTAATAATGAGAAAGGAGCTCCCGAGGACACGTGGGAATTATCGTCAAGCTAGTTTTCATCACGTTCATATGATTCGCGTTCGGTACTTTGATAATTTGATATATGGGTGGACCAGTGCTTGGGTACTGCCCTTACTTGGACAAGCATCCCACTTATGATTAACCCCTATTGCAAGCGTCCGCAACTACAAAAAAAAGTATTAAGGTAAACCTAACCACAACATTAAACATATAGATCCAAATCAGCCCCTAACGAAGCAACACATAAACTAGGGTTTAAGCTTCTGTCACTCTAGCAACCCATCATCTACTTATTACTTCCCTATTCCTTCCTCTAGGCCCAAATAATGGTGAAGTGTCATGTAGTCGACGCTCACATAACACCACTAGAGGAAAAGACAACATACATCTCATCGAAATATCGAACGAATACCAAATTCACATGACTACTAATAGCAAGACTTCACCCATCACTACTAGGGAAAAGCCTATACATAGAATCTTAGCAGCAGCGCGGTTCAAAATAGAGCGCTGCTGCTAAGTAGTTGTAGCGCAGGTTACGTAAACTCGCTGCTGATAAAGATTTAGCAAGAGCGCCGACCGAAAATGCGCTGCTACAAATATCGACCGGCGGTGTTCCCCAACTCTAAGTAGCAGATGCGCGGTCGCAATAACAGCGCCATCGCTAAGTACGTAGTAGTAGCGCCGTTTCCTCGAGATCGCTGCTGGTAAGTTTCAAATTGCCACAATTTTTGTCCCGATTAGCGATGGCGCCATCAAAGCGCTGCTGCTGCTAAGTTCTTAGCAGCAGCGCTGTTTATCTCCCGCCATCTGCTAACCCCACAAACCCCAACCCCTCCCTCCCTCCGCCTTCCTTTTTTCCCTTCCCCTACCTCCCCTCTCCTCTCTTCCCTCCACCACATGCTCCCACTCTCACTCTTCTTCTTCTCAATACTTCTCCCCATTACTCTCTCTCTCTCTATCCACCTTCTCTCTCTTCATTACTCCTACATAACTACACCACCTCCATTAATTAATGCATCTCCTTTCTTTTTCCTTCCCCTCCACTAGTTGAAGTTGTCTCCTTCCAAATTAGGTAGCTAGGTAGATGTAGGATTTAGTTAAGTGACCTATTTGCCCCTAACTAGATCTATCTTTGTCAAGAAGAGCTTTGTGCACTTTTGATCTCCCTACAACATCATCTCCGCCATCGAGATAGAGGTGATGAAAATTTCATGCTTTTGCAAAATGGAAATGTGTTTATGTGTATGTGTGATATGTTTGTGAAAATTGTGTGTGTGGCATGAGTTGACGCCTTGCCAAATTGTGCTTTTGAGTTGCCTATGTTTTGCGAAATGTCGATTTATTTCTGTTTGGTAATTTCGTGCAAACTCTAGATCCATATATGTCCTATTTTTAGGGAAGGTCATGCCAAATTTTTTATGACTTTGATGCATGCATGCATTTTTACAATCAATTTTTTATTATTACCGTGCGAGTTGACGATGGTCGATGGAACGATGGTGGACAGGTGGTTGCGGTCGGCGGTGCAAGACATGAAAGAGAATAACCGGACAGAGGTTTTATGTCCGTGTCGAAAATGCAAAGGAATAGTTTGGCTCGACCCCCATGACGATGGTCGTGTCGGCGCACCTGCTCATGACTGGTTTCATGGATGGCTATACTCGGTGGATAATTGAAGATGAGGATGACGATGTTGAGGATGCCGACGGGCAGGCAATGATGACACGGGCAAGACGAAGAGATGATCGATAATGGCGGCGGGAAGAGGCGGACATGGCGGCGGAGAAGTGGCGGACATGGCGGAGGAGAAGGGCGGACATGGCGGCGGAGAGAACGACATGGACTCCACACAGCAGAGTTCGCTCGGTACTAAGTTCAATTGTGCGGGACCCTCATGTTCAAGCATTGCTTCGCAAGGAGACGAGTCTTGAGAGAGCTGCTTCTAGAGAGGAGGCTAAGCTGGAGCAACGGTGGTAGACTCGAACACTCCATTGTATGATGGTTGCAATCCGAGGTGACCGGTTGAGTTTCACGCTCCAACTCCACAAGACGAAGGCTAAAAACAAATGGACCGACACTAGCCTCGATGAGCATCTCAAGTACCTAAAGGATGTTCTTCCCGGGTAATCTATGTCCTACTAGTATTGATGAGGCCAAGAAGATCGTGTGCCCTCTTGATCGCCACACGTTAGATACCATGCATGCATCAACGATTGCATAATTTATCGGAAGGAGCATGCGGAAAAACAAGCTGTCCGGTGTGCAATGCTTCTCGATACAAGAAGGCCGGAAGAAATGTCCCCGAAAGTTGTATGGTACTTACCGATCACTCCCGCCTTCGAGGTATTTTGTAGATCCCAAGGAAGCAAAGCTAATGCGCCGCACGCGGAGAGGAAAGAAGCCCGACGATGGAGATGATCCAAGTCGAGACACGTGAAGGATGGAAGCCAATGGAGAGCGTTGAACAGCTTCTATCGGTATTTTGAATGTGATGCAAGGAACATCGTGCTCGGCGGCGTGTACCGATGGCATGAATCCGTTTAGCAACCGAACACCAACCATAGTACATGGCCCGTGTTTGTATGGATGTACAACCTCCCCTGGTTGTGCATGAAATCAAGTACATTCACATGAGCATGCTTATTCAAGGGCGAAACAACCAGGAAATAATATTAATTTGTATCTGGGGCTACTTCAAGAGGATTTAGACACGTTATGGAAAACACCAGCCAAGACATGGGACGCCAGCAAAGGTGAGTATTTCAACATGAGAGCTGCGCTGATCACGACAGTGCAGGACTATCTCGGTTACGGATATGTGGCGGGCCAGGTGTGCCATGGATATTGCGGATGCACGCGGTGCATGGATGATACGACGCCTCAGCAGCTAACGTCAAGGAAAGATGGCGGGTCTGAGAAAATCGTGTACATGGGGCATCAAGATGGCTTGAACAGACGCGACCGTGGAGAAACCGTGGAGATCTATTCAATGGTCACGCTGAGCATCGAGGACCTCCACGTAAGCGGAGCGGTGCCGAAATCGATGAGCTGTTGAAAAACTGGAATGAGTGCCCCGCGCCGGGAAAGACGATGAGAAAGGCGCCGGAGCCGCTGCTGAAGGTATGGAAGACGAGGTCTGTGTTCTGGGACTTGGAGTACTGGCACAAACTCGATACACCTCATTGCCTTGATCAAATGCATATCTGTAAGAATGTCCTTGAGAGCTTGCTCGCAACACTGATGAACATGCCGGATAAGACCAAGGATGGGCCGAAGGCAAGAAAAGACTTGCAAGATTTGAAAATCAGGGAAGATCTGCACATGCCACCCCGTAAAATGTCAGACGAGACAGAGACGGAGACAGAGGCACGGGAGAAGAAGGGCAAGAAATTAAAGAAAGAAGATTATTGCCCCCTCTTGCTTCACCTTAAGTCAGCTGAGATCAATCAATTCTTTAAGTGCCTTACCGGAGTGAAAGTTAGTTCCGGTTACTGTGGCAAGATAAGCCAGATATCTAGACACGGACAAGAAAAGGTTCAGCGGGATGAAGTCTCATGACTGTCATGTGATGATGACGCAGATACTACCTGCTTCTCTTAGAGGGATAATGGACAAGCACGTCCGTGACACGCTTATTGGTCTCGCAACTTTTTCGATGTCATCTCGAAAGTCGATCGGTGTGAAGCAGCTCCAAAGGCTACAGGAAGAGATCGTTGTGATATTGAATGAGCTTGAGATGTACTTCCCGCCCGTGTTCTTGACGTGATGGTGCATCTGTGTGTCCATATTGTGGATGACATAATAGACTGGGGCCATCATTCCTGCACAACATGATGCCGTTTGAGAGGATGAATGGGATCATCAAAGGATTCGTTAAGAACATGTCCCGTCCGGATGGAAGCATCGTCCGTATATTTGGCACAAGAGTGCATCTCTTTCGTGAGAATTTTCTATATGGCGCAGACCAGCCGCCTGGTGTTAGTGTTGGTTTGCCTGTTAACAAGCACGATGGGAGGCTCGAAGGAGATGGTCACTGCAACGGTCGCAGGGAACTGCACATGGCATACTCATGTTAATTAATTAGGTTATCTATTTAGTTATGAATTAGCTGAATTTATATGGAAATTTGAACTGGAAATGTGATATGTGCATATGTCATGTTTTGGACATGTCATGTTTGGAAAATGATCCGAGTGGCCTATGTTACGCCGGAATGTTGATTCATTTCTGTTTGGTGAATTTCAGCGCCGATATGTCCATTTTTAGCAAAGGTCATGCGAAATTTCCCGTGAATAAAGGCATGATTTGTGCTACATAGTTGGCATATCGAGTCTTGGCACATAGATTTCTTTTATGTCATTTCTCATTTATTCATACTTTTAGAAATAAATGAGGCCACTTAATCATAGGAAACATGTCGAACAACGAAGAAACTGGGCCTTCTAACCAAGATGCGATTTAGATGGATTATGAGGGTGAACAAGAGTACCTCGACTATTTGACTGCTAAGCAAGGTTTGTAGGTCGGCCTCGATGATAGTCTTGACGCCGACATCGACACCGACGGGCGCCGGCACCGACGGCGCCCAAGACCGATGGCGGCGCAGAGACCGTGGGGAAGGTATCGGCGGGAAGGTACCGCCCCGATGCCGATACCGAAAAGAGGAAGCATAAGAAGCGAGAGGATACGAAAACCTAACAAACTAGGGATTGGACGACTTGTGATCACAAAGATGGCACCTGGCAAGTTTGAGCCGTTAGAGCCGGAAGAACCTCGCAAGTGCTAGGGTAACCAAGTAGGATGCATCCTACGGGAATGCGCGAGCATCAATGACGATGACTTAAGGAGTAAAGAACATTTGACGCAGTTGCTCCTAACGAAGTTGCACAAGAGATTCAAGTTCCCCGACCGGGATGATAATATAGAACAACCGTGGGATGATCCGAGGATGAAAAAGATTAACATCACGCCATGGGCATGTTCAGCAATGATTTGGCCTCCTGGAAAGGGAGGGTGAAACGAACTATTGAGGCTGATGAATCCCTGTCCAAGATTCTGGAGGAAAATCCGACACTTACGGAAGAGGAGTTCGAAAAGTTCAAGGACACTTGCGCTACCGAGGCAGCCAAGGCTAAGGCTACGAAATTCAAAAGCCTTCAGCTCCGGAACACGGGGAAGCATCGCCTCGGAAGCCGTGGCTACCTCGGTAAAAGGCCCATATGGGATAAGCAGGACGCGGAACGTGAAGCCGCGGGTCTCCCAGACCCCTTCGCGAAGTTCACCAACCCCTTGGTGTTGGGGAACGTAGTAATTTCAAAAAATTTCCTACGCACACGCAAGATCATGGTGATGCATAGCAACGAGAGGGGAGAGTGTTGTCTACGTACCCTCGTAGACCCGAAGCGGAAGCGATCACAACGTAGAGGAAGTAGTCGTCGTTCTCCTCGCGATCCGACCGATCCGGCGCCGTTACTCGGCGCCCGAGTTCTTGACACACGACAGCTCGATGGCGTCCCTCGTACTCGATCCAGCCGAGTGTCGAGGGAGAATTCCGTCAACACGACGGCATGGTGACGATCTTGATGTTTCACCGGCGCAGGGCTTCGCCTAAGCTTCGCGACGGTATAACCGAGGTGGAATATGGTGGAGGGGGGCACCGCACACGGCTAAGGAACGATCCAAAGATCAAACTTGTGTGTTCTAGGGTGCCCCCCTGCCCCCGTATATAAAGGAGCAAGGGGAAGGGGGCTGGCCGGCCAAGGGTGGCGCGCCAAGGGAGTCCTACTCCCTCTGGGAGTAGGATTCCCCCAATCCTAGTTGGACTAGGATTCCCGGAGGGGGGAAAGAGAGAGAGGGGGCGGCCCTTCTCCTAGTCCTAGTAGGACTAGGGAAGGGGGGCTGTGCCACCTAGGGCTGGCCCCTTCTCCTTTCCACTAAGGCCCATCGAGGCCCATTTACCTCCCGGGGGGTTCCGGTAACCTCCCGGTACTCCGGTAAATTCCTGTTTTCGCCCGGAACCATTCCGAACTCCAAACATAGGCTTCCAATATATCAATCTTTATGTCTCGACCATTCCGAGACTCCTCGTCATGTCCGTGATCACATCCGGGACTCCGAACTTCTTCGGTACATCAAAATACATAAACTCATAATAACTGTCATCGAAACTTTAAGCGTGCGGACCCTACGGTTCGAGAACAATGTAGACATGACCTAGAACTATTCACGGTCAATAACCAACAGCGGGACCTGGATGCCCATATTGGTTCCTACATATTCTACGAAGATCTTTATCGGTCAGACCGCATAACAACATACGTTGTTCCCTTTGTCATCGGTATGTTACTTGCCCGAGATTCGATCGTCGGTATCCAATACCTAGTTCAATCTCGTTACCGGCAAGTCTCTTTACTCGTTCCGTAATACATCATCTCACAACTAACTCATTAGTTGTAGTGCTTGCAAGGCTTCAGTGATGTGCATTACCGAGAGGGCCCAGAGATACCTCTCCGACAATCGGAGTGACAAAACCTAATCTCGAAATACGCCAACTCAACATCTGCCTTTGGAGACACCTGTAGTACTCCTTTATAATCACCCGATTACGTTGTGGACGTTTGGTAGCACCCAAAGTGTTCCTCCGGTAAACGGGAGTTGCATAATCTCATAGTTACAGGAACATGTATAAGTCATGGATAAAAGCAGTAGCAACATACTAAACGATCGTGTGCTAAGCCAATGGAATGGGTCATGTCAATCAGATCATTCTACTAATGATGTGACCTTGTTAATCAAATAACAACTCTTTGTTCATGGTCAGGAAACATAACCATCTTTGATTAACAAGCTAGTCTAGTAGAGGCATACTAGTGACATGTTGTTTGTTTATGCATTCACACATGTATCATGTTTCCGGTTAATACAATTCTAGCATGAATGATAAACATTTATCATGAAATGAGGAAATATATAATAACTTTATTATTGCCTCTAGGGCATATTTCCTTCAGTCTCCCACTTGCACTAGAGTCAATAATCTAGATCACATCACCATGTGATTAACATCGATAGTTCACATCATCATGTGATTAACACCCATAGTTCACATCGCCATGTGACCAACACCCAAAGGGTTTACTAGATTCAGTAATCTAGTTTACATCGCTATGTGATTAACACCCAAAGAGTACTAAGGTGTGATCTTGTTTTGCTTGTGAGAGAGTCTTAGTCAACGGGTCTTTCACATTCAGATCCGTTATGTATTTTGCAATTTTTCTATGTCTACAATGCTCTGCACGAAGCTACTCTAGCTAATTGCTCCCATTTTCTATATGTATCTAGATCAAGACTTAGAGTCATCCAGATCAGTGTCAAAACTTGCATCGACGTAACCCTTTACGACGAACCTTTTGTCACTTCCATAATCGAGAAACATATCCTTATTCCACTAAGGATAATTTTGACCGCTGTCGATGATCTACTCCTAGATCACTATTGTACTCCTTGCGAAACTCAAAGTGCAGGGTATACAATAGATCTGGTACACAAGATGGCATACTTTATAGAAACTATGGCCAAGGCATAGTGAATGACTTTCATTCTCTTTCTATCTTCTGCCGTGGTCGGGTTTTGAGTCTTACTCAATTTCACACCTTGTAACACAGGCAAGAACTCTTTCTTTGATGTTTCATTTTGAACTACTTCAAAATCTTGTCAAGGTATGTACTCATTGAAAAACTTATCAAGCATCTTGATCTATCTCTATAGATCTTGATGCTCAATATGTAAGCAGCTTCACCGAGGTCTTTCTTTGAAAAATTCCTTTTAAACACTCCTTTATGCTTTGCGAATAATTCTACATTATTTCCGATCAACAATATGTCATTCACATATACTTATCGAAATGTTGTAGTGCTCCCACTCACTTTCTTGTAAATACAGGCTTCACCGCAAGTCTGTATAAACTATATGCTTTGATCAACTTATCAAAGCGTATATTCCAACTCGAGATGCTTGCACCAGTCCATAGATGGATCGCTGGAGCTTGCACACTTTGTTAGCTCCTTTGGATCGATAAAACCTTCGGTTGCATTACATACAACTCTTCCTCCGTAAACCCATTCAGAATGCAGTTTTACATCCATTTGCCAAATTTCATAAATTGTGGCAATTGCTAACATGATTTGGACAGACTTAAGCATCGCTACAGTTGAGAAAATCTCATTGTAGTCAACACCTTGAACTTGTCAAAACCTTTTGCGACAAGTCAAGCTTTGTAGATAGTAACACTACTATCAACGTCCGCCTTCCTCTTGAACATCCATTTATACAATATGGCTTGCCGATCATCGGCAACTCCACCAAAGTCCATACTTTGTTCTCATACATGGATCTCATCTCGATTTCATGGCCTCAAGCCATTTCGCGAATCTGGGCTCATCATCGCTTCCTCATAGTTCGTAGGTTCATCATGGTCTAGTTACATGACTTCCGCAACAGGATTACCGTACCACTCAGTGCGGATCTCACTCTGGTTTACCTACGAGATTCGGTAGTAACTGATCCGAAGTTACATGATCATCATCATTAGCTTCCTCACTAATTGGTGTAGTAGTCACGGAACAGATTTCGTGATGAACTACTTTCCAATAAGGGAGAAGGTACAATTACCTTATCAAGTTCTACTTTCCTCCCACTCACTTCTTTCGAGAGAAACTCCTTCTCTAGAAAGGATCCATCTTAAGCAACGAATATCTTGCCTTCGGATCTGTGATAGAAGGTGTACCCAACAATTTCCTTTGGGTATTCTATGAAGACGTACTTCTCCGATTTGGGTTCGAGCTTATCAGGATGAAACTTTTTCACATAAGCATCGCAGCCCCAAACATTAAGAAACGACAACTTTGGTTTCTTGCTAAACCACAGTTCATATAGTGTCGTCTCAACGGATTTAGATGGTGCCCTATTTAACGTGAATGCAGCTGTCTCTAATGCATGATCCCAAAACGATATTGGTAAATCGGTAAGAAACATCATAGATTGCACTATATCCAATAGAGTGCGGTTACGATGTTTGGACACACCATAACATTGTGGTGTTCCAGGTGGCGTGAGCTGTGAAACTATTCCACATTGTTTTTAATTGAAGACCAAACTCGTAACTCAAATGTTCGTCTCCGCGATCAGATCGTAGAAATCTTATTTTCTTGTCACGATGATTTTTCCACTTCACTCTGAAATTTTTGAACCTTTCAACTATTTCAGACTTATGTTTCATCAAGTAGATATACCCATATCTGCTCAAATCATCTGTGAAGGTCAGAAAATAACGATACTTGCCACGAGCATCAACACTCATTGGATCGCATACATCCGTATGTATTATTTCCAATAAGTCAGTAGCTTGTTCCATTGTTCCGGGTAACGGAGTTTTAGTCATCTTGCCCAAAAGGCACGGTTCGCAAGCATCAAGTGATTCATAATCAAGTGATTCCAAAATCCCATCAGCATGGAGTTTCTTCATGCGTTTTACACCAATATGACCTAAACGGCAGTGCCACAAATAAGTTGCACTATCATTATTAACTTTGCATCTTTTGGTTTCAATATTATGAATATGTGTATCACTACGATCGAGATCCAATGAACCATTTTCATTGGGTGTGTAACCATATAAGGTTTTATTCATGTAAATGAATAACAGTTTATTCTCTTACTTAAATGAATAACCGTATTGCAATAAATACGATCAAATCATATTCATGCTCAACGTAAACACCAAATAACATTTATTTAGGTTCAACACTAATCCCGAAAGTATAGGGAGTGTGCGATGATGATCATATCAATCTTGAAACTACTTTCAACACACATCGTCACTTCACCCTTAACTAGTTTCTGTTTATTCTGCAACTCCCGTTTCGAGTTACTACTCTTAGCAACTGAACCAGTACCAAATACCGAGGGGTTGCTATAAACACTAGTAAAGCACACATCAAACACCTGTATATCAAATATACCCTTTTTTTTACTTTGCCATCCTTCTTATCCACCAAATATTTAGGGCACTTCCGCTTCCAGTGACCATTTCCTTTGCAGTGTAAGCACTCGGTTTCAGCTTTGGTTCAGCTTTGGGCTTCTTCGTGGGAGTGACAACTTGCTTGTCAATCTACTTGAAGTTCCCTTTCTTTCCTTTGCCCTTTTCTTGAAACTAGTGATCTTGTCAACCATCAACACTTGATGCTCTTTCTTGATTTCTACCTTCGTTGATTTCAACATCACGAAGAGCCCGGAATCATTTTCGTCATCCCTTGCATACTATAGTTCATCATGAAGTTCTACTAATTTGGTGATGGTGACTAGAGAATTCATCAATCACTATCTTATCCGGAAGATTAACTCCCACTTGATTCAAGCGATTGAAGTACCTGCATAATCTGAGCACATGCTCACTAGTTGAGCGATTCACCTCCATCTTTTAGCTATAGAACTTGTTGGAGACTTCATATCTCTCAACTCGGTATTTGCTTGAAATATTAACTTCAATTCCTGGAATATCTCATATGGTCCATGATGTTCAAAACATCTTTGAAGTCCCGATTCTAAGCCATAAAGCATGGTGCACAAAACTATCAAGTAGTCATCATATTGAGCTAGCCAAACGCTCACAGCGTCTCGCTCACCGCAATAGGTCCGTCACCTAGCGGTGCATTAAGGACATAATTCTTACAGGCAGCAATGAGGATAAACCTCGGATCACGGATCAAATCCGCATCATTGCTACTAACATTTTTAACACAATTTTCTCTAGGAACATATCAAAATAAACATATGAAAGCAATAACGCAAGCTATTGATCTTACAACATAATTTGCAAAATACTACCAGGACTAAGTTCATGATAAATTTAAGTTCAATTAATCATATTACTTAAGAACTCCCACTTAGATAGACATCTCTAGTCATCTAAGTGATCACGTGATCCAAATCAACTAAACCATAACCGATCATCACGTGAGATGGAGTAGTTTTCAATGGTGAACATCTTATGTTGATCATATCTACTATATGATTCACGCCGACCTTTCGGTCTCCGTGTTCGAGGCCATATCTGCATATGCTAGGCTCGTCAAGTATAACCCGAGTATTCTGCGTGTGCAAAACTGGCTTGCACCCGTTGTAGATGGACGTAGAGCTTATCACACCCGATCATCACGTGGTGTCTGGGCACGACGAACTTTGGCAACGGTGCATACTCGGGAGAACACTTCTTGATAATTTAGTGAGAGATCATCTTATAATGCTACCGTCAATCAAAGCAAGATAAGATGCATAAAAGGATAAACATCACATGCAAATCAATATAAGTGATATGATATGGCCATCATCATCTTGTGCTTCATGATCTCCATCTTGCAGCACCACCATGATCACCATCGCCACCGGCGCGACACCTTGATCTCCATCGTAGCATCGTTGTCGCCTCGCCAAACTTATGCTTCTACGACTATCGCTACCGCTTAGTGATAAAGTAAAGCATTACAGAAGCGATTGCATTGCATACAATAAAGCGACAACCATATGGCTCTCGCCAGATTGCCGATAACCGGTTACAAAACATGATCATCTCATACAATAAAATATAGCATCACGTCTTGACCATATCACATCACAACATGCCCTGCAAAAACAAGTTAGACGTCCTCTACTTTGTTGTTGCAAGTTTTACGTGGCTGCTACGGGCTTAAGCAAGAACCAGTCTCACCTCGCATCAAAACCACAACGATACTTCGTCAAATAGACTCGTTTTAACCTTCTCAAGGACCGGGCGTAGCCACACTCGGTTCAACTAAAGTGAGAGAGACAGCACCCACCAGTCACCTTTAAGCAACGAGTGCTCGCAGCGGTGAAACCAGTCTCGCGTAAGCGTCTGGCGTAATGTCGGTCTGGGCCGCTTCATCTCACAATACCGCTGAACCAAAGTATGACATGCTGGTAGGAAGTATGACTCGATCGCCCACAACTCACTTGTGTTCTACTCGTGCAAATCATCAAACCATAAAAACCTAGGCTCGGATGCCACCGTTGGGGAACGTAGTAATTTCAAAAATTTCCTCGCACACGCAAGATCATGGTGATGCATAGCAACGAGAGGGGAGAGTGTTGTCTCGCCCTCGTAGACCCGGCGAAGCGATCACAACGTAGAGGAAGTAGTCGACGTTCTCCTCGTGATCCGACCGATCCGGCGCCGTTACTCCGGCGCCCGAGTTCTTGACACATGTACAGCTCGATGACGTCCCTCGTACTCGATCCAGCCGAGTGTCGAGGAGAATTCCGTCGACCGACGGCGTGGTGACGATCTTGATGTTTCACCGGCGCAGGCTTCGCTAAGCTTCGCGACAGGTATAACCGAGGTGGAATATGGTGGAGGGGGCACCGCACACGGCTAAGGAACGATCCAAAGATCAAACTTGTGTGTTCTAGGGTGCCCCCTGCCCCGTATATAAAGGAGCAAGGGGAGGGGCTGGCCGGCCAAGGGTGGCGCGCCAGGAGTCCTACTCCCTCCGGGAGTAGGATTCCCCAATCCTAGTTGGACTAGGATTCCTGAGGGGGAAAGAGAGAGAGGGGCGGCCCTTCTCCTAGTCCTAGTAGGACTAGGGAAGGGGGGGCGCCACCACCTAGGGCTGGCCCTTCTCCTTTCCACTAAGGCCCATCGAGGCCCATTTACCTCCGGGGTTCCGGTAACCTCCGTTACTCGATAAATTCTGTTTTACCGGAACCATTCCGAACTCCAAACATAGGCTTCCAATATATCAATCTTTATGTCTCGACCATTCCGAGACTCCTCGTCATGTCCGTGATCACATCCGGACTCGAACTTCTTCGGTACATCAAAATACATAAACTCATAATAACATCCATCGAAACTTTAAGCGTGCGGACCCTACGGTTCGAGAACAATGTAGACATGACCTAGAACTATTCACGGTCAATAACCAACAGCGGGACCTGGATGCCCATATTGGTTCCTACATATTCTACGAAGATCTTTATCGGTCGACCGCATAACAACATACGTTGTTCCTTTGTCATCGGTATGTTACTTGCCCGAGATTCGATCGTCGGTATCCAATACCTAGTTCAATCTCGTTACCGCAAGTCTCTTTACTCGTTCCGTAATACATCATCTCACAACTAACTCATTAGTTGTAGTGCTTGCAAGGCTTCAGTGATGTGCATTACCGAGAGGGCCAGAGATACCTCTCCGACAATCGGAGTGACAAAACCTAATCTCGAATACGCCAACTCAACATCTGCCTTTGGAGACACCTGTAGTACTCCTTTATAATCACCCGATTCATTGTGACGCTTTGGTAGCACCAAAGTGTTCCTCCGTAAACGGGAGTTGCATAATCTCATAGTTACAGGAACATGTATAAGTCATGGATAAAAGCAGTAGCAACATACTAAACGATCGTGTGCTAAGCCAATGGAATGGGTCATGTCAATCAGATCATTCTACTAATGATGTGACCTTGTTAATCAAATAACAACTCTTTGTTCATGGTCAGGAAACATAACCATCTTTGATTAACAAGCTAGTCTAGTAGAGGCATACTAGTGACATGTTGTTTGTTTATGCATTCACACATGTATCATGTTTCCGGTTAATACAATTCTAGCATGAATGATAAACATTTATCATGAAATGAGGAAATATATAATAACTTTATTATTGCCTCTAGGGCATATTTCCTTCACTTGGAGCATGACTTCATCAGGGCCCGCTACAAGTGGGACAAGGAGAAAAAGGTTTTTTACACAGACAAGATCACGAGGAAATTGATTAGACTACTGGAGAAGCAACACCGGCTTGCAGCCGAAAGCCCTACTTCTCGATGGAGCCCAAGTGGGACACCCTCTCAACCGGCCTTGAACGAACTTAAGGGACTCCCGTTGGACCAGCGACCGCAATATGGTGCGTGTGCACGGCGCCGGAGACGGCGCCACGTGGAAGGTGTTTTACAATGACGGCCCGGAGGCCAAGAAGCAGAAAAAGAAGTTTAGTCAGGCGGACATCGACGCAAAGGTGAAGCTTGCGGTCGAGAAAAAAGCAGCCGAGGACGCCAAAAAGCAGCCAAGGACAAATATGAGTTGCTACAAGAGAAATCAACGCAGTCAGAATCGCTGCAGCGAAATGATTTTGCTACTAACTTGGTTCCAGTTATCATCAATCGGGCGAAGGAAAATCCGACAAGACGGTACATGATTTCCGATGCCCGTTTCATCGCGAGCAACTCCATGAACAACAACACCATCGCACCATCACTTGCTCAAGCAACCGGCCTCCTCTCGCAGCCGCTCCGCTCATAGCAGCCCGTCCTCGGTCTCGAGCGTGCTAGGTGGGCCTTCGTCTTTAGCTGAGCTCGACGCCGTCCACGGTAATTACATGTCGCACCAACATATATATATATAGACAATATTCCATTTTGTTGCCTTTCGGTTGTTTTACACCACGACATATGTGTTTGCGGCGAAAGAAGCCCCATGCACCATACTCTACTTGATCAAAGGCGGAAGGTGGACGTGGGAAAGGGGATGATAATGGACCCTCTCAACGCACATTCCACAACCAGCCGATCCCACTGGGCACTTGAGGTTAGCTTGACCAGGTGTGAAATCGGGCACGAGGATTTGCCTCCTCCAAGACAAAGATGTGGGAGCGGACGACGAGACCCCGCCGCAGATTGACGCTGCAAGGGTTGGGTGCTGCTATGGCGAAGAATCTTATTCGTCTGCGAGCCGCCGAGAGCACACAAATAACTACCACACATCAACAAGCATGTGCGGAGACCACCACCCCACCTACGCAATTACCAGCTCTGTAGTAGTGCCGGGTGAGAGCGCGATTTACATGATGAAGGGGTGCAATAGTCTTGGCTAATGTAATTTCTCCTAGAGAAGAGAATGGATGATGAGACGGAGGTCGACCCTATGGATTACCTCAATACAAACGCTGTATGACTGTGACATAGATATGATGAGTCAACCATATGACGAATCGGGCTATCGACTTGCTAATGAGGATATGGATGATATGCCCGCAGGGCCGTACCATGGAATGCAAAAGTCTCTCTTCATGAAATCCTCACAGACATGCTCAAGATGCCGCCAACACAGCTCAACTAGCCGCACGAGGGTCGTACAATACTTAGCCCGGGAACACTTGGGCAGGGGTTAAGGAAGGGTCTGGAAGGTGTGCCCAAGAAAAGGAGAGGAAGAGATCGGGAAGGTAATCGCCTCCAAACAAGCCGCAGAGCACACAGCAGCAGACGATGCGTTACAAGAGCGTGTACCCGTGAAAGGTGCGGTCATGTTCCATCTCACGGGCGAGCCGATGCTACCGCCGAAACCGCTGGAGGCACTATCGGGATCTCGTGGAGACTGCACGACCATGTGCCGTCAATCGAGAAAAGCCTACTAGCCTCAAAGGATCCAGGATATCCGACATACGCGGCTCGTGTGCCTGAGGGGAAGTGCTACGTCGATACATGGCCCGCGGAGGTGTTCTTCCTACGGTTTGACCATATCTTTGAGATGTTTCTAACAAGGCGGCTTGATTTTACTATCGTCCGCCTTTTTGCGCTACATATAAGCTCCGTCGTGAAGAGTGAAGAAGTCTCACAAATCTGTGTGGCGGATCCGTACTACATGCACGAGTCTTTCTTGAGTCTCGGCGACTTTGAGCGTGAAACTGCTAGGGAGTACCTCCAAAACTTCATGGTATGTAATAAGGACGAGAAATTGTCCTCCTGCCTTATCATCCAAAGTAAGTCAGTTCCGGACAACCCTTTCGTACATTTCAATCATTCCTTCTCTCTCATATGGGGAATAATTTGAGGTGTCTTTTCCCCGCAGCAACGGGCGCGCCGTCCTTATCGTTCTTTACCCGCAAGTCTCCCACGCCGTGTATTTCGACCCTTCCAGAGACTACGAGAAAAAGGACTACACCAACATAATGAATATTCTAGATGACGCTCTCCAAGGCTTCAGCTTTAGAGGTGGCCACGTGCATATTAGGAAACAAAGGAACAAGAAGATGGGTTTCGCGCATAAAACTAACTTCTCCTGCATCCATGTCCCAAAACCAAGCAAGAAGGATGGATTCTACATCGTCCATCTCATGATTCAGTTCAACACGGATCACCAAAAGCTTCAGATTAACAGCGAGAATGATGATCATATCCACAAGTGGCTAGAATCTCATGGAGAAGCGAATTATAAACTTAGAAATGACTTCTTCGCATCCAAAGCGACATTGCGACGATCATCATGAAAGAAGTCGTCGATGAAAGGGATGTTCCACCACGGCCCTATATCGCGAGCTGACGTCCGAACTCGCATAGGCATGCAACGTCTAGACCTCACGCCGTTCAAGCAGCTAGGGTTCGTCCTCGATGATATGGAAGGATGGAACTTCTAGTGATTTATGATGCCGATGATGATGATATGTGTCGGTTGAACTTGTATACTTTTTGTAGCGATGAAACTTTGTGATGTCCACGGTCCCTGCCGAACTTGCGTAATGCTACTTTGTTAGTTTGCGTACGATGACCTGCGTACCTCTAGTTAATTAATTTGCGTACTGTATATGTTGCATCTAGTTGCTAACCTTTCTTTTTTGGTGTTGCTCTAGTATATTTTGTTGCTTATATATGATTGTACATCCTCTTCATGAACATACATCTCTAACAGGTACCTAGTTTCTTGATGGCGAGATGGAAATGCTATGTCGTGTACAAAGGGAAGGTTCCGGGGGTGTACAACGAGTGGCATGAGTGTCAGGCGCAAGTGAATGGGTTCACGGGCGCCAGCCATAAAGGCTTCAAAAGCATACAAGAAGGAGAAGCTAGTTACTTGAGGTTCACGCTAGCGCAAGAGAGGACTCATAACCGCCACCTCATGTATTGCATGGTTCCGCTCTCACTCATAGTGATAGCACTTCTTGCGTATACCTTTGTTTAGATGGATGACGTTGTTGTAGTTGCAAGTATTCGAGACTTGCATGTATTGCTATTTTCGAGATGATGACAAGATATCACTTTGTGTTGGATGATGATTATGAAGAGACTATTTGTATGTACATGCTATGATTACATTTGTGGTCTCGCAGGCATTTGTATGTGTATCATAATGACATTTCTATGTGCTAAAGATTCTTCTACAAAGCTGGTTCAAATACAAAACAAATATGCCAAAAAACTACTTAAATTAGCGATGGCGAGTGTACAAAAGTTAGCAGCAGCGCCTCAATAGCGATGGCGCGTCCGGCCAAAGAGCGCTAAGCGCTACTAGCGATAGCGAGCTTCTCATAACCGCTGCTGCTTGCTACACTTGTGTAGCAAGAGCGCTGGTGCTCACGCCGCCATCGCTATGAGTTAGTCAGAAGCGCCAGATAGTAGCGCTGGTACCCGCGCTACAGATACATCTAAAACCCGCGCTGCTGCTAGCCTTTTCCCTAGTAGTGCATGTCCTCAGGAACAAACGTAACTAATCACAAAGCATATTCATGTTCATAATCAGAGGAGTAATAATATGCGTATAAGATCTGAACATATGATCTTCCACCAAGTAAACCAATTAGCATCAACTACAAGGAGTAATCAACACTACTAGCAACCCACATGTACCAATTTGTGGTTTTGATACAAGATTGGATACAAGAGATGAACTAGGGTTTTGAGAGGAGATGGTGCTGGTGAAGATGTTGATGGAGATTGACCCCCTTCCGATGACAGGATTGTTGGTGATGACGTTGGTGATGATTTCCCCCTCCCGGAGGGAAGTGTCCCTGGCAGAACAGCTCCGCCAGAGCCCTAGATTGGTTCCGCCTCGTGGCGGCGGAGTTTCGTCCCGTAAGCTTGCCCACGTTTTTTTCCAGGGTAAAAGCTCTAATATAGCAAAAGATGGACACCGAAGGCCCACCAGGGGGTCCAGGAGACAGGGGCCGCGCCCCCACCCTCCTGGACAGTGTGTGGGCCCCCTGGTGTATTTGTTTCGCCCAATAATTCTTATAAATTCCAAAAACATGTTTCGTGGAGTTTCAGGATTTTTGGAGCAATGCAGAATAGGTTTCCAATGTTTGCTCCTTTTTCAGCCAAAATTCCAGCTGCCGGCATTCCCCCTCTTCATGGTAAGCCTTGTAAAATAAGAGAGAATAGCCATAAGTATTGAGAAATAATGTGTAATAACATCCCATAATGCAATAAATATTGATATAAAAGCATGATGCAAAATGGACGTATCAGCCGAAACTGATACGCGGCGAGGCTAGGGGTGGGACCCACTGCGAAAGCTGGGCCCACATGTCATGCGGATACCTCGGGCGCTTTTTGTTCTCCTTTGCAACGCGACCGCGTGCGTATGTCACGCTACGTCCGTGAAACTTTTTGTTAGAGCATCTAATCCGGCCCCTCAAACGTATACGGACGTGTCTGGACATGTCCACGGGCATTGATCGGGCATCTAGGGCTGGACCAAAAGTTTGTTGCTCGCGAGTTTAAGAATACCCACAGTGGGAGTAACATAGGTGGTAACATCACACATTTCTAGGCAAAACCGATAATGTGACGAGTAATTAATGAGGAAAGAAAGGCATGTGGTAACATATCTGTGTTGCCAAATGTTGCCAAATGTCTTGGCCTTCTCAAGCTCTATGTCGCAAAATGTCTTGGCCTTCTCGAGTTCCCATTTGATCGCCGTTTGTTGCTTCTCCAACTTGATCTTCTCCCTCTCAATTTCGAGCTTCTTCTCCGCCTTCTTCCGGTCTCACTCCATCCTTTCCTTTTGTGCATCCAACATGAGATTCTACCTCTCCTCCTTCTTGTTCTCCTCATCGAGAAAATGCCCGTCCATGTGGACAACATTTTTGTAGCCGCGGCATCGCGGGGAGGCATGTGCCTTATCCCATTTATTTCCCATGACTGGCGGTTATCCTTTGGCAGGGTGCCTTTTCCATTCGTTAGGACAACATCGTCCAACCCAATTGATTGGTTGGAGCTTGAGCCATCATTCCTCTTCTTGCCTGACTTGAGATCGGCCACAAGTTGGTTCCACTTCGGCTTGCCATTCAATATGACCCAACAATGGCTAAAAGCAAATGGCTTCTTCTCCACCTTGTGATACAAAGTGGCTGCCACTGTCGTCTAGCAAACAACATATGTATGAGCACGATAATGCAAACACAAGAAGCACATGCAATGACGACAAGATGAAGCAATTGAGCTAGTGAGTTGCCACTCCCGTCCCACTTTGAGGGCGTTTGGTCACTTGTGAGTAGTAGCCGACGTACTTGTTCACTTCCCCTTGAATGATCCCCCAACGATGTTGGAGAGATGCCACATTATGGGTGGTCACGATAGGATGCGGCTTCACATACTCCTTTTGTTCATGATACTCCTTCCAAATATTCGTCCAGTACGTGTTCCCATTTTGCTCGGTACCGCATATTGGATCCATCGTTGTGGCCAACCAAGCTTTGACCAAAAAAATGTCCTAATCTTGAGAATGCTGGACCTCTTGCCTTCGGCATCTTGGTCTTCTTCTTCTTCTTGCTCGAATTGGGATCGAATGTTGTCCCAACTTGAAATGCGGTGGTGTCCTCCAATTCATACTTCATTTCAGTTAGATTCTCATTGTCATTGATCATGTTCAACAAGAACGCCTCCTACATGATTATGATTTGCAAGCATTCATCATGTGCAAAATGAAGTAGTGGTCTATGCAAAAATCTGATCGGACAGGAGCAAAGAAAACGCACCGCCTCTTGCTCGGTCATTCCGTTAAACATGTCAAGGGCAGCCCGGACACTATCAGTGCCCATGCTCATCCGCACCCGAACGAGCTGTGGCGAGTCACATATCTTGACTGCCGACATTTGCGTGAGCGGAAAGCTCTGCGGAATGGCCTAGCCGACTGTCGAATCATCCTCTGTCCTAAAGGGGTCGGGCGGCGTAATCCGTGTCGGTGCCCGGATGGAAGGGGTGTAGGGATCTGGGCGCGGCGGAGGAGACAGCTGCTCCAGCATGTCCAAACCTCTCTGCGACACGATCGCCACCTCCCTCTCTTGCTGAAGGCATCGCCGCAGCTTCCAGGCGATGTTATCCACCTTGCAAGTCGCAGCCGACAGACGAGGCAGCCTGCGTCTCTATCGCGACGGTCTAGGTTGGGCTGGACGACATCTCCGACGGTGGATCGGGACCGGTGGTGAGGATTGAGAGCAAGGATGGAGGACAGCGAGGGTGGAGCATATAAGATGTTCCAAGAGCTGAAATTGGTATTTCAGACTCATGCCCGAGTCGAGAGGTATGAGACCTCTGACAAGTACTTTGCCTACAAGATGGAGGAGAATAGCTCAACCAGTGAGCATGTGCTCAGATTGTCTGAGTACTACAATAGCTTGAATCAAGTGGGAGTTAATCTTCCAGATAAAATAGTGATTGACAGAGTTCTGTAGTCACTATCACCAAGTTACTGGAACTCCCTGATGAGCTATAATATGCAAGGGATGACGAAAACGATTCCTGAGCTCTTCGTGATGCTGAAATCGACGAAGGTATAAATAAAGAAAAGCATAAAATGTTGATGGTTGACAAGACCACTAGTTTCAAGTAAAAGGGCAAGGGAAAGAAAGGGAACTTGAAGAAGAATGGCAAGCAAGTTGCCACTCTCATGAAGAAGCCCAAAGCTAGACCCAAGCCTAAAACTGAGTGCTTCTACTGCGAAGGAAATGGTCACTGGAAGCGGAACTGCCCCAAATACTTGGTGAATAAGAAGGATGGCAAAGTGAACAAAAGTATATATGATATACATGTTATTGATGTGTACTTTACTAGTGTTCATAGTAGCCCTTGGGTATTTGATACTGCTTCAGTTGTTATAATTAGTAACTCAAAACAGGAGTTACAAAATGAACAAAGACTAGTTGAGGGCAAGGTGATGATGTGAGTTGGAAGTGATTCCAAGGTTGATAAGATCACCATCGCACACTCCCTTTACCTTCGGGATTAGTGTTGAACCTAAAATAATTGTTATTTGGTGTTTGCGTTGAGCATAATATGATTGGATCATGTTTATTGCAATACAGTAATTCATTTAAGTCAAAGAATAATTATTATTTTGTTTACATGAATAAAACCTTCTGTGGTCATACACCCAAGGTGAATGGTTTATTGAATCTCAATCGTAGTGATACACATATTCATAATATTGATGCCAAAAGACGCAAATTTGATAATGATAGTGCAACATGTTTTTGGCACTGCCGTTTAGGTCATATTGGTGTAAAACGCATGAAAAAACTCCATGATGATGGGCTTTTGGAATCACTTGATGCTTGCGAACCATGCCTCATGGGCAAGATGAGTAAGACCCCGTTCTCCGGATCAATAGAGCGAGCAACTGACTTATTGAAAATAATACATAGTGATGTATGTGATCCGATGAGTGTTGAGTCTCGCGACGGGTGTCGTTATTTTCTGACCTTCACAGACAATTTGAGCAGATATGGGTATATCTACTTGATGAAACATAAATCTGAAACATTTAAAAGTTCAAAGAAGTTCAGAGTGAAGTGAAAAATCATCGTAACAAGAAAATAAAGTTTCTACGATCTAATCGCGGAGACGAATATTTGACTTACGAGTTTGGTCTTCATTTGAAATAATATGGAATAGTTTCGCAACTCACGCCACCTGAAACACCACAGCGTAATGGTGTGTCCGAACGTCATAACCGTACTTTATTAGATATGGTGCGATCTATGATGTCTCTTACCGATTTATCATTATCGTTTTGGGGTTATGCACTAGAGACAACTGCATTCAAGTTAAATAGGGCACCATCTAAATCCGTTGAGATGACGCCATATGAACTGTGGTTTGGCAAGAAACCCAAGTTGTCGTTTCTTAAAGTTTGGGGCTGCGATGCTTATGTGAAAAAGCTTCAACCTGATAAGCTCGAACCCAAATCGGAGAAATGTATCTTCATAGGATACCCAAAGGAGACTGTTGGGTACACCTTCTATCACAGATCCAAAGGCAAGATATTCATTGCTAAGAATGGATCCTTTCTAGAGAAGGAGTTTCTCCCGAAAGAAGTGAGTGGGAGGAAAGTATAACTTGATAAGGTAATTGTACCTGCTCCCTTATTGGAAAGTAGTTCATCACAGAAATCAGTTTCAGATTCCTACACCAATTAGTGAGGAAGCTAATGATGATGATCATGAAACTTCTTATCAAGTTACTACCGAATCTCATAGGTCAACTAGAGTAAGATCCGCACCAGAGTGGTACGGTAATCATGCTCTGGAGGTCATGTTACTTGACCATGACAAACCTACGAACTATAAGGAAGCGATGATGAGCCCAGATTCCGCGATGGCTTGCGGCCATGAAATCTGAGATGGAATTCATGTATGAGAACAAAGTGTGGACTTTAGTTGACTTGCCCGGTGATCGGCAAGCCATAGAGAATAAAATGGATTTTCAAGAGAAAGACGGACGCTGATAGTAGTGTTACTATCTACAAAGCTCGACTTGTCGAAAAGGGTTTTTGACAAGTTCAAAATGTTGACTACGATGAGATTTTCTTACTCGTACCGATGCTTAAAGTCTGTCCGAATCATTGTTAAAGTGAGTCAGGCGAACATTTAAACTCCTTCAAACCGCCCTAGGTTTGGTACCAAATTAAGGGAATGCAGACACCCGGACGCCGATGACGCTGACGTTTGATGCATGACATTGAATGGCAAAAAGTGTCCAGACAACACGGCCCAGACATTCAGAAATGTTCTGATGCATGATGTCGGAGTTGCCCTTAGCTATTGTAATCCCATCTCTTTTACTCACCCAAGCGATCAGGTTCGAGTCCTTGGATTATCATTTTTCTTATTCTATACAATGCAGGAGCTATTTTCATAGGGAATTTATTTGTCTTTTCTTTCACCGCAAAAAAATAAATTAGATTTATCTTGATAATCAATCAATATTATAATAACACTATATATAACATTGTATTAGTAACGCATAAACAATGAGACGTTCTATAAAAGAGTGAACTATTTTTTTGCGGGAACTATAAAAGAGTGAACTAAAGCAACACACTTTCTATAGTTGGTGTAATAAATAAATACAATTCAGAACCCCAAATAGAGTTATACTCCTATGTAACGAAAACACTTTGAGCGCGCAATTGCGATCGTCTTCGTGTTGTTATAGCGAGATACGAGAGCTCCTATTTATCGTACGGGTTGGCAGAGTGCCACCAGTCGCGCACCTGCTTGTGCCCATGTGCAATTTTAGGTCGGCTCATGTGTGGGTTGGGCGCTCCCGTCATCTTTTTTAATTTTTGTTTTTTTTATTTTCACTTTGAGCACTGTTCATGACCGTCAAGTTTAAAAATAATGTTTGGAATTTCAAAATAGTTCATGAATTTGAAGAATTTTTCAATTTTAAAAACTGTTCACAAAATTTTAAGATGCTCAGGGTTTTATAAAATGTTCATGAACTCAAAAAATGTTCAGAATTTCACATTTTGTTCTCAACTACCAACAAACAATATTCGATCTAAAACTTTCACTGATTGAATAAATGCACACGAATTCACAAATATGTTTGCAAATTCAAAATATATTCGCAAATTTGAAAATTATTTGCGAATTACAAAAAGATGTTCAATGATGGAAAAAATGTTCACCAATTTGAAAATAAGTTCCCTAATCTAAAAAAATGTACATTAATTTGAAAAATGTTCATGGAATTCAAAGAATGCTCTAACATTCCAAAAAAGGTTCCCAGATGATAAAACATGATTGCTCACACCAAAAATGTTCGCAAATTTCAACAATCGTTCCTGAATTTCAAATAATGATCTCTCTTAAGAAAATATTCACCAGTAAAAAAAGTGTTTCTAATATTAAAATAGGAAAAATGAATGATAAAATAAAATAAAAGACTGACAGAATATACACATAAATTTTCACAAAATTTAAAATAAGAAAATAAAATGGAGGAAATATATGATAAAAGGAAACAGATATTTGTTTGAAATAAAACGGTTCAGGGAGACTCTAGAACCTTCCAGAACGGGCTGAAAACCCTGTAACGGGCTGGCCCGTGAAGAATCCAGACGCTCGGGTGTGGTGCGCTTTTGGTCGGTTTTTATCACGGTACGCGATGAATAATGAGACCTCCTTTTTTTTTGAGGGAGATTAATGAGACCTCCTATGCGCCGCGTTATGCGGCATACTATCAAGCAAACGCACAGGCGAGTCTGACCTGGGCCGGCCCAGTAGTGCACTGTAAGGCAGGATCAAAAAACACAAAATATGAAACTTCGCGCCATCTCGGAGTCGAACCCTGTGACGCATGGTGGTGAGCGCGACAATAGACAACAGATCAACCGAGCCTTAGTGACATAACAGCATCGTACATATTTAAGAACCATCATCGCGTATAGGCATGCTGCAGGTGAGTAAAATGACACTGCAGAAGTACTGTAGCTAATATATTTTCTTAACAAAATATACAGATTTCAAATTTCGAAAATGTTTTTTGAAAGCACGAACACTTTTAAAAAACACATGAAAATGTTTCAAAAACTGAATGTTTTTTCGATCATACGAACATTTTTCAAAAAATTTGAACAACATTTATTTTTCAAACATTTTTGTCGAATTTTTGAGCTTTTTTTAAATTGAAAACATAATTTTGAAAGCGTGATTTTTTAGAAATAAGAACAATTTTCTAAATTGCAAATATTATCTTGGAAAATGTGAATATTTTCTAAAATTTACGAACATTTTTTAAAAGACGAATTTTGTTCGAAATTCATGAATATTTTTTCAAAACACGAACATGTTTTCAAAATTTGTGAACATTTTTTGAAAACACGAACATGTTTTCAAAATTTGTGAAAATATTTTTAAAATTTACAAACATTTTTCAAAAACACGAACTTTTTTTAAAATTTATGAACAGTTTTTGAAAATAGGAACATTTTTTCAAAATTTGTGAACATTCTGCAATTTACAATTTTTTTGAAAACACAAGCATTTTCTTAAATTTGAGAACATTTTTTTTAAATTTGAGAACATTTGTTTTCAAACATGAACATTTTTTCAAAACCACAAACATTTTTTCAAGATTGCAAACAATTTTGAATTCTATAAATTACTGAAATTATCGAATTTTTGAAAAAGAAACAGAAAAAGAAAGAAACAGAAAAGATTAAAACGAAAATTAAAAAAAGAAAAAGAAAGGAAAAAACGAAAGAGAAAAACCCTGATAGAAAACCAGCCACAAAAAACAACAGAAACAAAAGAAAAATTGATTCGGGGAACGTTTTCTAGAAAGTTCCCAAAACCGGGAGAAAACCACCCGTCCGTAAAAGCTACCCTAACCGCTAACGGGCCGTCCTAGATCGCGTCGCTCTCTGGTGACCCTCTCTATGTGAAGCCCCGACAAACTGTATAATGGCCGCGAGATACAAACTCAGTCTGCCAAAGCCGTCATTACTAAGGCCTTCTACAGTGGGAGATGCTTAGAGGGGTGCTTAGAAAAATAAACCGAGATTTTCTGAAGCACCGGTGCCTATTTCTACAGGAGAGACGCTTAGTTAAGCGTCTACCCTGTACAAATAAGCATCGGTGCTTAAGAAAAGTCTGGTTTATTTATCTAAGCACCTCCCAGTGTACAAGGCCTAATAGGCCGGCCGAAGAATCTCCCTGCAGGTCAGTTTATACTCCCTTTGTTTCGTAATATAAGACCTTTTTACCATTTCAAAATATTGACTACATATACATACTAAAATGAGGAAAATACATACTAAAATGTGTCCATATACATACGAATCAAGAACAATCTAAATGGTCTTATATTGGGGAACGGATGGAGTATTATTTTCTTTTTTTTGTTTTGACTTTTGAAAACATTTTAAGTACAAATATTTCCAGACCTAAATTTACTTAGAAAACAAATCATGAAGTCAAAAATTTAAATGTAATGTAAAAAAATGTTTGTGTAGTTTAAAAAAAATGTTGGCAGTATTAAAAAAAGATGTTATAACATTTTAAAAATTGACACACTTTTCAAACAAACTGTATGTGCTACTTTGTAGAAAATGTATACATTGTAAAAAAGATAGTGTAATGAAAAGAATAATTTGCACCATTTAAAATGTATTTAACTTAAAAAATGTTCAGAAATTTCTAAATTATTTGTAAATGTGTATACATTTTTTGAAGAATGATTCGTGCCATTCCAAAAATATTTCAAGGTGTATTCGGAAAATGTTTAACACGGAATCAATAAAAATTTCGAAATAATATTTTCCAAAAAATTAGTTTTAATATTTAGAAAATGTTAAACATATATATAAATAAGTGTTTGAGATTTATACGGAAAATGTAAAATGTGTATACAAAAGGTAGACATGAGAACATATGTTTGGAAAAAAGTTAACCATGTATTTAAAAAATGTTAAATGTGTCTGTTTTTTTTTTCTGGTGTGTAAAAACTATATACAATGTGTATGAAAAAGTGAACTTATGTTGAAAAAATAAAAAGTACTCCCTCTGCAAACTAATATAAGAGCGTTTAGATCACTACTTTAGTATTCTAAATGCTCTTATATTAGTTACACGGAGGGAGTAAAAATGAGATAAAACACTATAGAAAACCGAAAAAAGGAATAAAAAGCACATGAAAAAACGAAGCAAATCGAATAAAAAAGCTAGGGGAAAACAACACATTTAGTGAAAAAACTGGTAAAAGAACACAAAGGAAAAACAACTCACGCGGTAGCTACAGTACTGGGATGGCCCAGTAGCTCTGCCCAGAACTAGACCGAGTTAAATCTTGCATCAGGCGAGAAATAGGCTTGACACGCAATAGACGACCGTGCATGCACCTCACATGGCAGATGATATTTGGCGCTTCAGGCGTCCATTATAGGCAATTTTGCAAACGAGCGCTTGAAGCGCACCCCCTCCTGCAAGCTGGGCCCACCCGTCTAATTTCCCCTCTTTTCTATTGAAAACTTCAAAAAAGGGTGAGAGATCTAATTGGAACCAGAGACCTCACGGTTCAGAGACGAGCAGCTAACTGATAAGAGTCAAAGTAAAATGATACTAATAGACGTTCTCATTGATGATTGTGGTTACAATATATAGTCCACGAAGGGACGCTTAGTTACTGAAGGACGCCTGCTACATCGATCGTATCCCTTCGGATGGCAATTAGAGATAGGAGAGATTAACCATTAGTTAACACATGGGTTAATTAATTAACACGTGGGATATTTAAATCTCAACACCCCCCTAATCTCTACTATTCTTGTAAACAACAACATCATCATCTTGATAAAGCTCCTCCAAAAACTCTGTATGAAAAATATGAGGAGATATACATAATATGTCATGAATAACTCCTTCCAAAAACCCAGTGAGGACCCTAACATGATCTAGCCCATGGCACCCTTCAGCCCTCTCACTCATGTTTGGTTGCGAGACATGTCCGCGCGGTGTTAACGAATGGTGCCACCATTCGTTCATGGGTCGCGTTGGTCCCGAACCAGCGGGCAATAGCTTGCGACGAAGTTAGACGTGAGAGATATGACCATGCAGCCATGGTGTGGATGTGCTCGTCTACATTCTCTTGTGCTATCTCTACCACCTCGCCCTCCGCTGCTTGACAAAGGATTGTCCAGGACCGGTTGTGAGCGGGGAAGACATCAACAGTTGTCCGGGCAGGACTGGTAGGACGAAAAGCGAGGTGGTGTTGACGGTCGGTAGGCCTCGAAATCCGACCTGCAGTTCAACCCTCCATCGGTGGGTAGTGATAGGCCCTTCAAATCCACCGGCGGGAATTTTGAAGGGTTGTGATTGGTCTAGGGAATCTGCACTGATGTTTGAAAGGTACCGTAGGGAATCAGCGTACCTATGTGGAAATCAGCGTACCTACGTGGAAATCTGAATGAGAAAGGTATACTGTAAAAGTTTCACACATATCTCAAACGGTCATAAATACTGTAAGAAAAATTTGAGCAAGTTCCTACCAAAGACCTATGATATTTCATAATTTTTCAAAATTAAGAAATAGAATTTTCATTAAGTCTCACAAAAGTGGGTTCACATGGACCCATATTCTGAAAACTCCCCCTCCGGGCCCATCATGAAAATCAGCCGCTTGAGTGCCTAATGATATTTTACAACAACATTGATCCGGCTTGTAATTTAAGATATAGTTCCTATTATTTTTCTAGAGAACATATGCTAAATTTGTCTTGACCAATAACATATGGTATATTCCTTTGTTTGAGAATGTTTTTGGTAATGATGTGGATGCCCTTGATGATGGAGTTAGAGCATATTTTTATGTGGACCATTTCTTACAGGTTGTCATATCAGCATTAGCATGGTGGACACGAAGAATGGGAGAACAGATCAACACTATATATGTTGGTAACACGGAGGAGTAAGGAAAAAAAGAACCAATAATTCTTCTTATTCACAAACTCAATGTGCAATCGTTACCTAATACACCTGTAGAAATTTATAGTTTTACTAACAAAGTGAGTAAATTATAGGTCATTATTCATGTATGAGGTTCGTACCTTGAAACAGTTATAATGCTTGAGCCACCTTCTGCTCAAGGAGCATATGGAGGAAGAATCTGGTTCTGTTGCACAATATCTAGCTGAGCATTTTATCGATACTATTCACTACTTTAATGTTTCTCGAAAATTCACTACTTTAATACGGCAAAGAATCTGGTTCTGTTGCACAATATATGTTGTGCACTCATATGGACTGTGTGTCTATGCGATTGTCACTAGAAGCAGAGAAGATCACAGTTCTCCTACAAAAAACAAAAAGCACAGTTTTAATCTCGATCTTCATGTCTATCTTTCCGGGCGACGACATGGGTGCTACTTTGGCCGATGAGAAGCCCCATGTGGTGTGCGTGCCTTTCCCGACGCAGGGGCACATCACGCCGATGATGAAGCTGGCCAAGGTCCTTCACCGCAAGGGCTTCCATATCACCTTCGTCAACACGGAGTATAACCAACGCCGCCTCGTCCGTTCCCGCGGCCCTGACACCATAGACGGCCTCCCGGACTTCTGCTTCGCCACCATTCAGGACGGCATGCCCTTGACTGATGCTGATGCCACGCAAGACCCGGCGTCGCTTTGCTATTCCACCATGGCCACCTGCCTCCCCCACCTGAAGTACCTGCTCCATGACCTCAACAACAAATCAGGGACGCCGCTGGTAAGGTGTGTCGTGACGGACGGCCTCATGAGCCTTAGTGTTGATGCTGCGGCGGAGATCGGTGTTCCCTGCGCGCTGTTCTGGACTGCCAGTGCCTGCGGTTACATGGGCTACCACAACTTTCGATTCCTCGTAGATGAGGGTCTTACTCCTCTCAAAGGTATGTATGCATGGATGGCAAATTTCTTGAAGTTGAACTAACATCCTAAGTCTGTAACGCCCATTATTGCATGTGTAATATTCGATTTGCGCAGATAAAGAGCAGGTGACGAACGGATATATGGACATGCCCGTGACACATGCTCGTGGTATGAGCAAGCACATGCGCCTCCAAGACTTCCCGACCGCAGCGACGTCCTGCTCAACTTCATGATACACCAGCTAGAGGAGTCGGTCCGCGCGACCGCCATTATTGTTAACACCTTTGACGAGCTAGAGCAGCCGGCACTGGATGCTATGTGCGCCATGCTTCCCCTACCAATCTACACTATCGGCCCGCTAAACTTCCTCACCGAGCAGCTGGTCCCCAGTGGTGACGGCAGCGATACACTCGCCGCGATATGCCCCAACCTCTGGAGAGAAGACCGGTCTTGCCTTGAGTGGCTACAAGGCAGGGAGCCTCAGTCCGTGGTGTACATCAACTTTGGTAGCATCACCACCATGTCCAGCCAAGAGCTCCTGGAGTTCGCATGGGGGCTGGCCAACTGCGGCTATGACTTCCTGTGGATCGTGAGAAATGACCTCGTAAAGGGCGATGTCGCCATGCTGCCTCCCGAGTTCCTTGAGGTGACAAAGGGCAGGTGCCTCCTGGCGAGCTGGTGCGACCAGGAGGCGGTGGGCGCGTTCCTGATGCACTGTGGGTGGAACTCCATGATGGAGGGGCTCAGTGCAGGGGTGCCAATGTTGTGTTGGCCCTTCTTCGCGGAGCAGCAAACCAATTCCCGCTACGCGTGCGTGGAGTGAGGCGTCGGGATGGAGGTTGGCAAGGACGTGCGCCGAGAGGTGGTCGAGGCAAGGATACGAGAAGTGATGGGAGTAGGAGAGGTAGGAAGGGAGATGAGGCGGAAGGCGGTGGAGTGGAGCAAGATTGCCGTTCGCGCAACCGCACAACCGGGTGGTAGGTCATTGGCCAACCTCTCGAGTCTGCTCGAGGATGTACTATTGAGAGTGGTTGAAAATGCTGGGTAGAATTGAGATGCATGCAGATCCAACTGACAGAATATCAAATGCGGATTTGAGTTTCTGCATGGACTGATTATCCAATAAGGCTATATTTGCCTTGTTTGTTTGGGTCGTGGCCGTGTCATCAGCTTGCCATGTGGGTTGCTACCTCTATCTGGGTTTAGACATCGGGCACGATATGCCCCAAGAAATATATCTTTAGGTCGCTGTCGAATGCGGTTCGTAAACATGTATTTCTTGTGTCATATTACACATCTTTGGTTATTCAAACTGAAGATAGAAACATTTGTTCCCGACTTACAAACCTGGATTGAGAGATTAGCTGGTTCTGCTAGAGAAACTACTGTTTCGCGCCATCATATGTGTTTGTCCACATTACCATGCATATTATTACTTATGAATACTTTTTTATGGGAAAAACTTTCGATCTATCCTTCAAACATCATGGCACTGGGAACAAGCCGAAGGCACGCCGCCTACAAAAACTCGAGAAATAACAAAAACTACATCCATGTCCGTTAACCACCTAGCGACGACTACAGACACTGGAGTGAGCCGAAGGCGCGCCACCGCCATCGCCCTTTCCTCACCGGATCCTGCCAAACCTCGTTGTAGTAGACAGTCATTGTGCTAAGGCCCTAAATAATTAGCACACCAGAAGAACAACCATCGCCAATGAAGAAAAACGTAGACTAGAAGGATCCAACCTGTAGACACATGAGCACATATAAATGGAAACCGGGTCCACGTAGATCCACCGAAGACAAACTTCTATCGAATCCCGTGAGATCGCCGGAGCCACACCTCCACACGCCCTCCGACAACGTGGGGCGCACCGCCGGAACAAGGGCTAGGCGGGGAGAACCTTATACATTCTTTAAGGAGCCGTTGCCGTCTCACCTTCCTAAACAGGACACAAATCCTAAACAGATTAAAAACACCTAAGAACGAAGCAAGAGCTCTCCTGCTAGCAAGGGCCGGGATCCACGCGCCTCCATGGCCCTAAGGTCACAGAAGACGAGGCAGATCGTTACATTATATTTCTAGTTTTTTAAATTATGAAAAGAATCATAGACGTAGGTGTCGAGTAGAAATTTACCAAGGTATTTTTTCATAAAAAGATGTATGACATGTTGCGGCCTATGTGGAAATCGGAATAAGGAAGGTACGGTGCAAGTTTTACACATATCCCAAATGGTCAAACATTTTTATGAAAAATTATATGAGTAAGCTTCTAAGTACCAAACACCAATGCATTTTTCCATAAAATTTCGATATTAAGAAATACAGTTTGCATCGAGTATCAAAAAGTGGATTCTTTAGGCCATGTTGGTTTCAGCTTCACATGGATTTTAATCATCTGTGTATTCACTTCAGTGGAGAAGCTGATTCACGAAGTAGACTTTGAGGTGCTTCAGGAAATTGCACTAAAAATGGCGTAAATCCAGATTCAGCTTCACTGGCAAAGCTAATTCCAAATAGTTGTTTATTTCAGATTCCAGATTTGGCTTCTCAAACAGGGCCTTAATATTACTCCCTCTGTTCCATAACGTAGTGCATTTTTTTTTTGAAAAGTCAAATTTTGCAAACTTTGAGCAATTTTATATAGAAAACTATTTATATCTATGATACCAAATATGTAAAATATGAAACTACATCTTATGATGAATCTAATGATATATTTTTGGCCTTCTAGATGTAAATATTTTTCTCCATAAACTTGGTCAAAGTTTGTTAGGTTTGACTTTAGAAAAATCTATATGCACTACATTATGGAACGAAGGGAGTATTAATTTTGCGAAAGGGGCCAATACCATATATTAAGTATGACAGGTCCTTACAAATACACTCGTGCGGGAAACTAAAATTACATTCAAATCCTTATGGTGCCAAAGTATTCTTCCACCTACATCCACCGGCAGCGCGCTCGCCGCCAACTCTGGGACTCCGCCTTAGTGGAGCAAACTTTTTAAGCAAATCGCCGCCTTAAAGAAGAAAACGCCGATAAGGTCTATAGAAACTTCGAAGACCATAATAGTCGGTCGAATTTAGATGGATCAACCAAGAACTTAAACCGACTGGATCCCGAAAGACCCATCGGAGACACGACCTCACACACGCTTCACCGGCGATAAGCACACCAACAGGGGGCAGGGAAAGAGTGGTGAGACTATTATTTCTACAGTAGGGCAATGTCGTCGCCTCGCTGCACTAAACACAGATATTCCCAAAGAAAACAAGAAAAAAATATCAACCATGCCATTGCATGCCAGGTCCGATATTGATGTAGAGCTCGCTGCCGTTTAAAACCATGCACCGACGCCATCTTTTCGATGACCTAGCTAGGCAAGTCCTTCCTTGAAGATTGCGGCGCTGCAACACCAGGCCACATGATAACTTTTTTCATGAAAAGTATATGAGTAAGCTTCTAGTACCAAATACAAATGATTCAAAATTAAGAATTATAATTTCATTAAGTTTCAAAAAGTGGGTTTACATGGACCCATATTCTAGAAACTCCTTGTCGGGACCGATCATGAAAATCGGCCATTTGACTGCCTAATGATATTATGCACAACAACATTGAACCAGCTTTTAGTTTAAGATGTGTTTCCTTTTATTTTTCTAGAGAACATATGTTGAATTTGTCTTGACCAATAACATATAGTATATTTCTTTGTTTGAGAATGGTTTTGGTAATGAAGTGGATGCCCTTGATGATGGAATTAGAGCAAATATATGATATGTGGACCATTTCTTAGAGGTTGTCATATCAGCATTAGCGTGGTGGATACCAGAATGAAAGAATGGACCACACTACTCCGTCAGATGGGAATAATATAAGTTGAGATGTGCTTCGGTACACCCCCCCCCCCTTAACGTATAAGGGCATTTTGGGCATACGGTGCTTAACGTATCCCGCGCCGTATGCGGCGTGCCCATACAGGTAGAGCCGAGCGCACGGCTCGAGCCGATACAGCCGGCTCGCAACTACCCTCCCTCCGTCGCGCGAAAAAAAAGCACGACCTCGCTGATCACGCGGCCCATTCCAACGTCGCCCGCCCGCCGATCGCCGCCCTTACCCGCCGACAGCCGCCATTCCCGCCGATGATGCCGTGATCACGCTGCCAATTCCAACGTCGTCCCGTTCCGCCACGGCCGCCTTCTCCCGTCTTCACCCTTGATCGGCGGCGCGACAGATCTTGAGTCGCCCGCCGTCGTGATGTCTCCTCCGTGACGCCGTCGACGCCCGCAAATCCGTGATCAACGTCTCCGGGAACGTCGTCGCCGTCCGCAGCCACGTCAGGCCGGCCGAAGTGCACGTGCATGCCATGTAAGCTTTTGGTCAAAAAAATTGAATCGGCAAATAATTATGTGCAGTCATTTGTTAGATAAGAATTTCTCATCTGTATGATCCTAGTACATTTAATTTGATTGGGAAATTGATAGAACAATTTTTATTATAATATTGCAGTGTTTGTTGAGAGATCATTTAATGGATAAAGAAACTGGATTTACGGATCTGTTTTTTGACACGAGTGAGTGGGATGGTAGCGATAGTGTGGATCGTACGAATGGTAATGATAGTAAAGATGATGAAGATGGCAGCGACAATGAATCCTGGTCCTCGTCACGATAATTTACCCGAGGAGGATTTTGAAAAGAAGGAGGAGGGTGCTTGTAGTGAAAACGTAAGTGTCCTGTACATTCTTTTCGCGGTTGAAGAACCACATGATACTTGCACGTGCATATGATTTTTCACAATTTATTATGTGCAGGAAGATATTGACGTTCAGAACGAGGAAAATCATGGTGTTGAATCTTTCGGGGATAACATAAGCCAGGTTCGATCCAAAATTTAAGATGTCATTGAATAATAAAAAGTTGGTAATGACAACTTAGACTTGCTTCTGTGTGGAATATTGCAGGCTACCTATGATGGTTGGAGCGGTGAAGATGGATATGAGCATGATGATGGAGCTAATATGGACATTGAGGAAGCAGAAATCCAGCAACGTGCGCTGGAGACACAGTTGAAGGTAATGGGTATGGCATTTGCATCACAATGGGAGGCTCACATGTTCTATAATAACTACGCCAAAGACCGTGGATTCAGTATCAGAAAAGATAAGGTGAAACGAGGAAAAGGACTTTCATCCACTGTTCGGTATAGGAGATACGTTTGCTCGAGGGCAGGAAAACGTCTGAGTAAATTTTTAAACCCGGAGGGCCGTACCCGCAGGCTAAGACCAGAGACTCGTTGCGAGTGTGGCGCACATTTAGTCGTGAAGTTGGACAAAGGACGTGGAGTTTGGTTCGTGGCAGCTTTTATGGATGATCACAACCATTTGTTGGCTAGACCAGATGAGGTGGTATTTCTGCGGTCACATCGAGTGATGGGAGATCACCAGATAGCTGAGATCTTGGCGATGGAAGGAGCTGGGATCAGAAAGCATATCATCGTTGACAACTTCATTAGCAGGTATGGCTCATATGATAAGTGTGGATTTCTGAGACGAGACGTGTACAACCTATGTTGCCGTGAAAAAATGAAGTTGATTGCGAAGGGTGATGCTAACATGGCAATCGGGATTATGAGGAGCAGAAAGGAGAAGGATCCAGATTTTTTATTTGAGTACGTGCAAGATAAGGACGGTCGTTTGAAGAGCATGTTCTGGTGCGATGCACAGTCGCGACGGGACTATCAATTGTATGGAGATGTGACGGTGTTCGACAGCACGTATAAGATGAACAGATATGGTATGCCGTTCATCCCCTTTGTTGGCGTAAACAATCACCGTTGCACCACAGTTTTTGGTTGCGCCATCGTGTCCGACGGGACCGAATCGACGTACGTGTGGCTGCTCCAGACATTCCTGAAGGCCAATTGTCAGAAAAAGCCAAGGTCAATCATCACAGATGGGGACGCTGCAATGATACGAGCTATTCGGTTGGTTTTGGTTGATGTGTTGCACCGTCTCTGCTCATGGCACGTGGAAAAGAACATGCAGAAGCACCTTAATTACAAATCGCTAGGTGAGTTCAGGGCACTCTTGTACTACTCCACCTCTCCAGCAAACTTTGAGGCTAGATGGCATGCTTTCGTCCGCAAATGGAAGACTGATAAAACAGAAGAGTGGCTGAGTAGGATGTACAGGAAAAGGAGTCTATGGGCAGCATCTTATCTGTCAGAAGGTTTTTTTCTGGGTATGCGCAGTAATCAGAGGAGTGAAAGTCTTAACTCTTGTCTTCACCTTGGACGGCGGTATGACTATTGTTGACTTAGTTGTGCATTATGAGAATTGCATAGTCCGACTACGTGAGAACGAGGCGCATGATGACTGTGTTTCAAATCAGTCATTGCCACCATCAGTCACAGAATATAAGGATATTGAGAAGCATGCCGCCGAGGCATTCACTCATTCCAATTTTTATATTCTTCAACAAGATCTGAAGAAGATGGGAGAACTTGAGATTTTTGAGACGCTAGTTGGAGTTGACTGCCACACTTTCATCGTGACATGGAGAAATAACCGGAAATTTCAGTTCAGCGTGAATTATCGAGCTGAAAACTCTGAGAATACGATTGACTGCAGTTGTGGACGAATGCTTCGGAAAGGATTGCCTTGCAAACACATTCTGTATGTGTTGGTTCATCTCAAAATATCTAAAATACCGAAGTGTTGTATCCTTAAGAGGATGTCGAAAGTTGCGAGAAGTGGGCTGCCTGCACAGCGAAAGAGTGACTTGTTTGGCTGGGGTTGGACAGGGCGAGCAGCGTGCTCGCTATAGTCAACTCAGTATAACAGGAGCTCAAGCTTTTCATGTTGCTTCAAATGATCCATTCGTCTATGATGAGTTGATGCAGTGTCTGCAGAATATAATAGCGAAGAAAAAGGTCCCTGATGATGATGCTGTTGGTAGTAGAAGAAATGTGCATGAGGAGCCACGTCAGCCGGAACAAGATGTTGATGTCATAGGTGATCCCGTGAAAGTTTCCACCAAGGGCGCCCCTAAACAGAGCAGGACAGGGCCGGCAAAGAAAGATCCAAATGTTACAAAAAATGGAAGACCAAAATCATTTTCTGAGAAAAAACCCGGTCCTCGATGTGGCATTTGCAAGAACGAGGGCCATAGACGGCAAACTTGCCCTGAGAATGAAAAGTAAGTTTTTCATTATTTGAATTTTTTTTGGTTCTCTCTTCACAATTGTCTGATGAGTTGTTTACACTTTGTTATGTAGGAACCGGGCATAAGGATAAAGTATTCATAATCAATTGATGGCACTGGCAATTTAATTTTATTTGTTTAAGAATAAGATACATGGCACTTTGAGTTCATTGTTTAAACCAGCTTGTTCGATGAAAGTCATTAGCACTTTCAGTTTATTTGTTTAAGAATAATAGACATGGGTTGAGTTAATGCTTATGCCAGCTTGTTCAATTTTATGAGACGTGCGATTCATATGACGACATGTGATTTACATTATTATGTGTGAAACATATGTGAATGTGTTACTGCTGTCATGACTTATTCAACTTATGAACTTTTTTGAAATTTCATGTATGTGATAATTTTTATAAAAAAAAGCCAAAGCTTTGGCCGGGCGCGCGAACGTACAGTGTACTACAACGCCTTCTGGCGAGGCATTTCAGCCGCCGAGCGGGGAGGGCACGGCGCACAGCAGGGCACCGAGCGAGGCATTTTTGCGCGTCGTTTATGGCCGACAGATCGCCCTCGGGATCGTTGTATGTGCACGCTGGCTGGGGCGGGACGGGACGTGTGCCACCGGGCGCACGGCAGCCGAGGCTGTCGGTCGGCCGACTGCTGGGCCAGCAGACCCGCGCGTGCCGCACGGCGAATGGCGCCAGCACCGCATTAGCTAGACTTCGTGGGCCCACCACTGCCTCGGCTGTCGGCCACCGCACGGGCTGGAATAAGCGTCGGATCCAGCGCCGCTACTGCCACCAGAATCAACGTGGGAAGTTGTGCAGGTTTTATCCACACCGCACCAACTCACGACGGCGGGCATATTTTTTAATAAAAAAATGACCGCCGCGAATACGAACAAGAACAACAGTGCATGTAATATCGCAGAGGCAAACTGATACATTTTAGGACAGAAAAAATATAGTACTTGCCCACACGCATTTAAATATGTAGTTTCTCACGAAAGCAATAAATTAAACATGAAAACTTGTCGAAATCTATCCCAGTGCCATGTTGCATTACAATCGATAGAAGTATCCAACAACGGTAGGGAAACCTTCTACGGGACTAAAACCCTACCGATGCTAATACCTACTCCTTCTCCATGATTTTAACAATTTTCATCTTCACTTTCTCTAATCTGTTGACCTCAGAAAAAATGATTTCCGCGACTATACGAGGCCTTGACTCATTGATCTCTTGCTGGTCAAATTCATGTGTCCACCGATCTCCGTCCCAGTATTTGATGCACCACATCACGAAAAGTCCACAAGACACTCTGCAATGAACATGTGTGATCAGTTTAGGATATAGCATGCACTTTCTTGTACTCATTTAACTTACCCATCATGTTGTCTCGGCACTTTATACTCATTAATTGGCCACGATGAGACATCTGGAAATTTTTTTAATTCAAGAATAGAGTTGGCCTCTATAATATCCTTAGAAATTTCAGCCCTCTGAAACAAATTAACAAACCAGAAATTAATGTATGACTCAATAATTTTCTGAATGCGAGTGTGAAAATTATGGCGTACCAGGGTGGCAATCATATTGCGAATTCTTTGGCTAATTGCGCCTTTATAATTTGAGTCAAGAACTTGAAACTCCTCCTTGACGGTGTGCATCACTATGGTTATCCAATGATTATCATTAACGTGCATAGGAAAATACGCCTATATAGTAAGAAAATGATGTTAGTGCAATTAAATAGTAATGACTAACAAAAACAAATAAATTATAAAGGAATACCTTGTCCCGTCTGAAATACTCGTCCATTACTCTTGCAAGGACTTTTGATTTCTTTGTAACTTGTTCTGAATCCAAATCATTAATTGACTTGGTCTTTCCCCTAGCCCTACTCAACATAAATTTGGGGAACCACGTTGTTGATATGAAACGGTCAGAGAAATCACGGTGTTGTAGGTGTTTACAGTATGCATTGATTATCTGCGTACATAAACAAAAAATTTCTATCAACTTGTGAAGTACAAATGAGAGTTTAATTAAAACCAAACTCATACTTACAGCGCCATTCAACCATTTGAACGTCAGGACATCGTGAAGCATAGCTGGCGTGCATGTGTCCCCATCTGGTGGCGGCATATTGACCACGGTTCGGTGTGCATGCTTCTTTGTCGATGCGAGAGTCACAACAAAAACTCTGGCTGCCTCTATATGATCCGGAGTCATATTAAGGGAACTAGCCAGAATTGAATGAGGTGACGATACAAACAGATCTAAAACAATGCAGGTACAGTCATTTAAAATAAAAAAATTACATAACGCGTGAATAAATTATAAAGTAGTACTTGACTTACTTTTTTTAACACGTTTCTTCCGGGTAATGAGAAGGTCGTACGGGGATTGACAATATTTCGACGGATTTCGTTTGCGTTTACCTTCATTGTCCTGAATGCCTTCACCAATACCTATGTTGCTCTTTGCCGGGAAACTCTCAAACATGTCTTCAGACTTTGTTGGTGACAAACCACCCATAGACTCACCAGAAATATCAGCATTCTGCGGGGTTCGGTTCATGGATCGAAACTCCTTTGTACGCATACACTTGATGACGAACAAGGAGACTTTGCATTATCGTCTATAACGAAAGGATCAGTTGCGTCACCTGTACCCGGTGTCGTTGCCGGAGCACCCGTGTCATCAACGGGCACGTAGGTATCATTGAAACCCGTGAAAGATGTTACTAGCTCCACGTCGGTAGGTGAATCAATATCTGGCCAATATTTTGATGACTTGTGCTGGCCATTCTCCATCCCAACTCCTTCACCTACATTATCAAATTCGTCATTGGTGTCCCTCTTATTGGGTTTGTACAGCACACCTTCCGTGTTCAACTTTTCCATTACCATCTACAAACACAAATGAACCAAGATAAGTACTTGAAGAACAAAAACATGTTTAGTATAACTTCTAACTTACCTGTGCACATCTTTCGGGTATATTGAGAACCTCCTTGTGAAGCAGCTTAATGTATGTCATCACACGGTCCATACTGTTAGTCGTGTTTGATGAAACCCCTGACGTGCTTGGCTTTCTACTCTTGCCACCACCTTTCCGTTTAGGTTTCTTCGTTTCTTCATCTGCGACAGTCCCTTCACGTGCTACCTTAGCACGTCTGTACTCTTCGCTAACGCAGTTTTCAAGCTATACAATATAAAAATAAAAAAATTATATAACATCTACAGTTAATTAATATGTGCAACTAATAAAAACTACACTTATTGACTTACATTGCCGGTGCCACGCCCATGCATGTTGTCATAGTCGCTCTCTTTTTCCTTCCGCTTTCGCCGCTTAACCATTAGGGGTATTCACGAGACAAAGGATCAAATGTATCCACACCAATTGGTTCAACTTTTTCCCAAATATGTACTGCATGATAGTAAACACAACTAATAAGACACATAAATCACATAAAAATTATATGAACATACAACTATTATGAAATGACTAGTACCGAAGGAGAGCCAAGTTCCGATAGGCCACTTGAATTTTTCAAGATCTTCCACCGATTTTTAATAGCATCCATGCAAACCCATAGCGTGAATTCGCTCCAATTGTGCGACTTGATAGCACACACGTCCTCCACCATTTTGTAATAACGGTAAGGAACAAACTTGGTGGATTGTGGTGCTAAGACTGTACCCATAAGAACCAGTACGGCCCTTCTAACAAAATCATCATCATATGACTGAGTATCAACTATATTTTTTATCAACTCATCGATGAGGATTAGGCCTGTTCTTTTGTCTAGAAACCGATTTGGAACACATGTTTTTGCATCTAGTTGTACTGTTGCTATCATGCTACTGACATCATCACCCTCGTTACGTAGCCCGAATATGTCGTAAACATCTTCATTAAGAACACTGATGCCGTCAGTATTTGGCCGAATAATAAATCGCTTTCTAGTACTGTCATACGTTGTAATCATAAATTCCAATAAATTTTTTCTCATTTTCACGGAAGGAATTCTCAGCATACAGTCCAAATTTGTGCCTCGTAACATCATGCGCTGTCTGGGTGTCAATTTTCCCACCAATTCGCACCACTTCTCAACCGAGCAATACACATCTCCCAATTCTTGCATTCTAAATAAGATGCAAGTTATCTAACTAGTTATGAGATTGTAAAAAGATTACCTATAATTTAATGAGATATCATACCTTCCGGCGTCTCGATGAGCACCGGCAGCCCTCGTTGCCAAACCCCACCCGGGGTCGGTTAGTTGAGGCAGCTGCGCGCCCTATGCCCACACGACCGTGATGGCCGACTGCCCGTCCTAGGGTTTAACATAGCGGTGAATTTGCCCAGACGGCACGGCCGGGCCAGAGATCCAAGTCGCGCGCGCAGATGACGGATTGTATGGCCGCCGTCAGGCCGGCAGGGAAGGGAGTTTCGACGGCCAAAGCGGTGCGACCGTCGGATCGGGGACGGGTGAGGACGTTCTTGGAGGCGGCGGGGGTAGGCGGTCCTGCGGGCGAGGTAATGGCGGCTTGATTTCCATGCCATGCACGCACGTACGTCGTCATAGACGTGGTCAAGCCGTAGTGGGCCAGTTGGCCCGTCCCGTGAAACTACCGCCGGCTGGCCCACGATGCATTTATTACGAACATTCATTGCAGTTTAATACCACATCGCTAAGCCGGTGCGTCGTTCACTCCTTTATATAATTATCTTTCGGTCAATGCACAAACATCTCGGTTTGTGGGACTCTATTTGGTGGATATGCAGGATCGATGTGAGTCTTCACCTGCTGAGAGCTTGTGAAGGTTCACATTGATCGTGCATATTCTTCAAAAAGAAAGCCATTATCCTCGATGTTTTTTTAACGTCAGAAATTATTGATGCCATTTTTTAATGCAACCATTTCAACGTTACCCGATGGACCCCAAACTTAGTATTGTTATAGTAACTAATTATAAAAAACTTACTATTTTTTTCCATAAAGTGATGACAAAAGTACTGACACAAAAAAATGAGTGATGCGCCGCGCCGTGACTCATAGAAGGCAAAAAAAAAGAACAAAATGCCCAACTGTGATTGCAGGCCGATGCTACACGTAATCGGTCCGGCCCGATCAAGCCGGGTGGCGAAAGGGCCGGCCTTTCGGCCCAGCCACGACCTGCAGCACAGACCAACGGGGCAGAGACGGGGCGGGGCGGGGCGGGAATTAGAGGAGTTCGAGACGGTATTGGGAGGCAGGTATATAAGGCAGTCGCGGCGTCTATCGGCGGGCGAGGTGGGACTAAACTTTAGTCCTCACCCCCGCCCACCCAGCCCCCGACCGCTGCAAGCAGATTCAATGGGCGGCCCACGCTACCGTCGCGCCTCTCCTTGTGTGCCGGCCAAAGGACACGCAGTCCAGTCATACATTCGGTCCGGCCCGGCGCTTCATCAATCCTTGGCGTGCGGCAGCCATTCTAATTTAGTCCCACTCGGCCGCGAACGATGTCCACACCAGTTTATATACCCGCCTCCCGTAGTCCATGCATGATCATATCTTATATTGTGATATGGCTTTACTTAACTGCCTGGCAGTACACTGTGTAGAGGTGAATTGCCCGGCAGTGGGTAAAGTCACATTACAGTATGAAATATGTTTATTTTGTCATTTGATTTTTTTTAACTTCAAACAAAGAACACAATTTTTTAAATAATTTTTTTAACTTCAACTTTTGCGTTCTCTTTTCTTACTCAGCCGGTGGAGCCCACACTTTTTCCGCACGCACTCATCGGCAGGACCATCATGCCTGCAAGTTTTCAAAATTTTCCGGCACCGTGTGAATTTCCTACAGATTTCTCCGTGAAACGCACCGAAAACACTGACCGGTCGTGACGCAACGTGCGTTTGGTGTCCGAATTCGTTCAACTTTTGCGTGGGGCCCTAAGATGGGCATGCACACTGCGTCCCAAAGTTGGGCGACCTTTCGTGGTTGCCACCTCGTACATCCCATGCAACCGGCACTGATCGGATATGAACGATGTCAGCCCCAAACTGCGTTCTCTTTTCTTACTCAGCCGGTGGACCCCACACTTTTTCCGCACGCACTCATCGGCAGGACCAACATGCCTGCAAGTTTTCAAAATTTTCCAGCACCGTGTGAATTTCCTACGGATTTCTCCGTGAAACGCACCGAAAACACTGACCGGTCGTGACGCAACGTGCGTTTGGTGTCCGAATTCGTTCAACTTTTGCGTGGGGCCCTAAGATGGGCATGCACACTGCGTCCCCAAAGTTGGGCGACCTTTCGTGGTTGCCACCTCGTACATCCCATGCAACCGGCACTGATCGGATATGAACGATGTCAGCCCCAAACTGCGTTCTCTTTTCTTACTCAGCCGGTGGACCCCACACTTTTTCCGCACGCACTCATCCGCAGGACCAACATGCCTGCAAGTTTTCAAAATTTTCCAGCACCGTGTGAATTTCCTACGGATTTCTCCGTGAAACGCACCGAAAACACTGACCGGTCGTGACGCAACGTGCGTTTGGTGTCCGAATTCGTTCAACTTTTGCGTGGGGCCCTAAGATGGGCATGCACACTGCGTCCCAAAGTTGGGCGACCTTTCGTGGTTGCCACCTCGTACATCCCATGCAACCGGCACTGATCGGATATGAACGATGTCAGCCCCAAACTGCGTTCTCTTTTCTTACTCAGCGGTGGACCCCACACTTTTTCCAAGACGCACTCATCGGCAGGACCATCATGCCTGCAAGTTTTCAAAATTTTTCGGCACCGTGTGAATTTCCTACGGATTTCTCCGTGAAACGCACCGAAAACACCGACCGGTCGTGGCCGCAACGTGCGCTTTGGTGTCCGAATTGCTCAACTTTGCGTGGGGCCCTAAGATGGGCATGCACACTGCGTCCCAAAGTTGGGCGACCTTTCGTGGTTGCCACCTCGTACATCCCATGCAACTGCATCGATCGGATATGAACGATGTCACCCCAAACTGCGTTCTCTTTTCTTACTCAGCCGGTGGACCCCACACTTTTTCCGCACGCACTCATCCGCAGGACCAACATGCCTGCAAGTTTTCAAAATTTTCCAGCACCGTGTGAATTTCCTACGGATTTCTCCGTGAAACGCACCGAAAACACTGACCGGTCGTGACGCAACGTGCGTTTGGTGTCCGAATTCGTTCAACTTTTGCGTGGGGCCCTAAGATGGGCATGCACACTGCGTCCCAAAGTTGGGCGACCTTTCGTGGTTGCCACCTCGTACATCCCATGCAACCGGCACTGATCGGATATGAACGATGTCAGCCCCAAACTGCGTTCTCTTTTCTTACTCAGCCGGTGGACCCCACACTTTTTCCGCACGCACTCATCCGCAGGACCATCATGCCTGCAAGTTTTCAAAATTTTCCGCACGCACTCATCCGCAGGACCATCGTCCCATGCAACCGGCACTGATCGGATCAGAAATAAAAATAGTTAATTTTCCATATCTATATTTTCAACACGAAATAAATTGCATTTTAACTACTCTTTTTAATACAATTACATAATAAATTCTGTATTAGGTACTGTTTTTCCTTTTAACTACTTAATACAATTTTCAAGTACAGTTTTTTACGAACGGTCCTTTCCAAAATATTAGTTATATCAATAAAGTAATTAATAAGTTTTAATAAGCTGCAAAATGTTGGGCATTTACAGAAAACACATATAATATTTAAACAATCAAGATTATTTTTATCTATAAATTGTAATAAATATAGATAACAATTCTATATTACGTATGGAGTTTTATTAATATTATTTTTAAAACAAAAAACAGAAAAGTCTGCGCGCGGTGAGATTGCGCGACGGCGCGCGTGGGCCGGCCCATTGACTCTGCGCGTGGTGCGAGGGCAGGGTCGGCGGGGGTGAGGACTAAAGTTTAGTCCCACCTCGCCCGCCGAACGACGACGCGACCGCCTTATATATCTGTCTCCCACTACCGTTTCGAACTCCTTTGATTCCCGCCCCGCCCCGCCCCGTCTCTGCCCCGTTGGTCTGTGCTGCAGGCCGTAGCTGGGCCGAAAGGCCGGCCCTTTCGCCACCCGGCTTGATCGGGCCGGACCGATTAAGTGCAGTTGTGGCCTGTAAGCACAGTAGGCAATATTTTTAACCATTGTTTTTATTTTCTACTATAATTTTTTTACCACAACATTCAAATGTACCTACATTTGAATTATACTGCACGACTAACATCAAATTAAATATACGTTTTTTTTAAATAAGCCATTCCGAGTTCATTCATAATTCAAACTAAACATAACCGAGCGTTACTCTTACATAACTTAGACCGAAATTTAAATGAAAACCCTAATTCATAGACTACTCGTCGTCGCTGCCGCCGGTGAGGTCGACGACCGGCGCCATACTGCTGGCCTCTCCTTCGCCGTCGTCGCCGTCGTCGCTGCTGCTGAAATCCCACCAGTTGTCTTCCGCGCTTTCTGCTCCTCATCGCCGCTATGGCCGCCAGCCGCTCTCGTTCCTCACGAGTGGCCGCCGCCGCCTCCTCTGCCGACTGGGCCAGCACCGCAAGTAGCCCAGGCGTGTCGTCGGGGTCTCCGTCTTGCGCGAGGGCGGCCTGCGCCGGCGGGATCTCAACCAGCGCCGGTTCAGGGGGCGCCTGCTGTGCCGGGGCAGTGGGGGCGGCTGGAGGTGGGATGTGGCGGCGGCGACCACGGGAAGTGCCAGCCTCGCCGGTGATGTCCCCGACGGTGCGGCCGGCCGCCGCATCCCTGAAAGCGTTCAGGACGATGTCGAAGTTCTTCCCGCGCCACCACCTACGCCGGGCCCTCCGGTTGTAGCGGCCGCCAGGGAACGCGTGGAGCTGCTGCCTCGTCGGCGGCGGTCCCATGGTGGGGATGCCGTCCGCCCCGATCCGCCACGGCCGCGGCACTTTGGCTGCCGGCGGCACCATCACGCCGAACCGGGCCATGTCCTCCGTGTCGCCTACGGTGAGGCTCAGCGGCCATACGCCGGTCGGCCACGCCCCCTCGTCGGAGTCACTCGATGACATTGCCGGCGAGGAGAGGGAGATGGGCGGACGAGGAGAGGAAGGGAGATGGGCGGGGCGAGGGAGATAGCACGGCGTGGTGAGGGCTAGGCGGCCTTTTAAAGACAGCAGGGGAGGGAGGTGGGCGGGCGAGCCGTCGGTGGCGTGCGCCCCGAGGGAGAGGCGGGCGGCGTGTGAAGGCGCGGCGCGGCAGGCGAGGCAGCGGTGGCGTGTGAAGGCGCGGCGCGGCAGGCGAGGAATCGGTGGCGTGGGAAGGCGCGAGCACGGCAAGCGCTGCAGTCCAAGCGCCGGTGCGGGCGGCGACGGCGGCGTGGCGGTCAAGCGCCGGTGTCGGCGGCGGTCGCCGCCAGCGCGGCAACCGACCCGTCGCGGCTAACGCAGCCGACCCGAGGCGGAAGGCTGGCGGCGCGCCCGTCGCCGCCGCACGCGCGGCAGTGGGCGGCGCGGACTACGAGGCTAGCATGCTGGCGCAGGCGCCCGGTCGCCCGCACGCGCGGCAATGGAGTGGCGCGGGCGGCAGGATATCCGCCGCGAGCAGTCGGCGCCTGCATGCGCGCCACCATAACTGCAAAGCAGTTAATGCACGACGGCACGGACGTCCGCGCCACGTCCACACGTACGCCCCACCGGTCAGCGCGGACCTTTTTTTTAAAAAAATATCACGGCCTCACGGCTGCCAACTGCACGGCTCGGCTCGCGCCCTCACGATTGCAAGCAGCTCGGCTCGTCCCGCAGCCGCGTATAGACGGGCACGCGGGGGTATCGCCGCGGACGCGCGGGGGCAACGCGGGGCCAATTTTTTTTACATAAGACGATCGTGCCCCTGGCAGCGAAAGGGTATGGATGAATCTTAGCCCTTGATGTGTTTAAGGTGGGTGTACCGAAGCAAATATGATATAAGTTGGGAAACGAGAATTTAGATCACCAATTTAACTAGCGAACCATGTATAATATGTCACAAAAAATATATCTTTAGAAATTTCATTCGACATTGAATCTAGAGGTATAATTTTTATAGCATATAACACATGTTTCGCTAGTCAAATCAAATATCAAAAAACCCGCGCCCGACTTATATTCCCATCCCGAGGGAGTATGTTGGTAACACCAAGGAGTAAGAAAAAAAGGAACCAAAATATTGATTGTGGGAGACTTTATTTTTCCTCTTCACAAACTCAACGTGCAATCATCACCCGACACACCTACAGAAATTTATACTGTCAGTAACAAAGTGAACAAGTTATAGGTCATTGTCCATATTTGAGGTTCGTACCTCGAAACAAGTTTATGCTCAGAGCCACCTTCTTCTCAAGGAGCATATGGAGGAAGAATCTGGTTCTGTTGCACAACACCTAGCTGATCATTATATCGATAATATTCACTACTTTAATAAAGTCAGAGGAACATGACAAGTTGAGAGATGACTAGTGGCCACTTAACCAAACCACGCATATTCTCACCTATCGTTTGTGCAGAACTGCTCGTCATTTGGGACAAATATTGTAGTATATATCTGTGCAGCCAAATGGACAGTGCGCCGTGTGATCGCCATTACAAGCAGTGATGGTCGCACTTTCTCCTACAGAAAGCGCGGTATCAATCTAGATTTTCATGTCTACCTTTCTAGGCGACGACATGGGTGCTACTCCAGCCGATGAGAAGCCCCACGCGGTGTGCGTGCCATTCCCGGCCCAGGGCCACATCACTCCGATGATGAAGCTGGCCAAGGTCCTTCACTGCAGGGGCTTTCACGTCACCTTCGTCAACACTGAGTACAACTGTACAACCAACGCCGCCTCGTCCGCTCCCACGGCCCCGAAGCCGTAGCCGGACTCCCGGGCTTCCGCTTCGCCACCATTCCTGACGGTCTGCCCCCGTCCGACAGCGACACCACACAGGACCCGGCGTCCATTTGCTACTCTACCATGACCACATGCCTCCCCCACCTCAAGAACCTACTTCAAGATCTCAAGAGCAAAGTTGGGGCACCGCAGGTGATGTGCATCGTGGCGGACAGCGGCATGAACTTTTGTGTGGACGCTGCTGTGGAGCTCGGTGTGCCGTGCGCGCTGTTTTGGACTGCCAGTGCTTGTGGTTACATGGGCTACCACAACTTCCGGTTCCTCATAGATGAGGGCCTTACTCCTCTCAAAGGTATGCTCCTCTAATTGATGTCACGCTTCTTGAAATCGGCGTAGAAGTCTGTAACAACCGTGGTTGCACGCTTGCTGTTCGGTTTGAGCAGATAAAGACCAAGTGACGAACGGTTATATGGACATACCGGTAACACATGCTCGTGGTATGAGCAAGCACATGCGCCTCCAAGACTTCCCTGTTAGAGAATATGTTTCCGTAGCATCTGAAACTCCTTTCCTTCTCCTACTCAAACTCCTTGTAATCTTCCTTGTACTCCAAGGCTTGGCTTCGGCCGCATCAATATAAACAGAACCGCGGCTCCCCTCGAGGCAGTAGGGACGCTTATTATCTTTCATGGTAATCAGAGCCACCTCTTCTCCTACATCTAGCCACAAATCAAAACCCTAGAACCACATATCATCGTCTCCATGGCTTCTTCGTCCGGCGTCGGCCTCAACCTCGGATCGCCGCCATCTGAGAAGCTAGCAAGAGGAAACTTCATCCTCTGGAAGACCCAGGTGCTCCCAGCCCTGCGAGGTGCGCTGGTAACCGGGCTCCTGGACAACTCTGACGCCGCTCCACCCAAGACTGTGGAGATCACGAAGGCGGACAAGACGACGGCCCTCGAGCCGAACCCTCTGTACGGGCCCTGGATCGCCAAAGACCAGCAGGTCCTGTCATATCTTCTCAACTCCATGTCTCCAGAAATCCTTGCGCAAGTCGTCGAGAAGGACTCCACCTATGAGCTCTGGACGACGGTGAACAATCTCTTCGCCTCGCAATCACAGTCCCGGATCACCAATCTAAGGATCGCGATCACCAACACCAAGAAGGGCACAATGTCGAGCTCGGCGTATATGGCGAAGATGAAGAGCCTTGGGGATGAACTAGCTGCCGCTGGTCGTCCCGTCTCTGATCCGGGGATGGTGGACTACATACTCGCAGGACTCGACCGCGACTACGACTCCGTGGTGGCGGCGATCGGCGCTGTCAAGAACACAATCACCGCCGATGACCACTTCGCTCAGATCTCCGCCTTTGATCAGAGGATGGAGATGCTGGGAGACTCGTCTTCAGGCGGGTTTCATTCATCTGCCAACTCCGTCTACAGAGGCCGCGGCCAGTCCCGTGGCAGATCCCGTGGGCGAGGAGGAAGAGGGCGCGGCCGCGGTGACCGCGGTGACCGCCAGCCTTCTCCTGCAAATAGAGGCGGCGGATTCAGAGGACGCCCTCGACAGCAACAGCAGGTACGCGAGCAGCAGCATGACTATCCTGAGTGCCAGATATGCTATAGACATCATCCAGGAGGTGCACATGTCTGCTGGTGGCGCTATGAAGAGAATGATCAAGAAGAGAAGGAGGCGCATGCTGTCTCCTATGGCATGGACACTAATTGGTACGCAGACAGTGCAGCAACAAATCACATCACAGGTGAACTTGACAAGCTGACAGTACGGGAGAAATACAACGGAGGCGACCAAATTCGCACGGCAAGCGGTTCTGGCATGAATATCACCCACATTGGTAGTTCAATTGTTCAAAACCCCATGAAAAATTTGCACCTTAAAGATGTCTTGCATGTTCCTCAAACTTCAAAAAACCTTGTTTCTGTTCATCGATTCACCCTTGATAATAATGTTCTTATAGAATTCTATCCTTACTTTTTCTTGGTTAAGGATTTGAGCACAAGGAGAATCATTCTTAGAGGACGGTGCGTGGGAGGCCTCTATCCACTCATATCATCATCATCATCTTCGTGGTCCAATAAACAAGCAAATATTGTCACCAAGCCATCATCATCAAGGTGGCATAGTCGATTAGGTCATCCATCTTCAGCCATAGTTAAATATGTTCTTAGCAAAAATAAACTCTCTTATGAGAATAGTGTTGAGTCAGTTTGTGATCCGTGTCAACAAGCAAAAAGTCATCAATTACCCTATCCCATCTCTACTAGTGTGTCTACTGCTCCTCTACAACTTATATTTTCAGATGTATGGGGGTCAGCCCCTACTTCAGTTGGGAGATTTTCTTACTATGTAAGCTTCATTGATGACTATAGTAAATTTACTTGGATTTACTTGTTAAAGAAACGGTCTGATGTATTCCAAGTCTTCATCAATTTCCAAAACCTTGTTGAACACAAACTGAACTCCAAGATCATTGCTATGCAAAGTGACTGGGGTGGTGAGTATGAAAAATTGAACTCTTTCTTCCAAAAACTTGGTATTTCACATCATGTTTCTTGCCCTCATGCTCACCAACAAAACGGATCTGCTGAAAGAAAGCACCGTCACATAGTTGATATGGGGCTAGCATTGCTAGCAAATGCATCCATGCCACTCAAATTCTGGGATAGCATTCTTAACCGCTACATATCTTATCAATTTGCTTCCTAGTAAAGTCATCAAATTTGAAACACCCATTACACGACTCCTTGGTGTCACACCCAACTACACATCTCTTCGTGTTTTCGGTTGTGCATGTTGGCCTAACCTCAGACCCTACAACACACGCAAACTCGCTTTTCGCTCCAAAAAGTGTGTCTTCTTAGGCTATAGTCCCATGCATAAAGGAGTTAAATGTCTAGATGTTCCTACTAGTAGGGTCTACATATCCAGAGATGTAGTTGTTGATGAGTCTGTGTTCCCTTTTGCTTCCCTTCATCCCAATGCTGGTGCACTTCTCCGCAAGGAAATCCTTCTTCTTCCTCCACATCTTCGGTCTTTTGATCATGGGGGCAATAGTTGTACTAACTAAAGTGATGATATTCTTACTGGTATTGGCTCTTCTCTGTTGCCTGTGCAGGTCCCTGGTGAAAACGGCGCTCAAAATGATAAAAATTTCGAAAATCAAGCTTAAGATCATCTTATATTTCACGCTGAGGAAGGAGACGAACCTGGCACAGATGACGAAGCTGATCCGGCGGCGCCCGCAACTCCTGTCCGCGCGCAGACCTCGGATCCCGCGGCCAAATCAGCCTCGGATCGCGCTCCCACCAACCGCAGCGCTAATTCAGCAGCAGGCGGGACCAGCTGCGGGGTCGGCTGCGGGGCCGAATCCCCCTCGCCCAGCGCACGCCACTCCCACGCCGCCAGTAGCGGGCGGTGAAGGAAATATGCCCTAGAGGCAATAATAAAGTTATTATTTATTTCCTTATATCATGATAAATGTTTATTATTATGCTAGAATTGTATTAACCGGAAACATAATACATGTGTGAATATATAGACAAACAGAGTGTCACTAGTATGCCTCTACTTGACTAGCTTGTTAATCAAAGATGGTTATGTTTCCTAACCATGAATATGGAGTTGTTATTTGATTAACAAGGTCACATCATTAGTTGAATGATCTGATTGACATGACCCATTCCGTTAGCTTAGCACCCGATCGTTTAGTATGTTGCTATTGCTTCCTTCATGACTTATACATGTTCCTGTGACTATGAGATTATGCAACTCCGCCACGAAGGAACACTTTGTGTGCTACCAAACGTCACAACGTAACTGGGTGATTATAAAGGTGCTCTACAGGTGTCTCCAAAGGTACTTGTTGAGTTGGCGTATTTCGAGATTAGGATTTGTCACTCCAAATGTCGGAGAGGTATCTCTGGGCCCTCTCGGTAATAAACATCACTTAAGCCTTGCAAGCATTTCAACTAATGAGTTAGTTGCGAGATGATGTATTACGGAACGAGTAAAGAGACTTGCCGGTAACGAGATTGAACTAGGTATTGGATACCGACGATCGGATCTCGGGCAAGTAACATACCGATGACAAAGGGAACAACGTATGTTGTTATGCGGTTTGACCGATAAAGATCTTCGTAGAATATGTAGGAACCAATATGGGCATCCAGGTCCCGCTATTGGTTATTAACCGGAGACGTGTCTCGGTCATGTCTACATTGTTCTCGAATCGTAGGGTCCGCACGCTTAAGGTTTCGATGACAGTTATATTATGAGTTTATGTATTTTGATGTACTGAACGTTGTTTGGAGTCCCGGATGTGATCACGGACATGACGAGGAGTCTCGAAATGGTCGAGACATAAAGATTGATATATTGGACGGATATATTTGGACACCGGAAAGGTTCCGGATGAGATTGGGATTATACCGGAGTTCCGGGAGGTTACCGGAACCCCCCGGTAAGTATATGGGCCTTATTGGGCCTTAGTGGAAGGGAGGGAGAAGGAGCAAAGGAGGCCCCCCAAGCCCAATCCGAATTGGGAGGGGGGCCGGCCCCCCCTTTCCTTCTCTCCTCCCCCCTCTTCCTTCCCTCTCCTACTCCTATTAGGAAAAAGAGGGGGGAAACCTACTTGGAGTAGGTTTCCCCCTCCTAGGGCGCGCCTCCCCTTAGGCCGGCCCCCTCCTCCCTCCCTCCTTTATATACGGGGGCGGGGGGCACCCCATAGACACAAGTTGATCATCGTGATCGTTCCTTAGCCGTGTGCGGTGCCCCCCTCCACGATATTACACCTCGGTCATATTGTAGCGGTGTTTAGGCGAAGCCCTGCGACAGTTGAACATCAAGATCGTCACCACGCCGTCGTGCTGACGGAACTCCTCCCTGTGCCTCTGCTGGATCGGAGTTCGGGGTGCGTCATCGAGCTGTACGTGTGTCAAGAACTCGGAGGTGCCGGAGTAACGGTGCTTGGATCGGTTGGACCGGGAAGACGTACGACTACTTCCTCTATGTTGCGTCAACGCTTCCGCTTCGGTCTACGAGAATACGTAGACAACACTCTCCCCTCTCGTTGCTATGCATCGCCATGATCTTGCGTGTGCGTAGAATTTTTTTTGAAATTACTACGTTCCCCAACAGTGGCATCTGAGCCTAGGTTTTATGGTTTGATGTTATATGGATGAGTAGAACACAAGTGAGTTGTGGGCGATATAAGTCATACTGCCTACCAGCATATCATACTTTGGTTCGGCGGTATTGTTGGATGAAGCGGCCCGGACCGACATTACGCGTACGCTTACGCGAGACTGGTTTTACCGCCGTGCTTTGCACACAGGTGACTAGCGAGTGTCAGTTTCTCCAACTTTAGTTAAACCGAGTGTGGCTACGCCCGGTCTTTGCGAAGGTTAAAATAGCATCAACTTGACAAACTATCGTTGTGGTTTTGATGCGTAGGTGAGATTGGTTCTTGCTTAAGCCCGTAGCAGCCGCGTAAAACTTGCAACAACAAAGTAGAGGACGTCTAGCTTGTTTTTGCAGGGCATGTTGTGATGTGATATGGCCAAGACATGATGCTATATTTTATTGTATGAGATGATCATGTTTTGTAACCGAAGTTATCGGCAATGGCAGGAGCCATATGGTTGTCGCTTTATTGTATGAAATGCAACGCTACATAATTGCTTTACTTTATCACTAAGCGATAGCGATAGTCGTAGAAGCAATAGATGGCGTAAACGACAACGATGCTACGATGGAGATCAAGGTGTCGCGCCGGTGACGATGGTGATCATGATGGTGCTTCGGAGATGGAGATCTCAAGCACAAGATGATGATGGCCATATCATATCACTTATATTGATTGCATGTGATGTTTATCCTTTATGCATCTTATCTTGCTTTGATGACGGTAGCATTTTAAGATGATCTCTCACTAAAAATTATCAAGAAGTGTTCTCCCTGAGTATGCACCGTTGCCAAAGTTCGTCGTGCCCAGACACCACGTGATGATCGGGTGTGATAAGCTCTACGTCCATCTACAGCGGGTGCAAGCTGGTTTGGCACACGCAGAATACTCAGGTTAAACTTGACGAGCCTAGCATATGCAGATATGGCCTCGGAACACGGAGACCGAAAGGTCGAGCGTGAATCATATAGTAGATATGATCAACATAAGATGTTCACCATTGAAAACTACTCCATCTCACGTGATGATCGGTTATGGTTTAGTTGATTTGGGTCACGTGATCACTTAGATGACTAGAGAGATGTCTGTCTAAGTGGGAGTTCTTAAGTAATATGATTAATTGAACTTAAATTTATCATGAACTTAGTACCTGATAGTATCTTGCTTTTCTATGTTGATTGTAGATAGATGGCCCGTCTGTTGTTCCGTTGAATTTTAATGCGTTCCTTGAGAAAGCGGTTGAAAGATGATGGTAGCAACTACGCGGACTGGGTCCGTAATTTGAGGATTATCCTCATTGCTGCACGTAAAAATTACGCCCCGAAGCACCGCTGGGTGCCGAACCTCTTTGCTGATGCAACCGACGGCGTTAAGAACGTCTGGCAAAGCAAAGCTGATGACTACTCGATAGTTCAATGTGCCATGCTTTACGGCTTAGAACCGGGACTTCAACGACATTTTGAACGTCATGGAGCATATGAGATGTTCCAGGAGTTGAAGTTAATATTCCAGAAGAATGCCCGGATTGAGAGATACGAAGTCTCCAATAAGTTCTATAGCTGCAAGATGGAGGAGAATAGTTCTGTCAGTGAGCACATACTCAAGATGTCTGGGTATTGTAATCACTTGATTCAACTGGGAGTTACTCTTCCGGATGATAGCGTCATTGATAGAATTCTCCAATCACTTCCACCAAGCTACAAGAGCTTCGTGATGAACTATAATATGCAAGGGATGGATAAGACGATTCCCGAGCTCTTCGCAATGCTAAAGGCTGCGGAGGTAGAAATCAAGAAGGAGCATCAAGTGTTGATGGTCAACAAGACTACTAGTTTCAAGAAAAAGGGCAAAGGAAAGAAAAAGGGGAACTTCAGGAAGAACAGCAAACAAGTTGGTGCTCAAGAGAAGAAATCCAAGTCTAGACCTAAACCTGAAACTGAGTGCTTCTACTGCAAGCAGACTGGTCACTGGAAGCGGAACTGCCCCAAGTATTTGGCGGATAAGAAAGGTGAACAAAGGTATATGTGATATACATGTTATTGATGTGTACCTTACTAGAGCTCGCAGTAGCACCTGGGTATTTGATACTGGTTCTGTTGCTAATATTTGCAACTCGAAACAGGGACTACGGATTAAGCGAACACTAGCAAAGGACGAGGTGACGATGCGCGTGGGAAATGGCTCCAAAGTCGATGTGATTGCGGTCGGCACGCTACCTCTACATCTACCTTCGGGATTAGTATTAGACCTAAATAATTGTTATTTGGTGCCAGCGTTGAGCATGAACATTATATCTGGATCTTGTTTGATGCGAGACGGTTCTTCATTTAAATCGGAGAATAATGGTTTTTCTATTTATATGAGTAATATATTTTATGGTCATGCACCCTTGAAGAGTGGTCTATTTTTGATGAATCTCGATAGTAGTGATACACATATTCATAGTGCTGAAGCCAAAAGATGCAGAGTTGATAATGATAGTGCAACTTATTTGTGGCACTGCCGTTTAGGTCATATCGGTGTAAAGCACATGAAGAAACTCCATACTGATGGTCTTTTGGAACCACTTGATTATGAATCACTTGGTAATTGCGAACCGTGCCTCATGGGCAAGATGACCAAAACGCCGTTCTACGGTACTATGGAGAGAGCAACAGATTTGTTGGAAATCATATACAGATGTATGTGGTCCGATGAATGTTGAGGCTCGTGGCGGATATCGTTATTTTCTCACCTTCACAGATGATTTAAGCAGATATGGGTATATCTACTTAATGAAGCATAAGTCTGAAACATTTGAAAAGTTCAAAGAATTTTAGAGTGAAGTTGAAAATCATCGTAACAAGAAAATAAAGTTTCTACGATCTGATCGTGGAGCAGAATATTTGAGTTACGAGTTTGGTCTACACTTAAAACAATGTGGAATAGTTTCGCAACTCACGCCACCCGGAACACCACAGCGTAATGGTGTGTCCGAACGTCGTAATCGTACTTTACTTGATATGGTGCGATCTATGATGTCTCTTACAGATTTACCGCTATCGTTTTGGGGTTATGCTTTAGAGACGGCCACATTCATGTTAAATAGGGCACCGTCGAAATCCGTTGAGACGACACCTTATGAACTGTGGTTTGGCAAGAAACCAAAATTGTCGTTTCTTAAAGTTTGGGGATGCGATGCTTATGTGAAAAAGCTTCAACCTGATAAGCTCGAACCCAAATTGGAGAAATGTGTCTTCATAGGATACCCAAAGGAGACAGTTGGGTACACCTTCTATCACAGATCCGAAGGCAAGACATTCGTTGCTAAGAATGGATCCTTTCTAGAGAAGGAGTTTCTCTCGAAAGAAGTGAGTGGGAGGAAAGTAGAACTTGATGAGGTAACTGTACCTACTCCCTTGTTGGAAAATAATACATCACAGGAACCGGTTTCTGTGACGTCAAAACCAACTAGTGAGGAAGTTGATGATGATGATCATAGAACTTCAGATCAAGTTAATACAGAACCTCGTAGGTCGAACAGAGTAAGATCCGCACCAGAGTGGTACGGTAATCCTATTCTGGAAGTCATGCTACTAGATCATGATGAACCTACGAACTATGAAGAAGCGATGGTGAGCCCAGATTCATGAGAATGGCTTGAAGCCATGAAATCTGAGATGGGATCCATGTATGAGAACAAAGTATGGACTTTGGTTGACTTGCCCGATGGTCGGCAAGCAATTGAGAATAAATGGATCTTCAAGAAGAAGACTGACGCTGACGGTAATGTTACTGTCTACAAAGCTCGACTTGTTGCAAAAGGTTTTCGACAAGTTCAAGGGGTTGACTACGATGAGACCTTCTCACCCGTAGCGATGCTTAAGTCTGTCCGAATCATGTTAGCAATTGCCGCATTTTATGATTATGAAATTTGGCAAATGGATGTAAACTGCATTCCTGAATGGATTTCTGGAGGAAGAGTTGTATATGATGCAACCAGAAGGTTTTATCGATCCAAAGGGAGCTAACAAAGTGTGCAAGCTCCAGCGATCCATTTATGGACTGGTGCAAGCCTCTCGGAGTTGGAATAAATGTTTTGATAGTGTGATCAAAGCATTTGGGTTTATACAGACTTTTGGAGAAGCCTGTATTTACAAGAAAGTGAGTGGGAGCTCTGTAGCATTTCTAATATTATATGTGGATGACATATTATTGATTGGAAATGATATAGAATTTCTGGATAGCATAAAGGGATACTTGAATAAAAGTTTTTCAATGAAAGACCTCGGTGAAGCTGCTTACATATTGGGCATTAAGATCTATAGAGATAGATCAAAACGCTTAATTGGACTTTCACAAAGCACATACCTTGACAAAGTTTTGAAGAAGTTCAAAATGGATCAAGCAAAGAAAGGGTTCTTGCCTGTATTGCAAGGTGTGAAGTTGAGTAAGACTCAAAGCCCGACCACTGCAGAAGATAGAGAGAAAATGAAAAATGTTCCCTATGCTTCAGCCATAGGCTCTATCATGTATGCAATGCTGTGTACCAGACCTGATGTGTGCCTTGCTATAAGTCTAGCAGGGAGGTACCAAAGTAATCCAGGAGTGGATCACTGGACAGCGGTCAAGAACATCCTGAAGTACCTGAAAAGGACTAAGGATATGTTTCTCGTATATGGAGGTGACAAAGAGCTCATCGTAAATGGTTATGTTGATGCAAGCTTTGACACTGATCCGGACGATTCTAAATCGCAAACCGGATACGTGTTTACATTAAAGGTGGAGCTGTTAGTTGGTGCAGTTCAAAGCAAAGCGTCGTGGCGGGATCTACGTGTGAAGCGGAATACATAGCTGCTTCGGAAGCAGCCAATGAAGGAGTCTGGATGAAGGAGTTCATATCCGATCTAGGTGTCATACCTAGTGCATCGGGTCCGATGAAAATCTTTTGTGACAATACTGGAGCGATTGCCTTAGCGAAGGAATCCAGATTTCACAAGAGAACCAAGCACATCAAGAGACGCTTCAATTCCATCCGGATCTAGTCCGGTGGGAGACATAGAGATTCAAGAAGATACATACGGATCTGAATGTTGCGACCGTTGACTAAGCCTCTTCCACGAGCAAAACATGATCAACACCAAGACTCCATGGGTGTTAGAATCATTACTATGTAATCTAGATTATTGACTCTAGTGCAAGTGGGACACTGAAGGAAATATGCCCTAGAGGCAATAATAAAGTTATTATTTATTTCCTTATATAATGATAAATGTTTATTATTCATGCTAGAATTGTATTAACCGGAAACATAATACATGTGTGAATATATAGACAAACAGAGTGTCACTAGTATGCCTCTACTTGACTAGCTTGTTAATCAAAGATGGTTATGTTTCCTAACCATGAACACGGAGTTGTTATTTGATTAACAAGGTCACATCATTAGTTGAATGATCTGATTGACATGACCCATTTCGTTAGCTTAGCACCCGATCGTTTAGTATGTTGCTATTGCTTCCTTCATGACTTATACATGTTCCTGTGACTATGAGATTATGCAACTCCCGTTTACCGGAGGAACACTTTGTGTGCTACCAAACGTCACAACGTAACTGGGTGATTATAAAGGTGCTCTACAGGTGTCTCCAAAGGTACTTGTTGAGTTGGCGTATTTCGAGATTAGGATTTGTCACCCCGAATGTCGGAGAGGTATCTCTGGGCCCTCTCGGCAATACACAGCACTTAAGCCTTGCAAGCATTTCAACTAATGAGTTAGTTGCGAGATGATGTATTACGGAACGAGTAAAGAGACTTGCCGGTAACGAGATTGAACTAGGTATTGGATACCGACGATCGAATCTCAGGCAAGTAACATACCGATGACAAGGGGAACAACGTATGTTGTTATGCGGTTTGACCGATAAAGATCTTCGTAGAATATGTAGGAACCAATATGGGCATCCAGGTCCCGCTATTGGTTATTAACCGGAGACGTGTCTCGGTCATGTCTACATTGTTCTCGAACCGTAGGGTCCGCACACTTAAGGTTTCGATGACAGTTATATTATGAGTTTATGTATTTTGATGTACCGAAGGTTGTTCGGAGTCCCGGATGTGATCACGGACATGACGAGGAGTCTCGAAATGGTCGAGACATAAAGATTGATATATTGGACGGATATATTTGGACACCGGAAAGGTTTCGGATGAGATTGGGATTATACCGGAGTTCCGGGAGGTTACCGGAACCCCCCGGTAAGTATATGGGCCTTATTGGGCCTTAGTGGAAGGGAGGGAGAAGGAGCAAAGGAGGGGGCGCGCCCCAAGCCCAATCCGAATTGGGAGGGGGCCGCCCTTTCCTTCTCTCCTCCCCCCTCTTCCTTCCCTCTCCTACTCCTATTAGGAAAAAGAGGGGGCAAACCTACTTGGAGTAGGTTTCCCCCTCCTAGGGCGCGCCTCCCCTTAGGCCGGCCTCTCCTCCCTCCCTTCTTTATATACGGGGGCGGGGGGCACCCCATAGACACAAGTTGATCATCGTGATCGTTCCTTAGCCGTGTGCGGTGCCCCCCTCCACGATATTACACCTCGGTCATATTGTAGCGGTGCTTAGGCGAAGCCTGCGACGATTGAACATCAAGATCGCCTGCCACGCCGTCGTCTTGACGGAACTCCTCCCGTGCCTCTGCTGGATCGGAGTTCGGGGTGCGTCATCGAGCTGTACGTGTGTCAAGAACTCGGAGGTGCCGGAGTAACGGTGCTTGGATCGGTTGGACCGGGAAGACGTACGACTACTTCCTCTACGTTGCGTCAACGCTTCCGCTTCGGTCTACGAGGGTACGTAGACAACACTCTCCCCTCTCGTTGCTATGCATCGCCATGATCTTGCGTGTGCGTACGAATTTTTTTGAAATTACTACGTTCCCCAACAGGCGGGACCAGCCATGGGGCCGAATCTCCCTCGCCCAACGTGCGCCTGCAACCGCGGTCGGGCGGTCGATCCGCTGTGCCGGCTCGGGCGGCTGGCACCCGTGTGGTGGACACACAGGCGGCCACACCAACGGCTACAGGATCCTCTGTCTAGGTGGCGCCAGATTCGCCTGTGTCATCACATGCAGCTTCCTCGGGATCTTCTGCGGCGAGTGCTCTTGTGGTCCAGCCAGCAATTTCTTCACGAGTTATGACTCGATTACAGAAAGGTATACGAAATCCTAAAATAAGAAAAGATGGGACTATACCGTATGGAATGTTGTGTATTTCAGGAGAACCAACAACATTGAATAGTGCACTTGATGATCCTAAGTGGAAGAAGGCAATGGATGAGGAATATTCTGCACTTATGAGGAACAAGACATGGCATCTTGTACCAAATCAGAAAGGTAAAAATATCATCGATTGCAAATGGGTTTACAAAATTAGAAAGAAGGCAGATGGCTCCCTTGACAGATACAAAGCACGTCTCGTTGCGAAGGGTTTTAAACAACGTTATGGTATTGATTATGAGGACACTTTCAGTCCCGTTGTTAAAGCTGCAACTATCAGACTTGTGCTAGCCATTGCTGTATCCAAGGGTTGGAGTTTACGACAGCTAGATGTACAGAATGCGTTTTTGCATGGCATTCTAGAAGAGGAAGTGTTTATGAGACAACCACCTGGTTATGAGGACAAGAAGTCACCACATTATGTTTGCAAGCTTGACAAGGCACTCTATGGTTTAAAACAAGCACCCGGAGCATGGTACTCCAGATTGAGCTTACAGTTGAAATATCTTGGTTTCATTGCCTCCAAAGCAGATACATCTTTGTTTATTTATAACAAGGCTGGAGTAGTCATTTTTGTGCTTATATATGTTGATGATATCATAGTTGCAAGTTCTTCACAAAATGCTACTAATGCACTTCTGCATGATTTGAGCTCAGAGTTTGCCTTGAAGGACCTAGGTGATTTGCATTTCTTTCTAGGTATTGAGGTCAACAAAACTCAAGATGGAATTATGTTAAATCAGGAGAAATATATCACTGAGCTTCTGTCTCGCATGGGGATGAAGAATTGCAAGCCAGTTCCTACACCTTTGTCTTCCTTAGAAAAACTTTCAGCATATGAAGGTGTGCCACTTCAGGAGGAGGAAAGTACAAGGTATAGGAGTACTGTGGGAGCATTACAATATCTAACTCTCACACGTCCAGATATCTCATTTGCTGTCAACAAGGTTTGTTAATATCTGCATGAACCTACTTCTGCACATTGGTCAGCTGTCAAGAGAATTGTAAGATATGTAAAGCATACTATGGGAATAGGACTCCATTTCAAATGGTCTAATTCCTCTCTTGTGAGTGCATTCTCTGATGCTGACTGGACAGGATGCAGTGATGACAGAAGATCAACTGGAGGCTTTGCAGTATTTTTTGGGTCTAACCTTATTTCTTGGAGTGCTAGAAAGCAAGCCACCGTGTCACGGTCAAGCACAGAAGCTGAATATAAGTCCTTGGCAAATGCAACTGCAGAAATCATTTGGGTTGAATCACTTCTTGAGGAATTGGGAATCAAGAAGAATTGTATCTCATGTTTATGGTGTGATAACTTGGGAGCAACATATTTGTCCGCAAATCCTGTGTTTCATGCAAGGACAAAGCACATCGAAATTGATTTTCACTTTGTGCGAGAAAGGGTTACAGCCAAGAAACTCGAGATATGGTTTATTCCCTCCAAGGATCAAGTAGCAGACGGCTTTACAAAGGCATTGCCATCAAGACCATTTGAGGAGTTCAAGAGTAATCTTAATCTAGGATAGTTAAGATTAAGGGAGGGTGTTAGAGAATATGTTTCCGTAGCATCTCAAACTCCTTTCCTTCTCCTACTCAAACTCCTTGTAATCTTCCCTGTACTCCAAGGCTTGGCTTCGGCCGCATCAATATAAACAGAACCGCGGCTCCCCTCGAGGGAGTAGGAACGCTTATTATCTTTCATTCCCGTCCGTCATTCGCACCACGGACCGCAGCGACGTCCTGCTCAACTTCATGATACATTAGCTAGAGCAGTCGGTCCGCGCGACCGCCATTATTGTTAACACCTTTGACGAGCTAGAGCAGCCGGCACTGGATGCTATGTGTGTCGTGCTTCCCCTACCAATCTACACTATCGGCCCGCTAAACTTGCAACTGGTCCCCGACGGCGATGGCAGTGACATGCTCGCCGCGATATGCCCCAACCTCTGGAGAGAAGATCGGTCCTGCCTTGAGTGGCTCCAAGGCAGGGAGCCTCGGTCTGTGGTGTACGTCAACTTTGGTAGCATCACCACTATGGCCAACCAAGAGCTCGTGGAGTTCGCATGGGGGCTGGCCAACTGCGGCTATGACTTCCTGTGGATCGTGAGGAATAACCTCGTAAAGGGTGATGACGCTGTGCTGCCTCCCGAGTTCCTAGAGGCGACCAAGGGAAGGTGCCTACTGGCGAGCTGGTGCGAACAGGAGTCGGTGCTGCATCACGAGGCGGTGGGTGCCTTCCTTACACATTGCGGGTGGAACTCGATGATGGAGGGGCTCAGTGCAGGGGTGACAATGTTGTGTTGGCCCTTCTTCGCAGAGCAGCAAAGCAATTCCCGCTACGCGTGCGTGGAGTGGGGCATTGGGATGGAGGTCGATGACGACATGCGCCGGGGGGTGGCCGAGGCGAGGATACGAGAGGTGATGGGAGTAAGAGGGGTAGGGAGGGAGACGAGGCGGAAGGCGGTGAGTGGAGTGAGATCGTCGTTTGTGCAACCGCACAGCCCGGTGGAAGGTCGTTGGCCAACCTTGAGAGTCTGCTCGAGGATGTACTATCGAGTGCTGGTAAGAATGTTGGGTAGAATTGAGATGCATGCAGATCCAACCGACGGAATGTCAAATTTGGATTAGTTTCTGCATGGACTGGTTGTCCGTATTTGTCTTGTTTGTTTGGGTTGTGGCCATTTCATCAGCTTGTCATTGTAGGTTGCTACCTCTATCTGGTTTTATTCTCATATGTTTGTGCCTACATTAATGTATTCTTAATTATTTTGTAAGATATAATACTTCGGAATAAATATGATACGTGGATGCATGAATGATAGCTATTTTATTTTATTTTTTGCGGGGGGGGGGGGGGGCATGAATGATAGCTATGAATAACATGAATAAATAAAATGCTTAGTGGTGTGTTTGATGGTTTGGATGATTGCATGTATAATTGTATAACAATAAAAATAAAAGGATTTCAGAGTTGGCTCAATCCTTCGTTGTATTGTGGAAGCCGGTGGTGTTTCCTGTAAAAACTGCCATTCTCCCGGACAACGGGCAGGGGTAGAACTGGAACAAAAATCACCCTCGTGCACCACTTTAACGTGGCGAATTCTAGGGTGGATTAACAGCCATAATAGAAGATGAAGTATACATAAAGTTACCAATTAATATTGTTAGAGATATATTTGGTAGTAGAGATTACCCAAGATTAGATAGCTTATTTCTATCTTATTTCTAGGAGAAGTCTTGCCCTCCAGGTCTTGTAGTACTTAATATATACTCGCCCTCAAGGCTCAATAATATATCCATCATATTACGCCAAACCCTCTGTCTCTTCTAACATGGTTTCAGCCTTAACTCGATCCGAAACCCTAGCCGCCGCTTTCACATCCGCGCGCCGCCTCCGGGGCATCGGTCTCCATGACCACCGCCGGGTGCCGCGCCGCCCATACCTAGGGTTCGTCCACCGGTCGTGTTGACCGGCTGCCCTAGAGAGTCTTTTTCCCGAGCCCTTGCTCCGGGTTTTCTCTCTTCTGTCGGTCACCCTTAATCGGTGTTTTCTTTTTGGTTTTCCGCTCTATGCTTGATCGGTTTGCCTCGCCCGCCGTCGCAGTCGACCCATACGCGCTTCTACTCCGATACCGGCGCGACCGGCCAACCTCTCCTCCGACCCGGCGGCTACGCGCGCCGAGGTGGCCCATCACGGCCTGCCGCGGTCCGTGCATCGGCCCGCATGTTGCCCTGCGCCGGTCGTCGTCGCCCTGCTCCGACCGGGACACCTGCATCAACGCCTCCGCTGTCCGTCGACCCTCACACGCCTCTACTTCGACATCGGCGTTGACTACACCGGCCTCTTCTTCGACTAGACGGTCTCCACGCGACAACCCGTAACGGCGGTCGTCCATGCTTCCGGCCGCAAGTCGTTCTTCATCAGGCCATCATCGCCTTGATCCGATCGGGCAACCTCCACTCCACCTCCGGCGGGATTTGCAGCAGACCGACGCCCAGGCCTCACGCGTGGCAGCACGCGCAGATGCGCCCGTGCGGCGGTAGCTTGGATTATCCTGCTGGTTCATTCCCTCGTGTGCCGCGGAGGGCCTGGCCGCCAAGCAGCCATCACGCCATATGGAGATCAGATCAAAGAGCTTCATGTGACATCCATCACTACGCGTACATGTGCAAAAGCAATCAAACAGAAGCTAGCTTTCCATCTCCGGACAGGTCCAATGGTCGTTCCTCTAGCTGCACTTCGTCGCGGCCCGACCGCCCAGCTACCTCGACCTCGCGTGCGATCGGCATGATCACCTGCTCGCCGCCGCAATCCGTACCATCTACACCGCACGACCGACCTGGCCCGTCGGTTGCGCGCGCCTCCACAGGTCCCGTGAAGACCGTCCCGAGTACATCGCGCCTCTCCACCGGTCGAGCATCGGACTGCCGCTGCGTCGCCCCGTCGGGCCACAGCGCCGCCGCCCCGTGATTCTCCTCACGGCTGCATCAACTCGTGTATCGCCACTGCGGCGCCCCTTCGGGCCGTAGTGCCGCAATACACGGTATTCGCCGCCGCCCCGAGGCCGTCCCTGCAGTTGTACCGACCCGCGCTCTGCCGCTGCGCTGATCCTTCGGGCTGTAGCGCCGTGGCCCGGGTCCCCGCAACCGCTCCGAGGTCTTCCACCGTCGCCCCGACCTGCCCGTCGCCGCTGCGTCGCCCCTGCGGTCCATTGCCGTCCCCGTGCGTCGACCTCTCGTGATATGTGTCACGCCACCTCCCTTGCGCGAGAACGCCACCGTCCGCGCGGGTCTTCGTCACGCTGTCGGGTTCCTCGCCTACTTCGAGTACTGCCGCTGCGCTACTAACCTAGTCGTTGCCGCTGCTCTTCTTCGGATGCCGCCGTCGCCGCCCGTCCACCCCCTTCGTCTTCGTCCAAGCACCAGCCCGTCGCCAGCGTCGCCGTCATCTACCCCGACCACATCGTCAACTCCGACAACCGTTGGTGACATCGGCCGCGCTGATGAACGCCGCAATCGTCGTCAAGTCTACTTCTCTGCTGGCCCTCCGATTCCTTCGACATGGCGTACAACTCGTGCATGTCCCTCGTCTACGCATGCCCGGTGCTGGCAACACTGATGTGTGCCTTCATCCACGATGTGTCCCCGGGCCTGGCAAGCTTGGTCGGCGCTTCGTCAACTTCATCTTCGTCGATGCGTGCCTTCGTCCATGATGTGACCCCGGGCTTGGCAAACCCGGCGCGACGCGTCGTCAACAACGTCTTATTCCTGGCGCACCACTACTTCAACACAGCTATGCCCATGACTAACTCGGCTCCTCCTTGCGCCCGCGGCTGCACGGCGACTCCCTCAAAACTGGCTACCCCGACTCGACATTGACCATGGTGTCCTTCGCATGGCTACCTCGACCACGGCTACACCACCCTACGCTCTCGGTTACCTCTTCATCGGCACAAAGGGCTATCATCCGCTTGAGCAACTCGTCGGATTCCTCTATAGTCAACGCGTCCGTGACGCGACACCGTCGCCGACGCTCCCGCTGCGACTGCAAGGGGATGTCAGCCCGTCGGTTGCTATTTTGTCTCCAGTCTGACCGTCCGCGACGCTCAACGCTACCGCTACAACTGCGGGGGGATGTTAGAGATATATTTGGTAGTAGAGATTACCCAATATGATTAGATAGAGTTATTTCCATCTTATCTCTAGGAGGTGTCTTGCCCTCCAAGTCTTGTGCTCAATATATATTCGCCCTTGAGACTCAATAATACATCTATCATATTACGCCAAACCCTCTCTCTCTTCTAACAAATATGATTACTATAGTGATGAACTAAAGGATAAAATTCCATAGAAAATATATCCTACGTTCAAGAGCAATTTTAACATGGTCCCTCTCACCATCTCTTTTCACATGATCATGTATGATTCCCTTCTATTTTTGTAGAGAACATATGCTAAAGTTTCTTGACTGATAACATGTATCTTTCTTTCCTTAGAGAATGCTTTATTGTAATGTTGTGGATGCCCTTAATGATGGCGTTAGATCATATTATTTGTGTGGGCCATTCCTTAATTAGGTTGTATATCAGCATTTTAGCGTGGTGAACAAAAGAATGGAAGACAGAGGGCACTCTCATCACCATGTTGGTAACATCAATGAGTGAAAACAAAAGAATGAACAAAAATACTTATTGGGGGAGAGTTAGATTTTTTTTTCTTCACAAAAACAAATAGCAATTATCTCCAAACACACATCCAATAAATTATATAATAGCCTCAGACACAAAGTTGATTATAGATTATTCTTCACATCTGAGGTTGGTACCTTGAAACAATTTAAATACTACTCAGCAGTCACCTTTCGTTCAGTGAGCATGGCTGAAGAATCTGGTTCTGTTGCGCAAAACTTCTAGATGGAGCATTTCATCGATAATATTCATTACTACTTTAGTAAAGGCAAGCGACATGACCACTTAATCCAATACATACACATTCTCATCCATCCATCGTGCGTTCGTGCCCTATTTGTCTAAACTGTCCGACCTTTTTTTAGACTAATATTGTACTCTATACACGGAGCAATTGCCACTCTCAGTCGCTATATATACGCACTGTGTGATTGCCCGTACAAGCAGAGAAGATCACAATTCCCTCTAAAAACTCAGTTTCAAATCTTGAGCTGCATTTCTACCATTCCGGGCGACGCCGACATGGGTGCTACTACCACGAACAAGAAGCCCCACGTTGTGTTCGTGCCGTTCCCGGCTCAGGGGCACATCACGCCGATGATGAAGCTGGCAAAGATCTTCCACTGCAAGGGCTTCCACATCACCTTTGTCAACACCGAATATAATCACCGCCGTCTGGTCCGCTCCCGCGGTCCTGACGCCGTGGCAGGCCTTCCGGACTTCCGCTTCGCCACCATTCCTGACGGTTTGCCCCCGTCCGATGCCGACGCCACGCAGGACATACCATCCCTCTGCCATTCCATCATGACCACCTGCCTCCTCCCCCATCTAAGGAACCTGCTCCACGACCTCAACAGTGTGGCTGGGGTGCCGCCAGTGAGTTGCGTTGTGGCAGACGGCGTCATGAGCTTTAGCATGGATGCCGTGGTGGAACTCGGCGTGCCGTGTGTGTTGTTCTGGACTGCCAGTGTCTGCGGTTTCATGGGCTACCGCAACTTCCAATTCCTCCTAGACGAGGGCCTCACCCCTCTCAAAGGTATGTATGGTGCCATGCCTAGTTTGTAACAAGTAGCAACCATGTCCCGAATATATGTTGCATTCCATGTGTGTGATGTTGGGCGTTCTCATTGACCTGAGCAGACGAAGAGCAAGTGAAGAACGGGTACTTGGACACGCCGGTGGCAGAGGCACGTGGGATGAGCAAGCACATGCGCCTCCGAGACTTCTCATCCTTCATCCGCACGACGGACCGTGGCGACGTGATGTTCAACTTCCTCAAGCATGAGGTTGAGCAGTCGGACCGTGCGGCCGCTGTCATCCTCAACACCTTTGACGAGCTTGAGCAGACGGCTCTGGACGCCCTGTGTTCCATCCTCCCTCTGCCCGTCTACACCATCGGCCCACTTAACTTCCTCACTGAGCAGTTGGTTTCGGAAGGCAATGTTGGCGATAGGCTCTCCGCCATACGCCCCAGCCTCTGGAGAGAAGATCGGTCCTGCCTCGAATGGCTCCGGGGTAGGGAGCCCCGATCCGTGGTGTATGTCAACTATGGAAGCATAACCACCATGTCCGGGCAGGAGCTGGTGGAGTTTGCGTGGGGGCTTGCCAACTGCGGCTACGACTTCCTCTGGATCGTGAGGAATGACCTGGTAAAGGGCGATACAGCCATGCTGCCTTCTGAGTTCCAGGAGGCGACCAAGGGCAGGTGCCTTCTTGCGAGCTGGTGTGAGCAGGAGGCGGTGTTACGGCACGAGGCAGTTGGTGCCTTCTTGACGCACTGCGGGTGGAACTCGATGATGGAGGGCCTTGGCGCTGGTGTGCCGATGTTGTGCTGGCCCTTCTTTGCCGAGCAGCAAACCAACTCCCGTTATGCGTGCGTGGAGTGGGGTGTCGGTATGGAGGTCGGCGATGACGTGCGTCGGGAGGTGGTCGAGGCAAGGATACGGGAGGTGATGGGAGGAGAAGGGGTGGGGAGAGAAATGAGGCGGAAGGCGGCGGAGTGGAGCGAGATTGCCGTTCATGCGACAACAAAACCTGGTGGTAGGTCGTTGGCCAACCTTGAGAGTATGTTTAGGGATGTACTATTGATCGCCCCTAAGAATGCTGGGTAGAATTGGGAATTTGAGTTTCTGCATGGACTGTTGATCCAATAAGGCGTGTACTTGGCTATGAGGCTAGCATTGTTTGGTTTGTGTTGTGGCCGTATGAGATAGCCATTGTGGGTTAGTTGGTTGTGCTAGGAAAATAATAGTGTTTCGCCGAATCATATGGTCGTGTGTGCATGTAATGTATTTCGAATTATGTTTGTGAGACTTGATACTTTGAAAAGAATATGGCTATGTTTATCAGTCGATGTAGAGGTAAGGTGCTGTACCTTCTTTCAGGAAACCGTGTGATGTATTCTGGGTCAGAATTTTCTGGATTTGTCTAAATATGATTTTTTGGGGGTTGATTCTACGATCTCACCTAAAAGGCAGATTCTATTCTAGTGTCCCCACAAGTCTCTTCTTGCGGGAGCCAGCCGCAGCAGACTAGTCTCCTCCACCGCCGTCGTCTCTTCCTTCTCCACTCTGCAGCAGCAGCAGTAGGACCAATCGAATATCCAGCCGGTCTGATTATTGACGGCCATAATCAAAAGCCGAGATATCTATATCTATCTATCTATACATATCCAAATTTTCATCCGTAAAGTTGGCACTGCAGAAGGGTCTGTTGATAAGTTGCAAAAATTAAATTTACCCCTCCCTTGCGAAAAGAAAATGTATGTTTGGGAAGAATCAAGACGAAGAACAAACTCATGTGAAACTGGATAGATCTCATTGAACAATTGCTGAACCTGTCTGAATTTTTGCAGGTGGGGATATCATCAGGAGCCAAGACAGTGGCGGCGCTTGAGCTCGCGAGGAGACCATAAAACAACGGGAAGCTCAACGGGAAACATCATACATACCATCTCTGTGAAAATTATCCCCAAAAAAAATGTTAACATGAAGAAGTTTCAGTAGAGTCCTGTTGTTTCAGACTGTTCCGGGCGTGGGAGAGCGGTCGTCGGCGCTATTGGAGGGTCCGAGGAAGAAATCTGAGGCAATGCAGCCAGTGCCAGTGGACTAACTTGGAACCATAGAACGCGCACAGAATAAATCACTGCCTACCATATTGCAAGTGCTACTTGTATACCTCATTTGCAATTCTGCAGTCTGTTCCTCATGTGGACCTCGTGTAAACAACAGTTGGAATGGTTGAAAAAAAAGGGACTTTACCTCCCTGGACATCTATGACGTACATGTGTTTGAGTTGTGTGGGTCATAGGTGAAACGATACTATGTGCATTGATGTTGCCAAAGTCGAACAACCATTGTTCTGTCAGTGTGCACGGCGCCGATGTGGCTTCTCGGACCGCCTCAGCAGGTGATCCACAGGGTCGCGTCGTACTTGGGATTGAACCGGTGAGCCCGCTTTGCTGGAGCGGCTTCAACCGTGTGAACAGCCTCGTCCTTCTGTGCTTCTGGTCCAGGTCCCCGCCTCCTCTTCTCCCTTTCTCCTGGCAGCAAGGTGGCGGCATCAATGGGCAGTGTCTCGCTGCTCGTCATCCTCTTCCTCACCCCCCACACAAGCTGTGGGCCCGACTCGCTGGCGACTTCCTTCATCAGGTCAGCTGCAGCATATACACAAAACAGAGGGTGTGGTTTACTTCTTTTCATTTAAATCTTTTTTGTGCTGCAGATGAGGATTTCTTGGTTCTTTGGTAATAAAAAGACATTGCAATAGAAACTAGTAAGTGGTAAATGGTAATTGCCGATGACTATCTCTCTGTTATAAATGACTACCAGTCAGGGTCTCCCTCTCCTACTGAGGCAGGAAATCAGAATCAACATAAGAAAAACATGGAAAAAAAGGAATGAACTCTACCTGGTTCCATGTTCAGAATCACCCGGGAAGTGCACCCTTTACTGTCATTATCTGAACCGATGATTATGTTAACTGGTTCCTGCATTTTCAAACATAAGTACAATGCAGGCGCAACTTTTCAGTCTACTGCAGAAGCACATATGAAAAGTTACAGCTGCAGCTTCAATCATGTTCCAGCAAATTCATAGGTATGTTTTTCTTCAGACCGTAACTCAATGGTATATTTTTCCAGAACCAGAACTTAGTGGTGTGCTTTTTTCAAAAAGACATTGACCATAAACTATAAGCAGTATTGCAACAGGTGTTTTCTTCAACTGTTGAAAGCATTCGTACCCAAACTAGCCAACAACATTAGTTTGCTCGAGGTATCCTATAACAATTTCATTACGGTACAAAGGGGCAAGGTATCACAGGTTACCTTCTTAGTTGGCTCTTGGGGATTGACCTTTTGATGCAACACCTCTTTCTGTGTAGGTGCTAGCCTGTAGCTTGTACTAACCATGTGAGCTGCTTTTACCTCACCCTGTTCTATCTTTGGCTTCAGAACTGACGCCCTTGTAGTATAAGTGGAACATGCAGGAAGGCTGGTATTAATAGGCAAGCTTTGTCAGAATCCAGAAATCTAATAAGGATATAATGAGCACAACGTTGAAGACATAATGTATATGCACAGTCATATTTGCAGTACAACTGAAAAGTCATGAATATAATCTTCCTGAAGAGAGAGTGTTTTGGAGCAATACAACATGTAACATTTCAAGATATGAATTGCCAGCATTAGACCAGCTCTGCACTATCATGAAAATAAGCATCTTACCACAGGATTATGCAGATATGAATGGTTATTTGAACATTTTGAAAAAGTTTAACAATAGTCGTACTTGTGTTCAAGGATTTCAAAATTTAGTCTTGGTTGGCACATTAAGAAACCTTTTCTTAACACCCTTTCATGAAAACTGTGACTTCAATTCTCTAAATTATAGGGCATACATGTTGTGGTTTGATGCCCCTTCTATGTGCAAAAACACCTAGGTTAAATCTGGCATCGTGAGATTCAGGTAAAGAAAATCTTGTGAGTAGAACTGAAATAACAGCGAGAAAACTCTCATGAAAAAAGGAGTTTTATCTGTGGCCACACCCATGGTTTTCGAGTCGATGAGTCATTCTGGGGTAGCGACTTGGAAAAAGTCGAGCCTGGAGTTGCGACTAGTCGCAATTCGAGTCATGAGTCGACACTAAGCGACTCGAAATCCATGGTCACACCACATAGCTTTGTATCCCTATCAGAGCAGGATACTTCTAGGAATCTTTGTATAACATCTCTGTATATTTAGCTGTCAACTGAACTATGTAAGAAATTGAGACTAGAAAATTACGGTTTTTTTGCCGGTATTTGTTCCATATGGGGCCTTCCATTTGCTACTGGTATTTGGTCCTTCTGGGGCCTTCCACTTATCTCTGGTGTTAGATCCCTCTGGGGTGTTCCATCTGTTACCGATGTTTGTTTCAGCTGGGACTTTCCATTTCCTACTGGAGCCTGGTTGACGACCATGGGGTTTCCATTTGCCACTGGTGTTTGGTTCATCATGGGTAGTCCATTTGCTACTGGTGTCTGGTTCATTGTAGGTGTTCCGTTTGCTACAGACATTCCGTTCATCAGGGTCTCCCTCTCCTTTTTGAGGCAGGAAACTAGAAACGACATAAGAAAGACGTGCACAAAAAGGAATGAGCTCTACCTGGTTCCATGTTCAGAATCATCCGGGAAGTGCACGCTTTACTGCCATTATCTGAATCGATGATTATTTTAACAGGTTCCTGCATTTTCAAACAAAAGTACAGAGCCACGGTCAAACACTGAATATAATGCAAGCGCAAGTTTTCAGTCTACTGCAGAAGCACATACAAAAAGTTACAGCTGCAGCTTCAAGCATGTTCCAGTATATTCAAAAATTCATAGGTATGCTTTTTTCAGAACCGTAACTCAATGATATGCTTTTTTCAGTGGTGTGCTTTCTTCAGAACCAGAACTCAGTGGTATGCTTTTTTCCAGAAGGGCATTGGCCCTGAACTGTAAGCTGTATTGCAACAGGTGTTTCCTTTTAACTGTTGAAAGCATGAAAATCGTACCCAAACTAGCCAACAACATTAGTTTGCTCAAGGTATCCTATACCAATTTCATAACGATGGAAAGGGGCAAGGTATCACAGGTTACCTTCTTAGTTGGCTCTTGGGGATTGACCTTTTGATTCAACTCCTTTTTCTGTGAAGGTGCTAGCCTGTAGCTTGTACCAACCATGTGAGCTGCTTTTACCTCACCCTGTTCTAACTTTGGCTTCAGAACTGACGCCCTTGTAGTATAAGTGGAACATGCAGGAAGGCTGGCATTAATAGGCAAGCTTTGTCAGAATCCAGAAATCTAACAAGGATATAATGAGCACAACATTGAAGACATAATGTATATGCAGAGTCATTTGCAGTACAACTGAAAAGTCACGAATATAGTCTTCCTGAAGAAAGAGAGAGTGTTTTGGAGCAATACAACATGTAACATTTCAAAGATATGAATTTTCAGCATTAAACCAGCTCTGCTCTATCATGAAAATAAGCATCTTACCACAGGATTATGCAGATATGAACGGTTATTTGAACATTTTGAAAAAGTTTAACAATCTTCGTACTTGTGTTCAAGGATTTCAAAATTTAGTCTTAGTCAGCACATTAAGAAACCTTTTTCTTAACACCCTTTCATGAAAACTGTGACTTCAATTCTCTAAAGTATTGGGCATACATTTTGTGCTCTGATGCTCCTTCTATGTGCAAAAACACCTAGGTTAAATCTGGCTTCATGAGATTCAGGTAAAGAAAACCTTGGTGATAGAACTGAAATAACAGCGAGAAAACTATCACAAAAAGGGAGTTTACTCTGTGGCCACACCACATAGCTTTGATCCCTATCAGAGCAGGATACTTATAGGAATCTTTGTATAACATCTCTGTATATTTAGCTAATAACTGAACTATGCAAGAAACTGAGACTAGAATATTACGGTTTTGTTGGCGGTATTTGTTCCATATGGGGACTTCCATCTGCTACTGGTATTCGGTCCTTCTGGGGCCTTCCATTTATCTCTGGTGTTAGATCCCTCTGGGGCGTTGCATCTGTAACTTGTGTTTGTTTCAGCTGGGACCTTCCATTTCCTACTGGAGCCTGGTTGATGATCATGGGGCTTCCATTTTCCACTGGTGTTTGGTTCATCAGGGGTCGTCCGTTTGCTACTGGTGTCTGGTTCAATGCAGATCTTCCATTTGCCACTGGTGATTGGTTCATCAGGGGTCGTTCATTTGCTATTGGTGTCTGGTTCATTGTAGGTCTTCTATTTGCTACAGACACTCCGTTCATCAGGGGACTTCCTTTTGCCACCACTTGGTTTCTCTGTAGTCTCTCATTGGGGGAGAAGTTCTTCTCCTTCAGCCACGACAGAAAAGACAGTGAGGCAAGGATAACAAAAGACTTATGGATTCGGTTAGTCGAGTAATGAGTAAACATACTGGCAGCATTGGCATTGCAGCAGTCCTAGTATTCAGAGACCTGATATCTCTAACAACCCCCTGCATGAAGAGACAAAAGATCAGGCAGTTGTAGTGCAAAACTATCCACATTTGTTTCTTCAGCACGAAAAGAGTGGCATGCCACTTGATAGACAGGACTCTGAGCTTTTTGAGCCATCTCAAAGACAAAGTCAACGCTAGTACCTACTGAGAATGCTGAATGTTATGTGACAGGATTATTATACAAGGTGTTATTTCAAGAATCTGGATACATGAAGAGATTTCTGAAAACTTATACGTTTTATACGGAACTGAACCCACACATATGGAGACAACAGAGAACTTGGGATACTGGTACATTAATTACTTATGTGCACATGCCAACCATCAGGATAATTCCTAAAGACAAAATGTACCAAAAAAAGATGTAACAAAGCTAGCGGTAGATTAGCAGCAGAAGAAGTACCTCCATGTCCTTTGTAATAACCCTGAAGATTTCACCATGCAGCTCCCTTAAATTTGTTTGCACTTGTTTTGGGCAGACTGAAACGACCAAAGACATCTCATTCAATTTGCTGGTGCGGGAGTTGATTACATTCAGCTGATCCAGGTTGCTTTTCGTGCTGTTTTCAGCAAGTACTTTGAGATCATTTTGTCCTTGAATCTGTGATAACATATTTGAATATATCAAACTTTGTTGTCTTTGCAAACAATGAAATGGTAGGAGAAAGAACTGAGACATCAACTTCTCTTACAATTTTCTGAAGTGTGTCCTCTAGGAGATCAAACTTTTGCTGCACACCACCAGCTGCACATAACAGATAAATACGATTCACTTATATGATGCATCAGTTGTCGAAGAAGAAGAAAAATGAAAGTGCAAGTTTATGAGCAAAGCAGAAGCTGCTGTAATTCCTATTATGATCAACAGTACCGGTTTGCAAGGCTTACATTCAACTGATGCGTCCTTCATGGTTCTGTTTAACTGAATAACATCAGTTTGTACCGAGTCCAATACCATCCCCAGCTTGTGTACTGAACCTGACAGCTGCTGAAACCTGCACTCAGCGTCGTCGTTAACCCGACCTGTTGAAATGCTGCCATCATCAGGCACACCAAACAAAACATATCCACAGTTTAATGATGGTGAGGTCTAGACACAGAACGGCTTCCAGTGCTCTTTCTACCATAAAAGCACACACCAGTCCAGTTTGCATGCCCAGACAACGAGATAAAACAGAGGTGAACAAGAAAAATGTTCCTGAAGCTGGTGTGAGACGTTAAATCAGTCGGATGCATCGCTTGGGGATTCAGAGCTTACATCTAGTGTCTGTAGGAGAGGGGTTCCAGCGCAGGGTAGTGCTGCTGGGAATGATCACCGGTTGCTGCTGCTGGGGTTCTTCTTGTGCACGAGACGCTGAAGTGGGAGGAAATGGAGGCATCCTCTTCGACGAGTCTTCATGCAAGCCAAATCCCTGGCCACCAACCAGATGAAAAATGGAGGTCAAAATTGGGGAAGGCACAAGAGCTACATATATTTCGTAATTAGTAAGCTGTGAATAGAAACACGGGTGCTGTTAGTGAAACGTTTAGCAGCAGGACAACGACCAGAAGCTGCATCTATGATAAGGAGGTCAGTCCAGCAGAAGCAAGGCACAAATACAGATGCATGTGCAACAAACAGAGATACCACAACCTGAAGCCATATGGATAATGCAGAAGTTATTCACGAAGAAGAGAAGCTGCATACAACGGACCGCTTCTATAATAGTATATGGTGTGAGTGTGGTAGAAGCAATGTAGAATGCAGATAAACTACCTGAGACACTCATGTTTCAGCACACGTGCAAAAAACAGCAAAGATACCAAGATGGCGCAATGCCACCACATCCATAGCAAGAACAGTAGACTGTTCGTTCGTTCGCAAAATGAAGATTGGGCAACAGGTAATCTCTTGGATCCTGCACCAGTTTCATTTAGTTTGGTACTAATCTGCAGCATATATACTAGATAGACAGGTTGCACGAACGATTATTCCGAGATCCAAACCAGATAATCAACGAATCAATCAATCGTCCTGTGGATTCGAACTATTGATTCCCCGACGCATGAATCATCATCGCCCAGCCAATTCATCGGAAACGCCGCTGGAGTTATCCACTGAACCAATTCAGTGGCGCTGACGAACTGAACTGAACTGAACTGAACGAACAAAAAAAAACACCGGATCCACGAACCAATTCAGTGGCAACAGCGGGGAGGAAGGGGGAGCGACGCGACTGCGCAGGAGACCTGGTGGCGCGCGGGCGTGGGGCGGTGGAGGATCTGGTCGACGAAGGCCTCCGACTCCGGGAGCCGCGGCAGCTTCGGGCGCGGGAGCGAGAAGGCCTGCTGCTGCTGCTGCGACGGCGCCGCCTGGGGCGGATTCCCCGCCGCCGACGCCGACGCCGCGGAGGAAGCAGGGGGCGCGCTGGCCCTCCCGGCGCCGCTCCTGGTCCGAAATTGAACCGCCGCATGTTTCAGCAGCAGCAGCGGACGGGGATAGGGGGAGGGAAACGGAGGGGGGCTGGTCTTACCGGGGCGGGGGGAGAGAGACGGCGCGGAGGTCCCACGCGCTGTTGGTCCCGCGCTTCATCGGCTCCTCCTCCCTTCCCTTCCCCGGCGAGGCGGCGGCGACGGCCGGCGAGGAGGAGCGGAGCGGAGCACCAGGAAAGAAAATTTGAACCTGAGGAGGAAGGTTGTGTGTGGGTTGCAGCCTTCATGCTGCTGACCCGCCTGATCGGTGGCACGAAAACCAGCCGAGATTATATGGACCGTTGGATGGAGCCATGGATAGCCGCCCGATCTATCCCACGTAAGCAGTGCCAACCCTCTGCAACAAGAGCCTTATTGCAATCACCCAAACCAATGTTGTTTTCCTTCATCTGTTGCAAAGACAAAATCCCTTTTTGAAATTGGCAGCTACAAGGAGGAAGAACGGAGTTTGTTGCGGTACCTGACTGAGTTGGGGAGTCCTCCGCCGTTGGGGATCTGCTTCTTTGTCATAATCGCAAACAGAGGGATCTGTGGGAATGCAGAAGTCACGACGATCCCCTCTCCCTTGTCGATCACCGTTGCGGGGGGATCTAGATGCCGCCTGCCCTCGCCATCGTAGGTCGCCACTCCTACCCTTGCCACCGCCGATCGCCGCTGCGGGGACCCAAACGTCGTTGTCGTACCCTCACCCAGGCGGTCACCGCTACCTTGCACATGGTCGTCCGTCCTGCAACCCCCTTGTTGCGATCAAAAGGATTGCAACAGGGTCCAGTCGCAAACCTGGACTACGTTAGAGATTACTCTGAAGCCGTCCGAGAAAAATATAGATCTAACGGACGTGGAGGGGGTCGATCCGTGCGAACAGTTCAGTCGGGTGAGCCATGGTGTTCCCTATATTCAAATAACCAGAAATCTAAACACCTGCCGACTGGCAGTTTACAACAGGCGCGTACGATCTGGCGACCGCTCGATCCGCTTATCGCTCGATCCAATTTTTTTTCCAGTCTCCCGCGCAACAATTGCTCGACCGCTCGATCCGCTTATCGCTCGATCCAAAAAAAATTCCAGTCTCCCGCAACAATTGCTCGATCTGGGTTTTTTCAGCCTCGCGCGTGAAAAAAAAATGGCGCTAGCAAGAATCGAACCTAGAACCTGTTGGTTGAGGCCATAGCACACCAACCAACTGAGCTAAATACACAAAGATTACATGTTTTTATAACTTATTAAATGAGTGGAAAGGAAAAACAACTCGATTTGTTTCTCTCAGGCGACAAAACCGGGAACTTGTGTGTAAATAGCATGGCATTTGACGCATGCGGACCTAGTAAATTATGATGCAAAGACCGTGATAACTTATGGGTAAATAGCACGATTATGCATAGTAGATCTGATAATTTACATATAAATACCATTGGTAATTTTGACCCGGAAAAAAATATATTGAAACATATGCCGATAACTTCGGTCTAAACAACAGGATAATATACACATCAATTTTGTGTAAATAACACAGTAATTTACGCACGATCTGACAATATAACAAACCGTGGTCACACAATAGAGCCGCTAACTTTTGACTGGGGAAAAATTTAGTGGAAAAATAAACCCCGGTAACTTTTATGTAAATATGATATTAATATACGCACAATAGAGCCGATAACTCACATACAAACACTACGGTAATTCTTTTAACCCCAGAATGAAAGTTGTTGAAAACAATAACCCCAGTAACTTTTGTGCAAATATCATGGTAATATAAGAAAAACAAAGATGATAACTCGCGTACAAGCACCATGGTAACCTTTCTACCCAAAAAATGTTTTAATCTAGTCCGGTAACTTGTATGTAAATAACATGATAATATAGATACAATAAAGTTGATAACTCACTTACAAACACTCTGGTAACCATTTGACCCAAGGAAAAATATTGAAAAACAATCCCTGATAAATTCTGTGTAAATAGGATGGTAGTATACACACAACAAAGCTGATAACCCAGGTACGAACACCGTGGTAACTCCTTTGACCCTAGGATAAAAGTTGTTGGAAATCATACCCCGGTAATTTCTGTGCAAATAACATGATAATATACACACAACATAGCTGTAACTTTGACTGTGAAAATTTTCTCTCTGGAAAACATTACTTTGATAACTGTTGTGTAAATGACATGATAATTTATGCACTGCAGCCCTGATAATTTAAATACAAATATGACGGTAATATTTTGAAGGAAATATGCCCTAGAGGCAATAATAAAGTTATTATTTATTTCCTTATTTCATGATAAGTGTTTATTATTCATGCTAGAATTGTATTAACCGGAAACATAATACATGTGTGAATACATAGACAAACAGAGTGTCACTAGTATGACTCTACTTGACTAGCTCATTAATCAAAGATGGTTAAGCTTCCTAACCATAGACATGAGTTGTCATTTGATTAACGGGATCACATCATTAGGAGAATGATGTGATTGATTGACCCATTCCGTTAGCTTAGCACTTGATCGTTTAGTATGTTGCTATTGCTTTCTTCATGACTTATACTCGTTCCTATAACTATGAGATTATGAAACTCCCATTTACCGGAGGAACACTTTGTGTGCTACCAAACGTCACAACGTAACTGGGTGATTATAAAGGTGCTCTACAGGTATCTCCAAAGGTACTTGTTGGGTTGGCGTATTTCGAGATTAGGATTTGTCACTCCAATTATCGGAGAGGTATCTCTGGGCCCACTCGGTAACACACATCACCGGTGGTCATCGGAGATCCAGCACCGGTGGTCGAGCAAGCCCTGCCTGCCGAGGAGGAAGAAAAGATATCCTTAAACCTTACTATGATCATCTTACCCCCACCGAGATTGAAGCCTTTCGGATCATTGAAACGATTCGTGTGCAAAATAAATATCTCCTTCCTCCGGAGCGTCATCCGTAGGCTGGAGAATCTTGTGATCATGAAGGACAAGATCACTACCACTTCATCACCACCACCTCCTTCTTCATCACCAAAAGAAAATTGAGTATCGGGTATGGGCACTCCCCTTGGCTTTCGCCAAGCTTGGGGGAGATGCCCCGGTATCGTACCACCTCAACTATCTTTTGCCTTTACTTATCTTAGTTTGATCCATAGTTATCTTTTGCTTTTGATAAATAAAAGTTTAGTTTGATCCTTTCTTTTCGATGAATAAAAGCATTCGAAGCGACGTCATCAATTTCCAACACGTTGTGAAATTGAAAATCACTCCAAAATGAAGCATTATGCAGCATTCGAAGCAACTAAAGCAAAAATATTCACAAAGAAACTAAATGCAGCAAAAAAAACTATATAAAAAAGTTACTCAAAAATAAATAGAAGAAAATAAATAATGCAGAAAAGAAAAATATATATAAAGCAAAATATTCACAAAGAAACTAAATATAGCAGAAAAACTACTCAGAAATAAGTAGAAGAAAAAAATAAAGCAGACAAGAAAAAACTATATAAAAAATTACTCAAAAATAAATAGAAGAAAATAAATAATGCAGAAAAGAAAAAAAACTATATAAAAAATTGTTGCGGCACTGCCCGGTGGGTCTGCTGCACCTGTGGTGTGCAAATTCAGCCCAGAAGGGCGGCGAGGCTAACAGGCGCGCGCCTAGTTAGGCCGAAGCCTGCTATATAGAGGAGTTCGAAAGAGCAGCCGCGGCTGGGTTTATAAACCAGTGCGACTGCCCTTCGCTCGGCGAGGTGGGACTAAACATAGTGCACCACGGGTAGCAGCGCACGGCCATTAGTACCGGTTGGTGGCTCCAACCGGTACTAATGGGCTGACCTTTAGTACCGGTTGGAGCCACCAACTGGTACTAAAGGCCCTCGTTTCCTGCCGCTTGGCCTGGCCAAAATTGACCTTTAGTATTGGTTGGTGCTCCAACCGGTACTAAAGGCCCCTCCTATATATACTATACTTACGAAAAATCAGTTCTTCGTCTCCACTTCTCACGCGACATCGCTGCCGCCGCCGCTGCTGCTGCTTCCCTTCATTGCCGCTTCGCCGCGCCAAGCCGCCGTCGCCCGCCGCCCTTGCGCCGCCGCCATCCCTGTCGCCGTCGTCTCGCGCCGCCACATACGAGTCGTCGCCGTCTCGATCGCCCTCGCCCGCGCAGTCGTCCCAGCACCGCGTCACCGCCCGCACCGCCCGCCATACTACCCACATACACACACACACACACACACACACACACTACACACACATGTACGTACACATGTACGTACACACACATACACACACAGTACCACACACACACATTATTTTACTTATTTCTGTTTTCTATTGTTTAGATTAATGTTAGATGATTTCGTAGATAAGAATGTTAGAATGTTAATGTTAGATGAATTAGATAGAAAAGTTGTTAAATATTAATGTCAATTGTTAGCTAGATGAATATATAACTAGTTTATTTTTAGTAAATGCTTAGTTGAACTAGTTGAATTAATAGAACTAATTTATTTTTAATAAGAAAATTTAGGTATATGAGATTATTTGAACTAGTTGAATTAATATAACTAGTTTATTTTTATTACTAATGCTTAGTTGAACTAGTTGAATTAATATAACTAGTTTATTTCTATTAGTCAATGCTTAGTTGAACTAGTTGAATTAATATAACTAGTTTATTTTTATTAGCTAATGCTTAGTTAAACTAGTTGAATTAATATAACTAGTTTATTTTTAGTAAGAAAATTTAGGTATATGAGATTAGCTCAACTAGTTGAATTAATATAACTAGTTTATTTTTATTAGTAAATGCTTAGTTGAACTAGTTGAATTAATATAACTAGTTTATTTTTATTAGTAAATGCTTAGTTCAACTAGTTGAATTAATATAACTAGTTTATTTTTAGTAAGAAAATTTAGGTATATGAGATTATTTGAACTAGTTGAATTAATATACCTAGTTTATTTTTATTAGTCAATGCTTAGTTGAACTAGTTGAATTAATATAACTAGTTTATTTTTATTAGTCAATGCTTAGTTGAACTAGTTGAATTAATATAACTAGTTTATTTTTAGTAAGAAAATTTAGGTATATAAGATTATTTGAACTAGTTGAATTAATAGAAGTAGTTGAATTAGTTGAATTAATAGAATTAGTAAGTGTTTAATGTTTCACCTATATGAACATAGGAAATGTCGTCTGACAACGAAAAAAATTTCATTATGTGCGAATATTGTGAAGATCAGCGCGGCCTGTGCGACAGAAATTTCCTTGTTGATGATAGTCAATTCAGCATCAAGCTGGATGAGACCTTCGAATTCGATACAGTAAGTCACAATGACAAGTCTTTTTTTATAATTAAGCATGACTTATATATATGCTTCATTTGCTTCAACTTATAATTTTTAATTTTCACTATTCTACTAGCGCATCCCCTGCCATGCAAGAATTTTTGTCTTGGATAAGATAGGTTTCAATGCTATGGAAACTATGGAGGTAAAGAGAGTTTACCTGAAAACTGAGCATGGTTATACTTTATACAATGCAAACATGTACACCTATTTTGAATGCAAAACTTTGATATTCGTCCGGAAGATGATATTGAAGGTAATAGAGACATCTGGGTCGATGTGCAGACGCCTCCAGTTCTACCATTATGTGATTTCTTCTCAACCATATTTGATATTGTTTATTCAAAAATAATTGACAACTAATTTCTATTGACAGCTTATTTCCATTCAAGCAAACATGTCCGGCGCTTGGTAGACAGGACCTAATACTGTCCCGGAGCCGAACTAAACTGCGAGGAGATAAGTCATTATGTTTCATGGCTTGAGAATCTTCATATTGTCAAGACAAATTTTCTTCCTGCACTTAAAAATGTTAGTACTCAAAACGTGCGACCAATAGTGATCGTATTGAACTATGGTCACATCTATTTAGGAATGATGGTAAGATTTTTACTATTTCTGCTTAGTGCATCTTTTGCATACATATTTTTTTTGCTAAACTTTCATTGCTAAGTATATTAATTACTATACGATGTTCTTCAACAGGGATTCCCGATGACAGTTGTGCCTCAGTGGATCGAGACTAAAGGTCGCATGTCAATTGTTAGCTTACGACCAAGATATCCTGCATTGCACATGAGTGCATTCAGGGTTTCTAGAAGCGAGGAATGCTTAATAGTGAAAGATTGGAGGAAAATTGTTAACGATCACAGAGAAGTACTAGGGGGCAGCAATGAGAAGCGCATCCCATGATTAGGAGACAGGTTCATCTGCATGCTCCAGTATGATGAATCAGGAGAGCTATACATGTTCTATGCTATTTTACCTGAGAGAGAGCAGCGGGAGTGATTTAGCTAGTTCATGCTCTTAGTACGTACTTGTCCTCTCATGTCCGTGTTCTTCGTCCTGAACTTAATCTCAAAGAGTGATTTGCTTTTGTGGTGTTATGAACGCTTATAATATCATGGCCATCATGTTGAACTCGATGATATTTTTGCTTCCGGTACAAGTGAATGTTTCTTCTTTAAGCTAGTGTTGGTGGCGATTAGATAGCGGTAATGACTATGATGATTAAATAGTGATAATGACGACTATGATGATTTTTAGCTAGCTACCCCCTCCGTCCCATAATATAAGAACGTTTCTGACACTACTAGTGTCAGAAACGTTCTTATATTATGGGACGGAGGGAGTAGTATATATAATGATGTTGATGATATGATGCAAAACTTTTTATATTAATATGATGATGATGAGTTATTATATCATTTAATGAAAGAAACCGCAGATTAGTTTCAGCTGGATGGATCCTAGCTAAGTGATCAAGTATATGCCATATATATCCATATTATACTTGATCAAGTACAATATGGATATATATACTTGATCACTTAGCTATAGCTAGGATCCACATGCATCCAGTCGAAACTAATCTGCGGTACTTTCACCTAATGATTTAACAACTCATTATAATGTAAAACATTCACTAAATTAAATTTAAAACACAAAATTAAAGGAAAAAAACACCCAAACATTTAGTACCGGTTGGTATTACCAACCGGTACTAAAGCCCTACACGCACCCGGGCCTGGCTCGTGCCACGTGGTGGCACTTTAGCGCCGGTTCGTGACGAACCGATACTAAAGAGGGGGGGGGACCTTTAGTCCCCACTCTTTAGTGCCGGTTGCCAAACCGGTACTAAAGGCCGTTACGAACCGGCGCTAAAGCCCGGTTCTGCACTAGTGATAGTCAAGCCCCGGGATGTAGCCATGATGATGAACCTTGTTAATAAATTTCGGTGTAGTGCCTCGTGTGATTGCTCGATTCTCGGTAGATTGACTATGCGCCTTGGATTTTTCTAACACTTTTCTACTAAAGTGTGTGACCTCTGACCATGCGGACAGTGAGTAGTGATGGACAAGAAGTGGAACACGTATGTATAGGATGATCAGCATGCCGCGGATGCGACTAGTAGGAAGGATTACCCATGGAATCGTTAGTACAAATAAGGACAAGTCTCCAACAGGAGAAGCCTCCCACCAATGGAAACTAGCCCCATTTCCTAATAGGAAATCCAGCTTCTACTTTCTCTTTGACCCCTTTCCGGATGTTACCTTGCTATTTAACATGCACTAGCTAAATAGCCGTACGTTTCAACGGGGCTACTTTATTTTAGTGGTTCCGCATAGGAGAATTTGGATTGGGTTGAGACTGAGATATGATATGGGGAGAGGATTCATATGGTAAGATATGGCATGTCTAAGTTTGTGTACATGAAATTACATGATTTGATTTTGTTGTTTGCTTGCAAGGGATTTCTTGCTATTGGTGATTTATTTGATTTTCTTTAGTTGCTTTGCAAGGAATTTCTTACCCCAGAAAAGAGGAGGTGGGATCGGTTTGGAATAATAATAATGAGGGTTATCACGTGATTTGAAAAAATCCATGAGAGGGGCATCTATCGCTAGGAGGGATGGAAGCCATCGAAGCGAAACAAGAAATCTCCCTTTGAATAGTAGAGATATGTGTCCCGAGATACTTAAAAGGAATAGAACTAATGGCACTGGTAAAATTATAGGCATACTCCTCTTGCCTTTGGACTTCCCAAAGTTACCGCACTTTTAAGTGTCGTTCATTATTGAGGTTTGGAACTTTAATTGTATTTGTGAATTGTTTTTCAATTTGAGCATATTTTTCAACCATACATCATCGTGCCCCTCTTGTCTTTGATAATTAATATTAGTAATTAAGCATATTCTTAAGGATTTGCCGTGAGTAGGGGTGTCATGGACATGGAAGCTGGTATCGTACGTCAATAGCTCGGTATAGTTGCACCGCAACTAGTGGGGTGTGATATTTGCGAAACATCATTGATAATTCTTTGATCTGACCAGTTCTTCAAATATGGTTGATTATTCTTTGATCTGACCACTTCTTCAAATATGGTTGATTATTCTTTGATCTGACCACTTCTCCTAACTCTCTATTATTTACTTAAAGACTAGTAAGGAAAGAAGATTGCCCAGCCAATTATACCTCAAGATATATACATGCATGCACACACAGTTACTATCATTGTTCAAATAAGCTACATCACACTTTTTGTCTAAAGCGACCTATAACCATGAATTGAGTAGTGATGTCCAAGAAGAGGAAGACGTATGTAAAGGGTGATTGAGATGTCGGACAATAGACTAGTAGTAAGGATAAGTTGTGGAGCGTCATGCAATCACACACTAATTAATTAGCGTACAACCAACGCACTCCATATAGAAAAAATTCATTACTGCAATCACTATCTAATCTTGACCTGACTTCCTAGCTAACTTCCTGCTGCTAAGAGCAAATAATTGACACCATCCGATTTTACTTATTTATCTTGTAAGAATTATTTATTTTTGAAAGAATTATAAGTACAATGACATACATAAGATAAATACCACGAATTCTTGTACTTTTAGTGCAGTGCACTTTTGTTTCACCAAACTTCCAGAAGTTGGAACAGTGAACTTGTCTTTCTTTTCTATGTTTATATAGTGATTTGTTGCCGCAGATCTGGTAGTTAGTTTCAGTGTCCAAAACTTTTCTCTTTATCCCCCATGAGGTGACAAGGAAGATCCAACGTCTCGCAATACACCACCAACATCGAGCTGGCAGGTTCCACCATCCTCCGCCAGCCTCACCGGCGGTATGAGGGGTGGGTAATATCAATGAATTAACCTTGGCTGGGGTTAGGGTCCCGCAGAGGTGTGTTAGTGGTGGTGATGATTTCGTTGACCTGATGAATATGGTTCCATCAAGCCTCCCATCTCAATAGTGTTGATTGCTCAATGGCATAGATTCCTACAGACCTCTCTGGTTGCTTGGGCTAGGGTATGCAAGGTTTGTCGGCAAGTCTACGATGACCTTCCCTTCGCAATTTCGCACTTCAGCATCATCTTCATCACATTAGTGTGGCCTTCGGGGCTGGCGTGAGGCCCATGAGTAGTTTTGGAGGTTTGGCTCTTGGATCTGCGGCTCTTGCAATGTTAACATCTTCTTCTCCAAATTGTCTGACCAGACAACATTGATGACTTTCAGTCCATGGTCAACAATGACAAGTTGGCTCTGGTGATGGAGCAGCAACGAGGGCGCGGCGTCGGGCCATTCGGGTGGTAGATGAGGGTCAACCCTCCAGGTAACTCGATGTAATTTTTCTTTATTATGGAGGGGTGTTTGTACCGCTGATTTGGTTAATATATATGAGGTTTTTTTGTCAAAATAAACCTAAATGATAACCCCCACATATGTGTCACTTATCAACACGTCCACATGCACTCGATGTCGTTCGATTTATTTGCACAAATTTTGAAGCAGTTGCCATCTGGGTCGAGAGCCTGTAAGCACCCAGCGTCGTGTGGGCCGTACCATTGTCACACGTGTGGGCGCTCCTTGCCAGAATGGATACATGATGCTCGACCGAACGTGTGAGCGAAACTGCTCTTCGCCCACATGACGCTCACACGGTGATAGATGGCAACTACAGGTATGCATATGTGACAACTAGTTAATCACACACGGCAACTATGATTGACCATACATGTCAATTATGATTTAACCACACACGACAACTACAGGTGCGCATATGTGACAATTAGTTAATCACACACGGTAACTATGATGATTATATATGGCAACTATGATTTGACCACACGTGGTAACTCCAATTAGTTACACATGGCAACAACATTTAATGATACATGGGAGGCATCGCAACTACAGTAAATTTCACACAGCCAACAATACACTCATTCTCCTGTGTCCGTTTTTCAAATGGCACTTGTTCTCCCAACTCACATTTGCATATTCACCTTCTTCAGTTATCAATCAAAATAAGTGCTTAGTTGATGAATTGTCTTTGCACATTCTCCTCCAAACTAATTCATACGGCATGGATCTAGGTACATACTCTCTCCCGCCGCGTCTGGCATGCTATGTTCCATTTTTTAATAAACTATCTCGCAGAAAGATGCAAGCAAATACCCTTAATTAGATTGAGAAAATTTTGTGCATGCAAATTTATTAAATGCCACATTGAACTTTGGCGTCACATCAACAACGGCGAGACCATTAAAATGAGTGTATTGTTGGCCTAATTTGTGGTCTGGATTATAAAATGGAATTGTATAAACAATCATTAAGCTATTGGCTTGGCAATCTAGTCCTGGTGCTTTAAACAGACTTGGTTGAAAACAGACTGATGTATTTCCGTTGATTGCAAAATTAATGGAAAGGGGTGTGAGCCCGGTTGGAAAAAATGTTCTGTTGTGCCCTTAAGGCACTTGAACTGAACCGTTCTCTTTGTGTGATACAAACGTACTTTTTTTTTTTGTTTCTAGCTGTTAAATGACGGTTGGTGTTGTGGATGATTCTAGTAACTTTTCTTGGTTTCTATCGTGGGCTTTCAATAAAATGAAAGAATGGATTTGAGAGAAGGAGAGGGAGACTCGTGGTTAAGTGGGAAAGACGAGATCACAAGAGTAGACGACCAGTTTTTTTTTTTTTTGAGATGGTAGACGACCAGTTTTTGACGAGAAGGGAAACATACACTTGTCAAACTTCCAAAGAGATAGGGATTAATTAATGCCTAACTTTATGTGGGTAAAAAAGCTAGTACAACTTTGAGGGTGTTTGTTTCCAGGGACTTATTGATCTAGGGACTTAAAAATGTCCCTATAAGTCCCATCTAAACCAAACAGGAGGGACTTATAGAGACTTAAAGTGGGCATTTGAGACTTATGAAATAAGACTCTCAAGGAGGGACTTATAGGGACTTATAGTTGTAATATGGTCTTATAGGGACTTATAAGTCCCAGGAACCAAACAGGTAGGGACTTTTTAGGGACTTGGAACTTATAAGTTGGGACTAAAAAAAATCGTAGGAATTATGAACCAAACAGGGCCTTTGTACTAACTAAATATTTTCGTTAGCGCTAGCATGCATGTTTCTCCTCGAAAGAGTTTTTGGAAGCTAACCCCTAGCCACAAAGGCCTTCCTCGTCTCGCCGCAGGCTAGGCCATGGGCTTCCAGGACCTTGGGGAGGTGGTAGCTAGTCACGCGCTAGCCTTTTGGTACTCTAGTTCGACCTCCTACCCAACAAGTTGTACTACCTCCGTCTAGGTGAATAAGTCATTCGTGTAGTTCTAGGTCATTGATTTGAGCAATTAAATATATGTTATATGTCATGAAAAGTATATCACTAGATTTCTACATGAATGTAGTTTCTAAATATATATTTTTTGTCATATATAATATATATTTAGATAGTTAAATCGTCGACCTAGAACTACGCAAATGACTTATTCACCGAGACGGAGGTAGTAGCACTTTTGACGCCTTCATGGCGGGAGCTTTGGTTTTGCCCTTGGGATCTGTGGAGTTTCGTGTTAGCATTCATCGTCTGGTCTGACATCGTCTTCTTCCCCAAGCCGTTAATCCTTCTGAATCGATGTCCCGGATTCTCTTGCTAGAGGTCCATGACTTCCTGCTGCTTATATGGATAAAACTCTCTTGTTCGGGCACCGGGGCGGAACTCCAGCAACAACAACTATTGGCACACCATCGGAATGTGCAAGTCGTATAAGATGGAGGGAACTCCAAGGTTCCAGATGTAATATCATTTCTTCTGGAGTTTTTCTTGTAATGCTGGTATATTTTAATATAGAGCCTCGGGCTCTCCAGAAAAGAACCACATATGCAGGGTCATAGAAACCTAGAAATTTCCATGGACCAGGATGTAACTTTCATTTTTCTCACAGATATTCTTGCAATGCTAAATCTATTTTAACATAGAGCCTCGGGCTCTTATGAAACATAGTTGTTGAAAGTTAGACCAAAAAAACTATAAAAGCATGAGCCAACAGAGCCTCTTAGACGCATCAGGTTGAACATTCCCAAGTGCAACCAGCAAAGAACGTTGGTACTAACGTACATACGGTGCTCATCCATCGACATGGCTGCAAGAACCAACTGCAAGAACTAATGTGGAGGCAAAGATCAAGAGTGACCTTTATTAGAGAAGGTGATAGAAACTCCAAATGGTTCCAGAGAAAAGCAACGTGGAGGAAGAAAAAGAATAATATAATAAAGCTGAAAGACCCTAGTGGGGTTTGGATAGAGGACAGATTAGGCCTGGAAGAGATGACAAAGTCTTTCTTCAAAGAGCTGTATGGGAAGGAGGACGGGGTCACGCCGCATGAAATAATGGAGTTATTTGATGTGAAAGTAACACAAGAAATGAATGATATGCTGACCAATCCTTTCTCTGCACTGGAAATCAGTGATGCCTTGTTTCAAATTGGCCCGCTGAAGGCACCCGGCCCGGATGGATTTCCAGCACGTTTTTACCAAAGGAATTGGGCTGTCCTTAGGGAGGATGTGACCAAGGCGGTAATGGATTTCTTTGATCGTGGGGTACTCCCTGAGGGCACAAATGACACTGTTATCGTACTTATCCCAAAAGGAAAGGATCCTCAATCCCTGAAAGATTACCGTCCGATCAGTCTATGCAATGTCATTTACAAAGTGGTGTCGAAGTGCCTGGTGAACCGACTACGTCCTATCCTGGATGAAATCATCTCAGAAACCCAGAGCGCTTTCATCCCGGGCAGATTGATTACGGACAACGCGATCATTGCTTTTGAGTGCTTCCATAAAATCCAGCATAGCAAAAATTCGCGTGATACATATTGTGCGTACAAGTTGGATTTGGCCAAAGCCTATGATAGGGTGGATTGGGGCTTCTTGGAAGGTGTACTACGGAAGAGTGGTTTTTGCAGCAAATGGACAAATTGGGTGATGCAATGTGTCCGATCAGTGAGATACTCAGTAAGATGTAATGGTGAGCTTCTGGAACCATTCTGCCCGTCTAGAGGCCTACGGCAAGGGGACCCACTCAGCCCCTACCTTTTTTTGTTTGTGGCGGAAGGACTAGTAAATCTTATAAATCGGGAGATCGTGGCCGGAAGGGTGAATCCTATCAAGATTGCTCGCAACAGCCCTGGAATCTCTAATCTTCTCTTTGCCGATGACAGTTTGTTATTTTTCAAGGCATCCATAGAGCAGGCCAAGGCGATCAAGAAGGTTTTGGACACCTTCCAGAAGTGCACGGGACAATTGCTAAGTGCAAACAAGTGCTCGATCCTTTTTAGCGAACTATGTCCGGCCGAAACAAGAGACGGAATTAAGACAGTTCTTGGGGTACAGTCGGAGGTTTTTGAGAGCAAGTATTTGGGACTGCCCATGCCGGAAGGGAGAATGAAGGATGAATACTTCCAACCCATCATGGATAGATTTGGGAAACGATGCAACGACTGGTCTGAGAGGTTCATGTCGTATGCAGCTAAGGAAGTCCACGTCAAATCAGTTGTCCAAGCGCTCCCAACCTTTACAATGAGCGTGTTCAAGCTCTCGAAAGGTTTCTGTGATAAATATGAAAGAATGATTAGGGACTTCTGGTGGGGGGACGAAGAAGGCCATAGAAGGGTACATTGGATGGCTTGGGAGCGCATGATTAAACCTAAACGGGCCGGTGGTATAGGCTTCAGAGACATGCATCTTTTCAACCAAGCACTCCTTGCTAAACAAGGTTGGAGGCTAATCCAATTCCCGGATAGCTTATGCGCGAGAGTCCTGAAACCAAAGTACTACCCGAATGGTGACCTTCTAGACACCGTCTTTGCCTCGGATACCTCCCCGGTGTGGAAGGCAATTGAATTTGGCCTAGAACTGCTGAAGAAGGGTTTGATCTGGCGAGTGGGCGATGGGAAAAATATTCAGATTCAACGAGATCAGTGGATTCCTAGAAAAGAAGGCCTCATGACTGCAGCGTTTATTAGAAGGTCTCGGCTCCGATGGGTGAACCAACTCATGGAAGAGGATGGGAAGGAATGGAATGTAAATTTGATTCGACAAATATTCCACCAGTTTGATGCTGAAGAAATATGCAAGATACCCATCCCAAGGACGGACACAAGAGATTGCATAGCTTGGCATGGTGAAAAGAATGGAGTGTTCTCAGTCAGAAGTGCGTACAAATTGGCAGCAACCTTATCCCAAAATGAAAACTCAAACCCTTCAAGCTCGACTAGGGATGCGGGTGACCGGAGTATTTGGGATCTTATTTGGAAAGCCAAGGTGCCTGAGAAAGTCAGAATTTTTGGGTGGAGAGTAGCCACAAATACCCTGGCCACAAAAAGTAATAAATTCAAGAGGACGCTCGAGGTGGACTCGACGTGTAATATCTGCGGCAACGGGGTGGAGGATGAACATCATGCAGTGATCACATGCTCAAAGAGCAGGGCCCTCCGAGAGGCGATGAGAAAGGAGTGGACACTACCTTCAGAGAAATCCTTCAGAAATACAGAATCGATCGGGCTGCAGTCCTGCTGGATGAGAACCTCGCGAAATGCGGTCAAAATTTTACTTACATTGTGGAGGTGCTGGCACCGAGAGAGGACATATTAAGACACAATGGCAAAGAATCTATATTGGGCTCGGTACAATTCCTAAAGAAATACGACGAGGAGTTAGTTACAGCGGCAATGACTGATAATGAGTCCAGGGTTGGAGAGGTGGATAAAACATACCACATACGGGGACAAAGCATGCAGTGGACGGGACCAGTACAAGGCACGGTTAAGCTGAATACGGACGCAGCATTCCAAGCTGATTCAGGCGAGTCCGCTGCTGGAGCAGTCGCAAGGGACAGCAAAGGCCATGTGGTTGTCTCACTCTGCAGAAGCCTGTCAACTAGCCGATGTGTCGAGGAGGCCGAAGCGAAAGCTGCACTTAGGCCTTGTACAATGGGAGGTGCTTAGAAAGGTGCTTAGAAAAATAAACCGAGTTTTTCTTAAGCACCGGTGCCTATTTCTATAGGAGAGACGCTTAGTTAAGCGTCTACCCTGTGCAAATAAGCACCGGTGCTTAAGGAAAGCCTGGTTTATTTCTTTAAGCACCTCTCCTAAGCACCTCCCATTGTACAAGGCCTTACTGGGCTGCTTACTCTGGCAAAGTATTACAGAGGCCCTCTGATCCTGGAGATGGACTGCCAGGCAATCATAAAAGAACTAGCAGTACGGGGACAGCCTCGGTCCCAATGCTATGCTTTGATCAAGGATATTAAACAAGCTCTATCTGTGTTTGCGAGCTACAGTTTTAACCATGTGGGAAGATCATGCAATGAGCTAGCCCATGGGCTTGCTGCGGCCACAAGAACTACAGGCGATCAGGAGATCTTCGCCAACGTACCGGAAGGACTCGGACCTCTGATGGTGTCTGAATATGTACCTTCTGTAGAGTAGATCCTACTCTAGCTCTCTCAAAAAAAAAAAGGAAAGATGGTCCTTCGGCAGCATGGTGAAGGCCCTGCGGCGATGCTCGCCATCGGCACGGCGAACCCAACGAACCTCTTGCTGCCCCAAGACGTGTTCGCCGACAACTTGTTCCGTGTGACCAAGAGCGAGCACCTCACTGAACTCAAGGAAAAGATGAACAGAATCTGTAAGCACACAAGCATTCATTATATATTTCTCTTGGATTGACAATAATCTGCATGTTTTTTGTCTTAGTCGCCAGCTAACGCGAGATAACTACTACTACCAGTCGCCTCGCAGCGGAATCTTTAATGAAAAAAAGAAGATAAAAGGAGTTTTGCTACTCCCACGTAAAAATTCTTACAAAACTTACATAGGATTTGGTTGGAAAAAATAGGCCCAGACCCACACTGAAATTCAAGAGGGGGAGGGAGCTTTGCTACACCTACGTAAAACTACTTATAAGAAACTTACGTAAAAGCTCATTAGTAGGTGAGGCCAACCACATGAAATTTACGGGGGAGATGACTAGTTGGCGAAACTTAAGTTTATGTAACATTTTCACAAAACATAGGTTTATGTAGCATTTTTGCGATAAAAATGTGAGGATGCATGAGTTTCGTCTTTTTGTATTTTCAGGTCAGAAAACGGGCATTGAGAAGCGCCACTTCCACCTGACCGAGGAGACACTTGCCGCGCGAATCAACCTGTGGTTGAGCTGGTTAGGTGGACAGTGGTATCCCCAACCCACCAGGGTTCAAATCCTGGTGCTCGCATTATTTCTGGATTTATTTCAGGATTTCCGGCGATGCGATTTCAGTGGGAGGAGACGTTCCCGTCGATGACGAGGCGCCTACGGTGGCTTCGTAAATCTCAAGATGATATGCCGGCTCAGTCTCTCGGAGGTGCTCATAGGGGTAGGGTGTGAGTGTGTGCGTTCATAGAAATGAGTGTATGCGCGTGTATATGAGCGCTTGTGTCTGTACTGATGCTAAAAAAAAAAGAGAAGACACTTGCCGCCCACCCGGAGCTCCTCGACAGGGAGCTACCATCCCTCGACGCACGCATAGAAATGGCCGCCACCGCCGTGCCGAAGCTCGCGCAGTCCGTCGCGGCCAAGGCCATCACCGAATGGGGCCGCCCCGCCACCACGTACATCACCCACCTCGTCTTCAGCACCTACTCAGCGTGGGAGGCCCCCAGTGCCGACCTCAAGCTGGCCACGCTCCTCGGCCTCCGCCCCACCGTCTGCCGCACCATCCTCAGCCTCCACGGCTGCTACGGCGGTGGCAGGGCGCTCCACCTCGCCAAGGAGCTCGCTGAGAACAACCACGGCGCGCGCGTCCTCGTGGCCTGCGCCGAGACGACCCTCGTCTGCTTCGGCAGCCCCGACGGGGCCGACCTCGTGGGCCACGGATTGTTCGGGGACGGCGCCGGACCCTTCGGCGAAGGTGAGCGCCCGCTCTTCGAGATGGTCACCGCCACGCAGACGACGATCCCGAGGACCGAGCACGTGCTCGGCATGCAGGCCACGGCGGGCGGCATAGACTTTCACCTCGCCATCCAGGTGCCGATGCTGATCGGACAGAACGTCGAGCGCTGCCTCCTCGACGCGTTCGACGGCGATGCTCCGTGCGCCTGGAACGAGCTCTTCTGGGCGGTGCACCCAGGTGGCCGTCCCATCCTGGGTAACATAGACACGGTGCTAAAACTGGAGCCAGGTAAGCTGGCGGCCAGCCGGCGTGTGCTCCGCGAATACGGGAACATGAGTGTCGGAAGGAGGATGATGGTGGGCATCTGCTGCCGGAGTGGGGAGCGATGCTGGCCTTCGGGCCGGGAATCACCATCGAGACCATGCTGCTTCGCTCTCCACGCTGATCGATTTCAGGGAGAAATTTATGCTACTACAAAATTACATATACTACCGTATGCGTACGTACTTATACTTTGTGTGCGCGTGTGTAAAAATATATGAGACGAGTGATTACGTTACCTCGGTGCAATAAAATGAAGACCTCCAAAAGGAGATGTATTATAGGTTGTATATGGCTAAAGAGATGTCAATATTAAGACCTCCAAAAGGAGATGTATCTATATAGGTTGTATTGAATATTGACCTCCAGATATGTCCATGTGTGTTGTCAGTAATGTAAATGGAGATGCCGCTACAAAATACATCCTGAAATAATTGCAAATATTCTGGGTGATATTGGACATGCGCTTGCAAAATTTATGAGCTCGTTGCATCAATGTAGCCAGCACTACGGTAAAACTTATAGGCAGACGCTTACTAGTAGCGCGGTTTTATACCTCTCGCTACTGCTACTTACTAGTAGCGTGGGATTTTACCCCTCCCTACTACTAAGTTGATAGTAGTAGCGCGGATTTTTAACCCTCGCTGCTACTAAACGGTCTCTATCGTGCCCCCAGAGACATGCCATAGTAGTAGCGAGGGGTATAAACCCGCACTACTACTAAGTTGATAGTAGTAGCGCGGTTTTATACCCCTCGCTACTACTAAGTACGAGATAGGTGAAATCCCCATATCCTCGGCCGAATCCCCATCTCCTCCCCCAAATCCCTCCTCTCTTCCGCCACCCTCTCCTCTCTCTTTCCATACGCTCTCACATGGACCTCTTGCCCATGCACCCCTCCTCCTCCATGGGGCCGAAAGAGGCCGCGGCCTCGCGCCACCGGCGTCTAGGAGCTCACCGTTCTTCCACCGACATCTAGGAGGCCGCCGCCACGCGCCACTACACCGGAGCACCTCACCACCGGTGACTAGCTCTGTTGCTCCCTCAATCACCTTCCTCTCTCCCTCGGTTTTCCTTTTCTCTCTCTCCCTCTGGTTTGACCCACCCTCCCATGTCCATGCCCGTGCAGGTCGTCACCATGGACGACCAGGAGCTATCTGGCATGGTCGGGAAGAGGAGCCCCACGCCGCTGCCTGGCTCTTCCATAGAAACGGCCCTCTCCAACAGCCACCGCCGGATCTGGTCTACCAATGTTCGTTCATGCCTCCGGCGACCCCAACCGTCGCTAGATCGAACCACTGCTGCCATTGACAACACGCACAGGATCGAGATTTTTTGTTTTGTTTTTGAAAGTAATAGCAGTAGCGCGGGGTATAAGACTCGCTACAGATAATAGCAGTAGCATTGTCTGCAACGCACGCTACAGCTAACCATGTATAGCAGTAGCGCGTGTCAACACGCCGCTATCGCTAAAGTTAAACTGTGGCGCCCGTATCGATAAGCGCGGCACCCGCCATCGATATACCCAAAACCCGCACCACTGCTAGGCTTTTCCCTAGTAGTGCGGACAAAATTCAGTACTGTAACGCAGTAGATGGGAAAAAAAATCACGAACGAGGCTTCAAGAGCTCATGAATATGAACATTGACCGGTCTGAGATTGAAAAGAATAAGGTAAAATGGATGAGTTGTTGTATCACGAGGAGATGATGTGGATGCAGATATCAAGGATTTAGTGGCTGAAGGAGGGAGATCGTAATACAAAGCTTTTCCATGCAATGTCAGTGTGGCGAGCAAGAAGAAAAATGTATTAAGAAATTAGCGGACTTGCATGGAGTTGAGCACGGCGGAGATGACATGTGGGCTGCGACCAAATCTTATTTTCAGAATATATTCTCTGCTGATTATACTCTTGAACCCACTCCTGTTATTGATCTAATACAGTCACACGTTGCTGATGAAATGAATGATTGTTTGTGTGCTGATTTCATTGATCAGGAGATTGCAGAGGCACTTCTCTAAACTGGTCTGCTCAAAGATGGTTTTCCAGCATGATTCTTGGAAACAAATTTGCTGCAGCAGGCAATCAGGTGCTAACAACACGTCAGTCAGGTGCTTTAATTTGCTGCAGCAGGCAATCAATCAGCCATGGTCTATAGCCAAGCCGCCGTGCCGATACAAAGCCAGACCTCAAGATCTCACACACAAGTGGCATTTGTAGAATTGGCATGGCAATGCAAATCCTAGGTAGATCAGACACTAGCTAGGCATGATAATTCTGGGTTTTAACCAGCTGAGCAACTTGGATCTGAGAGTTTTACAAGCCGGTCTTATAAAATCTAGAGGCAAGGGCATTTCAGGCAATAACATAACACGAGTAAGCTAGTCCTCAAACTGAATACGCGCAACTGAAAATATAACGAGTCTGCTCACCATTATGTGTTCATTAAGATGTAATGCAAGGTCCACAGGTAAAACGTTGAATAAGATTCCATAATGGCAAACCAGAGCGTCGTTACCTCAAACCTGGATCACTACAGCCACGATAGCTTCAAACCTAGCATACAGATAGTCTCTTAACCAACTAGGAGGGGTCAGGCGAGGCCTTGAGATGATACTAGAGAGACATAAGTAGAAGAACCGTCGTAGGCACGAGCACAATCAGCGCCACATTACACGCCCGCTCGATGTTCTTCAGCTTCTTAAGGAACTTCTCATGGTCCTCTGCACTCCGCCTGAACATAAGGGCAATTACATTAGTTAGAAGATAAAACGGCATCGCTTTTTACTCTTAAAGTATTACTCCCTCCGTGTCAAAACATAAGACATTTCTTGACACTGTCAAAGTATAAAAAAACGTCTTATATAAAGTTACAGAGGTAATGTATACATTCTGCAACTAGGTTTATCTCAGGCAAGTCACAATTCACACAAAGTGCATCACAGGAGCCCTACTTTGTGTGTAAAACGCATCTTCATGCTGCCAGGAACAGAATCGCTGTTCCCAGAAACTGCTACCACTGAAGGAGCAGACACGCATGAGAGCACGGCCAAAACCACACAACGGAACACACATATAAAAACTAAACAGCATACCACACCACTTTCTAACAGCCGAAGGCGGATGCCCATCTCTTTCAGCCACAACAGCCGAAGAAAGAGGCCTAAATACACAAACATCACAGAAAACAAATTACTGCAGATTAAACCATATGGTTAACATCTGAAGGAACACACACCAAGATCGGACACAGAAGGTAGCAACAATAATCAGTCCGATCCAATCGAAGCCCCAGGTCCACCACGCAGGAGAGGAAGGGACGACGGGTACGCAGCAGCAAAATTTTCTCACCAAAGGGACCGGCAAGACAGTCAGAGCACCGCTGAAAAAACCAGGCCCCTCCCAAACCGACCTGACACAAACCCCACGACAACCGCATACCCGCAGCGAGCACAGCACCCCATCGATCAGCCCACACCACATACACGCATAAACTTGGAAGGGACTTATTCTATATTCTGATCCAAAACAAGTTAACCGTTTTTGTGTGAAAACTCAATAGTGTTCACAAACAGTATTGAGCATCAAAATTACAAAATACTCGTTCAGTTGTATACTACGGTACAAAGGTATTTACCTTGCAATTTCATCCATAGCATCCAAATTTTTGCGGATCTCCAGCATGCTCGCATCGAAATCTGCAGTCATTCGCTTTATTTCCTCACGCTGTTTTGCCAGTGTTTCATCATCATCAGAATAGACCACTTGTCCCCCCTATAAAAATTTGAAGGACATTTGTAAAGATTACAAATACTAGAAATTCATAAAGAAGATGCAATGGAGTACAGTATAAATTAGATGGTACTAGAGGAGAAAACAAGCAGAGGGGGAAGCCACCCAGCCCTGAGCAAGTGCAGCAGGTGCCGCCGCACAGGGCCCCCAAATTTTGGGGCCCCGACCCAGGTATGCATATGGCTAGAGATATTAGTGCCCATTCTGCCAGAAAAAAAAGCTGAAACAATCAGCCCAGGAGGTCAGGAAGGGGCAAGGAGCTAGCTTTACTGCACCCTGTACGCGCGTAGAAACTGCTTCTAGGCCCTTCCCCTTCCCTCATTTTCTCCTCTCGCCTCCCAAGTCGTCTGTTTTTGCTGCTCGTTCCTCTTGCTAAATTACATGACGATGACACGCCTTCCCCCTAACACCATTTTTAGCCCTTCCAACAGAACTAATAAAGGAGAAGATCTTGTTAATTCCCAACAAAGCCCCCATCAACTTGTATCGGTATATGTACTACAATTCCCCTTCTATTAAACACAGATTAATCTGTCTCTCTTCATTTGATATGATTCCATCTAGCATCCCATGATCCCAATTAACTATTGTACTGTTTTCGTGCTATTTCATCTAGAAAGAAAGTGTATATGTTTTGGTTATGAAAAGGAGAACGCGAGCAGATGAATTGAAAGAATCCCAATTGAGAGACATTGACAGAAAAAAGTTAGTATAAGTGCAGATTATGCTAGAACTTGTCCCGAACTAGCTCCAGCAAGTACTACTAGCAATTGCCCAAGAACAACCCAATATACATATACTTATATATAACTACAGAGGGCCCGGTTTGTCATCATCTTGCACCAGGGCCCTAGCTTTGTCATGGCCACGGTAGCGGCGACCGCCAGCAGCCCGCACCGCTCACGGCCCCCTCCACCCGGAAGATCCGACCCACGCGAGAGGATGGACTAAGGGAACCCCGCCGCCGGCGAGGGAGGAGGGAGAGGGGGTACGTACCGTCGACGTGGAGAGGAGGCGGGAACCCGCCGCCGGCGAAAGCCCGGGCGACCTGAGTCCGAGGGCCTGCGATCCGCGCCCGAGGGCCGGCGCCGCCTTGCGGAGGAGGGTCCGCATCGCCGCCGCCATGACCGCCTTGGAAGGGGAGCGGAGGTGGTCGCTGGCTGGTGGTGGGTGTGGGCGTCGACAGACAGAGAGCGTCTAAGCGAGAGCCCCCTATATCATCTATATGGGCCACCCAAGCCCACTCACTCACTCACTGCATCGCTCTGCTCGCTATGTCTGTTTATCTCGTCTATTTTTCCTTTTGTTTAGATTTCAAACAATTCAAACATTAATTTAGGTAATTTTTCAAAAGTTCACTGTGTATTAAAAAAATATTCATGTAACATATAATTCATTTTTTATTTTTTTAAATATGTTCATATCATTCAGAGAAAATGTCCACGCATATATATATGTATGATGTTGTGAGAAAATGTTCATATAATATAAAAATATGTTCGTGTCATTTACAAAAATATTTGGCATGTTTAAATACGTGTTCACAATATTCTTTTTCAATTTCCGTGAAAATGCAGGTACATGGGGGCTCAAAACTTTTGGACAACATTTTTTGGCATTATACAGAAAGAGTCGTCAAATCAGTTGGGCACCACCTCCTCTCAAAAAAAATACTAGGGTTTCTCTACTCCCACCGGCGCAGCCTACAGTCCGCCTCGTCACCGGTGGCCTTAGGGCCATGGGGGCGCAGTGGATCCTGGCCCTTGCCGGTGGGAGGGCTTCGTTTTTAGATGTTTCTTCAAGTTTTGTTAGGGTTTGTGTCATGTTCAGGAAGGCGAGATGATGGCGACTCTCGTTTCTCCCCGCCTAGCCCCCATTCAGGTGTTGCATCTAGTATCGTCGGTAGGCGTGTGGAGGGGTGTCTCCGATGGATCTGTTTTTGGTGGATTTGCTCGAATCTGGCTACCGTTTGTCTTCGTTCGTGTGTCTTCGGGTTGGATCCTTCCGATCTACGTTACTCTTTATTATGAGTGCTTGATGTTCTGGTATGCTGGTCCGATGGAGTCTTAGCACGACGACATCTCAACCGTCGACTACAATAAGTTTTGTCCGGCTCCGGTGAGGGAAGGGCGACGACAGTGGCGCGCCTTCGGTTGCTTCAGTGCTTGTAGTCGTCGCTAGATGGTCTAGAATCTAGATGTATTTCTTATTATTTCTGATGTTCATTGTACAATCATGATTGAAGATGAATAGATCGGAAGTTTTCCCAAAAAAAAGTGCATGAGTGTCATACATCATCAAAGAATCTCACACAACAATAAGATTCATAGAAATTTCCCTTTTTTATTTCTTTCATTCAAAGGGCAAAACATGCCAATGTCGAATCTATAGGTCAGTACAAATTTAGGACCACAACGAGTCTGCTTGCTTTAGCAATTTCTGGTACACTAGACAGTTTTTGGTACCACGACCATCTCAGGGCGGCTGGGCCTTCATCATCCCACCAGCCCGCCTAATATCAAAGATGTCATCATGACCTTCCAAGTCGTCGAAACAGGTCGGCCCGAAGCTCACGGGACGAGCGGTTGCGCCAACCCCCACAGAGCTCTTGGCATGGTCTGACTCCATGATCGCCTTCGACCGTATGTGTGAAATATGTTATTATGAAATGAGTGAAATATGTTATTTTTAAATGAGCAAATATGTTATCATAAAATACTTTTCTAAATGAGTGAAGTATGTTATTAAGAAATGAGTGATATATGTTCTTGTGAATTTTTTTTTGTAAACTCGTTTGAAATATATTCAAGGTCTGTTTTGTTTTAAAGGTCTCTTCGCTATGAGTTCAAATATATATAAATAAATAAAATCAGAATTTTGGTTTAAGAGATATGAATGATTTTAAGTTAGCAAAGACCAAATCAATGGATGAATTAGTTTGAGAGAAAGAGGAGAGAGAATGGGCAGCACGTGCATGCAAGACTACTTTACCACCGGCTAAGAAGCTGGCATTGATGATACCACAGACTAAGAAGCTGACAACAACGATACCTGCGGGTGATGTCCCCTTCTTGGAGGCGTTGTCACAACCGTTATATGGGCCCCTCTTCAAGCATCAGGGAAAACCCTAGGTCCGGTTTTCCGGATTGGACGGCGACCGCGTCTCTGCGTTATAATCCTTCGTGAAGGCGCTGTCTTGGTTGCTCGCGGCGTCCTCAGAGCTGGATCTGGAGATGTTGGTCTTCATGTTGTTGGTCTAAGCTACATCTTAGGATGGCAGGTTTAGCTGTTTTTCTTTTCTTGTTTGGGTCAAGCATCCCATGTCTCTTTGCTCCGGACACATGTTCACGTCTCTTTGCGTCTGTGTCATGTGTTGTATCTCGTCTTGTACTTGGTCTAACTTCTTCTATCAGTGAAATGATATGCGAGCTTTACGTATTCGCGAGAGATTATATAGATATATATTCCAAAGCAAAATGACTAGCGTTTTATACTGCACGGTATTGCACGAATCTTGAAACTGCAATGATCGGATACGCCCCACACTTCACTCACTCTGAATGCTAACCACCAAAGGAGGAGTTATCCCGTCCCTGTCCACGCACTGATCGATTAGTCTTCCCACTCACTCTGTACCATACGTAAGCTTGCATTTCTTTTCTTTCCACCCAAAGAAAAACAGTCCCCAGCCGGCGACGACATGCTCGCCGACGGCAAGCCCCACGCGGTGTGCGTGCCGTATCCGGCGCAAGGCCACGCCACCCCGATGATGAAGCTGGCCAAGGTCCTCCACTCCAGGGGCTTCCACATCACCTTCGTCTACACCGAGCACAACCACCGGCGCCTCGTCCGCTCCCGCGGCCCAGGCGCTGTCGCGGGCCTTCCGGACTTCCGCTTCGCCACCATCCCCGACGGCCTGCCCCCGTCCGACCCCGACGCCACCCAGGACCAGGCGTCCATCTGCCACTCCACCACGACCACCTGCCTCCCCCACCTGAAGAGCTTGCTTGGCGGCCTCAACGACAGCGCAGCAGGGACGCCGCCGGTGACGTGCGTCGTCGCGGACAGCATCATGAGCTTCGTGGTTGACGCCGCGGGGGAGCTCAGCGTGCCGTGCGCGCTGTTCTGGACCGCCAGCGCCTGCGGTTACATGGGCTATTACAACTTTCAATTCCTGGTAGATCATGGCCTCACTCCTCTCAAAGGTACCGATAAACTTCTTCAAGTGGGTATATGTCGTACTTCTGTCGCGGCATAGATTTTATTTTGTGATGTGTAACAAGTAGTAGTAACAAGCGAGGTTGCATGCCTGCTGTTCGGTTTGATGAGCAGGTGAGGAGCAACTGACGAACGGCTACTTGGACACGCCGGTGACAAATGCTCTCGGGATGACCAAGCACATGCGCCTCCGGGACTTCCCGTCCTTCGTTCGCACCACGGACCGGGATGACATCCTGCTCAACTTTATGATACACGAGCTAGAGCGGGCGAGCCGTGCGGACGCCATCATTGTCAACACCTTCGACGAGTTCGAGGAGCCGGCGCTCGACGCCATGCGCGCCATCCTCACCCCGCCGGTCTACACCATCGGCCCGCTTAATTTTGTTCTGGAGCAGCTGGTCCCCGATGGAGGCCGTCCGCTCGCCGCGATTCGTCCCAGCCTTTGGAGGGAAGACCGGTCCTGCCTAGAGTGGCTCCACGGCAGGGAGCCGAGGTCCGTGGTGTACGTCAACTTCGGGAGCATCACCACCATGACCAGCGAACAGCTGGTGGAGTTCGCCTGGGGGCTGGCCAACTGCGGCTACGACTTCCTTTGGATCGTGAGGAACGACCTGGTGAAGGGCGACGCCGCCGTGCTGCCGCCGGAGTTCCTGGAGGCGACCAAGGGCAGGTGTTTCTTGGCGAGCTGGTGCGAGCAGGAGGCGGTGCTGCGGAACGAGGCCGTGGGCATCTTCCTGACGCACTACGGGTGGAACTCGATGATGGAGGGGCTCAGCGCCGGGCTGCCGATGCTGGGCTGGCCCTTCTTCGCCGAGCAGCAGACCAACTGCCGCTACGCGTGCGTGGAGTGGGGCGTCGGATTGGAGGTCGGCGACGACGTGCGCCGGGAGGTGGTGGAGGCAAGGATAAAGGAGGTGATGGGAGGAGGAGAAGTAGGGAGGGAGATGAGGAGGAGGGCGGCGGAGTGGAAGGAGGTCGCTTCTCGCTCAACCGTGCAACCCGGTGGCAGGTCGTTGGCCAACCTTGAGAGTCTGCTCAAGGATGTACTGAAGTGACCGCCAATAACAAATAATTAAGCTAGTTATATAGTCACTCCTTGTAAAATTATACTGGTGCATATAATTTTTTCCAAAGTCAAACTTTGTAAACTTTAACTATGTTTATTGAATATTCAACTACATTTACCAATTAGCCTTCTACCATTTCCGGCTAAACTTTGGAAGCTGTCTTTCAAATTAACAAATATATGTATTGAAAAGCTAACAAATATAGGTTGATAAAAGCAGAAATTTGTGTGCGGCGGATGCATGCAATATGGTAGTCTATATGAATTTATTGGCTAGAAAAGCTAACAAATATATGTATTGATGGAATCTAGAGAAAGCAGGACGATATATCGTTCTTCTGCTTATGACTGTGACCTATGAATGCAATGCACAACCTGAAGATCAAAAGGTGATTCAGTGTTCAGACTATTGTGCGGGGTTGTTTCAGTGTTGAGAGATATCTGGTGGCTGGCTAGCTGCACACAGCACCGATATTCATGCATCTTAAGACACAACATCAAATCATTTAGGAAAACAAGGATGCATAGATTGCTTGCATTTACCTATTGCCATACCGGTGATTGACGAAGGACGACGCTTGTGGGACGGTGCAGATCATTTGATTCGATCAACACTTTCTTCAGTCCCTGATGTCTGGCCCGAGAGACACGCAGGCAGTCAGAATGACACAAAATGTGACAGTAAAAAACTAAGATGAGGCACACAGTAGATCAGACAGGTATGTAACTAGAAATAATTGAATGTTAGTATGTTACTACATTAAGCTGCACACGGATTATTTACTTATTCCATGTAGTAAAAGGATTATTACATCGACATATGGACATACGCCGGTATTGTTAGATATCTGTACAGGAAAATTTAGCCTCTCGGCTCTCTAAAATGGAGAATTTCAATTCCCCCTGTATCTGAAATCTCAACAAGTGCATTTACAAGGCAGATAAATAAAAACCTGCATCCGTTGAAATATGGCTATGCATTGTTTTCCCATGCAAAGGGAAAACGTATTGGGTGTATCAAACTTATGTACCAAAAGCAGAAGCATCAACTGCCTTCAGTGGTATTCTGCTGGGACCAAAGTTCGGCATAACGCCCTTGCTTCGACAGAAGGAGATCATGTGGCCCTTGTTCCACTACTGTTCCATTCTCCAAGACGATGATCTGGAAATCAGTTGAAAGATTACTTACATGGGAACTATGGAAGTGAATGATTGTCAATAGATGGATTCGAAGTATAAAGGAATTTAGCCCATAGTAAGTACAGCAAATTCATGAACAGTTGCAATAGCAACTTTTATGGCTGTAAACCTGGCTTAGTATTCAGATATTGATTGTCAATACAGCAACAAGTCAAATTATTTTTTCAGATATGTATGCTGTACTGTCTATGTATGTGCAGAAATATGAATACCTCGTCACATAGCATTGCAGTTGTGAGTCGATGAGCAATAAATACTGAGGTTCGATCCACGGATAAAGACATTAGAGAATTCAAAATCGACGATTCAGTAGTGCTATCCAGTGCGCTTGTAGCTTCATCACATAACCTGGTACAAATCAGGTTAGAAAGTTAATTCAGTGAGGGGAACTCACGGGCCCATTATTTGCACACAATAAATTGTTTGATGAGTATCTGAAAACAGTTCAAACATCAAAACCATTTAGCAGGCCTAGCTAATGCTTTTTTAAACAGTGGCAAAATTGTTTGATAAGCATCTGAGATAGAATGAAAATCTGAAGCTCTCATCTCATACTCTGTATCCTCATCCCCTTTTCTTTCGATCCACCTAACACAGCCACAGCGCCCTAGTTGTGAGGATTCCTTCACGAGGCCTCACAAAGAGGTATAAGAGCCGAGATCCGCTCCGTCTGCGCTCATCATATCTTGTGATCGACCCGTAACATCCACCACGAAAGGCGCAGCTCAATTTCTGTTGAGCAGCACAAAATCCTCAGCCGGGTTGGACTGATTTGGAGTTGAGCTGCGACAGCGCCTTCAAAGCCTTTGGCAGCAACACGGCACATCTTGAGTGCCATGCAAGCAAGTTCTGACCAGATTCATACGAAGTTGGAGCAATTACTCGCGACTGAACCCCATGACGATGAATGTGGCCAACCTCAGCAAGCAATTAGTGTCGACCTAGGAGAGCGTCGATGAGGTGTGCTTGAAGCAATTGGAGGTGGCGCGACCAGCTCCGGTCCTCCTGTACCGGATTGAGCGTGGCCGTCAAGTTCTTGGGTGCCGTCGCTTCTGTTCATTTGCAAGCTCCCTCCAGTGTCACTAGCGCAGTCACCTTAGCTCACATTTAGGAGGATGAGCTCGACATGCACCGCCCGCCCCTGAGTGCTGCCGGCGGCCAAGTCCAGTGTGCCTGCTTCTTCACCCAGCACTGTCCCTCCGGCATCTTCCAAGTGGCAGAAGCGTTCAGCTGGTGACAATTTCACTCACGGGCATCAGTTGCGAGATTTTAGGTGTGCGAATGGACTGTGCTTTCACTGTGTTGATAAGTACGTCCGAGTCTCCTATGTGGCATGTATCTGAGAGGAATGGGGCCCCCTCAAGTGCAAGGTGTTCATGTGGTTAGTGACAGTGAATGGGTGTAGGATGCTGGACAGACTGGAGCGAGGACTACAACACCCGCCGGCCTGCCCTCTGCGACCAGACAGCCAAGACCATGTTGCACATCCTCACCGACTACTTCGCACAGAAGGTCTGGCACAAGGTGCTGAGAGAGTTCTCTCTACAATTCATATGGTCTGAGCCCGGCGATGAGCTGCTGCCTCGGCTGGACCATGCTGCAGAGCACGCCAGGGTTAATAAGTTAAGAGATCATATTCCCTAATCTCCCTAATGATGTGGCGCATCTGTTGGCTTCGAAATGACTTCTTTGACAGCACAACCAGAGGTGCATACATGACTCTGGATGATTGCAGGTGCAAAGGCGCTGAGGAGGCTGCCACAACATGCTTGCCCACCAGATGGTTTTTGAGAAGTAGTTTAGCTGTACAGATAATTTGCTTCTTTCGTTCTGTTTTTTTCTTCTACTTTTTGGCTGTAAGTTGGATGCTACCACATTGACGTTTTCTTCTAATACTAAATGATGTGCCCTTAGGTGCGTAATTCGACAGAAAATATATGAGAAACTCACAAAATGGAAGGCTCCTTCAAGAATACACGAGCAATTGAGACTCGTTGTTTCTCACCACCACTTAACTGCAAAAATAGCCAAACCACAGTTCTTGAGATATGCTGAGCTGTTGTCTATAGAACAGAAGGCTATGATATTTCCTGATGTTGCACAAAATGACACCGTGTCTTACCTTCAATCCACGCTCTCCCACAACCGTGTCATACTTGTCAGGAAAGTTCATAATTGTATCATGGATAGAGGCACGTCGAGCAGCATCGTAAACCTGTATAAAAAATTGGAAAATACATTAGCTTCTCACAAAAAAATTTGAGCATGCTATAACTGCCATATGGATTGCAAGAACATTTTACCTCCTCATCATTTGCTGATAGCCGCCCATATTGTATATTATGCTTAATTGTGTCATTGAAAAGTACCTGTAATGATATTCATGGTGTAAGCTTGGAGGCAAAATAAACTGACCAGATCCCTGCAGAAAGAACACATTCAATCTACTCCCAAGATTTTATGACGCTGAAGAAAGTATCTTTTCAATTGTCTATTAGAACTTTTAAACTAGTCCAAAAAGGGATGAGCCCCATGGATATCTATTGGAACTTTTAAACTAGTCCAACAAGGGATGAGCCCCGCAGAGTTTTAATTTAGGTCCAAATGACCATGAGATAACCAGAATTTTCTCTTCACAGGAGTTGAACCCTGGTAGGCAGGGATACACAAGTCCTTTCCACTGAACTACGGCCCGGTTCTCAATTGTCTATTGGCCCTCTTCATGTGTTAACAGATTCCTTGTCCTATATGTAGTGATACTTCAGTTTGTATTTCAATAAAAAAAGATTCATATTTGGGTTCCGAATAAATAATGAGAAATGCACAACAATGATAGCTAGCACAAGTTCTTAGGCCCTATCTGTGGGTTGTGGCTTCAACAGAAGCAGATGTCGTGGGGAAGCTGATGTGCTGCGGAAACTACTTTTTTGTAGGATGGTTGTACATGGTAAGTTGGTTTTCTAAAGAATAACTTAATAGGTACAGTTTCCCTTCTCAAAAGTAAATCATATAGGAATGCATTACGATACTACAGCACAATTTAGTAGATTCAGTAAGAGGACAACAAAATATGAAAAGTAAGCATTGACAGAGAATATAGTATCAAGGGGCTAACCGTATCCTGTGGCACAACACCAAGCGACTTCCGAAGACTGTCCAGTGTGACTCCCCGGATATCTTGCCCGTCTATTCGTATCTGCCAGGAAGAGAGAAAAAGGATATCACAAGAACGGAAACTTTAAAGTACATAACAAACTTGAGAAGCCTTCAGGGGCATCAATTCATGAGCAGGAAATCAAAAGGGAGATTGATGTGTGCGTTCTTACAGATCCTGAAGTTGAATCAAAAAATCTAAAGAGAAGTTTAAGTATGGTTGACTTTCCTGTAGAAGAAAGGATTAGTTAATTAACAGTCACTCACCCAGAAGTAACAATTCTATTATGGTTCACGTTAAAGCAAAGATTAAACACTATGTGCTGTAAATCCAGTAGACAAAATTTGGACTCATTTAAAATGCAGAAGCAAAGATATACAAAATAATCATATGAAATAAGCCCTATAAGCTATAAATATATTTGGATAAAAAGTTAGTATATCCATTACAGGAAAATTTGGTGTCCTTCATTACTTTTTTTTTCCCATTAGCCATGACAACACAGCTTGTTACAAAAATCATGGATTGGCCAAATATATATGAAGATCTTACATTATAAGACATTGCTGATGGGTTCCCTACTAAGATTTCTAGTTAGTGTATTTAGAGATCTAAAATAAATCAAAGCTCTTGCTAACCACAACTGAGATATATCATCACATTGCACGCCTAGAGAAGCACGGCAGAAACAGATGATCCAATTAACTCTACACAAAAATTATGTTGATAGTAGCAAGCAACTAACAGTGGGTTGTCAACTCTTTTATAATTACATAGAGGTGTATAAGGGCCCTCCAAGATGAGCTTCTAATTCCAAGAAACCCTCCATACATTCGCGCACTGATCTCTATTTTTCATAAGAGGTCTATATTATTATGATATCCAACAATTCTACTTGGCACCACAAAACCCGTGAGTCAATGAAGCCCATGAATTGAATGTTATATTTTTGGTAACACAAACATAAGATAGCTGATAGCATTGAGCCATTGACATTAACATTAGTTAGTAAATAAGATTAGCTTTACCGCTGCCACTAGTTCCAACAATTGCCACACTTTTTCCTGCCGGTACAGTGAAAGTGGCCCCATTAAGAATCGTCCTTTCTGGGGCATACCTGGAAGAAATCAAATCTCTGAGCTACCCATTAAATAAATATGGCACAGAATAAGATTGTTCTAATTACAGCCTATACTACATCATGTGTCATATTTACATATTGTGTTTAAAGCCTTGCTTGTCTTAATAAAGCGTCTTGAATTAATGCCTGTTAGTTAGGGTACACTTTGTTGAAGTGTATATGTGGATTGCCTAGCCCTTTCCACCATTTCATACTTTTGGTTGTGTTGACTACTCCATGAAGATTAACATGGTAGAGCCTAAGGTCTTGGGTTCAAGTCCTGGCTTTCGCAATTTATCCAAAAGTTGTTGCAGCCCCCTCTGTGTTCATGTATAGGCCTCTTGAGCCATACCTCTCGAGTCTATTCACGTGTTGACTTCCTGCTTCACACATGAGAGGGGGTGTTGAAGTGTATATGTGGATTGCCTAGCCCTTTCCATCAGTTCGGACTTTTGGTTGCGTTAGCTAGTGCATGAAGCTTAACAAATTTAATATGTACCATAACTGTTTCTCAAATTTTAGCTAATTCAAGGATGCAAAAAATATTTTAGATCCTAGTTGTGTATGTGTAAATCCTTAGTAACCGATGCCCCATAATGGAACTGCTAGTAGTCGCGAATATCTCCTTCCCAAATCCAAGATTGGTTTTATTCTTACAAATGATAAGTGTTGTATGACCGAATAATTCAAGGAGGCGTGTGAGATACAAAGGAGGAATAAGCTTTTTTTTTGAAATTTTGTTAACCGAGAGAAGTTGAAGCTGCATAGATTAATTTCAATTAGTAGCGGTGGACATCGAAAACCAAAGTCAAACCTAATTAACCAAATTATCCAAAGGCTTTAGACTTAGTAGAACTAAAACCAAGTACATGAGGTGCAGTTTCAGTACTACTACACGAAGAGGAGGAGGAGGTTAGCCTTGAGGGCAGGTGGTGCCTCGGAAGGTCACCTTTAGATATTTGGGGTCTATGCTGCAGAAGGATGGGGAAATCGATGAGGATGTGAATCATCGAATCAAAGCCGGATGGATGAAGTGGCGCCAAGCTTCTGGCATTCTCTGTGACAAGAGTGCCACAAAAGCTAAAGATAAGTTCTATAGGACGGCGGTTCGACCCTCAGTGTTGTATGGAGCCGAGTGTTGGCTGACTAAAAGGCGACATATTCAACAGTTAGGTGTGGCGGAGATGCGCATGTTGAGATGGATGTGTGGCCACACAAGGAAGGACCGAGTCTAGAATGATGATATACGAGATAGAGTTGGGGTAGCGCCGATTGAAGATAAGCTTGTCCTTTATCGACTGAGATGTTTTGGGCATATTCAGTGCAGGCCTCCAGAAGCGCCAGTGCATAGCGGACGGCTAAAGCATGCCGATATGGCAAGAGAGGTCGGGGTAGACCGAACTTGACATGGGAGGAGTCCTAAAGAGGGATCTGAAGGACTAGCCATGGACACGGGTGCGTGAAAGCTTGCTATCCATGTGCCGGAACCATGAGTTGGTTGCGAGATCTTATGGGTTTCACCTCTAGCCTACCCCAACTTGTTTGGGACTAAAGGCTTTGTTGCTGTTGTTGTTGGTGGGGGTGGTGGTTTACTATTTGGCTATTGTTTACAAGAAACCGAATTTAATTTGGTGAATTCAGTTGTTGCTTTGTAAAAACTGTATTAACAGATAAAACAAAAGCTCACACAAGCCCATGAAGATCTATAACTCACTCCAGCTTATCCACCCAGCAAGCCAGCACACTAAGCCTAACAAAAGACCACCAAAATGCGCAGATCACCAGAAGACGCAGCCACCAAGAGTCCATGCCCAACCTAATCTACCCAATCCAGCACTTTGCATTGTTCACAGGTCCTGCCCAAAAGAAGCTAATGAACAGAACCACCTATGTTTTTAAGGTGTCCGTAAGGCGACGCCTAGGCGTCAAGGCGCCCCCCCAGCGCTTTGCGCTTTAGGCGCCTAGGCGTCCGCTTTAGGCGCCTAGGCGTCGCCTAGGCGTCGAAGCGCCCCCCCAGCGCCTTAAAGCAAAGCGTCGCCTTAAAAACATAGAGAACCACTGCTTCATTGATGCAGTGGTGTCTGCTCCACCTGTTTCAATGCACCTCCTACCTCCTCCGTGCTTATCTGTCTCTTCACCGTGCCCCAGCAAAGCTTCCTTTCCTTGACAGGCCACGACTCACAGAAGTTACTTGACCTAAATTTTACTAATAAATTCATTGCTAAAAGAAGTTTCAGGAAAGAGAAAAAAATCAAGAAAATGCAAAGTGACTTTTGCGTTTCTTTTCATTGATAAGGCAGAGTTCAAGTTACAATGCTCCTAAGAGGTACAGGGAGTGAGAAATGTAGGAAATTAATAATACATCCCAGGTCCGGGGCAGAGTGTCGCGAAGCCCGGAAGCACCAACTCTGGCCCAGAGCGCTGCCTTGTCCTTTATCTTCGCAACAAGGTTGCTGACTGAAGGTTGGGCGCCCTCGAAGACACGGTCTGTTACGATGTTTCCATATCATCCATGGGGTGAGCAAGGCAATGGAGGCGAGGCCTTCACACATGGGCTTCACGCAGTGTGCCACCAGTCTAGAAGGGAAGCATCATAGTCCGGCGGCGTGCAAGACATGCGGAGCCAGGCAAGCATCTCATGCCAAACCTGTCTGGAAAATGGACAGCAGAGCAGCGGTGCATCTTCTCGGGGCTCTGGCAGCAGAGGTATGAGGTGTGGTGCTCTGGCAGCAGGTGGCGTGCGAGGCGGTCGGCGGTCCAACACCGATCCTGATCAGAGAGCCAGTGGAAGATGTGCACACGAAGGGGCGCCCAGTTCTTCCAAATGAACTTCCAGGAGCTGCTGTGGATCAAACCCTGGAAGGTGGCCTGATAGCAGGATTTCGCAGAGTAAGATCCGCTCGAAGTCCACTTCCATAGGAGGCGATCAGGTTCAGTGGTCAGGGTGGTGTGCTCAACGGCGTGCCGGAGCTGGATGTACTGTCCAATCTCGTGAATGCCCAGCATGCCATGGATGTCGTGAGCCCAAGCGTTGGTCTGTAGCCCAACAAAAACGGTTTGCAGTTTCCAGCGGCGCTTCGAGCTGCAGGAGTAAAGCTGCGGTGCGATCTCGCTGACTGAGCGCCAGCCGCTCCACCAGTCCTCCCAAAATAAGGCGGTACGGCCATCACCCACGGCCATAGAGGTGGAGGCGAAGAACAGAGCAAGCTCCTCAGCAGAGAACTGCAGATCTAAGTTGCTCCATGCCCGGTTGCTGTCTGTGTGGCTGAACCAGAGCCGTCGCAGGCGGAGGTCCAGCCCAGTGTGCTCTAGGTCAGGGATGCCAAGGTCTCCCAGCTCGATTGGACGGCAAGTTCGGCGCCAATTAACATGGCGCTTGCCGCCATTGGCAGCCTCGCGCCCAGCCCACAGGAACCCCCCTCTCAATCTTCTGAGCTGCTTGATGATTTTTTTGGATGGTGCAAAGACCAGCAGCTGGCGCATGGGGATTGCACAGGGATGGATTTGACAGTCGCGAGGAGTTCAGCCTTGTTCATGAGCCCCGCTTTCCATGACAGGAGATTTCTTCGCACCGTGTCCACAAGCAGCTGCAGCTGCGTGGCAGTGGGGCACCTCACCATGAGGGGAATTCCCAGATACGTGAGGGGGAGCTCAACTACTGGACAACAAGTGCAGCCTCGTCGGGGGCGCCGTGGAGGAGGGTGGCGGAGCTCTTGGCGAAGTTGACGCAGAGCCCGGAGGCACAGTCAAACTCGCTCTAAAAGGAGAGACCCAGTACTAGAAGCTCCTACACCAGGTGGGGTCTGGGGAAGGATTATACGAGGCAAGCCTTATTACCCCTGCACAGTGCAATGCAGAGAGGCTGCGTCAAACACAGGACCTCTTGGCACAAGTGGGGAGTACTTCACCACTGCACCAGGCATGTCCTTCAAAGAGAAAATCACTCTACAGGGATGATTTGAGAGTCCTTCCACGTTTTCCCAAAGGAAACCAAGGTATACTCGAAAAAAACAGTACCATTGTATTGACTATCAATGGTTAAAAGAAAATCAGCTCCTTAGTGTTGAGATGCTTTGAAACTTGCTACTCATGAAGTATTCTTTTTTGGAAATAGCATAAGCACTTAGCGGCACTTAACAAGCTAACAGAGACAAAACTTACCCGAAATGGACATTCTCGAATTCAATGCATCCTCCCTTGAACTGCAAAGGTTGTGCATGAAGCTCATCCTTTATTCCGGGTTTTTCCTAAAAAGACGCAATGAATAAGGTCTTTGAGACCATGGTTTTTAAGATAAATTAAAACTGCATGCCATTAGGCATTATGCAATACAAATCTATGACTACAAAGCTTTTACCTCAAGCAATTGAAACATGGACTTCATGTCAATAAGGCTTTGTCTAGATTCTCGATATACACTACCAAGGAAGTTCAGAGGCACTGAGAGCTGGAATAGAAGTCCATTAACCATTACCTGTATGGCAAGATTTCAATACATCAACCAAAGGCAACTGCAAGGCTAAGAAAGGCAGAGAACCGGAAAGAACTGAAGCTTCACCTCAAGTCATTTTAAAAGAATTTTATTTTCCAGTTCCACTTTTTCACTTCTAACTCTGAGGTAATATTGGGAAAACATTACCTTACCGCAGTTACATATCTTTCCACTTTGGTGTGCATGGGTTGCTACCTCAATATGTCAAAGCGATCTCAGAAATGAAACTATAGAAGATATAAAAGACAAATGGTTGACATAAAGAATTACCAAATCACCGACAGTCAGAGCACCACTCATTACACCATATGAGCTCAAAACCATTGCTGTGGATAATGACACACTAAATATAACATTTTGCCCAAAGTTCAAGTAGGCAAGGCTACTTTGGGCTTTCAGTGCAGAATCCTCATATCCTGAGCACATTGTAAAGAAAAAAAACACTAGTCAATAGATCAAAAATATCAAACAAAATTAAATTATGGTGTATGCAATGTTAATTGCAAGTTAAGAATCACCTAATGTTGCCGCATAACTTAATGTTCTATTGACACTTTCTTAAGTATTAATCTCATTTAGTTTTTTTTAAGAGAGACCTGAAGGATTGGAGTATCACCAAAGAACTAGCTATGGACAGGGGTGCATGGAAGCTTGCTATGCATGTGCCAGAGCCATGAATTGGTCGCGAGATCTTATGGGTTTCACCTCTAGCCCACCCCAACTTGTTTGAGACTAAAGGCTTTGTTGTTGTTGTTGTTGTTGTTGTCGTTGTTGTTGTAGTTTTTCTTTTTAAATACCAGTTTTCAACATACACAGATGTGAAACATAGAAATCAGAAATTCCATATGTATCAAACTGTAATTTTTCAGTGTCCATAGTTTTGTAAGAAAGGTGAATATATATTTAATGCCAGTTGGTCAAACAGGTGAATAGTTGTGCATTTCCACTATATAATAACATCTCTCCCAAGAATGAATGGACACATGTACTCACTCTTTAAATATTTGTCATACTTCTGAACTTCAAATTGCTCATTGTTGAAGTATTTGACAGTCTGTAGAATATCAGAGAGCAAAGATTGGTACAAACATGCTTGAATTAAGATATCGACAATCAAAGAAATGGACCAGACACCAGATTAATGGATGTGATAACCATGGGATGACCTCGTAATTCAGAAGGGAGTCAACTGCCACTGCACTAGAAGCATTATCAGCTTTATTCATGGCTGTCCTGAACTGTGTCCGCCACTGTCATAATGTAACATACAGCGATGAGAGGAATCAAAGTAAGACATGATACAAAAGTGATCATTAGATATATTAGATTGAGCATTTGTGTAAGCAAGAATGTCCTAAAACTAAAGCTGTGATGACAGAGTACAGCGTTCGCACCTGTGTCAAAGCCAAAGTGAAAACAACATAAGTAGCTACTGAAACTGAAGTAATCCAAGCAAAAGTCGAGCCGAACTTGTAGGCAAGTATACTTGACACCATACCAATCTGTAAATAGGAAGCAAAACACAACGCAGACAGAGCTCAAGCAAACGCTCAGAGAATAACTGGCATCAATTACCAAAAGCAAGACCAATATCACAGGCAATATGCACAACTGATGAATGATAACAGTTGGAGAAGTAATTGTGAGTACCTCTAGTATTGTGGGAACAATATTGAACACTGTCACTGTAAGAATGAAATTTATTGCGTTGCTGCCTCTGTCAATTATGCGATTTAGAGCTCCGGTTTGCCGGCTGAAAACATAAACAGGCAAAGGAACATGAAAATTCAAATAATCTCCAGCTTGTAAATATCAAAACTCAGCAACTACATAATAACTATAAGTGCTGAACTCTTATAACGTGTTTCCACAATGATTTACACAAGCAACAGTTAGACCTAGGGCCGATTAATAGCTAGCAGGGAGGCACCTTACTGGCCGCACAGAATATGGTGTGGATAATAAATGAATCAAGGAAAGCATCAAAGCACACATGATGGCATGAATCAGAGCATTCACAGATACCTTAGATGATAACGAAGATCAAGCTCATGCAAGTGAAAAAACACCTGCAATACGAAAAGTTAACAAACTAAAGTAATACTTAAAGTGTCTACAGATAAACATCGAAATGGTTGCGCAGGACAGGTTCATCTAAAACTGAAAGTGGATAAAAATGTACAGATGACACTCGATCCTCACAGAAGTACAGATGCAAATAGTTGGGCTCCAGCGACGTGCAAGATCTTCAAATGGTTATTTTCTTTTTTCTAGCTTTTCTAGTTTCAGAAAGGCCTTTAGCTTCTTTTGCTTGCTTTCAGTTTTTTCTTACTGCTAGATAGACCTTGCGCCATTTGGACGTTTTTCTGCTAATGAAAATGGCATGCACTTAGGTGTGGGTTCGAGCAAAAGAATGTATAGATACCACTCATGGTAACCTTTTTTCATCTTTACGAATACAAGGACATATAGGAGAAAAACAGCAGTGTATAGCAAGAAAATAAGATACTTCATTCAACATAAAACCATCCTGTGTTGAAATATCTAAAATTCTGGATAGCTACAGTAATCAAACAACTTCACTAAAAAGTTATACCATGGAAATGAAAAAGTTCAATATTTACCATCCTGGAGACTGAACGGATGGCTCTCCAGGTAACTTTCGAAAATAAAGCATTCCGCAGTTCTGGAAACAGAAAATTTACCATAAATATTTGGCATAATGCAAATCATAGTTATATATGGTATGACAGGAGAGCAGAAAGAGAGAACCTAAAAAATGCAGAGTTTCTTTCAGCGGCTTTTCAGGGATAAGAAAACATTGATAAGCGAGTTCTGTAACAAAATTACCTGTGCAAGCTGATACTCCTGACCGTGCAATACCATATCCAATCAGAACTGCTGCTGGGCTTGCAAAGAGAGCCAACAGGGTTGCATTAGCATCTGTAAATCCTGCCAGTGAGGCTTCAGCGCCGCCAAGTGCTGCAAGCCAATCGATAGCAAGCTTAAACAAGAAAGGCACTTGAACATTTATAACCTGGTGTTCATTGTAAATAGAAAAGGTTAGGTGATAAATTTGAAAGCTTCATGTAACCCTGGATCAATTCTCTCTTCTTTTTAAATGAGATCAATTCAGATGGGGAGCCCTTCCACCCGATGACAGTTTCAAATAAAAAAAACTTCATGTAACAGCTTCCATGTTTTAAGTTCATCATGGCATATATCATAACTGCAAGGGCAATATTCTTTTCTTTGATTTAAGAACGATGATAGTTGACTATTTCTATTTGAGACCTTGTTGAGCAATTAAACAAGAAGAAATTACCTATTTTGTTTTAAAAAGAAATAAGCATGCAACAAATAGGATGCATCTGATTTTACTACATTGCATCAGAATAGGTCAAAAGGATCATTTGTATAAAAGCCAAGAATATCAGTACACTATGAGTAATACAAATGCACTGCATTCCAACGAAATGAGGTAAGGAGATTATCAATTTTGAGCCTACAGCATGATTGTCAATAGTAGACTCTACAGAAAAGTGTTAGCCCGAATGGTGTTGCTAATACATCACAGATCGCTAGCACTTAATGACTACAACAGAAAACAAAAGCATTTGCTAACAAAAGTGGATTGCATTATTTTAGCTCGAAGAATATTTGTAAAGGGAACAATTTCCACGAGTAACATCTACCTTTGCGCCGACTAAGAGGCCCAACGACAACACAATCCTGATGTTGAAATCACGGCTATTGTTCAGCCTTAAGTACTTCCAAAGGTTTTGAAGGATCTGAATATCTGCTATCTGATCATCGATGTCCTTCTTCGGGGCATCTTTATGCTCGTTGTCATCAGCCGGTTTCCCAGCCGTCACAGCATTGGCAGAAGTGGAAAATGCATTCCCTCTCTAAAAAACAAGTACGAATCACAAAACCATAATTTGGCAAAGAAATAGTACCTTCTATGAAGAAAAGAAACAGAACAGATGAATCAACTTATTTCTATCGTTTTGTTAACCATTGATGTCATAAGCCGACCACGAAACCATACTTGAGTAACCATATTTTCAGTTGGAGCTAAAAAAGGGCAGGATAAGTGCAGTTACAGTTCATAGAATCAGAACAAGTAGAGAGAGAAACGCAATACTGCCACGTGCTCCACACTTTTACTTCATTTTGTGTGCTTTGACAGATTAGGCCAGGAACTGATTTTCACACAGAAACACACTGGAAAGTTGAGTGCAGGTTGCAGGTTGTAGGTTGTCTCAGGTTCTCAACAGAGAAAACTTTGTATGCAAAATAAGGCTACACTGAAGTTTGTAGATTCATCCTTTACCAACCACTAGACAAGAAACTGAAGCCCAATCAACAGCTCCCGCTAACCCCAGCACTTGTGATTCATTATTACTAGCCCTACTGTTGCCCACTACTGTTTTACCAGGAAATTCTCACTTGCTTCAGTAAAACATTGATACTTACATATCCATGAATCTGTTATCTATGCATGTCGGTGAGTCATTGACACTGTATATATCTATGAATCTATTCTCGGCTACTTACTGATTTACTGGGAAATTCTCACTTGTTTCAGTAAAATATTGATACTGTATATCTATCTATGACTCTAATATCTGTGCATCTCAGCGGTAAAAAACAAACTGGGATGAGGAGGACCGCAGGAGGTTACCAGGTCGCGGAGAGGCCACGCGCACCGCCGCGGCGGGAAGGCTGAGCCCGGCAGCAGGCCGAAGGGGGCGCGTCTCCCGGTCCCAGGAGAGACCCTGCAGCCTGCTCCGAAGCCACCGAGGTGAGGCGTCGGCGCGGGCGGGCCGTTGGTCCCGCCGGGCGGCCGGAGCGCCGCGGGGAGCTGGAAGCGGGAGCCCCGCAGGAGGTGCCTCGCGGCGAGCACGCGGGAGCAGGGCCGCATGGCGGCGGCGGCGGCGCTCCCCGGCCGGCGACGGACGGGACGAGGGGAGAGGGGGGAGAAGGCCGGTCAACCTTGGGAGGCGGAGCTGGACATTTCGCGGGCGCCGTGAGTGGCTTTGTGTATCCGATCTGGTAGAAGAGCTCGAGATGCGATCGTGCTGTGGTGCGGCGTCGTCGGCCGTTGGATGTGTAATGAGTGGCGCAGATTTGATTTATGGTGTTCCGTTTGGCATGCTTAGACTAGCCACAATGGGTAGTAACATACTAACATGGGCATGTTACTACTCTATGTTACTACCTCTATAATGGGAAGTAACATATGTGTGGTAACATGTAATACTTCATTTATTATGCTATAGACTCATCTTGCTTTGATATGTGCGAGGTAGTTACAGTAACTTAGTTACTGTAACATCACATGTCCCAATGCAATATGAGTCTATAACCTAATAAATGAAGCTTTGCATGTTATCACCACTGGTGGAAAAACAGGCTTTCCGTCCAGCCCCATAAGTCGCGAAGCTGTAGGAACCGCGACCAATGGACCTTTAGTCGCGGTTCTGGAGGTGAACCGCGACCAAAGGCTCGGGCCTGGCGCTCGGTTGGCGGTGGCGGACGGGAGGGCTTTAGTCCCGGTTGCACGCCAACCGGGACTAAAGGTCTCGTGGCTCAAGGCCTTTAGATCATGGTTGGCAGGCCAACCGGATTAAAGGTTGAACCTTTAGTCCCGGTTGAGTGCAGCAACCGCGACTAATGGCCCAACCTTTAGTCGCGGTTGGTTTAGACCTTTAGTCCCGGTTGGTCCGCCAACCGCGACTAAAGGGATTTGAGGCCTCATTTTCAAACTCTACCCCGATCGCCTTTTCGCTTTTAGAAAAACAAAAGAAAATTATGCAAATGTCAAAAAATAAAATAAAATAAGTTTTCCATGTGATATGTGGTCTAGTTGTTGGGAAAATTAACAAATATGAATTTCGACTTTATTTGCAAAATCTCTCGAAATTCTTAAAATTGGCATAACTTTTGCATACGAACTCGGATGAAAAAGTTTTTATATGAAAAATCATCTACTCGAAAAGTTACATCCGAATTTAACAGGGAACCCGTTAAACATTTTAGAATCCCCAAAACCTAACAGAAAAAAAAGATACGGGGCTTTTAAGTTCGGAGAGGCAAAAAATTCAAAAATTTCAAATTGTGGTCAAACTGTGGTCAAACAATGGTCAAACTAATTATTCTAGAATATTAGTGTTACTAAATAATTATTTCAGTTTTTTAAATTTTGGTCAAATCTGTCAAACTGTGGTCAAAAATGGTCAAACTAATTATTCCGAAATATTAGTGTTACTAAATAATTATTGTTTTTAAAACAATAGTTTCAAACTCAAACAGTGAAATGTGTCACTTCATGCTCAAGCTAAATACCGAGGGTTAATAGAATTGACATCCTACTATTGTCGGAAAACAACAAGTGCGAGACTTGGAAACGAGGAGAATAGAACCGGAAGTTAAGCGTGCTCAGTGGGGGAGTGGGAGGATGGGTGACCGTTCGGGAAGTTAGATGATTTGGAATTATGAGGGTGATTAGAGATTAGAGGAGAAATTGAGCGATGATGAGGGGTGGTGATTAGAGATTAGAGGTTAAAATAATTCAGAAATTTGAAAATAAAAAAAAAATGAAAAAATTCGCAAAAAAAATTCGTAAAAAAATTTAAACATGCGGAGGAGGCCTTTAGTCCCGGTTAGCCACGAGAACCGGGACTAAGGCGCGACTAAAGGGGGGGGGGGTCTTTAGTCGCGCATAGTTAGTCGCGGTTGCACAGCCGCGACTAAAGGCCTTTGCGAACCGCGACTAAAGGCCTTTTTTCTACCAGTGCACACTTATGTTACTACCCACTATGAAGGTAGTAACATAGTCTAGGGATATGTGTATGTTACTAGTGTATGTTACTATGCATTGTGGCTAGTCTTAGAGCAAGTCTCGCATAGTCGCCATGTGGCCCCGGTCAGCGTAATAACTGTCGATACAGTGGTTTTTGGTTCAAGATGACACTCCAGTAGAATCGCCATATGGGTGTCGATCAGCATAATTTATGAAGTTCACTCCAAAACCGAGCTTGCAGCCTCCAATTGCGGACTTGAAGGCTAGTACGGAGCTTGCTCCATGGACCAACCGTCGGCGCGGGGGAGAAAAGTTTTTGCTCCGTCATCCTTGCGCCACAGCTGGCTTTGAAGCGACGCACCATACGCTTCTCCGCGTTCGGACTAATCACCGGCGGGTGGGGTGAACTTCATCATGTGACATGAAGGGCGAGGGCAAACTTTGTTTTTGGTTGGATGATGATGCATCGATGTGTGTAACTGCCAATTTTATTTATTGAATAATAATCTGTCAGGGAAAGAAGGGTGTGTAGTTGATATGAAAGAGGTGTAATACATATAGGACTGTGCTAACCACCAGTCGACTGGTGGTTAGCAACAGATCTGCACGACCTTCGATCGATCCTTCCACTCGTCCCGCTGCGTCGTTCCTCCCGCTTCAACTGATTTTTTTTCCTTCTCTCAAAAACCGTAGTAAATTGCTAGTGGTTTTTTCTGGTTTTTCGCTGCATAATATGAAAAGAAAATAAAAGTGCTTGAAAGAGGATTCGAACCCAGGTCTATGTAATACCTATCGAGCCTAATAACCAATTAAGCCACCTTTTGCTGTTGTCTATTGTAGAATGGCAATGTTATTTGAACCTTTCTTATTTCTGCCATATCAAAAGAAAAAATAAAGTTTGGCTTGGTAACTTTGGCAATGACCAGCGTGATAACTATGGTCTGAGTAACATGATAACTATATCATGACAAGGCTGGTAACTACAGTACGAGAAGGTTAAAAGCATGGGAAAGTATGGTAATTTAACATAGAAATTACCGGTGAAATGTTTCAAAAACTTTTTTCCCTTGGATGAAAGACACCATGGTGTTTAAATGTAAAATATTAGTTATCAAGTCTGCGATGATACATCATCACGTTATTTACACAGAAATTATCGGGTGTATGTTTTTCAACAAAAAAGTTTCAGGTCAAAAGTTACAGTGGCGTTTATATGGGAGTTATCAATTTTGTATGTTTCTATTAGCATGTTATTTACATAGAAATTAGCGGGGCATCACTCCCCCTCGCCACAGTCGCCATATTACCAGGATCGGGTACATAAGTTATCAAGTCAGCGATGTGTGAGTTATCATGTTATTTGCATAAGAGTTATCGTGGTATGGTTCAACAACTCCTCCCACCCCTACCCCCACCGACAAAGTTACCAGGACTGGGTACATAATTTATCATGTCTACGATGTGTGATTTATCATGTTATTTGCATGGAAGTTACCGTGGTATGTTTCAACGACTCCCCCCGCCAGGACTGGGTACATAATTTATCATGCCTACGATGTATGAGTTATCATGTTATTTGCATAAAAGTTATCAGGACAGTGATGTGTAAACTATCATCATATTTACACGAAGTTATCGAGTATATTCCATCAAAACCCCTCCTCCGGAGAGAAAAGTTATCATGTTCATGGTGCGTAAATTATTGGGGGTATATTTCAGCACCCCTTCTCGCCAAAGTTACCAGGACCGGGGTGCATAAATTATCGGGTCTCTGATGTCTGAGTTACCATGTTGTTCACATCAAAGTAACTAGGGATATTTCATCAACACCACTTCCCTCGAAGTTACCAGGATCGAGGTACATAAGTTTATCAGGTATGTGATGTGTGAGTTATCATGATATTCACACAAAAAAGACCCGGATATTTCATCAACGCCTCCTCCCGATCGCTAAAGTAATCGATCGAGTACATAAGTTATCGGTATGTGATGTGTGAGTTACCATGCTATACACACACAAAAATTACCAATGGTATATTTCATCAACCTCCCCCACCAAAATTACCATGGTATCATCAACTCGAGACGTGATGGTAAAATAATCTACTTAAGTGCGGAAAAGATCGGATATTGCATTCACTTTTGTTATCAGGAGTATTTTTTCAACACTTTTTCTGGGTAAAAGTTATCGTGATTTTTGTATCTAAATTATCAGGTCTACGTTGCCTGACCGGTTTACACATAATTATCAGGAGCATTTTCAATAAAAAGTCCTGGGTAATTTTTTTTCATGATTTTTGTATAAGTTATCATGCCCGTGCTGTCTATATTATCGACCTATTTACACATAATTATCGGTAGTATTTTTCAACAATTTTTCTGCGTGAAAGTTATCGTGATTTTTGTATCAAAGTTATCAGGTGCGCCGTGCATAAAATACCGTGTTATTCGCATAGGAGTTACTGGAGGGATATTTCAACACTTTTTTTTTCTTGAATCAGAGTACATGTAGATTCAAAGTCTAGATTATGAAAATGACAACAGAACCACTGTTTTTTTCCTTCGGTTGTCGAAATACTTTACTCACATTGTTTATCGACTTTGTTTTGTCTATCTCGCAAAAAGAAGAGTCTTTTTGTCTATCCCGCAAAAAAAAGACTTTGTTTTGTCTAGTTTCCATGCTATTTTGTACAAAAGGAGATTTTAACTACCAATCTCTCAGAAGAACTACTTGTGCTGAGTTGGTTACGGCGGTACACCTCCAATTATCTGGTCGTGGGATCGAATCCCCACACCTTTTTTTAGCGAATTTAGAACTCATCGTGGGATTATACGGGAGGAAAAAACTGACCGAGCGAGAAAGATCGGGAGAACGGAACGAGAGAGCGCTGCAATGCGGATGGAACGGAGATCGAATCGTACATGCCTATCGCTAAAATCCAGTCGACTGGATTTTAGCTTTGTCGATCACATATAGCATTGGCGTGTAGCCAGCTTTTCGCCAAATCAACTTGCATTGCTAGCATCCTTCCGCCAATAGCTACATGCAAATAGCAGCGGCCAGCGGCTAATTGCTCTTCTTCCGCCAACTAGAAGGACCATACCGCCATCCCGCACGGACGAAGAGATAAATGACGGTATTTGTTTGGTCAGACGGATGTTTAGACTCCCGCAAAGCCCCTAGCTTGGTTCCTGTTTACAGAAAATGGACGTCCGGACGTGTTGACAGTAAATTGTGTCCGAACAAGTAGGTCCAGACGCATGCCTATCTACCATGCCTCCTTGCATAATAAACACCTCGAAAATAATGCCAAAGTGATAAAGGCTCAGTTATGAGAGCGGCGATAGTGCACACGAGCTCACGTGCTCCTGTTATACGGGCCAATAGCACAGCGTCTGGTTGGGAGCAGCATTTATGGCGGAAGGAAATGCTGGCGTGTACTCCCTCCGTTCCTAAATACTTGTCTTTCTAGAGATTTCAACAAGTGACTACATACGACGCAAAATGAGTGAATCTACACTTTAAAATATGTCTACATACATCCGTATGTTGAGTCCATTTGAAATGCCTAGAAAGACAAGTATTTGGGAACGGAGGGAGTATATGGCAGAGAAATAGTGCGCGTACATGATGGGTCCGTATGACGGGGCAACGGAGTTAGTCATTGCCGTGACGGCCGGACCTGATAATGTTCAATTGGTACAGGATGGCGAATGGCCGCAAAAAGTGGGTGGATTCATCCGAAAATCCATAGGAGTGCTCGTCCTCGCCTGCACACGTTATCGTTGCGCGCTCGTTCTCGTTGGGATGGGAGACTGGGCTCGCATTGAACGTGGTATAATGCTGTACGCAACGCCATACATATTAAGGACTCTGGTGCGGACCCACGGCACAGTAAGCGCCGTTCCCTCTCGCCGTGAAAACGACGTCTGCACAAAATCTGTAGGGACCGGCTACTGGTCAGTCGCCTGATTTTATGAAATGGGTCAGTCGATTCCTAACCAATCGACTGAACAAAAATTGTGGTCAGCCAATTTCAGTGTTATGGCACACCTTAAGTCTTTTTGCATACAAAACCAACGGCAGCTCACAAGACTTCATGTGCCCAATGAAAAACAATGGCCCATTGATAAGCAAAAACAAAAATAGAGAAAACAAACAAAAATGCAGACAACTTACACAAAAATTGCACATTTGTACGATATGCAAAAATAAGCATATAGGAGTGGAATTTATGCAAAAAAGAAATTTTGTAAGAAGGAATGAATTATTTATTTTTATATTTGCAATCTCGCACATGTATTTTTTTAGACGCATACAATACATATATGCATAGGTTTAAATAAAAAATGTATTATTACGATACAAAATAAGCATACACTAGTGAGATTTCCGCGACAAATAGTGCTTTCTAAAAAGTAATGGATTAGTGACATCGGTATTACCTTTACGAAATAAAAGAAAGTGAAAACTAAAACAAAATAAAAAATAAAAAATTAGTGGCATTGGTATTTGATCCATGGTGTCGCTACTTCTCGGGATCAAAATAATGAATTAGTGGTGTCTGAATTACCATTTAAGAAGAAAGAAAAGTAAAATAACAATACTGACAAAATTTGCACACGGTTTGAATATAAATTGCGCTTTCTTATAATACGCAAGAATAAGCACAAATAGTGAAATTTCACTTAAAAGATTCCTAATTAGGAATGAATTAGAGGTATTGGTATTACCCTTAAAGAATAAAGAGAATAAAATAAAAACTTAAACAAAATTAGAATAGTGAAGTTTTCTAAGAAACAATGAATTAGTGGCATTGGTTTCGCGTTAAGAAGAAAGGAACTAAAAATAATAAAACAAATAATGAATATTTGCAAACAATTTGCACAGTTGCGCATTTTTAGTGTACATATAATCATGAAATTTTGGCACATATTATATAGTATTTGTTTGTATATAATTACACTAAGCCAAAAACCTACAAAAAGAAAAAATAACCAATAAAGGCAAGAAATAGGGAAAAAGAAAACCCATAGAAACAGAAAACAGAAATTAAAAATGAAGCAAAAGTACCCTAAAATAGGAAAGAAAATGGTATAAAAAGCCAAAAATAAATAATCACAAAATTTGCACACTATTTGCACATAAATTGCGCTTTGTTATAATAAGCAAGAATAAACACATAATAGTCAATGTTTTGCAAAAAGAAATTTTTTCTAAAGAAAGAATCAATTAGTGTCATTGTTATTTGATCAACGGTGTCTCTACTTCTCTAGACCAAAATAATGAATTAGTGGTATGGGTATTACCGTTTAAGAAGAAAGAAAGAGAAAAAACAATAATGACAAAATTTGCAAGCGATTTGAATAGAAATATAGTATGCAGAATAAGCACAAACAGTGAAATTCGACAAAAAAGAATCCTAAGTAGGAATTAATTAGAGATAGTGGTATTACGCTTAAAGAATAAAAAAAATGAAATAAAAAACTTAAACAAAATTAAAATAGTTAAGTTCTGTAAGAAACGACGAATTAGTGTCATTGGTTTCCCGTTAAGAAGAAAGGGACTGAAAATAAAAAAACAAGCACGAGCAAAACAGGCACGATTTCATTGCTGAACAAAACAAAGCGAGCAAAACAGGCACCCAAGCTTGGAAACGCCTGCTAGCGATTCCACGCGGGGCAGGTGGGCGCTGCGCTAGGCGAGAGGCCTGTTAACGGGCGGACAAAAACAGGCACCCACCAGGCTCAACGAGCCCATATACACAATCGACTGACCAGAAACAGCACTTAGTCGATTTCAACTAGGCCCAACACAACACAAAATACAGAACAGGAAAAAACTAAAGCACACATCTCAAAGCACAAATCCAACAGCCAGAAATTCGATTGACCCAAAATCAAAAAATCAGCTGAATGACATGTAGCTAAATCGAAATCTGTACTCACGGCCCATCAGATGGCATACGTTATGATTTTTTTTTGACATGCATACATTCTCTTTTTTTCTTTTGACATGCATACGTTCTGAACGAACCTTAATGCTAGAAGGTGTGATTCTCAAAAAAAGAAAGAAAAATAAACTAAAAGAGGTGTTGGGTTCGATTCTTGAGAGTGGCAATCTGGCAATTCTTTTTCTTTTCTTTGTTTGTCCCCAATAACAAAGAGCATCTAATTAATATGGGATATGGATTATTGTCGGAAGAAAACATGTTTTTACTTTAGCGTACATAACTGAAAATACATATTTTGTGATGTAAATCCCATCTTTGCTTTAGCGTACATAAATAAGAAAGTAAAAAAGCAGTATTAATCCACATAGCTTTTTTTAATGTATTTTTTATCCACTTTGCTTCGACTCACTGCAAAAAAATTAACCACACAAGTGCTACTACGCATGAGACTCATGTTGCGACCCTATTTATACATGTGCTAACGGTCAGTGCCCTAATCAGCCAAGATCATAGTTTTTTTTTCTTTTTATTTTGCTGATTTGAAAATTTGAAGAGATAGAGGAAACCATAAACTGAATCCATGGTCTGTTTGCACCTTTGTGTTTTGTTGCATTGGCCAGGTGATAGCTAGCATGTTTTTTCCTTTCATAAATTCGGTTCCTGTTTCAAGTTACTCTACATTGTTAATAACCTGGAGGAAGAGCTTTCCTTTGTAGCCATTAATCTTTCCTGAATGAATTAATTGGTTGCGTACTTTTCAAGAAGTATATGTTATAGGACCAGCAGCATATATATGCATAGGCCAATGGTAGTCAGTTACAAACTTACAAATAAGCAAAATATGTGTTTCTAACAATAGTCCTTAGCCAATATGTGACGTCCTCCCACGGACAGACACTAGTGGAAAAACAGGCTTTCCGTCCAGCCCCATAAGTCGCGAAGCTGTAGGAACCGCGACCAATGGAACCTTTAGTCGCGGTTCGAGGTGAACCGCGACCAAAGGCTGGGCCTGTGGCGCTCGGTGGCAACCAAGCGTGAGGGCTTTAGTCGCGGTTGGCAGGAGACAACCGCGACTAAAGGCCTTCGGCACCTTTTAGTCACTGATTTGCTGTGCCAACCGCGACTAAAGCCCTCCCTATATATACCCATCCAGCAGCCAACACTTAGCCATTTTGGAGCCATTCTCTTCACAAGTGGGTGTAGGTTTGCTTTTGGTTCCTCTTATGCACATAAGGTGTTTGATGAAATGTCCCAAGAGCATGAAACAAATATGACATGAAGTGTTGGAGCCACACTCTTCGATCATGGTTAGCAACTTGATGAACCTTTGATGTGTCAATATGCATGTGTGTAGTTCATAACAAATGCATGATGGTTAATTATATATTTTATATTATAATAATGCAGATGAATCGGCAATGGATGTACGATAACCGACTCTCCGTGAGTTCACTACGGGTTTGAAAGATTTCCTCGTAGTGGCTAATGCGAACAAGCGGGGGTTTTGTTATCTGTCCATGTGTTATCTGTAAGAATGAGAAGGGTTACTCTTCCTCAAGAGTTGTTCACATGCATCCGCTTGAAGGGTTTCATGCCAAGCTATAATTGTTGGACCAAGCATGGAGAAAGAGGGGTTATAATGGAAGAAGATGAAGAAGGGATGATTTCATCGATGAAAGCTATCTTGCTCATTTCGGTGATACTTTCATGGAGGATGTTTGAAGGTGAAGGGAAGGTGAAGAAGAGGCACGTGATGATCCCGTTGATGATCTTGGTCGGACCATTCTTGATGCACGGAGACGCCGGCCCCGAAAAGGAGAGGAGAATTTGGATCGCATGTTAGAGGATCACGTAAAGGCGCTGCACCGGATGCGATGATGGTCTCAAAAAAATGGGCTGCAATCGGATTTGCTGAAATGGAAGGCGAGGCGGTGTAGTGACTCGGCATTTGAAAACTTGTTGAAAATGTTGAAGAATATGTTTCCAAAGGATAACGAGTTGCCCGCCATGACGTCTGAAGCAAAGAAGGTTGTCCGCCCTCTAGGTTTAGAGGTTCGAAGATACATGCATGCATCAACGATCGCATCCTCTACCGCGATGAATACGAGAATTTGAATGAATGCCCGGTATGCACTTGCATTGCGTTATAAGATCGAGGCGATGACCACGGTGACGATGTTGAGGGCGTAAACCCGGAAGAGGGTTGCCGCCAAGGTGATGTGGTATGCTCCTATAATACCACGGTTGAAACGTCTGCTCATGAACAAAGAGCATGCCAAGTTGTTGCGATGGCACAAAGAGGACCGTAAGTCGGACGGGAGTTGAGACACACCGCAGATGGAGCGCAATGGAGAAAGATCGACGGATGGTTCAGAGATTTTGCGGTGACGCAAGGAACATAAGATTTGCTCTAAATGCGGATGGCATGAATCCTTTTGGCGAGCGAGCTCCAGCCATAGCACTGCCCGTGACTCTATGCATCTACAACCTTCCTCCTTGGTTGTGCATGAAGCGGAAGTTCATTATGATGCCGGTGCTCATCCAAGGTCCGGCAACCCGCAACGACATCGATGTGTACCTAAGGCCATTAGTTGATGAACTTTTACAATGTGGGGTGGTGTCCGTGTGTGGGATGAGCACAAACAAGAGGAATTTGACCTCGACGTTGCTTTTCGTAACCATCAACGATTGGCCTGCTCTTAGTAACCTTTCGGGATGTCAAATAAGGGATACAATGCATGCACGCACCGCTTACATGAGACCGAAAGTGTACATTTGCCAAATTGTAAGAAGAACGTGTACCTTGGGCATCGTCGATTTCTTCCAAAATTCATCGAAGAAAGAAAGGCAAGCATTACAACGGCAAGGCGATCACCGGCGAAGCTCGCGAACGACCGGTGCCGAGGTATTTGATATGGTCAAGGATTTGAAAGTCATCTTTGGAAAGGTCTGGCGGACAATCGGTTCGAAGGGAGCCGACGGGCACGCAGCCATGTGGAAGAAGAAATCTATATTCGGGAGCTAGAATATTGGAAAGTCCTAGATGTCCGCTCTGCAATCGACGTGATGCACGTTACGAAGAATATTTGCGTGAACCTCCTAAGCTTCTTGGGCGTGTATGGGAAGACAAATGATACAAAGGAAGCACGGCAGACCAAAGAACGTTTGAAAGACCACGATGACCGGCATCCGGAATGGTTTCAAGGTCGTGCCGCCTACGCTCGACCAAAGAAGAGAAGGTCATCTTTTTGAATGCCCGAAAAGATGAAGGTCCCGTCTGGATTCTCGTCCCAATATAAAGGGAATAATAAACATGGCGGAGAAAAAGTTCCAAAACACGAAGTCTCACGACCGCCACGTGATTATGACGCAATTGCTTCCGATTGCTTTGAGGGGCTCTGCCGAAAATGTTCGATTAGCCATTGTGAAGCTATGTGCATTCCTCAATGCAATCTCTCGAAGGTAATCAATCCGAAGTTCTACCACGGTTCTGAGCGATGTGATCCAATGTCTTGTCGGTTTGAGTTGGTGTTCCGCCATCCTTCTTCAATATTATGACGCACCTCCGGTTCACCTAGTCGAAGAGATTTCCGTTCTCGGTCCCGTATTTCTACACAATATGTTCCCCTCGAGAGGTTCATGGGAGTATTAAAGAAATATGTTCAGAAACCGTGCTAGGCGAGAAGGAAGCATCGCCAAGGGCTATGGAAATGAGGAGGTAATTGAGTTTTGTGTTGACTTTGTTCCCGACCTTAAGCCGATTGGTCTTCCTCGATCGCGGCACGAGGGGAGACTAAGTGGAAAAGGCACGATCGGAAGGAAATCAACGATATGTATGGACGGCCATTCTCGATCAAGCACACCACACTTTGTCTTGACCAATTCCAACTTGGTGGCTCCGTGCTTTGAGAAACACAAGAATATTTTACGCCGGACAACCCGGGAAGCTCTGAATCTGGATTAGGAAGGCCCACATGGAGACTTTCGCGCTTGGTTGAGAAAACATTTAATGAATGACAATGATGTTGTAGATCACCAGTACATGTTGGCCAAGACACCATCTTCGACTATAACGACTTTCCAAGGGTACGAGATAAATGGGAATACATTTTACACGATCGCCCAAGATAAAAAGAGCACCAACCAAAACAGTGGTGTCCGCTTTGATGCAAAGAACCGAGAATGGGCAAAAGGTCACATATTATGGTTACATAGAGGAGATATGGGAACTTGACTATGGACCCTCCTTTAAGGTCCCTTTGTTCCGTGCAAATGGTTCAAGCTAACGGGAGGTGGGGTAAAGGTGGACCAGAATACGGAATGACAATGGTGGATTTCAACAATCTTGGTTACCTTGACGAACCATTCGTCCTAGCGAAAGATGTCGCTCGGGTTTTCTATGTGAAGGACATGAGTAGCAAACCGAGGAAACGGAAAGATAAGAAACGATCAAGACATCATGCGATGATCAAAAGCGCCACATTGTTCTTTCAGGAAAAGAAACATCGTGGGAGTGGAGGACAAGACAGACAAGTCAAGATTATAATATGTTTGCTGAAATTCCGCCCTTCAAAGTGAACACCGACCCAAGCATTAAGTTAAATGATGAGGATGCTCCATGGATACGGCACAATCGTAAGCAAGCGAGGACACAAGGGAAGAATTGATGTGTAATAATTTATTGTACCAAACTTTGTATTTGGTCGATGAACTGAATGATGTATCAAACCTTTGTAAAACCTTCAAGGATTAGTTTTATTTTTCTGATTTTTTGATATATAATTGTATTTTTAAGATTTTAAAATGAATTAGTTTTATTTTTCGATTTTAAAAGGAAAAAGGAAGAAGAAGAAAGAAGGAAAAGGAAAAAAAAGAGAAAAAAAAGGAAAAACAGAAGAAAAAAACAAATGAAGAAAAAAGGAAAAACAGAAGAAAAAAACAAATGAAAGAAAAACATAAGAAAAAAACAAGCAGAAGAAAAACAGAAGAAAAAAGGAAAAGGAAGAAAGGAAGAAAAAAAGAAGAAAAACAAGAAAAGGAAGAAACAAACAGAAGAAAAAAAAAGAAGAAAATGGAAGAAAAAAAGAAGAAGAACAAGAATTTAAAATGAATTAGTTTTATTTTCTGATTTTTTGATATATAATTGTATTTTTAAGATTTTAATAACATAAATAAATAAGTAATTAGAAACTTTAATAGCAAAAATAATTATCATAAAGTAAAATAAATAAGTAATTAGAAACAAAATAAAATAAAATAAATAAGTTTTTTGTTGTAAGTAGAAACAAAACAAAATAAATAAAGCAAAAATGAAAACAAAAACAGGCAAAAATAAAAATATGCCACCTCTCGGGCCACCACGGCTGAATCGACTAGAAACCCATTAATGGGCCAGATTCAGCCCCCAGAAGCCCAATAGGCCCACAGAGCTCATAGTAATGAATAGGCCCGTAAGCTTTGCATTTGAGAGGAGCTCGAAGTGGTGGCGCAGCCGCTTATAAACCATTGTCGAAGCCTCTCGGCTAGCGAGTGGGACTAAACATCCCACCGCACCGCGCCAGTTCAAAGACCCTTTAGTCCCGGTTGGGGAGGCGGACCATGACTAAAGGTACCCTTTAGTCGCGGTTGTTGTCCCCAGCCGCGACTAAAGGTTCTTTCTGCTCGGGAACGAAGCGGCGGCAAAACCCTTTAGTCGCGGCTGGGGAGGCGGACCGCGACTAAAGGGTACCTTTAGTCGCGGTCCGCCTCCCCAACCGCGACTAAAGGTGCGTCTATAACATCGCCTTAGCAGTTTGCCACTTCCATTCTCCTCTCTCGACGCTTGGCTTGCCCGCCTGACGCCGATCGACGCCGACGCCGACGCTGGCCTGTCCCGACGCCAAGCCACTGCCGCGCTGAAGCCTGCTGCCCGCCGCCCCAGATGGCGCCGCCTCGCCCGTGCTCGCCTTGCCGCCGCCCGTGCCTGCGCCCTTGCCCGCCGCCCGCCTCATATCGCCTCGCCGCCCGTGCCTGCGCCTCACCCCTGCCCGCCCGCCTCGACGCCTGCCATCACCCATGCGCCTGGCCACCCGCTGCCGTCCTCCAAGGTCTTGCGAAGAAGAAGAAGAAAGAAGAAAAAAAGAAGAAGAAGAAGAAAGAAAAGGAAAAGGAAGAAGAAGAAAGAAGGAAGAAGAAAACAAAATAAAAACAGATGAAAAACCAAAAAAGGAAGAAAAAAGGCCACCGAATTTTTTCTTTTTTCTTTTTTTTGTTCTTTTAATTTTAACTAGTTAATTAGTTTAACAAAAGCGGTAAATAACTTAAAACTTGATAATTAACAAAAAACCGTAAAATTTGATAATTAACCAAAAAAACAAAAAAGGGCGGGCTATAAAATCAAAAATACATATAAAGTGAAAAACAAAAAACAACAGAAAACCGCCAAAGAAAAACAAAAAATAAAATGGAGGGGCGGCGAGGGGGCGGCGAGGGGGGCGATGCACGCGGTGTTTTTGGGATCGAGAGGCGGCGAGGTTATACATGTGTGTTGTCCTCGCCTCCCTCTCGTGACGCCTGCCCTCTGCCGCCTGCCTCGCGCTCTACCGCGACACCCTCTCCCACCCCTTCTCGCCTCCTTTTGCCACCGCCCTTCGCCACCGCCACCGCCACCGCCCCTTCTTCACTTAATTAATTTGTTTTTACTACATGTTTCGGATCGACATAATGGCGACGATAGAGTGACCGATTATGGACAACTATGATCCGGACGGTGAAGCACATATGTTCGGCATCATAAACGGCGATATTCAATATGTGCCGACCGGAGAAGAAGAAGATGATATCTCTTCTTATCCGAACCTTGACGGTGAAGATGAAGGGCGCCACAAGAAGATGATGTCAAGAAACGCCGATAAACGCGATCTTCAAATGGAAGTAGCAACCACCTCCGCGCCGAGGTATATATATACATTGAGCCTCGGTGATACAAACTAACTGATTTGAATAAATATGTGTGTACTAACGCGCGACTCTCTTTCTTATTTTAGCCCTCGGCGGATCGTCAAACAATCGAGTACGTCGTCAAAGCGTGGCGCAACCAAGACGATGAAACAAGGAGAAACATGCACCATCGCGGTTGTCGACGGTGGTAACCGCAGGTCAGCCGAGCCCGCAAGAACGCCACCAAGTTTGCCACCAATGCGGAGCCATTGTTAGAGACAACGTCTCGATCACCGTCGAGAGTGGAATGAGCCAAAGAAGGCACGAATTGATGGTTTCACTTTTGTCGATAAGAGAACAAAAAAGATTGCTTCAAGAAGCTTATGGAACATTTCGTTCTACCTCCGAATACAACAAATTCGATGAGGAGGGTAACAAGATTGAGGAAAACAAGGAGAGGAGGAGGCTAGTCAAACAGTTCGCTCTTCATAAGATGGCCGACGATTCCGAAATTCAAGCAAAATCTAGCCCGTGACTTTGTCAAGCGAACAAGACTCGGATTTCAAAGGACAATATGAGAAACCGAAAGATGATTGGCCGAATTTGTGAAGCAAAAGAAATCGGAGCAGTTCATTCAAATATCGAAACAAAATAAGGAAAATGCGGCTAAGAAGGAGTACAATCATGTTATGGGGCGGGAGGGTATCGCATTTGGGTGCCTAGGTTGGAGAAGATGGAGAACGAGTGAGGGCGCGAGGAATCCGTCCAGTACGGAGGATGGGACCCAAGGGCCAAAAGCTGGTGGTACGGGCATGGGGAACGCCAACCCGGAGACAGGGGAGTGTGTTTACCGGGCAAATTACTTAAACCCACCCAAGCCCTTATTGATGCAATGAAGGATGCTCAACAGGGAAGATCAAGTTCAACAGAGAGAACGACGCTACCGACAAAAGCCCTCGGGAATCCTGAACACGGAGGACGTGTACGAGGCATGGGGCACATTCCGTGGAAAATAGGGTTCCCCGAGCGATGACCTGTCGATTCTGAAGCCGTAAGAGAAAGATGGATCGGGAAGCGGATGTTGTGGCGCGGTTGGCATCGGAAATGGATGTGATGAAGAAAACCATGAGTGTACTAGTAGCGAAAGAGATGCAGCTCGGTGCGGCATGAAGATCATCCAATGGATCTCGGAAGCCAAGAATGGAGAAGCGGCGTGGCTTCCACGGAGGCCCCACCGGCTGGTGCAGATGCACCGACGATCGAAATTACTGCACGGAGCCTCGGTGATCGAAATTACTGCACGGAGCCTCGGTGGTCGAAATTATCGCACCGGAGCCTCCTCGCTACCCGTGGGCGATATAAAGGAGATGAAAGAATGTCATCTCAGATTATCCTATCGGGAACATGTCCATGAAGGTAGCCATCGGCGATGCTTTACCATGTTTACAGAGCACTCCACCACAACAACCCCATTCAAGATGGCTATGCTCGTGTCACGGTGGAGGACATAGTCCAAGGGTTTGAGGACACGAGATTGACATTGCTACACCAAGGGGAGAAAAGACTTGAGATGTCAAGCGCCATTACATTCTATGGCAAAAGAAGTTTATCAAGTTTCAGGCGAGGCGCCAAGGACAACAAGTCCACCCCCTCACGGTGGTGGTGGTGGCGGTGGCGGTGGTGGTGGTGGTGGTGGTGGTGGCGGTTCACCTACACCTCCGTCACATCACCGACGCCGCCCCGATCCTAACGTCCGGCGGGTGATCATCCGCCGCCCCGATCCTCGTCCGTGGGGGTGATCACCGCCGCCCCAATCCACCTCGGCAAAGAAGCGAAGCAGTCTGGATTATTAACCCGACCCTTATGTACCTAAGACCACAAAGGTACCGGAGCCATCATCAAGCCTCTCCCCACAAGGCCTTGGGAACGTAGTGCCGAGCAAGTCGGCACGCCATGCTGCTGATTTGGAGAAATGGAAGGCGGACTGCAAGAAGAAAAGAGAGCCCGAGCCCAAGCCAAGATTTTCGATGAGCAAAAGAAGTGGGCTAAGTCATTTTGAGCACACCGTCCCAAGCCGCAAGAATCGCTTAACGACTATGAACGTGAACTTGCAGCAGGCACTCATGTTCAAGGAGAACAAAGAGCGGAGAAGGCCGAAGTAAAAAAGCGGAAACAAGTTGCCCAGCTCGGGAACAAAGTAAACAATCGATTGCCCGCTTATAGTGGAAGCCTTACGTCCGGATGCCCCGAGATCATACAAGTTGCGGCAAAGACAGGATTGATCATGTGAGTGCGAGAGAACAAGCGCCAACTTAGGTATTACTCTTCGTGAACTATTAGACCTTGATGAGTTGCCAAATAAGGAGGTAGTAATTACATATGTCAAGAATGGGCCTCTCGTCGAGCTCTTGCAGAAAGGATCTACCCGACCAAATGAAACGTCTGCTGAATTGGTACAAGGGTTACATAAAAATAAAAACGCCAAAGAATATATTTATGCGGAAGTTAGACATGAGCATCACTTCAAACATTACTATGTACAAATTGAACTGAGTGAATTGTTCCAGCTTTTCAATCTGCGAGCTCGACAAATCTATCATCGGTTGCTACGCTCGTAAGTGATTTATTAATTTCTACCCCATCTCGTTCATATTGCCTCGCACTATATATATGTCCTAACTATATTGTTGTGTCCTCTATTATACATGCGAATGAAGATTAAGGAATGCGAGTAAGGAACATCCATGATGTTGGGTTCATTGACCCACACATCGTTAATGATATTGTGTTGAAGCATTACCCCGCCGACGTGGAGGCGCACTGCGGGCGCTTTCTTACAAAGCAGAACTCAAAAGTGATATTCTATTTCCTTACCATTTTGGGTGAGTGTTTCGCTTGAGCACATTCTCTTTGTTTACTCCATGCATGGTATGTGGCGGCTAATCGATGAGTTATGCATGACGATTGTGCATGTATCGTGTCCGCAGTTCCACCGGATTCGCTAGTAATTAAAGTTAACACCTCGTAATGTCTCGTCCACGACTCTCTCAATAAGGATCCAAAGCTTTGGGCCGACATGAGAAAAATGCTGCGAAGTAATTATTTTCATTCATTTGCGCCTATATCGATCGGCCTATTTGGTTCATTTCCTAATATCAAGTAACTAATAACTCTCTTGTTCATTTAATTTTCTTTGCCTCGTAGGGTTTGGAGACGGTTCGTAGATACAAAGGTCGGTGAATTCAAAAAGAGCTAGAATTCAAATTGTTAAAGCCTAAGAATGTGGGGATATTCAGCCACCGTTGACCAATCTATGTGCATACTATGTTCGTGAGAGGATCCGAGATACACCTCGAGCGGGTTGATCCGAGTGATACCAATGCTCAGAGGAATAACCTCCGGTGGATGCTTAGTCCGTAAGCTCGCTTCCACCACTTCAAGAGGAACTAGCTGGATGGTTCGAGGGAAGTCCTCCATCCTAAAGGAGAACACTATTACGAGGACGAGAAATTTATATGGATTAAATCATGTATGGAAACTTGTTCAAAATTGTATATGGTCATCCGATGATATTGAATATATATTGTATATTCCTCTTGAATTCTTTTGGTTCTAATTTCAAATTTATTTGAAATTGTACATTCATATGCATGTATGTAGTACCGTAGAATATATGAAACTCCTTCAAAATTAAAATAAAGCACAAAAGAAATAAAACAATACAAATTAAACAGAAAACAGGTTTAGGGGGGCTAAAACCCTAAACTCAAGGCGCCTTTAGTCGCGGTTGGCGAAGAGCCGCGACTAAAGGTCCTCCGCCTCGACGGCCACTGGCGCCCACGTGGACGGGCCGTTAGTCGCGGTTCTTAAGCAGCCGACTAAAGGTGGGGGCTTTAGTCGCTTAGTTGGTCGCGATTCTTGCAATGCGACTAATGGCGATTCGAACCGCGACCAAAGGCCTTTTTTCCACCAGTGCAGAGGCAGACGACAAACAGCAGGATGTGGAGCATGGACATCCATATGTCCAACAAAGTCGTGTAGACTAGGATAGTTTTACTTTTGTTATGTAAAAAAATCCATGTCCCCGTAAATTCCATCCAAATATTAAGGGATAAGTATATTTTTCGTCCTTGAACTCTTTGGAGAGTTTAGAAATCGCCCTCAACTCTAAACCGGAGAGTTTTCGTCCCTCAACTATCAAAACCGGATAGTTTTCGTCCCTCGTGCCGCTTCGGGCGATTCTAGAGATCAAAAGTTTAGGTTTACAAAATATACAACTTGACATTTCTCCCAAACATTTTAGTTCTGACTGTAGTACAACCAATATATTTGATGCCTATAGGGCAGCTACAAAGCACATAATGCATAAGAAACAACAGAAGACCGTATATTGGCAAATGATTTTTACTGTTCTTTTGAGAGAGAATTAAAGGACTGGATTCACTTCTTGCTACATTCTATTTATTCTTAATGTACAATATGCAGACTCACATTTTGCCGTGACCAAAAGAGAACACAAAATAGACTCTATGAATGAGATTTGTTAACAAAATGGAGTGACTGATAACTGATTAACTAGTACACATGCAACATTACTTATCAGGAAACCCATAACCCCAAGCTCTAGTTATCCCATCTCAGGACAATGCTATTATGATATACATTCAGCTTAATTTTGTTTGTAGAACAAAAAGGGAGTGACCAAATAAGAAAGGTGTTCAACATACAACAGTTTTGTCCAGAATATACATCTTGAGACTAAGTACACATATTTCTGTTCAGAACATCGATGTTGTATGATTAATTGTTTTGGGGCCTATAAGTTTCATCTCTTCTATCACTAATTTGCACAGAAATCGTTCGGGTCACTACCATTTCGTCATTAGTCAGCCAAAATGCCAAATGTAAGTTGTGGTCACTCCATCATATCAAAGTACCAAACTCAGCCATTTTCCCTGACATCCACCAACAGACCTAACTAATTTACAGACCAACAGACCAAACTAATTTACAACAATATGGCATGTATGTGAAGACCATCTCAAAATATACGCTTAATTTTATGCTATTCCCCTGCTAATATTTTTACAAATGCTGATGCCAAAGCATTGCAACCCTGTAGTTCAGGCTCAGAGTAAAAACATTTGATAAATTGATCCACACAATTGTTTACAACTACTAAGACAGGGATCTGACAGCTAGTTCCCCTCTTGTTCGTCATACCTTTGTTGATTTCAGAAAGGAGAGATCGGATCCTAGAATAGGGATCTGACCGCCATGTAAGCTCATTTGTATTCACAATTAAGACCAATAATTCGATCCTCCCACCGGACCATGAACCCTAGAAATTATCGAGAGCAAGACCAAGATGAAGGAAATATGCCCTAGAGGCAATAATAAAGTTATTATTTATTTCCTTATTACATGATAAATGTTTATTATTCATGCTAGAATTGTATTAACCGGAAACATAATACATGTGTGAATATATAGACAAACAGAGTGTCACTAGTATGCCTCTACCAGACTAGCTGTTTAATCAAAGATGGTTAAGTTTCCTAACCATAGACAAAGGAGTTTGAAGGAAATATGCCCTAGAGGCAATAATAAAGTTATTATTTATTTCCTTATTTCATGATAAATGTTTATCATTCATGCTAGAATTGTATTAACCGGAAACATGATACATGTGTGAATGCATAGACAAAACAACATGTCACTAGTATGCCTCTACTAGACTAGCTTGTTAATCAAAGATGGTTATGTTTCCGACCATGAACAAGGAGTTGTTATTTGATTAACAAGGTCACATCATTAGTAGAATGATCTGATTGACATGACCCATTCCATTAGCTTAGCACACGATCGCTTAGTATGTTGCTACTGCTTTTATCCATGACATATACATGTTCCTCGTAACTATGAGATTATGCAACTCCGTGCTTACGAGGAACACTTTGGTGCTACCAAACGTCACAACGAATCGGGTGATTATAAAGGAGTACTACAGGTGTCTCCAAAGGCGTATGTTGGGTTGGTGTATTTCGAGATTAGGTTTTGTCACTCCGATTGTCGGAGAGGTATCTCTGGCCCTCTCGGTAATACACATCATCAAGCCTTGCAAGCATTACAATTAATAAGTTAGCTGTGAGATGATGTATTACGGAACGAGTAAAGAGACTTGCGGTAACGAGATTGAACTAGGTATTGGATACCGACGATCGAATCTCGGCAAGTAACATACCGATGACAAAGGGAACAACGATGTTGTTATGCGGTCTGACCGATAAAGATCTTCGAGAATATGTAGGAACCAATATGGGCATCTAGGTCCCGCTGTTGGTTATTGACCGAGAATAGTTCTAGGTCATGTCTACATTGTTCTCGAACCGTAGGGTCCGCACGCTTAAGGTTTCGATGATGGTTATTATGAGTTTATGTATTTTGATGTACCAAGAAGTTCGAGTCCCGGATGTGATCACGGACATGACGAGGAGTCTCAAATGGTCGAGACATAAAGATTGATATATTGGAAGCCTATGTTTGGAGTTCGAATGGTTCCGGTGAAAACAGAATTTACTGAGTACCGGAGGTTACCGGAACCCCGGGGGTAAATGGGCCTCGGTGGGCCTCGAGGGAGAAGAGGAGGGCGGCCAGGTGGCCGCGCCCCTCCCTCCCGGTCTGAATAGGACAAGGAGGGGGCGCCCCCTTTCCTCTTTCCCTCCCCAATCCTATTCCAACTAGGAAGGGGAGTCCTACTCCTGGGAGTAGGACTCCTCCCGCCTTTCTGGGCCGGCCGCACCTCCCCTCCCTCCTTTATATACGGGGCAAGGGGCACCCTAGAACAGACAAGTTTGATCTACGGATCGCCCTTAGCCGTGTCGGTGCCCCTCCACCATATTCCACCTCGGTCATACCGTCATGAAGCTTAGGCGAAGCCTCGCGCCGTGAAACATCAAGATCGTCACCACGCCGTCGTCTTGACGAACTCTCCCTCGACACTCGGCTGGATCGGAGTACGAGGGACGCCATCGAGCTGTCGTGTGTCAAGAACTCGGGGCGCCGGAGTAACGGCGCCGGATCGGTCGGATCGCGAGGAGAACGTCGACTACTTCCTCTACGTTGTGATCGCTTCCGCCGGGTCTACAAGGGTATGTAGACAACACTCTCCCCTCTCGTTGCTATACATCACCATGATCTTGTGTGTGCGTAGGAAATTTTTGAAATTACTACGCTCCCCAACAAAGGGCATCCGAGCCTAGGTTTTTCTATGGTTTGATGTTTTGCACGAGTAGAACACAAGTGAGTTGTGGGCGATACAAGTCATACTACCTACCAAAGATGTCATACTTTGGTTCAGCGGTATTGTGAGATGAAGCGCCCGACCGACATTACGCCAGACGCTTACGCGAGACTGGTTTCACCGCCACGAGCACTCGTTGCTTAAAGGTGACCGGTGGGTGCCTGTCTCTCTCACTTTAGTTGAACTGAGTGTGGCTACGCCCGGTCCTTGAGAAGGTTAAACGAGTCTATTTGACGAAGTATCGCTGTGGTTTTGATGCGTGGGTGAGACCGGATCTTGCTTAAGCCCGTAGCAGCCACGTAAAATTTGCAACAACAAAGTAGAGGACGCCTAACTTGTTTTTGCAGGGCATGTTGTGATGTGATATGGTCAAGACGTGATGATATATTTTTGTATGAGATGATCATGTTTTGTAACCGGTTATCGGCAATCGGCAGAGCCATATGGTTGTCGCTTATTGTATGCAATGCAATCGCTTCGTAATGCTTTACTTTATCACTAAGCGGTAGCGATAGTCGAGAAGCATAAGTTTGGCGAGACGACAACGATGCTACGATGGAGATCAAGGTGTCGCGCCGGTGACGATGGTGATCATGGTGGTGCCGCAAGATGGAGATCATGAAGCACAAGATGATGATGACCATATCATATCACTTATATTGATTTGCATGTGATGTTTATCCTTTATGCATCTTATCTTGCTTTGATTGACGGTAGCATTATAACATGATCTCTCACTAAATTATCAAGAAGTGTTCTCCCGAGTATGCACCGCTGCCAAAGTTCGTCGTGCCTGCACACCACGTGATGATCGGTGTGATAAGCTCAACGTCCATCTACAACGGGTGCAAGCCAGTTTTGCACACGCAGAATACTCGGGTTATACTTGACGAGCCTAGCATATGCAGATATGGCCTCGAACACGGAGACCGAAAGGTCGAGCGTGAATCATATAGTAGATATGATCAACATAAGATGTTCACCATTGAAAACTACTCCATTTCACGTGATGATCGGTTATGGTTTAGTTGATTTGGATCACGTGATCACTTGGATGACTAGAGAGATGTCTTTCTAAGTGGGAGTTCTTAAGTAATATGATTAATTGAACTTAAATTTATCATGAACTTAGTACCGATAGTATCTTGCTTGTTTATGTTTGATTGTAGATAGATGGCTCGTCTTTGTTGTTCCGTTGAATTTTAATGCGCTCCTTGAGAAAGCAAAGTTGAAAGATGATGGTAGCAATTACACGGATCGGGTCCGTAACTTTGAGGATTATCCTCATTGCTGCATGTAAGAGTTACGCCCCGGATGCACCACCGAGTGCCGTGCCTCATCGCTGATGTGGCCGACGACGTTAAGAACGTCTGGCGAGCAAAGCGATGACTACTCTATAGTTCGATGTGCCATGCTTTACGGCTTAGAACCGGGACTTCAACGACGTTTTGAACGTCATGGAGCATATGAGATGTTCCAGAGTTGAAGTTGATATTCCAACAGTAATGCCCGGATTGAGAGATATGAAGTCTCCAATAAGTTCTATAGCTGCAAGATGGAGGAGAATAGTTCGTTAGTGAGCACATACTCGTAATGTCCGGGTACTACAATCACTTGACGCAATTGGGAGTTAATCTTCCGGATGATTGTGTCATTGATGTAATTCTTCAATCACGCCACCAAGCTACAAAGGCTTCGTGATGAACTATAATATGCAAGGGTTAGTAAAGACTATACCGAGCTCTTCGCAATGCTAAAGGCTGGAGGTAGAAATCAAGAAGGAGCATCAAGTGTTGATGGTCAATAAGACCACTAGTTTCAAGAAGAAAGGCAAAGGGAAGAAGAAGGAACTTCAAGAAGAACAGCAAGCAAGTTGTCGCTCAGAGAAGAAACCCAAGTCGGACCTAAGCCTGAAATCGAGTGCTTCTCCGCAAGCGCATCGTCACCGAAGCGGAACTGCCCCAAGTATTTGGCGGATAAGAAGGATGGCAAGGTGAACAAAGGTATATGTGATATACATGTTATTGATGTGTACCTTACTAGAGCTCGCAGAGCACTGGTATTTGATATTGGTTCATTGCTAATATTTGCAACTCAAAGCAGGACTACGGATTGCTTAACACGGCAAAGGACGAGGTGACGATGCGCGTGGGAAATGGTTCCAAAGTCGATGTGATCGCGGTCGGCACGCTACCTCTACATCTACCTTCGGGATTAGTTTTAGACCTAAATAATTGTTATTTGGTGCTGCGTTGAGCATGAACATTATATCTGGATCTTGTTTGATGCGAGACGGTTATTCATTTAAATCGAGAATAATGGTTGTTCTATTTATATGAGTAAGATCTTTTATGGTCATGCACCCTTGAGGAGTGGTCTATTTTTGATGAATCTCGATAGTAGTGATACACATATTCATAATGTTGAAACCAAAAGATGCAGAGTTGATAATGATAGTGCAACTTATTTGTGGCACTGCCGTTTAGGTCATATCGGTTAAAACGCATGAAGAAACTCCATACTGATGGACTTTTGGAGTCACTTGATAATGAATCACTTGGCACTTGCGAACCGTGCCTCATGGGCAAGATGACTAGAACCCGTTCTCGGTACTATGGAGAGAGCAACAGATTTGTTGGAAATCATACATACGTATGTATGTGGTCCGATGAATGTTGAGGCTCGTGGCGGATATCGTTATTTTCTCACCTTCACAGATGACTTAAGCAGATATGGGTATATCTACTTAATGAAACATAAGTCCGAACATTTGAAAAGTTCAAAGAATTTCAGAGTGAAGTTGAAAATCATCGTAACAAGAAAATTAAATTTCTACGATCCGATCGTGGAGGTGAATATTTGAGTTACGAGTTTGGTCTACATTTGAAACAATGCGAATAGTTTAGCAACTCACGCCACCCGAACACCACAACGTAATGGTGTGTCCGAACGTCAGAATCGCACTTTACTAGATATGGTGCTATCTATGATGTCTCTTACAGATTTACCGCTATCGCTTTGGGGTTATGCTCTAGAGACGGCCGCATTCACACTGAATAGAACACCGTCGAAATCCGCTGAGACGACACCTTATGAACTGTGGTTTAGCAAGAAACCAAAGTTGTCGTTTCTTAAAGTTTGGGGATGCGATGCTTATGTGAAAAAGCTTCAACCCGATAAGCTCGAACCCAAATCGAGAAATGTGTCTTCATAGGATACCCAAAGGAGACAGTTGGGTACACCTTCTATCACAGATCCGAAGGCAAGACATTCGTTGCTAAGAATGGATCCTTTCTAGAGAAGGAGTTTCTCTCGAAAGAAGTGAGTGGGAGGAAAGTGGAACTTGATGAGGTAATAGTACCTTCTCCCTTACTTGAAAGTAGTTCGTCGCAGAAACCGGTTTCTGAGACACCTACACCAAGTAGTGAGGAAGTTGATGATGTTGATCATGAAACTTCAGATCAAGTTACTACAAAACCTCGTAGATCAACCAGAGTAAGATCCGCACTGAGTGGTACGACAATCCTGTTCGAAATCATGCTACTAGATCATGATGAACCTACGAACTATGAAGAAGCGATGGTGAGCCCAGATTCCGCAAAATGGCTTGAGGCCATGAAATCGAGATGGGATCCATGTATGAAAACAAAGTATGGACTTTGGTTGACTTGCCCGAGGGTAGGCAAGCAATAGAAAACAAATGGATTTTCAAGAAGAAGACCGACGACGACAAGAATGTTATCGTTTATCTAAAGCTCGACTTGTCGCAAAGGGTTTTCGACAAGTTCAAGGGATTGACTACGATGAGACCTTCTCACCCGTAGCGATGCTTAAGTCCGTCCGAATCATGTTAGCAATTGCCGCATTTATGATTATGAAATTTGGCAAATGGATGTAAAGACGCATTCTGAATGGATTTACGGAAGAAGAGTTGTATATGATGCAACCGAAGGTTTTATCGATCCAAAGGAGCTAACAAAGTGTGCAAGCTCCAAAGGATCCATCTATGGACTGGTGCAAGCAACTCGAGTTGGAATAAATGCTTTGATAGTGTGATCAAAGCATTTGGGTTTGTCTGCACTTTTGGAGAAGCCTCAGATTTACAAGAAAGTGAGTGGGAGCTCAGTAGCATTTCGATATTATATGTAGATGACATATTGCTGATCGGAAATGATATAGAATTCTGGATAGCATAAAGGGATACTTGAATAAGAGTTTTCAATGAAAGACCTCGGTGAAGCTGCCTACATATTGGGCATTAAGATCTATAGAGATAGATCAAGACGCTTAATTGGACTTTCACAAAGCACATACCTTGACAAAATTTTGAAGAAGTTCAAAATGGATCAAGCAAAGAAAGGGTTCTTGCCTGTGTTACAAGGTGTGAAGTTGAGTAAGACTCAATGCCCGACCACTGCAGAAGATAGAGAGAAAATGAAAGATGTTCCCTATGCTTCAGCCATAGGCTCTATCATGTATGCAATGCTGTGTACCGACTGATGTGTGCCTTGCTATAAGCCTAGCAGGAGGTACCAAAGTAATCCAGAGTGGATCATCGGACAGCGGTCAAGAACATCCCAAATACCGAAAAGGACTAAGGATATGTTTCTCGATATGGAGGTGACAAAGAGCTCATCGTGGCAGTTACGTTGATGCAAGCTTTGACACCGATCCGGACGATTCTAAATCGCAGACGGATACGATTTACACTAAACGGAGGAGCCGTCGGTTGGTGCGCTTCTAAACAAAGCGTCGAAGGGATCTACATGTGAAGCGGAGTACATAGCAGCTTCGAAGCAGCTAATGAAGGAGTCTGGATGAAGGAGTTCATATCCGATCTAGGTGTCATACCTAGTGCATCGGGTCCAATGAAAATCTTCGTGACAATATCGAGCAATTGCCTTAGCAAAGGAATCCAGATTTCACAAGAGGACCAAGCACATCAAGAGACGCTTCAATTCCATCCGGACTTAGTCCGTGGGAGACATAGAGATTTGCAAGATACATACGGATCTGAATGTTGCGAACCGTTGACTAAGCCTCTTCCACGAGCAAAACATGATCAGCACCAAGACTCCATGGGTGTTAGAATCATTGCTATGTAATCTAGATTATTGACTCTAGTGCAAGTGGGAGATCAAGGAAATATGCCCTAGAGGCAATAATAAAGTTATTATTTATTTCCTTATTTCATGATAAATGTTTATCATTCATGCTAGAATTGTATTAACCGGAAACATGATACATGTGTGAATGCATAGACAAAACAACATGTCACTAGTATGCCTCTACTAGACTAGCTTGTTAATCAAAGATGGTTATGTTTCCGACCATGAACAAGGAGTTGTTATTTGATTAACAAGGTCACATCATTAGTAGAATGATCTGATTGACATGACCCATTCCATTAGCTTAGCACACGATCGCTTAGTATGTTGCTACTTGCTTTTATCCATGACATATACATGTTCCTGTAACTATGAGATTATGCAACTCCGCTTACGGAGGAACACTTTGGTGCTACCAAACGTCACAACGTAATCGGGTGATTATAAAGGAGTACTACAGTGTCTCCAAAGGCGATGTTGGGTTGGCGATTTGAGATTAGGTTTTGTCACTCGATTGTCGGAGAGGTATCTCTGGGCCCTCTCGGTAATACACATCATCAAGCCTTGCAAGCATTACAACTAATAAGTTAGCTATGAGATGATGTATTACGGAACGAGTAAAGAGACTTGCGTAACGAGATTGAACTAGGTATTGGATACCGACGATCGAATCTCGCAAGTAACATACCGATGACAAAGGAACAACGATGTTGTTATGCGGTCCGACCGATAAAGATCTTCGAGAATATGTAGGAACCAATATGGGCATCCAGGTCCCGCTGTTGGTTATTGACCGAGAATAGTTCTAGGTCATGTCTACATTGTTCTCGAACCGTAGGGTCCGCACGCTTAAGGTTTCGATGATGCTTATTATGAGTTTATGTATTTTGATGTACCAAGAAGTTCGAGTCCGGATGTGATCACGGACATGACGAGGAGTCTTGAAATGGTCGATACATAAAGATTGATATATTGGAAGCCTATGTTTGGAGTTCGAATGGTTCCGGTGAAAACAGAATTTACTGAGTACCGGAGGTTACTGGAACCCCGGGGTAAATGGGCCTCGGTGGGCCTCGAGGGAGAAGAGGAGGGCCGGCCAGGGGTGGCGCCTCCCCCCCAGTCCGAATAGGACAAGGAGGGGGGGGCGCCCTCTTCTCTCTTCCCTCCCCAATCCTATTCCAACTAGGAAGGGGAGTCCTACTCCCTGGGAGTAGGACTCCTCCCAGCGCCCTCCTTGGGCCGCCACACCTCCCCCTCCCTCCTTTATATACGGGGCAAGGGGCACCCTAGAACAGACAAGTTTGATCTACGGATCGTTCCTTAGCCGTGTCGGTGCCCCCTCCACCATATTCCACCTCGGTCATACCGTCATGAAGCTTAGGCGAAGCCTCGCGCCGTGAAACATCAAGATCGCCACCACGCCGTCGTCTTGACGAAACTCTCCTCGACACTCGGCTGGATCGAGTACGAGGGACGCCATCGAGCTGTCGTGTGTCAAGAACTCGGGGCGCCGAGTAACGGCGCCGATCGGTCGGATCGCGAGGAGAACGTCGACTACTTCCTCTACGCCAGATCGCTTCGCTTGGGTCTACAAGGGTATGTAGACAACACTCTCCCCTCTCGTTGCTATACATCACCATGATCTTGTGTGTGCGTAGGAAATTTTTTGAAATTACTACGTTCCCCAACAGAGTTGTCATTTGATTAACAAGGTCACATCATTAGTTGAATGATCTGATTGACATGACCCATTCCATTAGCTTAGCACCCGATCATTTAGTATGTTGCTACTGCTTTTATCCATGACTTATACATGTTCCTATAACTATGAGATTATGCAACTCCGCTTGCGGAGGAACACTTTGGGTACTACCCAACGCCACAACGTGAATCGGGTGATTATAAAGGAGTACTACAGTGTCTCCAAAGGCGATGTTGGGTTGGCGATTTCGAGATTAGGATTTGTCACTCCGATTGCTCGGAGAGGTATCTCTGGGCCCTCTCGGTAATGCACATCACTTAAGCCTTGCAAGCATTACAACTAATGAGTTAGTTGCAAGATGATGTATTACGGAACGAGTAAAGAGACTTGCCGTAACGAGATTGAACTAGGTATTGGATACCGACGATCGAATCTCGGGCAAGTAACATACCGATGACAAAGGAACAAACGATGTTGTTATGCGGTCCGACCGATAAAGATCTTCAAGAATATGTAGGAGCCAATATGGGCATCCAGGTCCCGCTATTGGTTATTGATCGGAGACGTGTCTCGGTCATGTCTACATTGTTCTCGAACCGTAGGGTCCGCACGCTTAAGGTTTCGATGACGGTTATATTATGAGTTTGTGTATTTTGATGTACCAAGGAGTTCGAGTCCCGGATGTGATCATGGACACGACGAGGAGTCTCGGAATGGTCGAGACGTAAAGATTGATATATTGGACAGCTATGTTCGACATCGGAATGGTTCCGAGTGGTTTGGATAATACCGAGTGCCGAGGGGTTACGGAACCCCCGAGGAAGTAATGGGCCTTAATGGGCCATGAGGGAGAGAGAGGGCTGCGCCAGAGGTGGCGCCCCATGAGGAGTCCGACTGGACAAGGAGGGGGGCGCGCCCCTTCCCTCTCCCTCTCCTCTCCTTCCTTCCCCTTCCCTCCTAGTTGGACTAGGAAAGGAGTCCTACTCCCACTAGGAGGAGGACTCCCCCTTGGCGCCTCTCTAGGGCCGGCCGGCCCTCCCCTTGCTCCTTTATATACGGGGCAGGGGGCACCCTAAGACACACAAGTTGATCCTTGAGATCGCTCCTTAGCCGTGTCGGTGCCCCCTCCACCATATTCCACCCCGGTCATATCGTGGCGGTGCTTAGGCGAAGCCTTGCGTCGATAGAACATCAAGATCGTCACCACGCCGTCGTCTTGACGGAACTCTCTCCCGGAGCTTTGCTGGATCGGAGCCCGAGGAGCGCCACCGAGCTGTACGTGTGTCAAGAACTTCGAGGCGCCGGAGTAACGGCGCCGGGATCGGTTGGATCGCGAGGAGAACGTCGACTACTTCCTCTACGCTGTGAACGCTTCCGCTTCGGTCTACAAGGGTATGTAGACAACACTCTCCCCTCTCGTTGCTATGCATCACCATGATCTTGCGTGTGCGTAGGAAAATTTTGAAATTACTACGTTCCCCAACAGTGGCATCCAAGCCAGGTTTTATGCGTTGATGTTATATGCACGAGTAGAACACAAGTGAGTTGTGGACGATATAAGTCATCTTGCCTACCAGCATGTCATACTTTGGTTCAGCGGTATTGTGAGATGAAGCGGCTGGACCGACATTACGCGTGACGCTTACGCGAGACTGGTTTCACTGCTACGAGCACTCGTGCTTAAAGGTGGTGGCGGTGTCTGTCTCTCTCACTTTAGTTGAACTGAGTGTGGCTACGCCCGGTCCTTGTGAAGGTTAAAACGGAGTCTATTTGACAAACTATCATTGTGGTTTTGATGCGTAGGTAAGAACGGTTCTTGCTAAGCCCGTAGCAGCCACGTAAAAATTGCAACAACAAAGTAGAGGACGTCTAACTTGTTTTTGTAGGGCATGTTGTGATGTGATATGGTCAAGACGTGATACTATATTTTATTGTATGAGATGATCATGTTTTGTAACCGAAGTTATCGGCAATGGCTGGAGCCATATGGTTGTCGCTTATTGTATGAAATGCAACGCTACGTAATTGCTTTACTTTATCACTAAGCGGTAGCGATAGTCGTAGAAGCAATAGATGGCGTAAACGACAACGATGCTACGATGGAGATCAAGGTGTCGCGCCGATGACGATGGTGGTCATGATTGTGCTTCGAAGATGGATATCACAAGCACAAGATGATGATGGCCATATCATATCATTTATATTGATTGCATGTGATGTTTATCCTTTATACATCTTATTCTTGCTTTGATTTACGGTAGCATTTTAAGATGATCTCTCACTAAAATTATCAAGAAGTGTTCTCCCGAGTATGCACCGCTGCCAAAGTTCGTCGTGCCTGCACACCACGTGATGATCGGGTGTGATAAGCTCTCGTCCATCTACAACGGGTGCAAGCCAGTTTTGCACACGCGAATACTCGAGTTAAACTTGACGAGCCTAGCATATGCGAGATATGGCCTCGGAACACGGAGACCGAAAGGTCGAGCGTGAATCATATAGTAGATATGATCAACATAAGATGTTCACCACTGAAAACTACTCCATCTCACGTGATGATTGGTTATGGTTTAGTTGATTTGGATCACGTGATCACTTAGATGACTAGAGAGATGTCTGTCTAAGTGGGAGTTCTTAAGTAATATGATTAATTGAACTTAAATTTATCATGAATTAGTCCTGGTAGTATTTTGCAAATTATGTTGTAAGATCAATAGCTTGCATAGTTGCTTTCATTTGTTTATTTTGATATGTTCCTAGAAAAATTGTACTGAAAAATGTTAGTAGCAATGATGCGGATTGGATCCGCGATCTGAGGTTTATCCTCAATGCTGCAAAGAAGAATTATGTCCTTAATGCACCGCTAGGTGATGCACCTATTGCAGAGCACATGCGACGTTATGAACGTTTGGCTAGCTCAATATGATGACTACTTGATAGTTTTGTGCACCATGCTTTATGGCTTAGAATCGGGACTTCAAAGATGTTTTGAACATCATGGACCATATAAGATGTTCCAGAATTGAAGTTAATATTTCAAGCAAATACCGAGTTGAGAGATATGAAGTCCTCAACAAGTTCTATAAGCTAAAAGATGGAGGAGAATCGCTCAACTAGTGAGCATGTGCTCAGATTGTGCAGGTACTTCAATTGCTTGAATCAAGTGGGAGTTAATCTTCCGGATAAGATAGTGATTGATGTAATTCTCTAGTCACCATCACCAAGTTAGTAGAACTTCGTGATGAACTATAGTATGCAAGGGATGATGAAAATGATTCCCGAGTTTTTCATGATGATGAAATCGTTGAAGGTAGAAATCAAGAAAGAACACCAAGTGTTGATGGTTAACAAGACCACTAGTTTCAAGAAAAGGGCAAAGGGATAGAAGGGAACTTCAAGAAGAACGGCAAGCAAGTTGTTGCTATGAAGAAGCCCAAGTCCGGACCTAAGCACGAGACTAAGTGCTTCTACCGCAAAGGGACTGGTCACTGAAAGCAGAACTACCCCAAGTATTTGGTGGATAAGAAGGATGGCAAAGTGAACAAAGGTATATTTGATATACATGTTATTGATGTGTACTTTACTAGTGTTTATAGCAACCCCTCGGTATTTGGTACTGGTTCGATTCTTTGAGAGTAGTAACTCAAAATGGGAGTTGCGAATAAATGTAAACTAGTTAAGGGTGAAGTGACGATGTGTGTTGAAAGTAGTTTCAAGATTGATATGATCATCATCGCACGCTCCCTATACTTTCGCGATTAGTGTTGAACCTAAATAAATATTATTTGGTGTTTGCGTTGAGCATGAATATGATTTGATCGTGTTTATTGCAATACGGTTATTCATTTAAGTAAGAGAATAAACTGTTGTTCTGTTTACATGAATAAAACCTTATATGGTTACACACCCAATGAAAATGGTTCGTTGGATCTCGATCGTAGTGATACACATATTCATAATATTGAAACCAAAAGATGCAAAGTCAATAATGATAGTGCAACTTATTTGTGGCACTGCCGTTTAGGTCATATTGGTGTAAAACGCATGAAGAAACTCCATGCTGATGGGATTTTGGAATCACTTGATTATGAATCACTTGATGCTTGCGAACCATGCCTCATGGGCAATATGACTAAAACTCCGTTCTCCGGAACAATGGAACAAGCTACTGACTTATTGGAAATAATACATACCGATGTATGCGATCCAATGAGTTTTGATGCTCGTGGCAAGTAACGTTATTTCTGACCTTCACAGATAATTTAAGTAGATATGGGTATATCTACTTGATGAAACATAAGTCTGAAATAGTTGAAAGGTTCAAAAAATTTCTGAGTGAAGTGGAAAAATCATCGTAACAAGAAAAATAAAGTTTCTACAATCTGATCGCGGAGACAAATATTTGAGTTATGAGTTTGGTATTCAATTAAAACAATGTGGAATAGTTTCACAAATTCATGCCACCTGGAACACCACATCATAATGGTGTGTCCGAACATCATAACCGTACTTTATTGGATATAGTACAATCTATGATGTTTCTTACCGATTTACCAATATCGTTTTGGGATCATGCATTAGAGACAGCTGCATTCACATTAAAAAGGGCACCATCTAAATCCGTTGAGACGACACTATATGAACTGTGGTTTAGCAAGAAACCCAAGTTGTCGTTTCTTAAAGTTTGGAGTTGTGATGCTTATGTGAAAAGTTTCATCCTCGATAAGCTCGAACCCAAATCGAGAAGTGCGTCTTCATAGAATACCCAAAGGAAATTGTTGGGTACACCTTCTATCACAGATCCGAAGGCAAGATATTCGTTGCTTAAGATGGATCCTTTCTAGAGAAGGAGTTTCTCTCGAAAGAAGTGAGTGGGAGGAAAGTAGAACTTGATGAGGTAATCAGACTGTTCCCTTATTGGAAAGTAGTTCATCACAGAAATCTATTCTTGTGACTACTATACCAATTAGTGAGGAAGCTAATGATGATGATCATGTAACTTCAGATCAAGTTACTACCGAACCTCGTAGGTAAAACAGAGTGAGATCTGCACCAGAGTGGTACGGTAATCCTGTTCTGGAGGTCGTGTTACTTGACCATGACAAACCTACGAACTATGAGGAAGCGATGATGAGCCCAGATTCCGCAAAATGGTTTAAGGCCATGAAATCTGAGATATGATCCATGTATGAGAACAAAGTATGAACTTTGATGGATTTGCCCGATGATCGGCAAACCATAGAAAATAAATGGATCTTCAAGAGGAAGACAGACGTTGATAGTAGTGTTACTATCTACAAAGCTCGACTTGTTGCAAAAAGGTTTTCGACAAGTTCAAGGGGTTGACTACGATGAGACCTTCTCACCCGTAGCGATGCTTAAGTCTGTCCGAATCATGTTAGCAATTGCCGCATTTTATGATTATGAAATTTGGCAAATGGATGTAAAACCGCATTCCTGAATGGATTTCGGAGGAAGAATTGTATATGATGCAACCGAAGGTTTTATCGATCCAAAGGGAGCTAACAAAGTGTGCAAGCTCCAATGATCCATTTATGGACTGGTGCAAGCATCTCGAGTTGGAATATATGCTTTGATAAGTTGATCAAAGCATATAGTTTATCTGAACTTGCAAAGAAGCCTGTATTTACAAGAAAGTGAGTGGGAGCAATACAACATTTCGATAAGTATATGTGAATGACATATTGTCGATCAGAAATAATGTAGAATTATTTTGTAAAGCATAAAGGAGTGTTTGAAAGGAGTTTTTCAAAGAAAGACCTCGGTGAAGTTGCTTACATATTGAGCATCAAGATCTATAGAGATAGTTCAAGACGCTTGATAAGTTTTTCAATGAGTACATACCTTGACAAGATTTTGAAGTAGTTCAAAATGGAACAGTCAAAGAAAGAGTTCTTGCACGTGTTACAAGGTGTGAAATTGAGTAAGACTCAAAACCCGACCACGGCAGAAGATAGAAAGAGAATGAAAGTCATTCCCTATGCCTTGGCCATAGGTTCTATAAAGTATGCCATGTCTGTGTACCGGATCTATTGTATACCCTACTCGAGTTTGGCAAGGAGTACAATAGTGATCTAGGAGTAGATCACTAGACAATGTCAAAATTATCCTTAGTGGAATAAGGATATGTTTCTCGATTATGGAAGTGACAAAAGGTTCGTCAAATGGTTACGTCGATGCAAGTTTTGACACCGATTTGGATGACTCTAAGTCTCGATCTAGATACATATTGAAAGTGGGAGCAATTAGCTAGAGTAGCTCCGCAAGAGCATTGTAGACATAGAATATTTGCAAAATACATACGGCTCAATGTAATGAGATCCGTTGACTAAACTTCTCTCACGAGCAAAACATGATCATACCTTTGTACTCTTTGGGTGTTAATCACATAGCGATGTGAACTAGATTATTGACTCTAGTAAACCCTTTGGGTGTTGGTCACATGACGATGTGAACTATGGGTGTTAATCATATACAGATATGATTATTGGTGTTCAATCACATAGCGATGTGAACTAGATTATTGACTCTAGTGCAAGTGGGAGACTGAAGGAAATATGCCCTAGAGGCAATAATAAAGTTATTATTTATTTCCTTATTACATGATAAATGTTTATTATTCATGCTAGAATTGTATTAACCGGAAACATAATACATGTGTGAATATATAGACAAACAGAGTGTCACTAGTATGCCTCTACCAGACTAGCTTGTTAATCAAAGATGGTTAAGTTTCCTAACCATAGACAAAGGAGTTGTCATTTGATTAACAAGGTCACATCATTAGTTGAATGATCTGATTGACATGACCCATTCCATTAGCTTAGCACCCGATCGTTTAGTATGTTGCTACTGCTTTTATCCATGACTTATACATGTTCCTATAACTATGAGATTATGCAACTCCGTTTGCGGAGGAACACTTTGGGTACTACCAAACGTCACAACGTGAATCGGGTGATTATAAAGGAGTACTACAGTGTCTCCAAAGGCGATGTTGGGTTGGCGTATTCGAGATTAGGATTTGTCACTCCGATTGTCGGAGAGGTATCTCTGGGCCCTCTCGGTAATGCACATCACTTAAGCCTTGCAAGCATTACAACTAATGAGTTAGTTGCAAGATGATGTATTACGGAACGAGTAAAGAGACTTGCCGTAACGAGATTGAACTAGGTATTGGATACCGACGATCGAATCTCGGGCAAGTAACATGACAAAGGAACAAACGTATGTTGTTATGCGGTCGACCGATAAAGATCTTCAAGAATATGTAGGAGCCAATATGGGCATCCGGTCCCGCTATTGGTTATTGATCGGAGACGTGTCTCGGTCATGTCTACATTGTTCTCGAACCGTAGGGTCCGCACGCTTAAGGTTTCGATGACGGTTATATTATGAGTTTGTGTATTTTGATGTACCAAGGAGTTCGAGTCTCGGATGTGATCACGGACACGACGAGGAGTCTCGGAATGGTCGAGACGTAAAGATTGATATATTGGACAGCTATGTTCGACATCGGAATGGTTCCGAGTGGTTTGGATAATACGGAGTGCCGAGGGTTACTGGAACCCCCGGGAAGTAATGGGCCTTAATGGGCCATGAGGGAGAGAGAGGGCTGCGCCAGAGGTGGCGCCTCCCATGAGGAGTCCGAATTGGACAAGGAGGGGGGCGCGCCCCCCTCCTCTCTCCTCTCCTCTCCTTCCTTCCCCTTCCCTCCTAGTTGGATTAGGAAAGGGAGTCCTACTCCCACTAGGAGGAGGACTCCCCCCCTGGCGCCGCCTCTCTAGGGCCGGCCGCCCTCCCCTTGCTCCTTTATATACGGGGCAGGGGGGCACCCTAAGACACACAAGTTGATCCTTGAGATCGTTCCTTAGCCGTGTGCGGTGCCCCCCTCCACCATATTCCACCTCGGTCATATCTAAGCAGTGCTTAGGCGAAGCCTTGCGTCGGTAGAACATCAAGATCGTCACCACGCCGTCGTGCTGACGGAACTCTCTCCCCGGAGCTTTGCTTTGGATCGGAGCCCGAGGAGCGCCACCGAGCTGTCGTGTGTCAAGAACTCGAGGCGCCGAGTAACGGCGCTGGGATCGGTTGGATCGCGAGGAGAACGTCGACTACTTCCTCTACGCCAGATCGCTTCGCTTGGTCTACAAGGGTATGTAGACAACACTCTCCCCTCTCGTTGCTATGCATCACCATGATCTTGCGTGTGCGTAGGAAAATTTTGAAATTACTACGTTCCCCAACACAAGAACCCTAGAAATTAAGAGGATGACTGGGGGGGGGGGGGTGTTGAAGAAGAGGAGGAGCGGGGCCTTACCAGTCCAACGACGGGTCGTCGCAGTCGCCACCCATGGTCACCGCCGAGATCACGCCGCTGTGACGCCGAGGCTGGAGCGCCGAGGCCGTCGGGAAGCAGTTGGGAGATGAAAAACGGGTGTGGCTCTCGTTTGATGGCACAGAATGTAGGAAGCAAATTCAACAGAGACGAAGATCCTTTTTGCACAGAAGCATGCATTTGTCTGTACACATCCTCCAGCAGAATCTATGCCATCCATCCTCAATCCAATGGCCCAGCTTCAGTTTTTCTATTCTTGTACCGGAGGGCCATTTTCTATACTAGTCGCTCCCCAAACTATACAAACTATGCCTATAGCTCTACCATACTAGATGACCCATTACGTCCATGACGCAAGAAGCCAGAATCAAGAATTATATGGTTATTGTAGGTCATTCTAACTGTTATATGCGGGAGTAGCCTAAATTGATCGGAACATAAATAAATATAAGGTTATATGCACTGAAACTTATAGTAGTTCAGATAGACAGTCCATAACACTTGTAAGAATTAAGGAAAGACAAACCATTGTGGAGCATTTCACACATGGCACAAAATCTTATACCTTATATCTTATATTTACTAATTGAAAGCACCATACGAGCCTTCACGTTAACCTTTTAAAAAGATACCCAGTGGCCCCAAGAGTCCAACATGTTACACCAAAAAAGAAAATATCCAGGCTGTTAAAAGAGAACAAGAAAAGAAAGAGAGAAGCAAACGTGCATTCCCTCAAACAAAAAAAGAAAACGTCTAAACTAATCACCTAATAAACTATTGTTTTTTTCCGGCAGGCAGCGTACTAGAAAAGTTACCCATGCATACATTTATTACATTGCTAGACTTTATACGCCACGTATCAACGTCATGGACCAACGTTGTTCAGTTTGCTAAAAATCTGTGTACAGTATACTTTTGATAGACCTGTGTACAGTGTATTAGTGTTCGGTGCGTATATCCAGGTATGTGAATTGTTTTGTCTAACCCAGAAATCACTACGCACACAAAAGGCCAGTAACATATCCAAAACCACCTCTGCAATGAGTAGGTAATTCAGAGCCCGCTCCCGCATAACCCTATCCCGCTCCCGTGCGGCGCCGCCAAGCCGCCGGAGCGCCCGCCGCCGCCTCCCCGTTCACTCCACGCCTCGCCTCGCCGCCGCCACGGGGCGCAGCGGGAAAAACATGTGTGCTGCAGCGGCGGCGGCGGCGTTTCTCCTCAGCCCGCGCTTCGGTCAGAACGGTGGTGGCCCGTGATGGACGGATCTCTGGCGAGGGGGCGGGCGGCGGCCACGCAGCGGCGGCGTCTGTGGCAGTCCAATGGCGGCGCTCGATCTGGGCCCATATGGGCTTCAGCGGGCCGCAACCTCGTGTACTGTTCCGTCAATGGCTTGCTGTCCCTGGGATCAACCCGCAACTCGAGGACGTTGGGGGATGCGCCCCTGGGCGTGGCTGTGGTGGTCACCTCCTCCGCCGGAGATGGTCAGCCTAAGGCTGGGTGGTCGGATCTCCAGATCCGTCATCTAGTCCCGGCTGCGAGTTGGGAGACAGAGTTGCCGGTGAAAACCGAGCCGATGACGGGCGATGGCGGCGTTTTGCGTCGTTGCCTTGATGAAGGCATCGTCGTGTAACTTTTGTCGACCCACTCGTGCTGCTTTGGGGGAAACCCTAAGATCTGTTCATCCGGATCGGACGATGGCGGTACTGCGGTATCGTTACTCTCTTGGGAGCATCATTTTTGGAGCAGCGCTGGAAGACAGAGGCAGGAGGTGGAGCGGCTAAGTCTTGCACGGAGTTTCGGTGGAGATGTCAAGTCATGCCTAACCGACAGGTGCTACACTGTGTCATGCATGGTCGGCAGGTGCTACGCACCATTGATCTTCCAAAATCTTCGCATCTGGATGAACGCGCGCAGGGCGGTGGCCCTGTTGGGCGCTGTGGTGGCGTCGACGAATGTGTGAAATGGCAAGGATGATGTGAATCTCTATCCTGAAGATGGGTCAGTGGTTTGAGGATGATGGCGGCTTCTGGCTTCTAAAACGTGTGCATGTGGCGCACGCTTCAGGTCTGCTGCACCGGATGTTGGTTCTGATACGTTATGTGGATGGATCGATGACGACACCGGTTTTAGATATGAGGGATGAGAGCACTCCACATTATCGAGTTTGTCAGTGTGAGTGGTGGCTTCGGGTGGCTTGATGTATTTTCTAGTCAGACTTTTGTGAAATAATTAATAAAGATGATTGTATGCATCGATTGATGCAGAGGTAGGGGTTTAATGTCCTTTTTCAAAAAAAGCTACGCACACAAATTAAAGGGATACATGAATGTACAAACAAAACCACATATACACTGTCAAATTAGTTTGGGAAACGCACATAGTTTTCTGAAAGTAAAGGCAACCTGTCCTTTTAAAAAAAATATATGTCGTGAAAATATATTAATAAGCAAATCTATGATTATATTAAAAACTTCAGAATTCCTAAATTGTTCGGGTGCATCAGAAAACCCACTGTTTTTCGAAAGTGCGGGCATGTCATTCCTAAGGAATAAGACCACAATAATACAAGAGTATTTAATTAATAAAAGTACCAAAAATTAATAGTAGCCAAAAGAACAAGAAATGCACACATGTCTCTGCCAGAGATAAAGCTATACATCATTGGCTAGGCCCTATCAAGGCGCGGAGCTCACCGGCATGTGGAACTAATAAGCACTTGGCTGGTAGGGGCATTGATGAGTTAGATATCGATGTATGTACCATTGGCTGAATGAAGTGCGATAGGCATACACTATCGTTGCAGAACAGTTGTTGCACCATGTTTTAATGGAATATTTCACCCGCATGCACCGATATGGAACCATGAAGTGTTCGGTAGATAGATCATCAATTGTATCTCTATATCTCTATACTTCTCTATACTATCTAAAAGAAACGTAGTGTTCCGTTTCCCCTCTTACGTTGCCGGCTTCGTCAAGCCTCTGGTACGACCCCCTCAGCCCCCGATTTTCTTTCCCCCGTCCCAGTCCCACCTCTTGTCCCACTCGATTTTCTTTCCTCCGTCCCGGTTTTCTCCCTCACGGTTTTCTCCCTCTGGCCTGCTCCTCACGCCGGCGTCCCGCGCCACCGCTGCCGACCTCCAGCCGTCGTCCAGTAACCTCTCCCCCGCACCCTATCTCTCTTCTTCTCCCTTCTCCCTTCTCCCTTCCTTTTCTCTCTCTCACAAATCTTGTCTCTCTCTGATTCGTAAACAACAACACCATGGATCCAGATGTGGAGCACCATGGATCCCGATGTGGAGCTCCACTGCAGCCCGATCTGACCTGGGAGCGACCAGATCCGTGCGTCTCCGCATCGCTCCGGGCGCCTCCATGGTCCGCCGTCTTCCCGAGCGTCGGCGCCGCGCTCAGCCGCCACCGTCCCATGCCATGGTCGCCTACCTCCAGAACGACGTGCCATGGCTGCCTCCCTGCCTCTCCCGCAAGTGGTTCATGCCTCGGTGCTCCACCTTTCTGAAACTGGTATTTGTAGAGATTTCTGTATCAAACCCAAACTCCAAGCATTCGTGGATATAGGGAACAGTTATGGTACAGATAGACTTGATTGTACTGATAATTTTCAGCTTGCACATGGATCCCTTATAGTATGCAATCAAGCTTGACTATTTTCTTGGAGAGACACTAGGTGCCAGGTAAGGTGACCCAAGACTATTGCTTTCAGATGTTCAATGGTGTTCATATTGCATATTGCTATTAGATATGCCATTGCCTGCAGCGGGAAGCTTGAATGCCATGTTTGCATGTTTATTTGATTCAAGTGTATAGATAAGGGGTAAACTGAACTATGCTAATTCGCTACCAGGTTGGAGATTTGGGATCGGATGCGCCACTAACAAGGGACCAAGGTGCTGAACTAACGGCACGGGCAGAATGATTCTTCAGGTACCAACATAGTCGTCCAAATTGTAGCTGAACTTTGTTGACTTCCCAATTTGTAGCTGAACTCTGTTGATTTCTGCTATGATAGTTTCAGAATAGTTTGGCCCTCGAGACACTTCCACTGTATGCATGTGTGTTCCTTTTTTCCAGAGATATGCGTGTATTGATTATTATTGGAATTGGTTTGACAAACTGTGTATATGTTTCTAATATACTAACCCAGCCTAATAATATGACTAATCCATACGGTGGATATGCGGCAATGCTCAAATTAGAAAAATGAAGGATTCAAGTCGCGAGTATGCCCATCAATCGTAAAAATATATAGTTTGACTTAGCCGCAGGTTCTGTAGTAGTCAAGCCTTGGCGCTGCTGCCTCTCCTCTCTGCTCCTTGCTGCACTTCTTCTGAAGCTCTTCTCAACCCAGTTGCTTAAGTTCTTCTCTGAGCTCCAACCTGTTGCTGCTTCTCTCTCTCATTTTTTTCTGTAATTCTGTGAACCATTGTTGTGCGATTATATGATTTGTGGTATTTGCTTGAGTGAACCTGTAAGGTTTGTACCTTATGCAAAGTGCTAGCACCTACATATTATCCAGAATTTTCTTCTTAATGTCATGAGGGATGAGCCACAAATTTGAGCAAGAATCACAATCTGTAGCCTTGCTCAGTGAGGCTCTACATTGATGTTGTATCCTCGGAATCTGTAGCCTTGCTCAGTTTTTTTTGTCTATACATACACTTCAATTCCGAGCTCGCACTGGAATTCCTCTTTGTCACAGGATGAATCAGAAACTGAAGATGATGATACAATGGACACAGAAGAAGCTTCCTCTGTCCTCATCGCTGCACTGTAGTCTTTCAGCCGAGCTCTGGTGAATGATGACGAAGAAAAAGATACCGTGACAGAGGTTGATGTCTTCTTGCGTCCAAACCTAGATCACATGGGCTCTCTTATCAGCAAAATAGCTACAATTGATGCGCAGATGACGATCGCAAGAGATCATATCTTGAGGATCAGTGAATGACTTTGAGGTCTACATGTCAAGTATAGAAAGAGAAACCTGATGACGACAAGTTTGCCGTCGGTAGCTTTGCTGCTACTTATTTGCCAGCCAGATTGGCCTGTTTTTAGTGACGATCATGGTGTACAGGCGTGTATATGTTGTGTTCTGATAGACTGTACTACAAGATTTTCTTGTAATGGTCTGGTACTTCTGTTTTTTAGTCTATGAAGAGCGTATGTGTATGCTGGTTCCATATACTCTGTACGTCTGGTTGGCAGGAGATCTCCTATATATGCGAGGATTTGTATCTAATCAGGGGTTGTTATGCATCTTGCCTTGCATACTCAGCTACGTGTGGTCAGTGATGACAATCGACGGAATCTTTGTTAACAAGTATTTGTAATTACTAGCGGCATTTGATAATTTGTTCAGGGTTGTCCTGTTGTCACAACCTAGGAAGGACAAACAGGGTTGGTCGTCACCACAGATAAGAACATTGACGAGCCTTACTTTTTGCAAGTTGCCTTATTTCTGCTTCTTTTAGAGGAAAGATAGCAATTTCAGTCATTAGTCTTGTTGCACGAATGCTGCTAGATCGCGGCGCGTCGAGGTCGTAATTGCTACACTCAAAGGTTACATTGACGTTATTTCTGACGTTTGCAAAAATTATATGAAAAAATGTTACATAATGGTACGTGGAGCAATTTATACTTAATATATTGCCCGTTGCATCACACAAGCATTTGTACTAGCAGGCAATCAATCACATAAGGTAACCAGAGGCAATCATTCCAAACGCAATCATTTCACATAAGGTAACCAGATACAATTAATTCTAACGCAATCAATTCATTCAATCACCTTCCTTCTTTCAAATCATCAGGAAACAACAATTCACCTTGCGGGAAGCAAGATAATTTTTTTGTGTTTTTTATTGAGAAACATATGTATGTATCTACGTATGTATGTATGTATGTATGTGTGATTCATTCATATTAGATTGGGAAATTTCATTATTTTGTGCATGTAGCATGGTTAAAAAGTCAAATACATTTCTGCTAAAAAGGAAGGACTTATTCTTACTTGATTAAAGGAAATGGATAATGAAAAATAAATGGCTCAAAAGCTATACTAAAACTTGGTTCATGTGACCGTGGTTGATCAATTTCCATGACATTACTTTCCTCTGTTGTGGCAGAAAATATAATGTGCATATGATCATTGATAATACGGGACATGAATCGGTTAAATGCCCAATAGTAAAATCCAAATACGGGACATGAATCGGTTAAATGCCCAATAGTAAAATCCAAATACGAGGCAATGAGGCATTGTCATCGCTTCAAAATTAAAGTATGTGTGTGAGTGGGAGTGGAGGGACAGATTGTCAATGGGATGCGTCATTGAGAGAGGTGGTGAGCTTGGATTGGGGAGGTGGAGAAATAAAGATAGTGGGTGAAGAAGAAGAAAAAGAAGAATAAGATTAAGACAAGATTGTTGTTGGTGTTGAACCATTAGAGCAGGTATACCCTGCTGCAACGCACGAGCAATTACCTAGTACGTATAATCTCTACCTAATAATAAAGTGGCTAGCGTTTCTGGTCGTCCGTCGTCATGGTTTATTTTACAAAAAGGCCCTTCAGTTTTTCGGAAATTGCACCCGCAGTCCCTCTTTATTAAGTGAGGAACGGCGGCTCTGCTCGTTCTCAAGCAGCGCAGGGGAAGAAGACGCGGCGGTGTCAGGCGGCTGCGGGACTTGGCGCGGCGATGAAGATTGGGCGGATCCGGTCGAGGACGTGGCCGGAGGCGGGCTGAGAGCGTGAGGAGGCGGTGTTCATGCCGGCGGCGACCTCCTGTGGTGTGCAGCGGGAGAGAGCTTTGAGTAAAGGTGAGAGGAAGGAGAAGAAAGAAGAGAGACGGGGCGAAGGGCGACGTGTTGCAGGTGCTGCTCACCGGCGGCAGGACAGCGAGGCCGGAGGCGGAGCAAGGTGGCGGCGGACTGGGTCTTGGGCGACACGGCCGGATTGAGCACTGCTCGATGCAGAGGTGGGCGTTGGCTCGCTGCTCCTCCCGAGACGATGCAGGGGTGCGATGCAGTTGACTTGGTGGATGAGGGCCGGCGAGGCCTGAGGCGGAGCAAGGCGGCGGCGGACTGGGCCTTGGGCGACGCGGCTGGATTGAGCAGTGCTCGATGCAGAGGTGGGCGCTGGCTCGCTGCTCCTCCCGAGACGAAGCAGGGGATGCGATGCAGTTGACTTGGTGGATGAGGGTCGGCGCCTTGACGACTCCGGCAAGGCAGAGAGGCCTGGGAGGGACACGGGGAAGACGGATCCGTCCGTTTGCCGGCTGGATCAGGAAGTGGGCAAGCCCAGGCGGTGTGTGGCAACGGTTGAAGGTGCCGGCGGCCATGAAGCTCCGATGATGGCGCTGCACAGAGTAAAAATAGAATGGAGTTGAGGTCAGGCAGGAGATGGAGAGCACGGGGACGAGGAGAGGCCGAGGCGCAACTGTGCGTGCTCTGCTCACCGGCGGCCTAGCCGATGAGGCGGCCGAGCGGCAGTGGACTCGCCAGCGAAGGAATGGGGATGCTGTGGATAAGGGTGCACGCAGTGTGCGGCTTGGTGGGGAGTAGTGCCTGTTGCTATTTGTTTTAATCAATCGTTGTTGCTAGATGTACAGACTGGAAGCTGGTGGATGCAACGATTACAATTTTTTTCGGTGCTCATACGTTGGATTTACGTGCGATTTTTCATGGCGTTGCAACAAATGGTTATCTGCTAGGTGTCCCCTCCTCACAATGGCCTACTGTGATTATTTGACTGTACCGCCTTACGCTTTAATGGCAACAATTTCAACTTAGTAAGCCATATGCTGATATTCATGTGGCTGTGATCTCGGAAATAAAAGTTCATAGGAAAGGAATAGAAACCTTCACTGAACATTGGGTTGTGTTGTACATGTATTGAGAAAGATCTGTAGAGTATGAAAATATGTTTCAAGATGAAACAAATTATGATTATTAGTCATGGCAGTTGTAGGCACAGCTAAAGTCAACTAGGTGTTGTAATGCTTGACTAAAGATGGACCTTGCTAGGAGAAATAAAAAAAAATCGCGGCCCTCCGTGGGATAATATATCCGACATGTTCTCATTGTGCTTTGCGGAATTGTTCTTGGGAGCGTACCGAGCAGACCTTAAATGCAACAAAGCTCTGAAACGATGCACTCTGTCTTTTCTTGAACATGCACCAGGTACATGTCAAAACCATTTTCAGTAGTTGTGAAACCGAGTTTGGAGCTGAAATGTTTTCACATACAAAAAAAGATAGAATTGAATGTATGGGCTTGTAACTATGAGCCTTCTTCTGTATAGAGATGTACACTACACACACAGACTATACAATTTGTTACAAGACAATTCTTCTACTTACTTAGCACCTCACCGTTTTTTAGGAAGATTGTAATCTGTATTGATCTTTTGCACATGTCATAATGTTTTGTATCGCACAGATAATTTATAGAGCGATTGAAATTTCACTTGTACATTTTCTTATGAATAGCCGATTCTCGATGGTACACTAAACTTTTCTTGCTACCGAAAATCCTAAAAAGATAGAATTGAATGGAGCGAAGACAATAAGCTCCTAAGAACTCAGCAGAGCCAGGCGAAGGAGAAAGGAACTAGGAAAAAGTTGAGAACCACATATAAGCTTTAGATTAACTATCCAAAACCGGTATCATGTTTCGAATAATTGATGTGGGTGTCTATTGGCTAGAGGAGTGTGATATGTGTTTTCTCCCGTTGCAACGCACGGGCATATTTGCTAGTAATGTTAAAAGGAGAACACATCTTCATAAGTATTTTGTCATTGCAAAAAATAGGAGCCGTTAAGTATATATATTGGTGTCACCAATTTTGGTTGTGGCAGAATTCTCTAAAAAACATTTTAGGAGCAGAAAATAGATATTAAAATAGAAAAATGTTAATCGAAATATTTTGTATTTCTAATTTCTACAATATTTTATAAAATTATACTTACAAAAACTCTATTTACAATATTATAATTCTCTAAAAAAATCCTAGTCCATGCAGTAGCACAGGTTGGTGACTAGTCATTATAAACATGAATTCTACTACGCAAGCTATATATCGGTAATAACGTAGGTTGATGACGAAATGCTTTGGCTCAGATTCTTTGGCAGTAGTCGCAAGTGAAAGCAGGGGAAAGTAAAACACTATTGCAGCCTGGACATGTCAATTTGTTTCCACCATAGTCGTCAACAAAATGGTATTTAGACGACCACAGGATTCGATTCGACACATGCATGTTTTGAGCACAACTATAGTCTAGACTGGTTCGCTGCTCAAGACGCTGAATCACACAACAGAGCAGCACACTACTACTATGACATATACGCAATACCAAAGGTGACTTCCAAACTTCCAGTAGCCCAAACACATACTTTCCAGGTTCAGCTTACACGGTACTACTTCACAGATGGCTGCCTGTAACATACACGAAAGACTTGCCCATCGCACTACGAACTATCTACACAACTCGCCCGTCGCACGGCGAACTGCAGGATAGAACTATGAACTATGTACACAACAACTCGCCCATCGCACGGCGAACTGCAGGATAGCATTACGAACTAGTATCTACACAACAACTAGCTGGGTGTTGCGGTAACTACCTATTCACAAGCGTGCTGAGATGGTCCTATCCACAAGCGTGTGCTCACATGCTCCCCACCATATATAGACCAAACTCACCGTGGTGCGGCGTTGGAAAGATACGATCTCTCAAGATCGTTCGCTTCTGCCTTGAGTCTTGAGATCTTCACAGCATTGCTCACCTTCCGCGTGATGGCAGACCGCATCATGTTGCGCATGAGATACGCATGCAGTTCGAGACCATGGACGGTCATAGCCAGCGCACGGACTTGCATGCGAAGTTCTTGGTCGTAGGTTTCTATGCGAGCAATCTTCTCCTCCAGCTCTTTGACGCAACTATTATCTGCGGCGAGTAAAGCTTCCACGCGCGATCTCAGGTACGTGACATCGAAACCATTCTCCTCGAGCAAAGCAAGGCTCTTCATCTTCTGTTCGAGTAGTTCTTTGTCACCCTGAACATCCAGCATGCTTATGCTTTCTGCTAAATTGGCAAAAGAGTGCATCAAACCCAATGCCATCCCTTCGCGGAGCTCTGGACAATACTGCTCGAACCGACGAAAATGTGGCCGCTGTGGCGCTTTCCTGAATATTTCCAGTGCCTCAAGATGTGCCCACATTGGAGAGGTCTTCACAAATGGAAGATGCTGCTGGACTGCCAAGGATCCTGAAAGCCAGCCATTCGGGCCCATGGTACTCTCACGCACAGCTACAAGTTCCGGTGACAAGGGAAAGAGAACATAATCGTTTGTTCTGCTTGCAACATACCTGGATACTGGTGTGCCCTCCGCACCATTCGTTATGGCCAAGCTATCGTCGATAGGTTCTGTCACACTATAATTGCTCATACCAACAGGAGACAGTCGAGTTACTGTCGACTTCTCGGTGGATTGGCTACTGCATAAGAAGAACTTCCGGCTTGGACTTTCAGTGGTAATCATGTCATCCTCGAGTGCAGTTAAGGATGTGGCTGAGAATGGACAGTCAACACTAGTATACTGACTTTGATTCCCATTGCTGGCTAACCCAACCACATTCCCTTGATGGTTCTCCTCATCAATATCTTCAGTTATATTGACCTCCAAATCCCACTCTAATGGCAACAGAGTAGGTACAGCACCATCTAAAGTAGCTACAGGTATGAGAGACAAGTCCTCGGCTGGAGCAGCATAACAAGTAACACACTCCACCGCAGCTGCCGTGTTGTCATTGGAGAGCCGGTTGTCGTGTGAATTAGCTTCACAACTCTCTGCTGAAGGCAACAAAGGAACGTTGGCATTATCAGCCATAACCAAATACCTCTGACATAATTCTCCACCAGTGTCCTGCCCAACACTAGTTTCACCAACATAGCCTCCTTCCTCAAGATCGTCTATTCCACTACCCTCTTGTGAACCTGAAAACGGAAAGTATCATGATACGCCTGCTTGTAACATAACAGAAATGTTGCTGACATTTCTGTAATGTTATCAGTAAATATTGCTGAATGTTAGGAAATCAGAACACATACCTCTGATGTCAATACAACTCGCCATATTTATTTCTGGAAGTATTCCGCATCCAGCTGTCACATCCTTAGGCAGTTCATCCACTGCAAAACTTTGCTAGTTAGTATTTTAAGTGTGTGTTGTACTGTCATGTGGGGCACGTCTTACGGACGTGGGCCGCGCGGCCAGGAGCAGCCGACGGCCGCTGCAGGCAAGGCGCAGGCCGGACAGGAGTCCTGATCCGGGCACATTAGTTCCTAGACTAGTTTGTTTCGTATAGGTTTCTAGTTTGTTATTAGCCCATGGGGCCTTTATATATCAGATAGTTAGCACCCTTTAGGGACAGGCAATAAAGTTATTTCCTTCTATCTTCTCCTCCCGCATCATAGAGCAGCCAGGCAAAAACCCTAGCGCTCCTATCCACCGCGACTACGAACTACGTAGTCGAGGTCCTGCTGTCTTGGGCACCGAGGCCCTTGACAACTTGGTATCAGGTTCCAGGCGATCCTCCTCCTCGTCCACGCTCCATCCGCCGGCCGCCTTCCCATCTGTGTCCGCGCCCAGCTCCCCGACGTCGCCACAATCCGCTGCCGCCTCGGTCACTTCCGGCATGGCAGAACCGACCACCGCGGATCTGGCTAAGATGATCGAGGCCTTGACGGCCACGGTGGCGTCCCTGCAGTCGTCCGTCACCGCACTCCAGAAGGACAAGTCCTCCTCCTCGTCCAGCGCTAACGCCGCCCATGATGGGCAGCACCACAATGATCGGCCGCCCAGGTTCCAGAAGATGGACTTCCCCAAGTTCGACGGCAAGTCTGATCCGCTCGCCTTCATCAACAGATGCGAGTCCTTCTTCCATCAACAACGGATCGCCGAAGAGGAGAAGGTGTGGATGGCGTCTTACAATCTCGAGGGTCCTGCCCAACTATGGTATATGCAGGTCCAACGCGACGAGGGCACACCTCCGTGGCGCCACTTCTCCGAGCTGCTCAATCTCCGCTTCGGGCCACCGCTGCGCGCTAACCCGCTGGGCGAACTCATGGCGTGCAAACGCACGACGTCCGTTGTCGACTTCGGGAGCGGTTTGAGGCACTCCTTCCCGGCGAGCACCTTATCCGAGACACGTAAAGTGCGAGATCTTCACCGCGGACTCCAGCCACCCTCGGCCTCGGCGTGGAGATCCATAACCCATATCCCTCGCCGTCGCCATGAGCATCGCCCGCAAATTGAGCTGCGCGACCGGTCGCGCTTTCCGCCGCGCCCACCGTGCGTTTTCCACGAAGGGCATCCTGCCGACACTTGGACCACGCCTCGCGCCCCCCGCTCCGGCCCCACCAGCCGCACCTCAGCAGGGCCACAATCTGCCGGACGGTCGCCCAATCAAGCGTCTCTCCCAGACAGAGATGGAGGAACGCCGCCGCCTGGGCCTTTGCTTCAATTGTAACGAGAAGTTTGGCAGGGGCCACAACCGCGTGTGCCAGCGCATCTTTCTCCTCGACTTAGCGCCGGACGACGACGATGACGACGCGGCCTCCGCCACTGAGGATGCATCGCGGGCCGACCCTCAAATCTCGCTCCACGCGATCGCCGGCGTGCGCACGAGCGAAACCATGCAGATGCAGATTACTCTGGGAGGTGTCTCCCTCCTCGCCCTGATCGATTCAGGCTCCACCCACAACTTCATCGCCGAAGAGGCGGCCGCTCGTGCTACGTTACCGTCCCCCACCACCGAGAAGATGCGCGTCACGGTGGCCAACGGAGAGCGCGTTCCGTGCCAGGGCGCGTACCGCGTCGTGCCCTTCCGCATCGGCCACGAGGAGTTCGCAGAGGATTTCCTCGCCTTGCCGCTCGCGGGCTACGCCATCGTCCTGGGCACGCAGTGGCTGGCATCGCTCGGACCGATCCTGTGGGATTTCCGAGCCCTCTCCATGACATTCTGGCGGCGGGGCCATCGGGTGTGCTGGCACGGCATTGCAGGACCGGACAGGCCAGCCCTACACTCATGCAATGCCGCGACTTCCTGGACGCCATCATCACCGAGTTCGACGGCATCTTCGCCGACCCCTCCGGCGTGCCACCGCCCCGCAGCCGCGATCACGGCATCACCCTACTACCTGGTTCCGCCCCGGTGGCCGTCCGTCCGTATCGATACCCGGCCGCGCACAAGGACGAGCTGGGCGTCAGTGCGCGCCATGCTCGCCCAAGGAATCATCCGTGCGAGCTGTTCCGCATTCTCGTCCCCGGTATTGCTGGTCCGCAAGGCAGACGGGTCCTGGCGTTTCGGCATCGATTATCGCGCCCTGAACGCCATTACTGTCAAGAATGCGTTCCCAATTCCGGTGGTGGACGAACTCCTCGACGAGCTACGGCACGCTCGTTTCTTCACCAAGCTCGATGTACGTTCCGGCTACCACCAGGTGCGGATGCGTCGCGGAGGACATCCCAAGACAGCTTTCCGTACTCATGACGGCCTCTACGAAGTTTCGGTGATGCCGTTCGGACTCTGCAGCGCGCCGCCACGCCTTCGAGCCCTCATGAATGATCTGCTGCGCCATACCGCGCCGTTTTGTTCTCGTCTTCTTTGACGACATCCTCATTTTCAGCGAGACATGGGCTGACCATCTCCGACATGTGCGCACCGTCTTCACGGTCCTGCACCAAAGACCGCTCTTCGTCAGCGCCCAAATGCGCGTTCGCCGTCGAATCAATCGCATACATGGGTCACACCATCTCCGCTGCAGGCGTGGCCATGGATCCGGAAAAGGTGCAGGCAGTGGCGGACTGGCCGCTACCACGCTCGGCGCGCGCGGTTCGGGGCTTTCTCGGCCTTGCGGGGTACTACCGCAAGTTTGTCAAGGACTTTGGCGGGGTTGCCGCGCCCCTGACGGCCCTCCTTCGCAAGGATGGTTTCTCTTGGTCGCCGGAGGCGGCAGCAGCTTTTAACACCCTCAAGACGGCAATCACCACGGCTCCCGTCCTCGCGTTACCGGATTTTACACGGCCGTTCATCGTCGAGTGTGACGCATCGACGTACGGTTTCGGGGCCGTCCTTCTTCAGGACCACCACCCGGTGGCTTTCTTTAGCCGGCCAGCCGCGCCACGTCACCGTTCCCTGGCCTCGTATGAACGGGAACTCATCGGCCTGGTGCTCGCGATTCGCCACTGGAGGCCGTACCTTTGGGGGCGCCAGTTTGTGGTAAAGACGGATCATTACAGCCTCAAATTTCTGCTTGACCAGCGTTTGGCCACCATCCCGCAGCATCATTGGGTTGGCAAACTCCTGGGATTCGACTTTACGGTGGAGTACAAGGCAGGTAGTACCAACACGGTGGCGGATGCACTTTCCCGCCGCGATACAGAGGAGACGACGATCATGGCGGTCTCGGGGCCTCGTTTCGACTTCATCAATCGCCTCCGGCAAGCGACGTCCACTGATCCGGCGCCGTCACACTGCGGGAGGATATCACGGCAGGCGCGCGGCAACAGCCTTGGGCGCTCTCCGACGGCCTCGTTACTTTCAACGGCCGCCTCTACATTCCGCCGTCATCCCCGCTACTCCAGGAGATTCTCAGTGCCGTGCACGATGATGGACATGAAGGCGTCCTGCGCACATTGCATCGTCTCCGCCGCGATTTCCACGCACCTAACCTTCGCAAGACGGTGCAGGAGTACGTCCGCAATTGCGGTACTTGTCAGCGGTACAAGTCCGAGCACTTGCACCCCGCTGGGCTGCTACTGCCGCTGCCGGTGCCCACGGGCGTGTGGACTGACATCGGCATCGACTTCGTGGAAGCGCTTCCTCGAGTAGGCGGGAAGTCTGTCATCCTCACCGTGGTGGATCGCTTCAGCAAGTATTGCCATTTTGTGGCGTTAGCCCACCCATACACGGCAGAGTCAGTGGCACAGGTGTTCTTCGCTGAGGTTGTTCGTCTTCATGGCGTGCCGCAGTCCATGGTCTCTGACCGCGACCCCGTCTTCACCTCCGCTTTTTGGCGAGAGCTCATGCGCCTCACGGGGACAAAGCTGCACATGACGTCAGCATTTCACCCGCAGTCGGATGGTCAAACGGAGGCTGCTAACAAGATCATCGTGATGTATTTACGGTGTCTTACCGGGGATCGTCCCAAGCGAAGGCTCGGTGGCTTCCGGGCTGAGTACATCTACAACACCGCCTACCGACAGCAACCCACGAGACTCGTTCAAACTTGTGTATGGTCGTGACCCTCCCACTATTCGCTCTTACGAGCCCGGCGACACACGGGTAGCTGCAGTGGCCAGGAGCATGGCTGAGCGCGACGAACTTATCGAGGACGTCCGCTATCGTCTACAACAGGCACAGGCGGTCTATAAGTCCTACTACGACAGACGTCATCGGGACATTCAGCATGAGGTGGGCGATTGGGTTTGGCTTCGCCTGCGACAGCGCGCCACGTCCTCTCTCAACTTGCCAACCAGGGGCAAGCTCAAGCCACGATTCTATGGGCCGTACCGCATTTCAGAAGTGATCAACGACGTGGCATACCGTCTTGAGCTTCCGGCACGCTCGCGCCTCCATAACGTGTTCCACGTGGGCCTACTCAAGAAGTTCTTCGGCACTCCTCCAACTACACCGCCGGGATTGCCTTCGGTCCACAACGGGGCGGCTGTTCCAGAACGAGAGCGCGGACTCGTGCGCGCCTAGCACGCGGGCGTTCGCCACTACTCGCCCACCGGAAGGGTGAAGCAACCGTCGGCTACATGGGAGGATCTTGACAGTTTGTCGGCGCTACCCGCTTTTCAGCTCGAGGACGAGCTGCTCGTCGAGGGGGAGAGATGTCATGTGGGCACGTCTTACGGACGTGGGCAGCATGCCAGAGCAGCCGACGGCCGCTGCAGTAAGCGCAGGCGGACAGAGTCCTGATCCGGGCACATTAGTTCCTAGACTAGTTTGTTTCGTATAGGTTTCTAGTTTGTTATTAGCCCATGGGGCCTTTATATATCAGATAGTTAGCACCCTTTAGGGACAGGCAATAAAGTTATTTCCTTCTATCTTCTCCTCCCGCATCATAGAGCAGCCAGGCAAAAACCCTAGCGCTCCTATCCACCGCGACTACGAACTACGTAGTCGAGGTCCTGCTGTCTTGGGCACCGAGGCCCTTGACATGTACCATTAGCAAACGTTAAATAGTCCAAAACTTACAGTGTTCAGAGACAGCTATGATGTTGCTCTCTTCATCAATGGCTCTAGCAGCCCGTAACTCTCCAAATAAGGAAGCTCGTAACTGTCCACTTTGTGGCGTATAGGGTACGATAATCATCTGAGAGGATGATTGTTCCAGATGACAGCTTGGAGCAAGTGAAGATGAACTCAGCTGGTTAAATGCCGCCATTGGTGGCAGTGAATGAAGTGCTAGCTCAGACCGTAATGCCGTTAATACTGCATTACCTTGGTTATGTGTGCAAATGGACAAAGAAAGAGGAGAAACTTGTCCTGATATCACATCTTCATTCTTCAACTTTTTGTCACGACGAGAATCAGGTTCATTACTGATTTTATCAGAGTCATCATACAAGGCAGAAACTAGCCTTTTTCGAGAAGTTAATCGAGGTTCATTAGAAGATCTCTGAAATTGATGCACCTCATGGACATAATCTTGGTGTGAAAGCTAGCACATAGGAAAAAATAACACATCAGTACACCATAAAGATTTGAGGCAACATTGAATAACATCATTGATATTTGGAACGTAGAGTAGGGATAATATTCCAATTATGAATTAATAACTTGCATATTCCTAATTCATTTGCAGAAGCTTATGTTTTCAAGTGCGCTTTTGTTTTCCTAAACATACAAGATGAATATATGGCCATCATAACAGGACTAAGTCTTATCACAGTTTACTGGGCCGACGGGATTGAAGAACAAACAGATGGAAAGTGTCGTTAGCCCTGATGCAAACGATGCACAGTGAAGGTGTATAAAATGAGTAGCATGCTGCAACAGTAGTGATAAGAGGAGCCAAAGTACTATGGTAAGGTTGTCAAATATTTTTGATATTTGAAAGACAAAAATATACTTGTTGCAATAAACAAAAAAAAAAAGAGTGACAGAAGACAAAAACACGGATTATGCAGTAATTGTACCTCTTTCACGCAGCGTACCCATTTTTTACCGTCCCAGTCAAATCGTGGCCTTAGTTGCGTATTTTTAACCGTCAAAACATCCACAGGTTGCACGTCTTCCATGTCTGTCTCGTGATTCTTCAATTTCACCACATACTTCTTGTTGATTCCACTACCTAAAACCTTAACAATAACACCAGGCGACCAACTACCTTCATGATGGACCTCGACATGAGAAGAAGGAGAAAATCTGTACTTGGAGTCCATACGGGTGATGGCGCGTGCTGGCCGAACATCTTGAGAATCGACAATCTCAGTGGCCAATTCCCCGTCATTTTCAATATGCACATACTGTACTAGAAAATTTGTAGAACCAATCACTTTAAGAACAGTAGCTGGACTCCAGGATTCACTGAAGGATTTTCCACTCACTTCAACTTGGTTTCCCTCACTGAACAAAGGACTTCCATTGTCCTGGACACAACAAGAGTATCAGAAATAACTAAAGAGATAACTGCACCACGACTGCAAATTAGTCAATGAAGTTGAAAAGTGTTATGCATTACAAATGATCCAGCCACATCCTTTTAATTTGATATACTTTGCTGTACAGTCCAGTAGCCCCCAAATTTGTAAATTAAAATGTCAAATGTTCATCATTAATGTTCGAGAAACATCTAGGAGCAGCACTAATATTTCAGTACTTGTATCACTTAAGTGGTAATGGCTGGTCTGACTAAGTACAGAGAGCACAGCCAAAAATAGGAATATTTTTTGACAAAGGGTGGATTTAGTAACTTCAAGAAGGTATGGTAATTCAGATGGTAAAGACAGCAGAAAATCATAAATGAGAAACTGCACAAGCACCACATGAGCTGTTTTAAATGGAATTTAATTTCAATACGGGCCCGATTAGTTTGAAAATCTACAATGTGTTCAATCTCACTGTGTGTCCCCAAAAATAAAAAACAGTTAACTGTGTTCATGGCCCTTATACACTATGTAGACTTGAACCAGGGCCGACAGGCCGGGGAAACGTAAAGCTCAGTCATTTTTGCTAACTGGTCTTTTCTAATTACTGTTTCTTGGATGAACTACAGCTAATTTAGATGAAAAAAGCCAGTTGCCATGAATTGTCTGAAGAAATGTCAACTAAACTTCCAAATTTTGGAAAAATTGCCATTTTAAAATTCAGCTATGATGAGTACAAAAGGTTCGGATAATTGGCAAAAATGAAATATATTCATGGTGTAAAATTGATAAAGAACACGGTACATGCAACAAATCCATTTCAGACGCAGAGGATACACCAAGCACCTGAAATACCGAGGTGAAATGGTTTTATCCATAATCAACTAACTAAATTAATCGAACACTTCTGAATGCGACCCAAAGTAGTCCGGTAGCCCCCAAATCGGTATACTTGGCTGTATTATATAGTCCGGTAGCCCCCAAATTTGTAAGTTAAAATGTCAAATGTTCATCATTAATTTTCAAGAAACATCTAGGAGTAGTGCTAATATTTCAGTATTTGTTGTTACTTAACCGGTAATGGCTGGTCTGACTAAGTACAGAGAGCACAGCCCAAAATTGGAATATGTGGGCTGAAATTAGTAACTTCAAGAAGGTACGCTAGTTCAGATGATAAAGGCAGCAGAAAATCTCAAATGAGAAACTGCACAAGCAGAACACGAGCTGTTTTAAATGGAAATATAATTTCAATATGAGCACGATTAATTTGAAAATCTACAATATGTTTGATTTCACCGCATGTTCCCCAAAAGAAAAAACGATTAACTGTGTTCATGGAGTACTTCTTAGACTTGAACCAGCTAGTTGCCACTTTTTGAATGAATTATATCGAATTTACAAGGAAAAAGCTTAGTTGCCGTGAATTGACTGAAGAAAATGTGAAGTAATTAACTTCCAAAGTTTGGAAAATTAGAGATTTTAATATTTATCTATGATTCGTCCAGAAAGTTGAGATAATTGAAAAAACCAGAATATATTCGTGGTCTAAAATTGATAAGAAACATGATACATGTAACAAATCCATCTGGGGACCTGAATAGCACTACAGTGAAATGTTCTTATCCATAATCGAAAAACTAATTAATTATTTTTAATTGATTACATAAGCCAACAAAGGTATGATGAATTATCAACAGAGGCCAGAGGGAGGCACCCCACTTACCACCTCTGCAGCCGGGACCCACCGGCCGTCCTCGAACACGCGGTGCGGCCGCAGATCCGCCTCCTGGAACTCCAGCGTCTCCCGCGAGGTGGGGAACGTGACCATGTACGCCCTCAGCTGCCGGCGATCCCCGGCCATCACCGGCTGTGGGACGACGGCGGAGACCACGCCGGCCCACCACCCGTCGTTGTGGAACGCCTCCACCATCTCGTGGACCGCGAACTCCCTATCCCTTTCCTCGACCGGTGGTGGCCGCGGCCTCACGTTGGCGGCGGCCGCGGTGTCAGTGAGCGGCTCGTCGTCCCCGTCGTCGGCCAGGAGCGTGGTGTAGGCCACCGTGTAGCGGCCGCGGCGGCCGGCGGAGAGCAGGTGGCCGGCGACGGTGGCCTCGTAGAAGGAGCCGGTGAAGCCCGGGTCGTCGCTGCGCACCTCCACCTCTGCGCCGACCGGCAGAAGTATGAACTCGTCGTCGTCCTCCGACTCATCGTCCGCCTCCACGCCGACCGGCAGCAGGAGCTCCTCGTCCGACGATGAGGAGTCGGAGGGGGTCGGGGGGCGCCTCCTGGCACGGCCGCGGCCCATGGGAGCTGGCTGCTTTGGCGCTCGTGGGTTCCTCGGAGTGTGAGGGGGAAGCTAGCGATGTGGGGAGGGTGGCGGAGGCAGGCGATGTGGTGATGTGCTGCGCTGGGTGGTGTGAGAGCGACTCTACTTCCGAGGCGAGGTGGTAGTGGTGGACAGCACGACAATAGTTGACGCGTGGCGGGACAGCGGAGACCAGAAACCGGCGGAGGTAGGTGCGTGTGGTTAATGTCACCGTTTCCCTGTTTCATCCATTAATTACCAGTTACTCTTTTTTAGGCCAAGTTACTATTAGTCAGATACTTGTACTATTTTGGTTGCTGCCAATGCATGGGTGCTTAACAACTATACTCTCTGATGCACATGTGCTTAGCTTATGGTTTCTAAGTTTGCTTCATTTAATGATTTAGCAACTAAAACTTTTTATGTATTGGTGGGCTTTCTTTCTTTAAATGTTTTGCCTAGGTTCACGCGCTTAGCATTGTTTCTTTGTGGGATCACCACACTCATCTCTCTCCTCTTAAATAATTTGCCACATCAGATTTTTTGCCTACGTGGAAGGCTTAGCATCTGTACAAGATTAGCGACGTGTTGGTTTTTACCAATTTTTTTGCTAAACTTTATCATACTTTTACATCTACACAATACCTACATATATGCCGCGTGAATTTAGAATTGGGTCCGTCGATCCTAGGCAGGCATGCCGGCGATCTATTTTAGGGGTGGGGACGGGGAGGGGGGACAGGCTCGCCCGCGATCTAACTTAGGTGTGTGGGAGGGGTGCAAGTTCCCCGAAATTTTTTGTCCCTTGCCAGGGTGAGAGGGATGGCCATGGACGGCGGTTGAGGGGAGTCCGGTGCGGCTAAGATGGCGCGGGAGCGCTGTCGGCCGTGAGCGGCGTAGGTTGACGGAACGTGGGGGTAGTTTCAGGGGAGAAGATGAATAGGATATGGGGCATTAGGTTGAAGAATATAATCTCGCTGTTCATTTACAAAATATGGTGTATTAGGTGGAAACAGGTATATCCACATGATATATAGTAATGTGCATGATATATAGTAATGCACTATATAACATGCATTCTAGAACTAAATTTACAAAATTATCAATCCACGCTAAGCATCAATCAATGAATTACTCACCCTAAAATTTATCATTTATACAACATATATTGGTAGCGGTCAACAACGAGGCAAGGCCATTCCTACAGAATTCCTATAACTTAGCATGTAAATCCATGGATTTCACCCTAAGCATATCATTCTAGACTATATATCAACAATCTATCCATTATAACAACACAACGAATTTGGTGCAGCCAGCGACAAGGGAGGCCGGCTGGATGCAATGGAGCGAAGCGCAAGGAGAAGGAGAGGCAGGGATCGAACCTTCCGTGGCAATGAGCGGTGAGCTCCGATGGTGGCGACGAGTGGGCGGCCTTCTTCGGCAGGGTCCAGCAGCAGCGGCTAGTCTTGGGAGGGAGATGGGTCGAGTGGAGACAGAAAAAGTATGCGCTAGGTATCTATCTAAGTAAAAAAAAAGGCCCAGTTAGTGGTGTCTGACTCAGCCTACACCACAAATATCCGGGACCGAAAACGAGAAACAAAGACCAAAAATAGACCAATAGCGTGTCCATTTAGCCCACGCCACAACTAGATACGTAACCAGTGGCGTGTCGAGTCTTTGACACACCACCAATAATGTTTGTGATTGGGTAGGCTGTTGGGCCCACGCAACTAGACGTGATGGAGCCGTCAAGTGCAAAAGGCCTTGCCACCTGACACTTGTTTGCCGGGTGCCATACCAGAGGATCTCTGCATACATCACATAAACCGAGTGATCTTTTTCTCCCAAGCACATTTTACCAGGAGCTCGGCAACTGCCGAGAGCCACACTCGGCTTACATGTCTTCTACCGTGATACCATGTTGCGGTACTCGGCAAACAATAAAGAATTTGGTAACGATGATTTTTCCAGTAGTGGTAATGCCATAGTGGCGACGTACGTTTTCTTGCCCACACCACTAGTATTTCGAAAAGATAGTGATGACGTGAATTGAATGTGTCGCACCATCAATTAAGATGTGTGTAAACATTTGTGCACTAGCTAGTGCCTGTTACTTGCTTTGCATTTTCCCACGTTAGGTTACGGGGCGTGTACATGTATATTTATAGCAGCCAACTCCTATACAACTTAGGCACGTATCATGTCGTTCCGAGCCATGACGTGCAGTTCTTGCAGGTTCTTAGACATGTAACATGACGGAACCCAGCACAAAATGTGCTTAATAATTTCAACGAGGACAGAAGAGGGTTCTTCCTAAATCACATCCTGAAATATGACCTTTGCGATGTGGCTATCAACTGTTTCAGGTGAGCAATGAGCCAAGTAATAGAAGCTTTTCACCACGTTGAGAAATGTCTGTCTGGTCTCTCTGTTGATGCCATGGCAACCCTGATGAACACGCCAAGATAGTTCTTGCATCTCCAAATCCACTTGCCGGTGTAAGCCCTCTGTGTTCTCCATACTTGCCCCATTCTGTTTTCCCCCGTTGAACATTTTTTGGTTATAGTTTGACAAATCACGTGCAACGAATGGAGGTACATGAATATATGAATGCAATGCATGTACACACGCACCTGAGCAAGACCTATTTTGGCAAGCTTGTGGCAGATGGAAGAGGTGAGCTGCTCCAGCTTCGAATAATCCCAACGGTTCAGCTTTTGCTCGGTTGAAACAATCCTTCCTGAGACGACTTCGATGGTGCGAACGAACAACATAGCTGTCTCTCCATCGACGGATCCATGGCACTCCTTTGCAGTCCATGCCATGAGCCACTGCTTCCACTGTAGTTACCAAAGAAAATAGAGGTTTGCCCGTTTCATATCTGGTAAAAGTTCAATATCATAACAGCAACTATATCTAAGTGTAATGGTTTGTTCAATTTTACAGCTTCACGAAGACCGCCAGAAACATCGTCAAATGAAACAAGGTTGATAAGCTCTTCAAGATTCTCTGTTGAATAGCATGGACCCCTGCAATGAATTGCACACACATTTTGCATCGATCATCAGTAAGAGAAGATTCCGGAGAGGGAAAACTGTGAGGCTGCAAGCTGCATATATACACACCCAATGTGTCGGAAGTGAGTTGTAACCGCCTCAGCAAGCACGGCCACGCGAGCCCATACTAGACGCTCTGCTGCTCGGCTAGGTTCAAAGATATTTGCTGAAGCTAAGAAGTAAGCCGTGAGCGCGCTCTTTGGAGTCCCACCATACCTCTGCAGATGGTTCCTGAAATACCACCTGTGCATACTCTCATGTAAGAATATAGCAGTCTTTACTAGCTTATTGATTGCACTTGGAATAGAGAGGTAGCAAAATAGACCGTGACTTACTTTTTGAGGCCATTCCACTCAAGTCGGGAGAGTCTTTGATATTCTCTGAAATCAGCTTTTGCCATTTTAAGGTACATGTCGTTGCTCACAAGATTCATTCTGAAATGGTATGGGTCAGAACTAAGGGTGTGATAAATATTTGGCTACCAGAAATTTCTATTTTTTAATAAAGGGCGCTTAATTGACTTAAATTGATGCATCAATCGATACAAAACCAATGAACGGACACACATTCGGCATCTGCATCACTAGGAACCATAATTTTTTCTAGAAGTAGCAACTAAGAATAGGTCTAGTGTCACGTGTAAGATGAATACTACATAGGATGGTTACCAACCGTGGATCCTCATTTGCAAACCGAGAGTAACTCAGACGGTTAGGTTCCTTTGGGTGGAAGCAACCCACTAGGGTTCACGTTCTATACTTGGCATTGCTGGCTGCATATTCCTAGATTTATCTCAGGCCTGCAGCGATGTGTGTTCAGTGGAGGAGATGCTTCTGTCGACTATGGCAACTTCATCAATCTCAGGATGATATGCCGGCTCAGTCTCTCGGAGGTGCTCATAAAGATAGGGTATGCGCGCGTGCATTTATAAGAGATGAGTGTATATGCATATATATGAGCGTCAAGGTCTATACTATATATGAGCCTCTGCATCTACTGTGTTAAAATGCCCCGGTGAATCCACATTCCTCAGTTAGTACATGACGAGCTGTCTAGTCTACAGGATGCTCATGAGACAATTATTTTCGATAGCGAATTCTTAGCGTGTTTGACCAGCTCTCTGGGTTAAATAGTAACTTCCATAAGAATGTTGGATGTATAGCTACTAAGCTAAGATGCCATAAATATGGAATCCAATAACTCCCGAACGTTCGGATTATGAGCATTTCATCACGAACGTTTTTACATGGCAACTTTAGTTCATAGGGGATGGCAATTTTAGTTGATAGGGGATGGCAACTTCATCCTTTTTCGTTTTTTTGTCAGAAAAATTGCCATGTTTCCCTAATCTCACGCAAACTAAACTTGCCATCTAAACCCGTTCGGGTTGCCATGCTTAACCCCCGAGCGTTCGGGAGTTATCATTACCGTGAAATATTGCTAGGCCATGAGCAAGTGGACGTATCATCCCAAGTCGCCCCTGCGCGGCCATCGGGAAGAATTCTAAGTCAACGCCGCCAACCCTCATCTCCCTTCCCCCCCTCACCATCGTCACATGGCTCGGTTGGGTGAAGCTCGACCAGAGCCGGCAGTGGCGGGGCATCCCCGTCCCTTCGCAGGCAGGGGCCAACACAGGGCGGCTCCTTCTCGCATGGGCTCGGCGCGGGCGTGCATTGGCTTGCATGAACCGCGACAGTGTGTCGACAGGCGTGGTGATGGGTGGTTTGCGCTGGCATGGTCCTGTGACGGCGAGATGGCTCCGGCCAGATCCGATGGACGGCGACCTCTCACGGTAAGGGTTGTGGGCGACGTGTGTCGGCATTGACGGGCCGCAGGTGGTGGCGACGGATCCATGGCACGCGCCCCCAGATCTTCTTCCAGCTGGCCACGACACCTTGGGTTAGGTCGGGTTGGACAGATCTGGGTCACATGCCTGGATTTGTCTAGCCCGATGCGATCCTTCCTCCTGCGTTGGTGGGCTTCTTTGACGTTTGCCTATGACCTAGTTCACGGGACGGATCTGCCGTTGCAGATGATGCAGCGACGTCTGCAGGCGCTGCTAACTTCCTTTGAGGGCATCGTCAAGGTGGTGCTCCTGTGGTGCTCTAAGGGAAACCTTAAGTTTGGCTTGCCGGACCGGACAATGGTGGCATGTGGTGTTGCTTACCTCCTTAGTGGCACTGTTTTGGAGCTTCGTCCGCTGGGAGCTCAGAGGTGTGGTAGCGATAGACCACCACATGGGCTCAGATGGAAGGTGCATCTGCTTCGGGGAAAACCCTTGATCTCGGTGTTCCGGGTCAGGCAATGGAGGTGTCTGGAGCCGCTCACCCTCATGGGGGCATTGTTCTTGGAGCAAGTGCTGGCTAAAGGGGTCTGGAGGACGGGGCGATGTTTGGCGTTGACGACAGTTGGGCCTGTCAAGGTCAATGCGTTGATCCGCGGAAGATGGCGAAGGCAGATTCTAGAGCGTGCACGTGCGTTGCACGCTTAGGGTTTGCTAATCCAGTTGGTGCTTACGGATGGCCGTGGGAGGCTTGGCAAGGCCACTAAATTAGATGGTGTGATGTCAAGGCACATCATCAAGCTTTAGATGTAGCGATAGAGGTTGCCAAGAAGGTGGCTTTGGGTTAGATCCATGTATTCGTTTCGTCTGACACTATTGAATAATATAGAAAATATGGTTGTGTGCATCCTTGGAGGCACGTGCCGGAGATTTCAACCTTCTTTTCAAAAAAAAAAATCTTGGATGGAGTTTGGGAATCTCTCTTCAATCATTTGGAGCGAAATACTCACGATTGTGAAAGCCAAATTAATACTCCCACCTTTGGAAGGGCCTTATAAATTTGAAGGATACTTCTGTTTCATGTGTATCTTTTAATGTGGTGCATGAGGGATCAATTAGATTCCGTTAAAACGGGTAGATCGGACACAACTCTCTTAAGCTGCCTGTAGTGAGGATACATTATTATCATGCATATGCTATTAGTAATACTATCTTCATGGTGCATAGTATCATATGTTAGTATTTTGATGACCTCGTTTATTGTCATACATATAAATAGTAGCACATCATTTATTATGATATGATACTCGATCCTCTCTTTCTTCATTTAGTTCTATGCCACCTCAACAAAATTGCCTAGTAGACATGCATGAATGGGTCCATGTAGTATTTCACATATTTTTAGATTTTAGATGCATGTGTGTGTGTGTGTGAGAGAGAGAGAGAGAGAGAGATGCAACTATCTTGTACCAATTGGCTGCATTTATGCACATTATTACATAACATGCATCACAATGAGCCGATTGAGGTTAGCGTAAAGAAGCTACCACAGAGTTGATATCCTTGTTTGGATGGCGTGCAAGTGATAGGCCATTGAGTGTTTAGAGTGGTCTTGTTTGGCATGTTAATCTTAGTTGGCCCATATGTTTTTATCATTCCTTCTTTTGGCCAGATCAAAGTCCGATCTCTTTGTAATAAACAATGTAATAAGGTTGGTCTTATGACGGAGAGGATGGTGGTGATAAAAGTTTCACTATTAATTATTTTTACCTGAAGAGGACCTTAGCAATCCAGACATCTGTGTTGCCTCCATACTGATCCAGATACATCCTTGTTTCAATTCGTGATAAACTTGCTTTCCAGGGGAAGTTCAGTGTGTACATATATATATATAATTAATATATATATGTATGACAATAAACGAGGTCATTACTCTATTGTTAACTAACGACATTAAATAGTAGCCTGACTGACGCATACATATATATAATTAACTGGAATTTGTTGGAACATACTACCTCGCCTGGCAGGTCCTTGGTAATGATCCACTTGTCATGCAGTTTGTTGGAGGCTTGTCTATCTTTGAGGAATGCACGGCAATAGCGCCCGGCCCGTGCCAGGACGTCGTCGTCACCTGGGAACATGAACTGCGAAGCACGGTAAGTGTTGTACATCGGGGTGACAGATGCGTGGTTGGTCTCCATGGGGAAACAGAAGAAGTTGCCATCCTTGGTCTCAAAGTGCTTAAATACGGCTGCATTGTAGATCGATGTGTGTTAGTCTGTCAAACGCATAACATATGTAATAACCATGCATGTCAAAGTGCTACTACTTATTAATTACATGGAGTGACGTCGTAGCCATGCTGACGGAGGAGACGGAAACCCATGGACGTGTCATCAATATCCTTGACCGGGCAGTACGCGTTATGTGTCAGTCCCTTCTGAGTCCAGCGCCTGTTCAAAGTGTATACATTCCTCTCAATCTAGTCTACTAGTCGTAAAGAGAAAACACTACTCTGGTAGTACTCCATTTAAAAATATCATTAACATTAAGATTTTTAAGACATATTGTATTTCCAATTAAATTAAAGTAGTTTATCTTACCTGTAAATAAACTCTAAGCACCGCTGAATTTCACTTGTGAAGTGCCTTGATATCCCCAGACGCATCAGCCGGTCGACCACCCATAACTGCTCAAAAGTATCCATAGAGTGGCAACATGGCACTGAGAAAAAAAATAATTTACATGAATGGCGATGTTTGTATTGACCAACATACAAACGTGCTCTCGTACATAAGAGTGCATTCATGTTGGTTGTACAAGAACTATTAGTGGTAGTGATTTTACCTCCCCCCTTGAACTTTTTGACAAGCTTATCTAGAAATGCTAGGCATTCCTTGTCGCTGGTGTAACTAAGGGCAGCAGCTGTGGCAGCAGGCGAGGAATGGAAGGAGCCGTCTGGACAGCGCAACCTGAGTAGCTTTTCCCAGTCTAATGGTAAGTCTACCATTCCCTCCACGCTGTAAAGTAGGGTCGTTGGTATGGCATGTAGCACATCCAGAGGTATCCTACAATTTGAGAGCAGGATTAATTATTGCTTAACTAATTATACATAGACTATTCAGTTCAATGTACAAATCCAGATTTATCACATGCATTTAGCTAGGTATACATACTTAGAGATCTTCAGATTCCTCTTGGCATATATCTCTTCCAAAACAGGGTGATTGTAAGGGATGTCCAAGTCAAGGTCCTTGGCCTTCTCTAGGAGTGATGGGAAGTTAATCTCGAAGCCGCATGGCATCCAGTCTTGTTCCTCTTCTAGCAACCTACTCATATTTTGTTTGATAAATAACACACCTACACCAGAAAAGGTCCACTCTACATTAGATACATGATCCTTCCTTCGAAGTAAACAAGGTATATCGTTGAATAAAATAAAGAATGAAGCGATCAATCAATTTACCTTTGTCGCACAAGTTGTCGTTGTCAATGTTCCATGACTTCACAGCCACCACACATGCGAGGGTGCTAATCATCCGGTCTTGGACCATAAAGAAAGCGGGATCACCCCATGAACCATCTAGTAGTTGATTTTGAACAATCCAGTCGATGCACGAGGGGAATTGCGGTCCATCACCTCCATCAAGGTTCTTGACAAGAGCAACCATCGCCGTATCATAGGCTGAAACACTCATTGACGTCTCATCATCACCCAATGACCCTAGTGTGGTTCTAATGGCATTGATCATCTGTTCCATCTCGCTCGGTTCATCCTTTAGGAAGATTTTGATTTATTTGTCAGTGTTTAATATGTATGTTTGCCAGCTCATGTGCAATAGTTATTCTTCTGCTCAATACGAGTTAATTCATATGCATATATGCTCACCTTGTGTCTTCTCCATTCACGCAATTCCGCCTCCGTATATGATGTGGATTTGCTACTTAGCATGAGTACTAAATGCCAGGCATGAGAAGTGGAAAAGAACATGTAAGTCATATGAAATTTATACCCTCTTAACATTTTTAACTCATTTATGAGAACCTGGCAGATAACCTTTAGCTTCTAGTTTCTACCCAGATCTTCAATCAATATAATGAACTAAGTGATTCAATTAATGGATTTTCCCTGTGTCTAGAGCATGATATTCTTCAAAATGTATAGATTGATGAAAGGACAACAAATGACTCATATCATCATTAAATGGCTCTAGAACAGTGCCAACAGACATAAACAGAAAATATTTTTCTGGCTACATCTTCATGACAGGGTTCGTACCAAGAAATTACTAAAAAGGCAAACATTCTATTATGATTGTATTTTTAGCACTAAGAGCTGCGAGAAACTTCCATACATCTGTACTTTGACTTCATCTTTGCTCAAGCATGTTGGTATGAGATTGTAGAGAATAAAAATAGGGGTATATCAACCTATGATGAAATAATTTTTAGCTCTTTAGGATGCCACAAACATAATCATTTTAGGCGGCTCGAATATTTAGAATCTAAGGAACAGAAAAATCTTTTTAAATTGAATTTCCAGGTGTTAACATTCTTCAAAATTGGATATGATGCTGTTGACGCAATGACTTTTTATCAGTTAGTTATTATGTTGCCCAAAAGATTCATTGGATGGGCTTTATTTATTTAGTTTTCCTTTCTATCTGTACATATGTAATTTACTTTATATTAATAGGAAAATAGATAGGGCTTAGAAGAAAGTTGAATTCATGCACCTAATCACTATTATATGATGTATGAAAAATATTCCAGCCAACTAAAACCTCTAAATCAACATCAGTGGAACGTTAGGCGGACAGGAGAGAAGACTCATAGAAGAATCTATGTATGATGTCATAGCATGTAAACAGTATGGGCTGCTCTGGATTGAGTTCCCTACTTGCCAATTAGCCATTGGTGTATGTGTGACTTTTGCACGAAGTCTAATCACGTGCATATAATTTGAACCCAAAACATGACTAATGGATTGGGTTATTAAGGCCATGTGGATAAATGTCATAGCTTGTATTTCTTTTGTTTTAATAAAAGACTAATATTATTTGTGAAGTGAAACTAATACCATTTTGTGATTACTATGTTCTTTGGGCAAACTGAAATCCCTAACTTTACCATTCTTTCTAGAATAGGAAGTTCGTGGAAGAATGTTCTTGTTTTTCGTTGCAAATACCAACCTTAACCACACAACCTGGGTTGGGACTACCCCCATCCCTAGAGGAGTGTACGGTTTTGAAGCTTATATTCGAACATGCATGAACAAAATCGTCGAATTTCGTTATTGGATTCCTCAAAGGGGTAATTGAAGAATTAGAAAAAGATGCAATTATACATTGAAAGTTCTCGATGTGCTAACCAGAAAAGAGGGAAATAGGGTAGAAAATCTCACAAAAATCAGGAAGATCCGATTCTTGTTTTTATACATTGGAAAACGACAAACATTTTTTGTTGCTATAGCCATTTGCCGTGAAACCTAGTGAAAAATGACAATAATCCTTTAGTGGTCCAGAACAACAATTTAATGATTAGCACTGCAAGTCAGTCCAGTTCCCGTTTTAATTCTATACTTAGTCAAGTGCTTTTGTTGAGTTTTTAAGTTCTCATGTTCTTTATTAGACCTACAATACCTCATACATGTGCAACATGGTTCTGATGAGGTGTAATCAACAAATTTTGTTCTCCATGGTCATTTATGTTTGAAGGTCGCCTATAGTTATAGTGTTTTTCTTTGTATATTCATCGAATCAGAAGGAAAGAAGCCAGCAAAGTAGCTTTTGTAGATGAATAATTCCAAAGTTATAAATAGTGGGCTATGACAAATAGCGACAGAAGCGTTAGCGCACTAAATTGGAGCTATAGTGCGCTAAATTTCGCTGTAGCATGCTAAATGGTGCTAAACGGCTTAGTGTGATGCTCCTCCAAACGCTAGAGCGCCGAGATATCACGCTATTTAGAACTTTGATAATTTCACAATTATGTACTTCTCATGAGTCAAAAATATGATATACAACATGCTTTTGTCTTATGACTATTATATTTGCCCCTGGATCTTCATAATTAAAATTTAATAGTTTCTTGACCCTCATAACTCTATGCGACACACGAGTATCTATAAGCTAATTTGTATCCACCATAACCCTTGTTTCTTCCTATGTGTCGACCTTGCTATACAAATTTTATACGCATGTTGATATGTTATAACATAAAAGTAAGTAATTAGGATGTTATTTTCACAAATAGAATAACAAAACACAAGTACTCTCGTCTAGAAAGTTCAATATGGTTGAGAACACATGAATCATCTCTCCCTTTGGTATATCATATGGTTTTAAATCACTTTTTTCGTGGCATCGCAGGGAGGTCCGAGCTATAGCTATGTCAACAATCACATAAGCTATTTCCAATATCTTTTATATAGTAAAAGTAAAACAATGCCTAACAAAAATTCACCCAACAAGTAAGGACTAGATAAGATCCATCATTTAACTAATGCGTACATGATTTCTTTTATTTCCTAGTTCTGTCATCATAAGTGTCGGTGGGAATCGCGAGTCAGCTGATGGTCCAATATAAAACAACCTCCCAAGAAAGATTGGATGCTAGTTTGTTATGGTTTCAATATTTTTACATGCTGTTTGGTTACATATGTGGTCATATTGGATTAAATTATAAATTAGTATATGGTGACATCCCCCGCCCCCACCCCCCAAAAACAATAACGCAGGTATAGCAACCAATTTGAACCCTTGGTATTTCAAATATTAAATATGTCGTTGGCATACTCACATTGATATCAAATAACCATTTAAAATGTAGTGAGGGTCTATTATACTTCTTTATTGAACTACGCTTCCCGTGAGAATTCAATTAACTAAAATTGTCTTTGTAGTGGCTGCCCATATAATATGTGGTTAATGTTGTTTGAACTGAATGTGATATGGGAAATCGTAGTTTTGTACATGGTACACAAGATCGATCAATTATTTTATCTATTCTCTGGTTGGGGGATTGTTTTGAAGAATCCTTGGATATACAGTAAACTTTTCAGCAACAGTGCTCACCGCATCACCATGAACTTCAAACATTCTAAGGTTAGGATTACCTATATCATAGTAAAGAAACATCAAAACATCATTGTTCGAGCAAAATTGCATAGTTACTTATTTGTCGTCACATAACGTGCTTTTTTAACAAATTTGGATATTGAACTTATAAAAGGAAATAAAAAATGTGATGTTCTTTGTTACTCACATGCAAATAAGCTATTTTTTTACTAATGGCAGAATTTATGTTTGGCCTCAGAATTATATATGTCACGTAGAATATGTTTCCACTCTTAAAATCAAATAAAGACATTATATTGTTGTTTGAGTTTTAAACACGTCATGTTAAAAGATAAAAAAGACACATATATGCTTCCTAATTTCTATATTATGGAAACTCTCTCTAGACATCAAGCTCATTGGATGATAATAAATAATTTATATAAAATATATATCCACCACAGAGGAGCCCGCCCATTTGCGCAAGCCGGTGTACTAGTTCAAATATTCTTTATGAGAACGTGAGCCAGAAATAATAATGTTATTTGGGGAGTACTCAAGTTTATTGACAACCATGCATGCATTCAGGTGTGGATATTGGTAGATCATGATTACCGCATCGTTGACGCTGAGAGTGTAAGTGCAGGGAGAGTGGTCGCCATGGCTCAGCTGTTGTCTGGTCGAGCAGTGGAGCATGCCGGACTGCAGCGGTGAAAGTCAGCATCCTCCACCTTCTCTCTCTCTCTCTCTCTCTCTCTCTCTCTCTCTCTCTCTCTTTGTGTTGAACTTTTGGTTTTTGGCTCAGTGATGAGCTGCTGCATGCTCCTATGATCAAGTATTTATGAAAGAAAGGTCTAGGTGTCGGGTTTTGTTGGCAGTATCTACGGCATATTAAGGCTGAGGGAAAAGGGCATCAAAGTTCAAGCACACGACAAAAGGCTGCTATGATCGTCCTTGTTAATCTACAAGTATTAGAAGTGGCAGCGAGTTTGACGACGGATGTTGTGCTCGTTAATTGACAGGTAGTAGAAGTAGTAGGCAGTAGCGAGTGTGACTGGTAATAGAAATGGATTTATCCATACATTGAGAAAGTAATACAATTATGTAAAATATACCATCCATGATAAACTGAGAACATGTGAGTGATAACAACATGTCTAATCAAAGACATCGTACACCAAAGATGCTACTTTGCTCCCTGTACAATATGGCATCTACTTTTATCATTGTCGGCGGCTTCCTCATCTCCACTATCCCATAACCCCGCTCGACTCTTCTGGAATCACCCATGGGCTAGCCTCAACATAGTGAACGATACCTCGTCTGTAGAGTGCAAGATGGATCAATATATATGGTCCATGGTATTTTGCCAGTGTGCCAGATATTCTAAAGCTGCAAGAGGATGAATTAAGTCCTCAATAGGATTAATATTTTAAATTAATAAAACATTTACATTTAAGTTTTATTTTTGATGAATAATACCATCCACTGAAACTTTTTGAGCAACTAAACATGGTTCACATATGTTTTCTGTTATTTTTCAAGAACACATATTACATCATACCAATAGTAGGACATGATGAATAATAGCTTTGGTCTATATAAAATTGGATATATTTCACATCAATCCAGAATCAAAATGAGGAAGATGCATGAGTGGATAGTACATGAATCAACTCCCTGCAGGAATGTGACTATTTTTTTTTTACAAATAGGTTCAAGACTTCAGTCATATAGAAAGTAGAATTATCTGATGGAATATAGCCTTACATGTTGCATTCAACAAAAATGGAGAGAAAACTCATGCAAACCAGGCTCGCCATAGAAAGTAAAGTAATGTTCCATATAACATCAAACTGCAGCTTGTCTAGATGCTAATAAGATTTCTGACAAACTGAAACAAACTTTGGAAATTTTGGCATAACACAAACCATCTGTAGACGTGTAACAAGGAGGAGAAACTAAAATGATAGATCTACTTTTGAGCATATCATATATGTTTACTGCCTACCATTATGAAAAGTTGATGATACTGCAGCCATCTTAGCAGCATCTGGCATAAGTGAGATAATAGCCCCAAAATAATCAGCGTTAGTTTTAAATTTAACAGTGTTAGAAGAACGTATGGAGATAACTTATACTATATTGGTCTAGAATATAACACCAGTTTATGTTTTTTCCTAAACTGAGTGGAAGGAAGTAAACTAACGCTGGAAGTACCAAAGTTGACCTTTACAGCTTCCAAAGACCTCAGACTCAAGAAAATAAACTTCTTATGTAGCAGGTACCGAGCTTCACATCCAAAATAGAACTTATTTATAGCCAAAAACATAACTTGCTGTGACAATAAGTATATCGTCAATATCTATGGACAGAGCTGCATGAGGGCACAACAAGGAACTATAGAAAAACACAACAATCAGGATGCTTGTTCAGTATACACACCTTGGCAAACATTATCTTCTCTTTTTCATATTTGATTTCTAGCATAATAAGCACTATCATGCATCTTTCAAAGTCCTAGTTGTTATTTTGCATCATGTGTGTAGCAAACTGAATTCAGAAAAAACTGGATCCTTTCCTGATAATCGGTGTTATCAAAGAGTCTGCCCCATTTAAGGATAATAAGAGTCGGAAACAAGAGACATAAGAGGTTTTATATGCTAATACGCTACAGAAAATGCACAAGAGATGGTATATCTTGATTGTGCCTCATCACACCGTTTTCATCTTATCATTCAGACGATCAAAGATGGTAACTATGTAGGTGTGGGTAGAACATTGATTAATGCTGATTGTAAAGTTTTCCTTCATCGCTATGGGGAAAACCTTGACATCATGAATTACAAAAGTAAATGTTGCGAAAATTCAGTCATAACCGCATGAAAGAAGGGTCTAGGTGACGGGTTTTGTTGGCAGTATCTACGACATATTAAGGCTGAGGGAAAAGGGCATCAAAGTTCAAGCACACGACAAAAGGCTGCTATGATCGTCCTTGTTAATCTATAAGTATTAGAAGTGGCAGCGAGTCTGACGACGGATGTTGTGCTCGTTAATTGACAGGTAGTAGAAGCAGTAGGCAGCATGCAGTAGCGAGTCCGACTGGTATTAGAGTTGCCATAACCATAATGTGCAACTTATCCTATTTGTTGTTCATTTGAAGCGGGTGGACAGTCGCATGTGTCTTTGGCACCGCATGACATGGGTCGCTAAGATGGCAAACCATACATTAATTCCACCTGCTGGACAAAACGAACCCTAGGTATCTGTTTCTTGTCCAATTGATAGAGGTGGGTGGTTGCTTGCATGCGCGTCTGATTAGCTGGACATGCGTGTCTGACAGAGGCCCAAACATATATATTTATTCCAACTGCCGGACAAATTGAAACGTAGGCATAACAACTTGATTCTCTCTTTAAGAAAAAAATTCTGACAATTTGTTCTAATTGTTGCTCAATCGAAGTGGGTGGTTAGTCGCATGTCTCTCTGACCAGCTAGAAAAAGGCCCCAACATAGTATATTAATTTCAGCTGCCGGCCAAGTTAATTAGCAACTTCTATTATTGTTCGAATGTGTCTTTTTTAGGGGTATAAAAGAGAGTGTTTGCATATGATAAACAGTATTAGACTTTTTCAATTACTTGACTAATGTTCGGTCATCTGGCACATTGTTTATAGAGAAAACGTCTCGATAGATCTATCATTAGACGCCAGTTAATGTGCGGTCCGATCTCTCTCTCTCTCTCTCTCTGCATAATTTAATTTACATTTCTCACTGTAAATGTTAAAGCAAAGTGTACAAAAGCACAAAAAATTCGAGATGAAATGAGCTCACATCGTCATTTCAAAGTGTGATGTGGATATTTGCATGATGTTACCGGAGATAGGCCACTTGGTGAACATATCACTAGTAGAAAAGGGGGCAATGGTCCAGGCCGCCAAGCCCATTAGTCCCGGCTCAATCGTAACCGGGACCAATGGGGCATTGGACCGGTTCAGTGAGCCGAGGGCCGGCCGGGCCACGTGGGCCATTGGTCCCGTTCGATGGACCTATTGGTCCCGGTTGGTGGGACGAACCGGGACCAATGGGCCTCGCTCTGCTCACCACCATTGGTCCCGGTTGGTGGCTTGAACGGGACCAAAGGCCGCTTTAGTCGGTTGGGCACGAACCGGACCAATTAGTTGCCTATATATACCCTCGCCATGAGCGAGCACTCCAGTGCTCTGTTTTTTTGGCCGGCGAGGGGAGAGCTTTGTGGTGTTCTAGCTCACCTCCTATGCACACGAAGTGTTCGATGGAATGCCCGAGCCACACTACTTAAGCTTTCTCCTCTCCAAGCTCGACCTCCAAGCTCCATTTTTCTCAATATTTGTCTAGGTTTAGCGGTCCGTCACGTCCCGTCCCCGTCTTCACCGCCGTCGATTGCCCGCGCCGATCTCGTCGCCGGTACCACCGTGGTGAGCCTCTTGTTCTTATCTTCTTTCTGAAAGGAAAAAAAATTCTTACTTGTATGTTTATATAGATACTTGTATAATTTTCTTACTTTTATTATTGCATCTTATATAGTGCGATGGTTTTGGTATCCGCCCCCGTCGGCCCTCGTCCTGTCTATAATTCGGATGTGGCGTATATTATCTTTTCATAACTATTGGTTCATTTATTGTTGATGAAAATTATGCCGACCAACGTGACATAGATTTTATTTATCTAGGAGGTTGTTGAACCGGAAATTCCAACCGACCCTATTGTCGAGAGGTTAAATTTAGTTGAAGAAGAAAACAATTTGTTGAAGGAAAAAATTAGAAAAATTGAGGAGGAGAAGATGATATTGGAGTTGCATGTTGCGGATGTCGTCGATGATCACAAGATCAAGATGGATGCAATACGCTTGAAGATTAGAATGATTAGAAAATATGCCATTCATACCGAGGCTTGGTATTATTATACCGTTGGATCAGTTGTTACATTGGTTGCGATTATGATCACATTTTTTTCACATTGAAATATTTTACATAGTTTCAGTGTATGGTTTAATTAATTTAGATGCTCTGCAGAGCTTTATGTTGTTAGATAAGAACTATGTATGTACTTTGATTTTTAATGTGATGATGAACTTTTATTAATTTGGTCACTTAATTATCTATTCATGATGTTCTGTAATGATTTTTGACACACTTAATTATATATAATGCACGCAGATGAACCGGCAATGGATGTACGGTTCAAGACACACCTCCGAGTACATTAAGGGCGTGCATGATTTTCTTGAAGTGGCTGAGGCAAACAAGCAGAATGGTTTTATGTGTTGTCCATGCCCTATATGTGGGAATACGAAGTCTTACTCTGACCGGAAAATCCTCCACACCCACCTGCTTTACAAGGGTTTCATGCCACACTATAATGTTTGGACGAGGCACGGAGAAATAGGGGTTATGATGGAAGACGGCGAAGAAGAAGAGTACGATGACAACTATGTGCCCCCTGAATACGGTGATGCTACTGAACATCAAGAGGAACCAGACGATGTGCATGATGATGCTGCAATGGGCGAAGCTGCTGAAGATCAAGAGGAACCAGATGATGTGCCGATGATGATGATCTCCGCCGGGTCATTGTCTAATCAAGGACGCAATGCGAAAGTCAAAAGGAGAAGCTGAAGTTCGATTGCATGTTAGAGGACCACAAAAAAGGGTTGTACCCCAATTGCGAAGATGGCAACACAAAGCTCGGTACCGTCTTCGGAATTGCTGCGATGGAAGGCGAGAATGTCTTGCTCGACAAAGGATTTAAGAAGCTATTGAAAAATTGAAGAATAAGCTTTCAAAGGATAACGAATTGCCCGACAAGACATACGCAGCAAAGAAGGTCGATGCCCTCTAGGATTGGAGGTGCGTAAGATACATGCATGCCCTAATGACAGATCCTCTTCATGGTGCGTACAAGGATCTGAACGCATGCCCGTATGCGGAGTATTACGTATAAGATCAGACGAGATGACCCTGGTGATGTTGACGGCGAGCCCCCCAGGAAGAGGGTTCCTGCGAAGGTGATGTGGTATGCTCCTATAATACCACGGTTGAAACGTCTGTTCAGAAATGGAGAGCATGCCAAGTTGATGCGATGGCACAGTGAGGACCGTAAGAAAGACGGGAAGTTGAGAGCACCCGCTGACGGGTCGCAGTGGAGAAAAATCGAGAGAAAGTACTGGGATGAGTTTGCAAGTGAGCCAAGGAATGTATGGTTTGCTTTAAGCGCGGATGGCATTAATCCTTTCGGGGAGCAGAGCAGCAATCACAACACCTGGCCCGTGACTCTATGTATGTATAACCTTCCTCCTTGGATGTGCATGAAGCGGAAGTTCATTATGATGCCAGTTCTCATCCAAGGCCCTAAGCAACCCGGCAACGACATTGATGTGTACCTAAGGCCATTAGTTGGAGAACTTTTACAGCTGTGGAATGGAAACGGTGTACGTACATGGGAGGAGCACAAACAGGAGGAATTTAACCTAAAGGCGTTGCTGTTCGTGACCATCAACGATTGGCCCGCTCTCAGTAACCTTTCAGGACAGACAAACAAGGGATACCACGCATGCACGCACTGTTTACTTGACACCGATAGTATATACCGCAAGCTGCGGGAAGAATGTGTACAGGCCATCGTCAATTTCTTCCGACCAACCATCAATGTCGAAAGAAAGGCAAGCGTTTCAAAGGCGAGGCAGATCACCGGAAGAAGCCCGCCATGCGTACCGGTGATCACGTACTTTCTATGGTCAATGATTTACATGTAATCTTTGGAAAGGGTCCCGGACTAGCTGTTCCGAGTGACGCTGGGGACACGCACCCATGTGGAAGAAGAAATCTATATTTTGGGACCTACCCTCTGGAAAGACCTAGAGGTCCGCTCTTGATCGACGTGATGCACGTGATGAAGAACCTTGCGTGAACCTGCTAGGCTTCTTGGGCGTGTATGGGAAGACAAAAGATACAATGAGGCACGGAGGACCTGCAACGTTTGCACGAAAAAGACAGATGCCTCCAAAGCAAGATGAAGGTCCCGCCACTATGCTCTTACCAAAGAAGAGAAGGAAATCTTCTTTGAGTGCACGCTTAGTATGAAGGTCCCGACCGGCTTCGTCGAATATAAAAGGAATAATAAATATGGCGAGAAAAAAGTTTGAAACCTAAAGTCTCATGATCGCCACGTGATTATGACGCAATCGCTTTCGGTTGCATTGAGGGGCTTCTACCGAAAACGTCCGATTAGCCATTGTGAAGCTATGTGTATTCCTCAATGCAATCTCTCAGAAGGTGATCGATCCAGAAATCATACCAAGGCTAAGGAGTGATGTGGTGCAATGTCTTGTCAGTTTCGAGCTGGTGTTCCCACCATCCTTCTTCAATATCATGACACACGTACTAGTTCATCTAGTTGATGAGATTGTCATTCTGGGCCCCGTATTTCTACACAATATGTACCCCTTTGAGAGGTTCATGGGAGTCCTAAAGAAATATGTCCAGAATCGCGCTAGGCCGAAGGAAGCATCTCCATGGGCCATCAAACGAGGATGTCATCGGGTTTTGTGTTGACTTCATTCCTGGCCTTAAGAAGATAGGTCTCCCTAAATCGAGGTATGAGGGGAGACTGACCGAAAAAACACGCTTGGAAGGGACTCAATAATATGCAGGACGGATATTCTTGGTCTCAAGCACACTACAGCTTCTACTGTAACTCTACCTTGGTGACCCGTATGTCGATGAACACAAGAACGATCTGCGCTCCAAACACCCGAGCGAAGGTAACGATCGGATTACATGTGAACACATCAGGACTTTTAGCAGTTGGTTGGAAGCACGTATCAGAGGTGACAATACTGTTTGTGATGAGTTGTACTTGTTGTCCAGGGGACCATCTTTGACTGTATTGATTTGAAAAGGATACGAGATAAATGAGAATACATTTTACACGATTGACCAAGATCAAAAGAGCACCAACCAAAACAGCGGTGTCCGCTTTGATGCAACAACCGAGAGGGGAAAGGACACGTATTATGGTTACATGGTGGACATATGGGAACTTGACTACGGACATGATTTTAAGGTCCCTTTGTTTAAGTGCAAATGGGTCAATCTGTTATGAGGCGGGGTACAGGTAGACCCATAGTACGGAATGACAACAGTGGATCTGAAAAATCTTGGGTACACTGACGAACCGTTCGTCCTAGCCAATGACGTGGCACAGGTTATCTATGTGAAGGACATGTCTACCAGACCGAGAAAGAGAAAAGATAAGGAAGCGAATACATCATACGATGAGCCAAAGCGCCACATAGTTCTTTCAGGAAAAAGGGACATCGTGGGAGTGTAGGACAAGACAGACATGTCTGAAGATTATGAAAAGTTTCATGAAATTCCTCCCTTCAAAGTCAAGGCTGACCCCATCATCCTGATAAACGATGAAGATTATCCATGGTTACGATGCAATAAGCAAATGACACAAGCGAAGAAAAAGTGAAGACTTTCTCCCGCAACTATTTGTTGGGGAACGTAGTAATTTCAAAAAATTTCCTACGCACACGCAAGATCATGGTGATGCATAACAACGAGAGGGGAGAGTGTTGTCTACGTACCCTCGTAGACCAAAGCAGAAGCGTTGACGCAACGTAGAGGAAGTAGTCGTACGTCCTCCCGGTTCAACCGATCCAAGCACCGTTACTCCGGCACCTCCGAGTTCTTGACACACGTACAGATTGATGACGCACCCCGATCTCTGATCCAGCAGAGGCGCGGGGAGGAGTTTCGTCAGCACGACGGCATGGTGACGATCTTGATGTTCTCCTGTCGCAGGGCTTCCCCTAAGCACCGCTACAATATGACCGAGGTGTAATATCGTGGAGGGGGGGGCACCGCACACGCTAAGGAACGATCTCAATGATCAACTTGTGTGTCTAGGGTGCCCCCTACCCCGTATATAAAGGAGGGAGGGAGGAGGAGGCCGCCCAAGGGGTGGCGCCCTAGGGGGCAAACCTACTCCAAGTAGGTTTGGCCCCCCCTTCCTATTCGGAGTAGGAAAAGGAAGGAAGAAGGGGGAGGAGAGAAGGAAAGGGGGCCGGCCCCCCTCCCAATTCGGATTGGGCTTGGGGGCGCCTCCCTTGCTCCTTCTCCTCCTTCCACTAAGGCCCAATAAGGCCCATATACTTACCGGGGTTCCAGAACCTCCGAGCTCCCAGATATTCCCAAACTCTCCCGGAACCTTTCCGGTGTCCAAATATATCCGTCCAATATATCAATCTTTATGTCTCGACCATTTCGAGACTCCTCGTCATGTCCGTGATCACATCCGGGACTCCGAACAACCTTCGGTACATCAAAATACATAAACTCATAATATAACTGTCATCGAAACCTTAAGCGTGCGGACCCTACGGTTCGAGAACAATGTAGACATGACCGAGACATGTCTCCGGTCAATAACCAATTGCGGGACCTGGATGCCCATATTGGTTCCTACATATTCTACGAAGATCTTTATCGGTCAAACCGCACAAGAACATACGTTGTTCCCTTTGTCATCGGTATGTTACTTGCCCGAGATTTGATTGTCGGTATCCAATACCTAGTTCAATCTCGTTACTGGCAAGTCTCTTTACTCGTTCCGTAATACATCATCTCATAACTAACTCATTAGTTACATGCTTGCAAGGCTTAGGTGATGAGTATTACCGAGAGGGCCCAGATACCTCTCCGACAATCGGAGTGACAAATCCTAATCTCAATTATGCCAACCCAACATGTACCTTCGGAACACACCTGAGAGCACCTTTATAATCACCCGATTCGTTGTGACATTTGGTAGCACACAAAGTGTTCTTCCGGTAAACGGGAGTTGCACAATCTCATAGTTGTAGGAACTTTGTATAAGTCATGAAGAAAGCAATAGCAGTATACTAAATGATCAAGTGCTAGGCTAATAGAATGGGTCATGTCAATCACATCATTCTCCTAATGATGTGATCCCACTAATCAAATGACAACACATGTCTATGGTCAGGAAACATAACCATCTTTGATTAATGAGCTAGTCAAGTAGAGGCATACTAGTGACTATTGTTTTGTCTATGTATTCACACATGTATCATGTTTCCGGATAATACAATTCTAGCATGAATAATAAACATTTATCATGATATGAGGAAATAAATAATAACTTTATTATTGCCTCTAGGGCATATTTCCTTCAGTCTCCCACTTGCACTAGAGTCAATAATCTAGATTACATAGTAATGATTCTAACACCCATGGAGTCTTGGTGCTGATCATGTTTTGCTCGTGAGAGAGGCTTAGTCAACGGTCTGCAACATTCAGATCCGTATGTATCTTGCAAATCTCTATGTCTCCCACTTGGACTTGGTCCCGAATGGAATTGAAGCGTCTCTTGATGTGCTTGGTCCTCTTGTGAAATCTGGATTCCTTTGCCAAAGCAATTGCACCAAGATTGTCACGAAGATCTTCATTGGTCCCGATGCACTAGGTATGACACCTAGATCGGAAATGAATTCCTTCATCCGCACTCCTTCATTTGCTGCTTGTAAGCAGCTATGTATTCCGCTTCACATGTAGATCCCGTCCACGACGCTTTGTTTAGAACTGCACCAACTTACAGCTCCACCGCTTAATATAAACACGTATCCGGTTTGCGATTTAGAATCGTCCGGATCGATGTCAAAGCTTACATCGATGTAACCATTTACGACTAGCTCTTTGTCACCTCCATATACGAGAAACATATCCTTAGTCCTTTTCGTATTTCAGATGTTCTTGACCGCTGTCCATGATCCACTCTGGATTACTTTGGTACCTTCCTGCCAAGCTTATTGCTAAGCATACGTCGGTCTGGTACACAACATTGCATACATGATAGAGCCTATGGCTGAAGCATAGGAACATTTTTCATTTTCTCTATCTTCTGCGTGGTCGGGCATTGAGTTTGACTCAACTTCACACCTTGTAGCACAGGCAAGAATCCTTTCTTTGCCTAATCCATTTTGAACTTTTTCAAAATCTTGTCAAGGTATGTGCTTTGTGAAAGTCCTATTAAGCGTCTTGATCTATCTCTATAGATCTTGATGCCCAATATGTAAGCAGCTTCACCGAGGTCTTTCGTTGAAAAACTTTTATTCAAGTATCCCTTTATGCTATCCAGAAATTCTATATCATTTCCAATTAATAATATGTCATCAACATATAAAACTAGAAATGCTATAGAGCTCCCACTCACTTTCTTGTAAATACAGCTTCTCCAAAAGTCTCAGATAAAACCATATGCTTTGATCACACTGTCAAAGCGTTTATTCCAACTCCGAGATGCTTGCACCAGTCCATAAATGGAACGCCGGAGCTTGCACACTTTGTCGCAGACCTTTTGGATCAACAAAACCTTCCGCTGCATCATATACAACTCTTCTTCTAGAAATCCATTCAAGAATGCAGTCTTGACATCCATTTGCCAAATTTCATAATCATGAAATGCAGCAATAGCCAACATGATTCGGACAGACTTAAGCATCGCTACGGTGAGAAAGTCTCATCGTAGTCAACCCTTGAACTTGTCGAAAACCTTTCGCAACAAGTCGAGCTTTGTAGACGATAATATTACCATCGGCGTCGGTCTTCTTCTTAAAGATCCATTTATTCTCAATGGCTTGCCGATCATTGGGCAAGTCAACCAAAGTCCATACTTTGTTTTCATACATGGATCCCATCTCGATTTCATGGCCTCTAGCCATTTTGCGAATCTGGGCTCATCATCGCTTCCTCATAGTTCGTAGGTTCATCATGGTCAAGTAACATGACTTCCGAATAGGATTACCGCACCACTCAGTGCGGATCTTACTCTGTAGACCTCGAGGTTCAGCGAAACTTGATCTGAAGTTTCATGATCAATATCATTAGCTTCCTCACTAGTTGGTGTAGTTGTCACGGGAACCGGTTCTCGTGATGAACTACCTTCCAACAAGGGAGTAGATACAGTTATCTCATCAATTTCTACTTTCCTCCCACTCACTTCTTTCGAGAGAAATTCCTTCTCTAGAAAGGATCCATTCTTAGCAATGAATGTCTTGCCTTCAGATCTGTGATAGAAGGTGTACCCAATAGTCTCTTTTGGGTATCCTATGAAGACACATTTCTCCGATTTGGGTTCGAGCTTATCTTGTTGAAGTTTCTTCACATAAGCATCGCAGCCCCAAACTTTAAGAAACGACAACTTTGGTTTCTTGCCAAACCACAGTTCATAAGGCGTCGTCTCAACGGATTTTGATGGTGCCCTATTTAACGTGAATGCGGCCGTCTCTAAAGCATAACCCCAAAATGATAGCGGTAAATCGGTAAGAGACATCATAGATCGTACCATATCAAGTAAAGTACGATTACGATGTTCGGACACACCATTTCGTTGTGGTGTTCCAGGTGGCGTGAGTTGCGAAACTATTCCGCATTGTTTCAAATGTAAACCAAACTCGTAACTCTAATATTCTCCTCCATGATCAGATCGTAGAAACTTTATCTTCTTGTTACGATGATTTTCTACTTCACTCTGAAATTCTTTGAACTTTTCAAATGTTTCAGACTTGTGTTTCATTAAGTAGATATACCCACATCTGCTCAAATCATCTGTGAAGGTGAGAAAATAACGATATCCGCCACGAGCCTCAACATTCATCGGGCCACATACATCTCAGATGTATGATTTCCAACAAATCTGTTGCTCTCTCCATAGATCCGGAGAACGGTGTTTTAGTCATCTTGCCCATGAGGCACGGTTCAAAGTAACAAGTGATTCATAATCAAGTGATTCCGAAGTCCATCAAGATGGAGTTTCTTCATGCGTTTACAATCGATATGACCTAAACGGCAAGGCCACAAATAAGTTGCACTATCATTATCAACTCTGCATCTTTTGGCTTCAACATTATGAATATGTGTATCACTACTATCGAGATTCAATAAAAATAGACCACTCTTCAAGGGTGCATGACCATAAAAGATATTACTCATATAAATAGAACAACCATTATTCTCTGATTTAAATGAATAACCGTCTCGCATCAAACAAGATCCAGATATAATGTTGATGCTCAACGCAGGCACCAAATAACAATTATTCAGGTCTAAAACTAATCCCGATGGTAGATGTAGAGGTAGCGTGCCGACCGCGATCACATCGACTTTGGAACCGTTTCCCACGCGCATCGTCACCTTGTCCTTGGCCAGTGCTCGTTTATTCCGTAGTCCTGTTTGAGTTGCAAATATTAGCAATGTAACCAGATCAAATACCAGGTGCTACTACGAGCTCTAGTTAGGTACACATCAATAACATGTATATCACATATACCTTTGTTCACTTTGCCATCCTTCTTATCCGCCAAATACTTGGGGCAGTTCCGCTTCGAAGGACTATCGCTTGCGGTAGAAGCACTCGATTTCAGTGCTTAGGTCCAGACTTGGGTTTCTTCTCTTGAGCAGCAACTTGCTTGTCGTTCTTTTTGAAGTTCCCCTTCTTCTTCCCTTTGCCCTTCTTCTTGAAACTAGTGGTCTTGTTGACCATCAACACTTGATGCTCCTTCTTGATTTCTACCTCCGCGACCTTTAGCATCGCGAAGAGCTCGGGAATAGTCTTGTTCATCCCTTGCATATTATAGTTCATCACAAAGCTCTTGTAGCTTGGTGGCGTGATTGAAGAATTACATCAATGACACTATCATCGTGAAGATTAACTCCCGCTTGAATCAAGTGATTGTTATACCCGACATTCTGAGTATATGTTCACCGACCGAACTATTCTCCTCCATCTTGCTGCTATAGAACTTATTGGAGACTTCATATCTCTCAATCCGGCATTTGCTTGAAATATTAACTTCAACTCTGGAACATCTCATATGCTCCATGACGCTCAAAACGTCGTTGAAGACCCGGTTCTAAGCCGTAAAGCATGGCACATCGAACTATAGAGTAGTCATCAGCTTTGCTCGCTGACATTCTTAACGTCGTCGGTTGCATCAGCAGCAGTTCGCACCCAGCGGTGCTTCCAGGCGTAACTCTTCTCAGGCTGCAATGAGGATAATCCTCGTGTTATGGACCCGATCCGTAATTGCTACCATCATCTTTCAACTTTGCTTTCTCAAGGAACGCATTAAAATTCAACGGAACAACAAAGACGAGCCATCTATCTACAAACAAACATAGACAAGCAAGATACTATCGGTACTAAGTTCATGATAAATTTAAGTTCAATTAATCATATTACTTAAGAACTCCCACTTAGACAGTAAATCTCTAGTCATCTAAGTGATCACGTGATCCAAATCAACTAAACCATAACCGATCATCACGTGAGATGGAGTAGTTTTCAATGGTGAACATCATTATGTTGATCATATCTACTATATGATTCACGCCGACCTTCGGTCTCCGTGTTCGAGGCCATATCTGCATATGCTAGGCTTGTCAAGTATAACTGAGTATTCTGCGTGTGCAAAACTGGCTTGCACCCGTTGTAGATGGACGTGAGCTTATCACACCCGATCATCACGTGGTGTCTCGGCATGACGAACTTTGGCAACGGTGCATACTCAGGGAGAACACTTCTTGATAATTTTAGTGAGAGATCATCTTAAAATGCTACCGTCAATCAAAGCAAGATAAGATGCATAAAGGATAAACATCACATGCAATCAATATAAGTGATATGATATGGCCATCATCATCTTGTGCTTGTGATCTCCATCTTCAAGCACCGTCATGACCACCATCGCCACCGGTAGCGACACCTTGATCTCCATCATAGCATCGTTGTCGCCACGCCATCTATTGCTTCTCGACTATCGCTACCGCTTAGTGATAAAGTAAAGCAATTACGTATGCGTTGCATTTCATACAATAAAGCGACAACCATATGGCTCCAGCCATTGTCGATAACTTCGTTACAAAACATGATCATTTCATACAATAAAATATAGCATCACGTCTTGACCATATCACATCACAACATGCCCTGCAAAAACAAGTTAGACGTCCTCTACTTTGTTGTTGCAAATTTTACGTGGCTGTTACGGGCTTAGCAAGAACCGTTCTTACCTACGCATCGAAACCACAACGATAGTTTGTCAAATAGACTCCGTTTTAACCTTCACAAGGACCGGGCGTAGCCACACTCGGTTCAACTAAAGTGAGAGAGACAGACACCCGCCAACCACCTTTAAGCACGAGTGCTCGTAACGGTGAAATCAGTCTCGCGTAAGCGTACGTGCAATGACGGGGCGGGCAGCTTCATCTCACAATACCGCTGAACCAAAGTATGACATGCTGGTAGGCAGTATGACTTATATCGTCCACAACTCACTTGTGTTCTACTCGTGCATATAACATCAACGCATAAAACCTAGCTCATACCTCTCCGACAATCGGAGTGACAAATCCTAATCTCGAATTATGCCAACCCAACATGTACCTTCGGAAACACCTATAGAGCACCTTTATAATCACCCAGTTACGTTGTGACGTTTGGTAGCACACAAAGTGTTCTTCCGGTAAACGGGAGTTGCACAATCTCATAGTTGCAGGAACTTTGTATAAGTCATGAAGAAAGCAATAGCAGTATACTAAACGATCAAGTGCTAGGCTAACAGAATGGGTCATGTCAATCACATCATTCTCCTAATGATGTGATCCCACTAATCAAATGACAACACATGTCTATGGTCAGGAAACATAACCATCTTTGATTAATGAGCTAGTCAAGTAGAGGCATACTAGTGACTATTGTTTTGTCTATGTATTCACACATGTATCATGTTTCCGGATAATACAATTCTAGCATGAATAATAAACATTTATGATGATATGAGGAAATAAATAATAACTTTATTATTGCCTCTAGGGCATATTTCCTTCACTATTATGATGATACCATGCCAACTTTATAACTGACGAGTATGATACCATTGTCCGTTTTGTACATGCACATGCTATGTGGGTCAATTTATGATACCATGCCAACTTTCAACTTTTTCAGAGTTCATTTGAAATGCTTTAATGTCTTATGTTTCGGCCCTCGTAATAATTAAAAATAGCAACAATAAGTATTTTGTTGTAAGTAGAAACAAAATGAAATAAATAAAGCAAGAAAGAAAACAAAAAACAAAAAAAAGTGTTTTCAAATTTGAAAACTAATGGCACTAACAGAAAGTTTATAATTTTCCTAAAACTAAAAGCAAAAAGAATTGAAAAATAAAGCAAAAAACAAAAGAAAATAAATAATGCAGAAAACAAAACAAAAAAACAAAAATAAGTATTTTGTTGTAAGTAGAAACAAAATAAAATAAATAAAGCAAGAAAGAAAACAAAAAAAAAGTGTTTTCAAATTTGAAAACTAATGGCACTAATAGAAAGTTTATAATTTTCCTAAAACTAAAAGCAAAAAGAATTAAAAAATAAAGCAAAAAACAAAAGAAAATAAATAATGCAGAAAACAAAACAAAAAAACTGGAAAATAAAAATAAATATAGCAACAATAAGTAAAGAAAAAAAAACAAAAAAAGCCTCCTACTGGGCCCCCACGGCCTTAATACGACATGAAACCCTACTATGGGCCAGGATTCAGGCCCGCAGTAGGCCCAGAAGGCCCATTAGGCAAAGCAATAGCAAGTAGGCCCGAAAACCTGCGGTGGAGAGGAGCTCGAGAGGGGTGCGGTAGTGGGGCTTATAAACCACTGCGCCCCTCTCAACTAGCTAGGTGGGACTAAACTTTGGCCCGACGCGGCAAAGACAGAGTTTGGTCCCGGTTGGTGGCACCAACCGACTAAAGGTGCATTAGTCCCGGTTGATTCACGAACCGGACCAATGGCTTTGCTATATAAGCAAACACTTTGCAAAAATTCAGAATCTCATCGCCATTGCCCCGACGACGCCGACCTCCTCGACGCCAGCCAGCTCCTCCACCTCATCGTCGCCGCCGCCGTCGCCTCCCCGAGCCCGCGCCTTCCCGTCGCCGGCCTCCCGAGCCCATGCCGTCCTCGTCGCCCGGCCTCCCGAGCCAGCGCCCGTCCCGCCCAGCCTCCCGCCCGAGCCCCTGCCCGTCCCGCCTCACAGTCGTCGGGCGCCTCGCCGCCATTGTCATCTAGCCGCCTCCGTTGTGAGCCACACAGCACCGGCTCTCTTTTTTTCATTTTTATTAGTTTAATTTTTTTGTTCAATGTATATGTGTATGTATGTGGCTATATATATATATGCGGCTCTGTTTTTTTCATTTTTATTATTTTAGTTTTTTTGTTCATATATATATATATATAATGTATATGTGTATGTATGTGGCTATGTGTATGTAGATGCTCAAAATGTATAAAAAAATTGTTCAGAGCATGTTTTTGTTCTTATATGTATTTTTTGTTCATATATGTATTAATGTTTTCATATATGCAAAAGATAGATTTTTAGAAAAGTTAGGTTTTTTTTTCTGTTCATAGATTTTTTTCGTGATATTAATCATTGTAGAATATGCAAATGTTTGTATATTCATATGAACAATGCATTAGGCAAAACCTTCTTTTTTTTTCGAAATTTTCTATTTGAACATTTTTTTAAAACAAGCAATACTAAAACAATGAGAGGAAAAAGGAAAATAAGAAGAGGAAGAAAGGAGAAGAAGAGGAGAGGAAGAAGAGGAGAAATAAATAAGAAAAGGAAAAAAAGAAGAAGAAGAAGAAGAGAGAAGAAAGGAATAAGAAGAAAAAAAATTTCTATTTAATTCCTTTCTTCTTTCCTCTTCTTTTTTCTTCTTCCTTCTTCCTCTTTTCTTCCTTTTCCTTATTTTCCTTTCTCGTGGGAGAAGAAGAAAAAGAAGAGTAGTAGAAGAAGAAAGGAATAGAGGAGAAAGAAGAAACTTCAACATGAGGGGGGGGGGGTACCGATACGCCCTCCCCGATAACATTATTTTCCCATGTATATGTATATTGCGTCGTTGTCGATATAACCCGCTCGAGATAACTTCAACATGAGGGGCGGTCGATATATATACACCCTCTCGACCGTGATAACTTATACAACGGCAGCACCCCCCTCGGCCCTCTCGCTCGACCAAAACTCTCGAGGACACCCAAACCCTAGAGAGAAAACGATGTTGGTCTCCAAGCGAAGCGGTCGGGAAGTACTGTTAGACATCAAAGAGCAAAAGAACGAGCAGCTGCGAAAAAATTGACCAGCTCGGCGAACAAGCAAACCAATCGTGCTCCCCGCTCAATGTGTCTAGCAGCAACATCGTCGCTAATGTTCGGGGGATGGTGGCCGGTTATGGCAATTTACAAGATTACCTGCCTGACGATGCACTTCCTGATTTCATGAAGGTGGAAGAACACAAATACGAATACGGGAAGCCTCTCGTCAAAGATGAAAAATCTCTAACAACGATGATGCGAAGATTCCATACTTGGTACATGAAAACCTGCAGAGAGTCTGGGGGGACGAATACTTTGTATCTGAGAATTAAAGAGGAGCACGACCTCGTTGGAAATGATCTGTTGCCTGTTCCATTTGAGGAGTTCTTTGAGTTCTTCAATCAAAAGGCCCTCGATAAATTAACTGTCTTTTGCTACTGCCTGTAAGTACTATTTCTGTCATTAAGTCTCTATATATAGCTCGGCTCTTTCATTGCATGTATTTATAATTAATTATCCTCAATATATTATGCAGATTGAAGATCGTTGAGTGCAAAAAAAATGAAATTTATGATATTGGGTTCATTAACACAAATATCATAGATGAATTTCTGGTTGAAAAGGACGTCAAAGAGGCCGAGGACAACTTGCTACAATCGTTGATCAAAAATAAAAACAAAGATACCATACTCTTTCCTTACAACGACAAGTGAGTGTTACTGATCGTTTGCATATTCGGTTTCCCTTATTACTCGAGCGAGGTTATAGTAATTAATGTAATTGATGATTTATGAATGCGTGCGCCGGTACCACTATATTCTTCTGGAGATTAAGCTTGAGCGTGGACGAGTAACTGTCTTAGACTCGAGACGGAAACATCCCGAAACCTATGCGGACATTACTGAAATGCTCAGCAAGTAAGTTCAATCGATCATTATCGCACCATAGCGGCAACTTTTTGTTCATTTCCTGATATCTCAAGTAATAATAATTATTTTCTTTGTCTTACAGGGTTTGGAAACAGTTCACCGCAGAAGCTCCGGGACTGCCGAAGGAGCTGCGATATACATACCCGTAAGTAAGTACTACTGGCTAGATAGTTGTGCACATCTCCTGTTGATTCTATAGCTATACTTTCATCAATGCCATTTATAATGCTTCATTATCAGTTTGATTGACCTCTATTTCTCGTAAAGTGCTTGTGGCAGGAACAAGGGAATGATTTCTGTGGATACTACATGTGCGAGTTCATCCACACCGCGACTTTGAAAAACAAGCGGGGCTAATCTCAAAGACAATATGAAGTGCGTAAGCAATAATATTCACAATTTCATTTTATTACACCATCATTTCTGTTTAGTTTCATTCATATATATGTATTAATTAACCCCCTTCTTCAAATTAGACGTGGCAGATTCGGAATGAACTCCTAGAACCAGATCGCATGAAAGCAATTCAAGAGGAATTGGCGGGATTCTTTCTTGACCACGTCATCAATAAAGCCGGAGAATGCCATGTGGAAGTTGATTTCAAATGCTAGGGGACTGTAATTGAGTGATCTTATATATTGTACATGTATGTAGCCAGTAGCATCGGACGTACATGATATGAAAACTTGTTGTTCGACCAGTCTCTCGGAGAAGGAGAGGTCGATCGATCATTTCTCTCGGTATGCATGACGAACTTCTGTACTCGATGGTTCCCTTCATTTTCTTACTAGCTAGCGTGTCGAGGGCTATATGTATATAGTACGTAGCATCGACCAAGCACGGACATAAGAGAGAACACTTCTCTCTATTAATTAGCTAGATAACACAGTATATGAAACACCTAAATTAACCCCAAAACCCCCAACCCCCCTTCAAAATAAACAAAAACCCCAGCCACTGGAATGCTGACGCGTGGATGCCTTTTGGTCCCGGTTGGGGCCACCAACCAGGACCAAAGGCCCCCCTGCCTGGGCTCGGCGCACCGGCCACGTGGAGGACCATCTGTCCTGGTTCGTGTTAGAACCGGGACTAAAGGGGGGAGGTATTAGTAACGACCCATTAGTCCCGGTCCATGAACCGGGACTAAAGGCCCTTACGAACCGGGACTAATATGTGTTTTTCTACTAGTGTATGTTATTTCTCTTATGTGTATTCTTCTCAGATTTTTTATCAAGATATTTTACCAATAGTAGAACTCCTTACCAAATTTTTAGTAATTTTGGGCAACATTTAAGTATCACTAGACCATGATGGCGCGTGTTGCCGCGCCCGTCCATTTATTCAGTAGAATGATATTTTTTTTTCAAGATATATAGCCATAAAACATGAAAATGAAATGTTAAATTTTGGAAGCCATAATGTGAGAAATGGAATTATCCATACATTGAGAAAGTAATACAATTATGTAAAATATATCCATGATAAACTAACAACATGTGAGTGATAATAACATGTCTAATCAAAGACATCGTACACCAAAGATGCTACTTTGCTCCCTGTACAATAAGGCATCTACTTTTATCATTGTCGGCGGCTTCCTCATCTCCACTATCCAGTAACCCCACTCGACTCTTCTGGAATCACCCATGGGCTAGCCTCAGAGCAAAAACGGTGGATTGTGTTTTCCTGGGTTATTCTTTTCATAGCATTGGTTATAGATTCTTCGTTGTAAAATCTGAGGTACCTGACATGCATGTCGGTACGATCATGGAGTCGAATGATGTGACTTTATTTGAAGATATCTTTCCCATGAAGGATATGGCTACCTCATCTTATCAGGAGATGCCTAGTTCATCGAATCGGGAACTAGTTACAATTACTGAACCTGCCATTTTGATGGAACACTTTGAAAATCCTGTGGAGGAAAACAATGAAGTTCCTACTAGGAGCAAGAGACATAGGACTGCAAAGTCCTTTGATGATGATTTTCTTGTCTATCTAATAGATGACACTCCCAGTTCTATTTCAGAGGCCTATCATCTGAAGATGCTGACTACTAGAAGGAGGCGGTCCGTAGTGAGATGGATTCCATCTTGGCAAATGAAACTTGGGATATCACTAATTGTCCTTATGGGTGCAAACCTATAGGGTGCAAATGGGTATTCAAGAAGAAACTTAGGCCTGATGGTACTATTGAGAAATACAAGGCACGGCTCGTGGCCAAGGGTTATACCCAAAAGAAAGGTGAAGACTTCTTTGATACTTACTCACCTGTGGCTCGACTGACCTCTATTGGAGTACTACTTTCTCTAGCGGCTTCGCATGGTCTTCTCGTTCATCAAATGGATGTTAAGACTGCTTTCCTAAATGGAGAGTTGGATGAGGAAGTTTACATGGAACAAACAGATGGGTTTATAGTAGATGGCCAGGAAGGAAAAGTGTGCAAGTTGCTGAAATCTTTGTATGGACTTAAGCAAGCACCCAAGCAGTGGCACGAGAAGTTTAAAAGAACTTTAACAGCTGATAAATGTGTGTACTATCTCCATGGTGGGGGCGAGGGAGTTATCCTTTGCTTGTATGTTGATGACATACTGATTTTTTGGAAAAAATCTGAATGTTATTAAGGAGGTCAAGGATTTCCTATCTCGCTGTTTTGAGATGAAGGATTTAGGAGTGGCTGATGTCATTCTGAACATCAAGTTGTTGAGAGAAGATGATGGTGGGATTACATTGCTTCAATCTCACTATGTGGAAAAGAACTTGATTTGCTTTGGCAATAGTGACTGCAAGCCCTCTCCAACACCATATGATGCTAGTGTGCTGCTTCAAAAGAAGCGAAGAATTGCTAGAGATCAATTGAAATATTCTCAGATTATTGGTTCGCTTACGTACTTAGCCAGTGCTACAAGACCCGACATCTCTTTTGCTGTTAGCAAACTAAGTCGGTTTGTCTCAAAACCAGGAGATGTGCATTGGAAACCTCTAGAGAGAGTTTTGTGTTATTTGAAAGGCACTGCGAATTATGGAATTCACTACACTTGGCACCCAAAGGTGCTTGAAGGGTATAGTGACTCAAACTGGATCTCAGATGCTGATGAGATAAAGGCCATGAGCGGATATGTATTCACTCATGGAGGTGGCACTGTTTGTTGGAAGTCTTGCAAGCAGTCCATCTTAACGAGGTCAACAGTGGAAGCAAAACTCACAACACTAGATACAGCTACGGTCGAAGCAGATTGGCTTCGTCCGCTCTTGAATGACTTGCCGGTTGTTGAGAAACATGTACCGGGTATCCTTAGAACTGTGACAATCAAACTGTGATCACAAAAGTGAGCAGCTCAAAGGACAACATGAAGTCATCAAGACACGTTCAGAGAAGGTTAAAGTCTGTCAGGAAAATGAGAAACTCCGGAGTTATTGCATTGGATTATATACAAACGTCTAAAATCTGGCAGATACTTTTACTAAGGGTTTATCACGTAATGTGATAGATAATGCATTGAGGGAGATGGATATGAGACCCACAAAATGAGTTGTTCATAGTGGTAACCTAGTCTATGTGATTGGAGATCCCGTGAATTAGATGTGGAAGACAAGCTGTTGGTCAACTGAGAGGAGAGTATCCTTACTGTTAACAATACCACTCCATGAAGATGCAATACTCTCCTAAATCTGCATGGCAGGTTGATGTATATCTTAATGTATTCTAAGTGGCCCATTGAAGCAGAGATGTTGCCCTGCAGAACATCTTTTTAAGAACGCACCTATATGAGTCTGATTGTTAAATGTCACAATCTATGAGAGTAGGGTTCTCTCTAGTAAACTCATGAAAGATCTCGGAGTATGACGCATAAGCTCCACCCGCCGGAAAGTGTTGGGGAACGTAGTAATTTCAAAAAATTTCCTACGCACACGCAAGATCATGGTGATGCATAGCAACGAGAGGGGAGAGTATTTTCCACGTACCCTCGTAAACCAAAAGAGGAAGCGTTATGACAACGCGGTTGATGTAGTCGTACGTCCTCACGATCCGACCGATCCAAGTACCGAACGTACGGCACCTCCGAGTTCAGCACACGTTCAGCTCGATGACGATCCCGGACTCCGATCCAGCAGGTGTCGGGATGAGTTCCACAAGACGACGGCGTAGTGACGATGATGATGTTCTATCGACGAGGGCTTCGCCTAAGCACCGCAACGATATGACCGAGGTGGAATATGGTGGAGGGGGCACCGCACACGGCTAAGGAACGATCACGAAGATCAACTTGTGTGTCATGGGGTGCCCTGCCCCAGATATAAAGGAGGAGGGAGGGGTAGGTGCGGCCGCCCCTAGGGTGCGCTGGAGGAGTCCTACTCCCACCGAGTAGGACTCCCCTCTTGCCTTGTAGGAGATGGAAAGGGGAAGGGAAGAGGAAGGGGGCCCCCTTCCTTGTCCTATTCGGACTAGGGAGGCCTGCCCTCACTACTAGGAAAAGGCATGCTAGTGGCGCACCGTTTTGCCTTCTAATGGCGCATGGCTGGTGCGCCCACCGCATCACGCCATTAAATTTTTTTCTAATGGCGCACCACTTCTGCGCCATTAGAATCTGGTATTCTAATGGCGCACCTGGCGGTGCGCCATTAGTACTGCTCACAGTGCGCCACTATTATCTGCTATACTTACAGCCGCAGCTCATTGTAGTGCGCCATTAGTAACAACTTTTTTAATTCTTTTCTTCTTAATCTCATGTCACTATTTCACATATGAGATATTCAACACATATATATATACAACAAGCATCCATATAGCAATCATATCCAACACACAAGTTTCATCATATATACATACGTACATAGCCAACACATAGTTCCGTCGTTACAAAAGTTTCACATTGTTCATCCAACACCGTTATCCATCAATTCACAAAAGTTTCACATTCATACAAAATAAAAACACAAATGGAAAAGAAGCACCCCATCCACGCAAGCTTCCGTCAATTAAATCAAATCTGCAAAATGATAAACAAGAAGTTAGAAGAAGAAAAGAAGAAGACTAGAAGAAGAATAAGAAGAGTTTTGGAAAAGATGAAGATTAAGAAAAAGACTATAAGCTTATTATGTAAACTTGATCATTTTGTGCTAACATAAGTTATTTTGGAGCTAACCTATAGGAAACTAAGCATATAAGGTCTAAGTTAGTATATTAGAGCCAACTTAGGTAAAATGAAGCTAACCTATGTCATTTTGGAAAAGAAGAAGATTAAGAAAAGACTATAAGCTTATTATGTAAACTTGATCATTTTGTGCTAACATAAGTTATTTTGGAGCTAACCTATAGGAAACTAAGCATATAAGCTCTAAGTTAGTATATTAGAGCCAACTTAGGTAAAATGAAGCTAACCTATAGGAAACTAAGCATATTAGAGATAACATAGGTAACTAAGTATATATATATATCATTTTGGATAGCTAACCTATAGGAGATCTGACATACCTGACAAAGTAGGCAGTTCTTCTCCTTCTTCTCCTTCATCTCCCTGATGCGCCTAGAGCGGCGAGGCGGTGGAGGCAGTGGAGGTAGTGGGATGTAGTCTTCTACCACAATTGGCGTGGTCATGTTGCCCAGCTGTGGGATCGCCGGCGCCACCACCGGTGCGTGGTCATTGTCCGCACCACCACCATCGCGAGGCCACCTTCAGCACGACCATCGCTAGGTCATCCTCAGCCACCTCCATCTCTTGCCCATGGTCACCACCACCATCTCTTGCCCTTGGTCACCACCACCAGCTTAGGTCATCCTCACCGATGCCCATCGTCATGATGTAGCTCCTCATCCTCACTCTGCTCCTCTTCTCCCGCACTCCATCCGGATCATCCTTCTTGTTGTCTATGCTTTGGTGCGAGATCGCTGCTTCTTTGTCGCTTCTGACCAGAATCGCTCTTGCTTCGCTACAGCCATAGTCGCCATCGCTTTAGTCAGAGCTTGATGTCATTCTTCTGCTGCTCCTACCTGTCCAAAATGCAACAATGACCGTTAACAATCGATGTGAGACAAAGCCAAATGTAGAGGAATAAGAAGAGGCGAACGCATCGCATCATCATCGGCAACAGATCGCATGCGACACATAGTCTTGTTGTACACCTTCACGATGAGCATGTTGGCGCTGTCGTCATACTCAAGACAAGGAAGTACCCCACTGCAGGTCGAGGCACGGTAGAAGTTCTCCCACCCACGAGACAAGTACATGTGGCCCTTCTTGATCGCCAACGCACATCCCATCGAAATAAACTCCGCCCGACTGTCGCAGCTTCACATTATTTGGCGATCTTCACCCATCAGCATGTTCATAAACTCATCGGGCAGCCTCTGCAGTTTGGGAAAATGAGTGATGTAGCAAACAACAGATATCATAATGAGATGGGTGAAGGGAGATCTCTCGCTTTTATATACCAGCGTCATGGATCCAATCAAGCCTCAAGTATGATAGTGAAGAACTCGAATCATCCAACTCAAATCATGTGTCGCAGATCGGCGGTGGCTGCTTCCGCCATCTCGATAAGCAGCGAAGAGACCAATTAGTACCCTTACGACGGATCATAAAACATGCATTAGTCGCAAGTACCCCATATGTCCTATTTTTAGCAAAGTCATGCTAAAATTCACGGAAAATTTCAGCATGACCTTTGCTGAAAATAGGACATATGGAGTGCCCGAATTTGCCAGAACGGAAGTTAATCGACATTCCGGCAAACTCAAGGGCCTCTCGGGGTACCTGCAAGTTCATCACGATACAATGGTCGGAGAAAAAACCCAACAAACTAGCAAGTCTTTCTCAATGTGATCACAAGTAATTCAGAGGCATCACAATAAAGCAACACCCTGCACTAGCCTAAAAACAAGTGAAGTTTCACCCATATAAGAACAACTTTATAAAATTTTTTGTATCCTTCATACGACCGAGTACAATGCTTTATAATGTTCCATCATCATTACAGAAATCCAAGACCATGTGTTCCATCATCATCATCATTACAGTAAATCCAAGAAACATCATGCTTTTTAACAGTTTTCAGTTTGGATGAATATCAAAACTACAGCTTTGGACAGAATTCCTAACACTTTGGTCTTCTAGTTACAAAACAAAACCGACATAATTCTAGATGCCATAACTGAATTTTTTGACAAGAGCTCTAACAAGAGCTCCTAACTGAATTTTCTGCTTAAAGGAAGGCTGACTTAAGTGGCAAGATGATACAATTGCAGTGTCTAGTACAAGGTATAGAAGAGGAGGTAAATACAAGAGACATGTAATTGCAAAGGTATTATTAAAGATAATTTCAATAGATTTATAGTGCAAATTTATAGTAGAATTACAACTACAAAGGTGAGCCGAACCATACTCAAAATGTAGTAGAAGATACCTTCATCCAAATTGTCAATCTAAAGGGCTGCAACTTGGGCTTTGAAATGAAGATAAGTGGCCAGTTAACACACTGTCAAAAAAATTCAGTTAACACACTGCCAAAAAATTCAGAAGACAAAAACAAAAATTCAGTGTGTTAACCATATGGCCAAAATATTGTCCCTAGACATCTCCTGGTCCTACCCAAGATAAACCCTAGTTACAAAAATGCAGTGTGAAAATTCAGCAAGCAACATGCCTAAATCCAGTGCTTGTTTGGCTTTACTGAAGAGTTTTCCACCGGTCAATCATTGTGAGGTCTACATTAGCAGGAGACTAGTAGTGGAACCAAAATTTACCTCCCCGGTAATAGAATGGTATCCAAGATAGTTACCTCTCGGTAATAGAATACTATCCAAGATCCTGGCAGATGACAGCCACTTCTCTCGCTAATTAACTTTGTCAATTTTGTGCCAAGAAATGTGAAAGTGACCTCACTAAGTAGCCCTAATCATTCTCTACCTCCAAGTCAAGAGCAAGTCTTTTGTACCAAGATAATTATTTTTTCACCTCTCCTTTTCATGCACCATTGCACCATTCATGCCCAATCAAAATCAAAGCCCAGTGTGATAATCCTAGTTCAAGGAGGAAAACAAGCAACATGCCTAAACAACACATTTATATTTTTTCAGGTCACACAACACATGCCCGAGGAGGAAGATTGAATTTTCTCTGAAGCATCATCAGTACACTTCAACAAATGGCAATATATTGAGTAATCCACTTGCAGTTTGATCTCTGCAGATAATCTATTGCAATATATTTTTCAGGTCACACAACACATGCCCGAGGAAGGAATGGGGAATGGTGGAGAGAGAGGAAGGAGGAAGGAGGAGAGGTACCGTCACGGAGGGGTCGGAGTCGGGGTCGGCGAAGGGGTCGGGTCGGGTCCGAGCTCGTCCGGTCCTCGCCACCGCGATCGAAGGAGAGCAGGGCGGTGGGCGGGCGGGAGGGAGGAGGACTCTGGAGGGAGGGAGGAGGAGAGAGAGGAGCGGCGGCGCGGGGCGGAGGAGAGGAGAGAGCGGGCGGCGGGGCTCGGCCGATCCTGCTCGGGGCGCGGGGCGGCGGTGGACTCTGGGGGTCGGGCGGCGGCGCTGGGCAGCGCAAGACCACAGCGGGCGGGGCGGCACCGGCAGCGTCAAGGCGCGACGGACGGAGGGGCGGAGCAAGGAGCGGCGCGACGGGTTGGGTCGAGTGGATCTGGCGAGGGAGGAGGGAGGCAACAGTGAGAGGGAACAGTGAACTGGGAGAGGGATCTAATGGCGCCGCAAGCCTAGTGCGCCATAAGTACAACCACTCTAATGGCGCACCCGCCCGGGCGCCATTAGAATTTACTAGCCCGATTGGTCGGGTTATATACCACATAACCCCCACTCCATCGTAACAAGCCCACTATAGCCCGATGGTCAAGACACAAAGACACACACGAGGAGGTCCTGGTTCGATTCCTGTGCTCCCCATTTTTGTATTTATGCATTTAAAATGATGTTTGTTATTTATTTGTGTTTAAATATGTTCAAACTTGTTTAAATCATAATAGTAACATTTTTATCAAAATAGAAATAATTTTTGAAAAATATCATCAAATTTGTTATTTGAAAATATTTATGAATATGAAAAAATATCATCAAATTTATTATTTGAAAATATCATCAAATTTCTTATTTGGAAATATAATCAAATTTGTTTTTTTTGCAATTTTAGTTGCATCCATTTGTGACGGTGGAGCGGGCCGGGGGGTGCGGGGGAGAGGGTGCGAGTGGTCGTCGACGGCGGTGGAGTGGGGGACGGTGCGGGCCGGGGGCGGCAGCAGGCCGGTGGAGCGGGGAGGTGCGGTGGGACGTCGTGGCGGTGGAGTGGGGAAGGTGCGGGGCGGGGTCGGCGGTGGAGTGGGAATGGTGTTTTATATTTATTTGTGTTTATCAAACTTGTTTAAATTATAACAGATGTAATATTTTTTATAAAAATAGTAAAAAAAAATAAAAATATGTTCAAAATGTCTTGGTGCTGCTGGGGGGCGGGCAGTGCTCGGCGGTGGAGCGGGGAGGTTGCGATGGGTAGAGCTAGCGGGGAGGTCTTGGGTGCGATCGAGATGGAGGGGATCGAGATCGAGATGGGGGATCGAGATCGAGATGGAGGGGATACAAGAATATGCATTTTAAATATGTTCAAACTTGTGTTTAAATATGTTCAAACTTATTTAAATCATAACATAATATTTTTATGCATTTTAAATGCTGTTTTTATATTTATTTGTGTTTATCAAACTTGTTTAAATTATAACATGTAATATTTTTATAAAAATAGTAAAAAAATAAAAATATGTTCAAAATGTCTTGGTGCTGCTGGGGACGGGCGGTGCTCGGCGGTGGAGCGGGGAGGTTGCGATGGGTAGAGCTAGCGGGGAGGTGCTTGGTGCGATCGAGATGGAGGGATCGAGATCGAGATGGAGGGGATCGAGATCGAGATGGAGGGAATCGAGATCGAGATGGAGGGGATCTGATAATGGCGCACATACCGCCGGTGCGCCATTAGAAGTTATATATAGTAATGGCGCATTGGTTGACACATGCGCCATTAGTATGTATGGGAAAATGGAAAAAAGAATTCATACTAATGGCGCTCTCATCCACCGTGCGCCATTAGAGTCTTACACTCTAATGGCGTATGAGGAACAGGTGCGCCATTAGTATATAGTAGTGGCGCACTGCATCCACGGTGCGCCATTAGAATCAATCCTATCTATAGCCCTTTTCCTAGTAGTGCCTGGCCGGCCCTCCTCTTCTCCCTTACGGCCCATGTAGGCCCATTAACCCCCGGGGAGGTCCGGTAACCCCCCGGTACTCCGGTAAAATCCCGACTTCACCCGGAACGATTCCGATATCCAAATATAGGCTTCCAATATATTAATCTTTATATATCGACCATTTCGAGACTCCTCGTCATGTCCGTGATCATATCTGGGACTCCGAACAACCTTTGGTACATCAAAACTTATAAACTCATAATAAAACTGTCATCGTAACGTTAAGCGTGCGGACCCTGCGGGTTCGAGAACTATGTAGACATGACCTAGAGCTGTTTTCGGTCAATAACCAATAGCGGAACCTGGATGTTCATATTGGCTCCTACATATTCTACGAAGATCTTTATCGGTCAAACCGCATAACAACAGACGTTGTTCCCTTAGTCATCGGTATGTTACTTGCCCGAGATTCGATCATCGGTATCCACTACCTAGTTCAATCTCGTTACTGGCAAGTCTCTTTACTCATTAGTTAATGCATCATTCCGTAACTAACTCATTAGTAACATTTCTTGCAAGGCTTGTAGTGATGTGCATTACCGAGAGGGCCCAGAGATACCTCTCCGACAATCGGAGTGACAAATCCTAATCTCGAAATACGCCAACCCAACAAGTACCTTCGGAGACACCTGTAGAGCACCTTTATAATCACCCAGTTACGTTGTGACTTTTGGTAGCACACAAAGTGTTCCTCCGGTAAACGGGAGTTGCATAATCTCATAGTCATAGGAACATGTATAAGTCATGAAGAAAGCAATAGCAGAATACAAAATGATCAAGTGCTAAGCTAACGGAATGGGTCAAGTCAATCACATCATTCTCCTAATGATGTGATCCCGTTAATCAAATGACAACACATGTCTATGGTCAGGAAACATAACCATCTTTGATCAACGAGCTAGTCAAGTAGAGGCATACCAGTGCACTCTGTTTGTCTATGTATTCACACAAGTATTATGTTTCCGGTTAATACAATTCTAGCATGAATAATAAACATGTATCATGATATAAGGAAATAAATAATAACTTTATTATTGCCTCTAGGGAATATTTCCTTCTGTTTTGCTCGTGGAAGAGGCTTAGTCAACGGGTCTGCAACATTCAGATCCGTATGTATCTTGCAAATTTCTATGTCTCCCACCTGGACTAGATCCCGGATGGAATTGAAACGTCTCTTGATGTGCTTGGTTCTCTTGTGAAATCTGGATTCCTTCGCTAAGGCAATTGCTCCAGTATTGTCACAAAAGATTTTCGTTGGACCCGATGCACTAGGTATGATACCTAGATCGGATATGAACTCCTTCATCCGCATCCTTCATTTGTCGCCCAAGCAGCTATGTACTCTGCTTCACATGTAGATCCCGCCACGACGCTTTGCTTAGAACTGCACCAACTGACAGCTCCACCGTTCAATGTAAACACGTATCTGGTTTGCGATTTAGAATCGTCCCGATCAGTATCAAAGCTTGCATCAACGTAACCATTTACGATGAGCTCTTTGTCACCTCCATATACGAGAAACATATCCTTAGTCTTTTTCAGGTATTTTAGGATGTTCTTGATCGCTGTCTAGTGATCCAGTCTTGGATTACTGTGGTACCTCCCTGCTAGACTTATAGCAAGGCACACATCATGTCCGGTACACAACATTGCATACATGATAGAGCCTATGGTTGAAGCATAGGGAACATCTTTCATCTTCTCTCTATCTTCTGCAGTGGTCGGGCTTTGAGTCTTACTCAACTTCACACCTTGTAACACAGGCAAGAACCCTTTCTTTGCTTGATCCATTTTGAACTTCTTCAAAACTTTGTCAAGGTATGTGCTTTGTGAAAGTCCAATTAAGCGTCTTGATCTATCTCTATAGATCTTAATGCCCAATATGTAAGCAGCTTCACCGAGGTCTTTCATTGAAAAACTCTTATTCAAGTATCCTTTTATGCTATCCAGAAATTCTATATCATTTCCGATCAGTAATATGTCATCTACATATAATATCAGAAATGCTACAGAGCTCCCACTCACTTTCTTGTAAATACAGGCTTCTCCAAAAGTTTGTACAAAACCAAATGCTTTAATCACACTATCAAAGCGTTTATTCCAACTCCGAGAGGCTTGCACCAGTCCATAAATGGATCGCTGGAGCTTGCACACTTTGTTAGCTCCCTTTGGATCGACAAAAACCTTCTAGTTGCATCATATACAACTCTTCTTCCAGAAACCCATTCAGGAATGCAGTTTTGACATCCATCTGCCATATTTCATAATCATAAAATCCGGCAATCGCTAGCATGATTCGGACAGACTTAAGCATCGCTACGGGTGAGAAAGTCTCATACATGGATCCCATCTTAGATTTCATGGCCTCAAGCCATTTTGCGGAATCTGGGCTCACCATCGCTTCTTCATAGTTCGTAGGTTCATCATGGTCTAGTAACATGACTTCCAGAATAGGATTACCGTACCACTCTGGTGCGGATTTTATTCTGGTTGATCTATGAGGTTCAGTAACAACTTGATCTGAAGTTCCATGATCATCATCATTAACTTCCTCACTAATTGGTGTAGGTGTCACAGGAACAGATTTCTGTGATGAGCTATTTTCCAATAAGGGAGCAGGTACAGTTACCTCATCAAGTTCTACTTTCCTCCCACTCACTTCTTTCGAGAGAAACTCCTTCTCTAGAAAGGATCCATTCTTAGCAACGAACGTCTTGCCTTCGGATCTGTGATAGAAGGTGTACCCAACAGTTTCCTTTGGGAATCCTATGAAGACACATTTCTCCGATTTGGGTTCGAGCTTATCAGGTTGAAGTTTTTTCACATAAGCATCGCAGCCCCAACCTTTTAGAAACGACATCTTTGGTTTCTTGCCAAACCACAGTTCGTAAGGCGTCGTATCAACGGATTTTGATGGTGCCCTATAACGTCACTGCGGCCGTCTGTAAAGCATAACCCCAAAACAATAGCGGTAAATCAGTAACAGACATCATAGATCGCACCATATCAAGTAAAGTATGATTACGACGTTCGGACACACCATTACGCTGTGGTGTTCCGGGTGGCGTGAGTTGCGAAACTATTCCGCTTTGTTTCAAATGTAGACCAAACTCGTAACTCAAATATTTCTCCTCCACGATCAGATCGTAGAAACTTCATTTTCTTGTTACGATGATTTTCAACTTCACTCTGAAATTCTTTGAACTTTTCAAATGTTTCAGACTTATGTTTCATTAAGTAGATATATCCATATCTTCTCAAATCATCTGTGAAGGTGAGAAAATAACGATATCTGCCACGAGCCTCAACATTCATTGGACCACATACATCTGTATGTAAGATTTCCAATAAATCTGTTGCTCTCTCCATTGTACCGGAGAACAGCGTTTTAGTCATCTTGCCCATAAAGCACGGTTCGCAAGTACCAAGTGATTCATAATCAAGTGGTTCCAAAAGTCCATCAGTATGGAGTTTCTTCATGCGCTTTACACCGATATGACCCAAACGGCAGTGCCACAAGTAAGTTACACTATCATTATCAACTCTGCATCTTTTGGCTTCAACAATATGAATATGTGCATCACTACTATCGAGATTCATCAAAAATAGACCACTCCTCAAGGGTGCATGACCATAAAAGATATTACTCATATAGATAGAACAACCATTATTCTTTGATTTAAATGAATATCCATCTCGCATCAAACAAGATCCAGATATAATGTTCATGCTCAACGCTGGCACCAAATAACAATTTTTTAGGTCTAATACTAATCCCAAAGGTTGATGTAGAGGCAGCGTGCCGACCATGATCACATCGACTTTGGAACCATTTCCCACGCGCATCATCACCTCGGCCTTGGCCAGTGTTCGCTTAATCCATAGTCCCTGTTCCGAGTTGCAAATATTAGCAACATAACCAGTATCAAATACCCAGGTGCTACTGCGAGCTCTAGTAAGGTACACATCAATAACATGTATATCACATATACCTTTGTTCACCTTGCCATCCTTCTTATCCGCCAAATACTTGGGGCAATTCCGCTTCAATGACCACCGCTTGCGGTAGAAGCACTCGGCCAGTGCTTAGGTCCGGACTTGGGTTTCTTCTCCCGAGCAGCAACTTGCTTGCTGTTCTTCTTGAAGTTCCCCTTCTTCTTCCCTTTGCCCCTTTTCTTGAAACTAGTGGTCTTGTTGACCATCAACACTTGATGCTCCTTCTTGATTTCTACCTCCGCAGCCTTTAGCATTGCGAAGAGCTCGGGAATTGTCTTTTCCATCCCTTGCATATTATGGTTCATCACAAAGCTTTTGTAGCTTGGTGGCAGTGATTGGAGAATTCTGTCAATGACGCTATCATCTGGAAGATTAACTCCCACTTGAATCAAGTGATTATTATACCCAGACATCTTGAGTATATGCTCACTGACAGAACTATTCTCCTCCATCTTGCAGCTATAGAACTTATTGGAGACTTCATATCTCTTAATCCAGGAATTTTCTTGAAATATATACTTCAACTCCTGGAACATCTCATATGCTCCATGACGTTCAAAATGACGTTAAAGTCCCGGTTCTAAGCCGTAAAGCATGGCACACCGAACTATCGAGTAGTCATCAACTTTGCTCTGCCAGACGTTCACAACATCTGGTGTTGCTCCTGCAGCAGGCCTGGCACCCAGCGGTGCTTCCAGGACGTAATTCTTCTGTGTAACAATGAGGATAATCCTCAAGTTACAGACCCAGTCCGTGTAATTGCTACCATCATCTTTCAACTTTGCTTTCTCAAGGAACGCATTAAAATTCAACGGAACAACAACACGGGCCATCTATCTACAATCAACATAGACAAGCAAGATACTATCTGGTACCAAGTTCATGATAAATTTAAGTTCAATTAATCATATTACTTAAGAACTCCCACTTAGAAAGACATCTCTCTAATCCTCTAAGTGATCACGTGATCCAAATCAACTAAACCATAAATGATCATCATGTGAAATGGAGTAGTTTTCAATGGTGAACATCACTATGTTGATCATATCTACTATATGATTCACGCTCGACCATTCGGTCTCAGTGTTCCGAGGCCATATCTGCATATGCTAGGCTCGTCAAGTTTAACCTGAGTATTCTGCGTGTGCAAAACTGGCTTGCACCTGTTGTAGATGGACGTAGAGCTTATCACACCCGATCATCATGTGGCGTCTGGGCACGACGAACTTTGGCAACGGTGCATACTCAGGGAGAACACTTTTATCTTGAAATTTAGTGAGAGATCATCTTATAATGCTACCGTCAATCAAAGCAAGATAAGATGCATAAAAGATAAACATCACATGCAATCAATATAAGTGATATGATATGGCCATCATCATCTTGTGCTTGTGATCTCCATCTATGAAGCACCTCCATGATCACCATCGTCACCGGCGTGACACCTTGGTCTCCATCGTAGCATCGTTGTCGTTTACGCCGTCTATTGCTTCTACGACTATCGCTACCGCTTAGTGATAAAGTAAAGCAATTACAGGGCGTTTGCATTTCATACAATAAAGCGACAACCATATGGCTCCTGCCAGTTGCCGATAACTTCGGTTACAAGACATGATCATCTCATACAATAAAATATAGCATCACGTCTTGACCATATCACATCACAACATGCCCTGCAAAAACAAGTTAGACGTCCTCTACTTTGTTGTTGCAAGTTTTACGTGGCTGCTACGGGCTTAGCAAGAACCGTTCTTACCTATGCAACAAAACCACAACGATAGTTTGTCAAGTTGGTGTTGTTTTAACCTTCGCAAGGACCGGGCGTAGCCACACTCGGTTCAACTAAAGTGAGGGAGACAAACACCCGCCAGTCACCTTTAAGCACGAGTGCTCGTAACGGTGAAACCAGTCTCGCGTAAGCGTACGCGTAATGTCGGTCCGGGCTGCTTCATCTCACAATACCGCTGAACCAAAGTATGACATGCTGGTAAGCAGTATGACTTGTATCGTCCATGACTCACTTGTGTTCTACTCGTGCATATGACATCTACGCATAAAACCAGGCTCTGATACCACTGTTGGGGAACGTAGTAATTTCAAAAAAATTCCTACGCACACGCAAGATCATGGTGATGCATAGCAATGAGACGGGAGAGTATTGTCCACGTACCCTCGTACACCGAAAGCGCGGAAGCGTTATGACAATGCGGTTGATGTAGTCGTACGTCTTCACGATCCGACCGATCCAGGTACCGAACATACGACACCTCCGAGTTCAGCACACGTTCAGCTCGATGACGATCCCCAGACTCCGATCCAGCAGGGTGTCGGGGATGAGTTCCGTCAGCACGACGGCGTGGTGATGATGATGATGTTCTACCGACCCAGGACTTCGCCTAAGCACCGCAACGATATGACCGAGGTGGAATATGGTGGAGGGGGGCACCTCACACGGCTAAGGAATGATCATGAAGATCACCTTGTGTGTCATGGGGTGCCCCCTGCCCCCGTATATAAAGGAGGGAGGGGGGTGGTGCGGCCGGCCCCTTGGGGTGCGCCTGGAGGAGTCCTACTCCCATTGGGAGTAGGACTCCCCCCTCTTGCCTTGTAGGAGATGGAAAGGAGGAAGGGGAAAGAGGAAAGGGGAGCGCCGCCCCCTCCCTTCCTTGTCCTATTCGTACTAGCATGGAGGGGGCGCGCGGCCTGCCCTAGCCGGCCCTCCTCTTCCTCCTTAGGGCCCATGTAGGCCCATTAACCCCCGGGGGGGGGGTCCGGTAACCCCCCGGTACTCCGGTAAAATCCTGATTTCACCCGGAATGATTCCGATATCCAAATATAGGCTTCCAATATATCAGTCTTTATGTCTCGACCATTTCGAGACTCCTCGTCATGTCGGGATCATATCCAGGACTCCGAACAACCTTCGGTACATCAAAACTTATAAACTCATAATAAAACTGTCATTGTAACGTTAAGCGTGCGGACCTTACTGTTCGAGAACTATGTAGACATGACCTGGAACTGTTTCCAGTCAATAACCAATAGCGAAACCTGGATGTTCATATTGGCTCCTAGATATTCTATGAAGATCTTTATCAGTCAAAACGCATAACAACATACGTTGTTCCCTTTGTCATCGGTATGTTACTTGCCCGAGATTCGATCGTCGGTATCCAATACCTAGTTCAATCTCATTACCGGCAAGTCTCTTTACTCGTTACGTAATGCATCATTCCGTAACTAACTCATTAGCTACATTGCTTGCAAGGCTTGTAATGATGTGCATTACCAAGAGGGCCCAGAGATACCTCTCCGACAATCGGAGTGACAAATCCTAATCTCGAAATACGCCAACCCAACAAGTACCTTCGGAGACACCTGTAGAGCACCTTTATAATCACCCAGTTACGTTGTGACGTTTGGTAGCACACAAAGTGTTCCTCCGGTAAACGGGAGTTGCATAATCTCATAGTCATAGGAACATCTATAAGTCATGAAGAAAGCAATAGCAGAATACTAAACGATCAAGTGCTAAGCTAACGGAATGGGTCAAGTCAATCACATCATTCTCCTAATGATGTGATCCCGTTAATCAAATGACAACTCATGTCTATGGTCAGGAAACATAACCATCTTTGATCAACGAGCTAGTCAAGTAGAGGCATACTAGTGACACTCTGTTTGTCTATGTATTCACACAAGTATTATGTTTCCGGTTAATATTCTAGCATGAATAATAAACATTTATCATGATATAAGGAAATAAATAATAACTTTATTATTGCCTCTAGGGCATATTTCCTTCAGAAAGACCCACGGTAGCCACGTATCGGTGAAGGCTTTGTGTGAAGCTAGATTCACAGAAAATTTGCAGTTCAAGGCCCAGTCCACTGTTCAAGTTGCTTACTAGTGCGGCATAGAATTCTCGGTGGAAGTTCAAGTAAAAAGTCTCCACTGTAGTACTGGTATATAAAACAGTGTTTTGGAACCAAAGGCCAATTTTGTGTGCCTCTGGGATCTGGTGGGGGATTGCTCGAATTTTGTCTATTTTGGGCCACCCAAATAGCAATTTCAGAAATTCCAAATAAATCCTAGAGGCCCACACGGCCCATTCGTGCAAGGAAAGAGGTGGAACTAAAGTTTAGTCCCACATTGCTAGTTTAGAGGGAGTTGGACCTCTTTATAAGGGAGGTTCTTTCCCACAGGTATGAGCATGAGAACAAGAGGGACTTCCACGTGCGCTCCTCCTCTGCCGCCCGCCTCGTCACGACGCCCCGCAGTTGCGGGAATGAGCCAAGACGATGTCTAAATTTTTGCTACGGACGACGGGTATACAAAAGGTCACGCGAGAGCTGAAACGTTTTTCTGTAGTGGACACTGAATCCGAACAGCACGCCTCTTCGGCTGAAGTCCGTTCGATTCGTCTCCCTCTGTTGCTTCTCCTCTCAGAGAGACGCACCGGAACTTCTTCTTCCTCTCGCCATTGGTTCCAATCTCTGTGTTTCTGTTGTCTTCCTCATCCTGGCTTGTGGCGTGCTTCGCGAGTCGGGGCAGTAGGCCTCCAAAACCGAACCTCTTTGAGTCCTGCATGGGAGAAGGGTGATAAGGTTTTTGGGGAGCGCTCCGCGTGACTACTGACTTCTTTGTCACGGACGCCCTGGATTCCGATGACTACTTCCCCGGCGACGACTTCTTGCCCATCATCGACAACCTCCTCGATGACATGGCTGGCGAGGACACCGACCCCAAGTCCAGTGCTACTGCTGCTGCTGTCTCGTATGTGTTCTTCTTCTTTCTGTTCAAGGTCTTGCCACAGTTCCTTGTTCTAGTGTTTGCCCTAGATATGTTAGGTTCTACTTCATATATGCAACTTGCTCTACTATCCGCTCTAGATATGTTTGGCTACAGTTCATATATGCAGATGCTATTTACCTTCTCTGTGTTAGATCGCATGACTTGTTTTATCTCTGCTATATTAGTATTTCTGTTAATAAAATCATTCAGTAAATTGCTCATATTTCCAACAGATACCAGTGACCAATTTTATTTTGAATTGTTCTCTGAATCTTTTACTCTCCTTGCTTGGTACATTTCCTTATCATCCATATATTATGAGGACAATAGCAGAAGGAATCCTTGATTATTTTCCTGATTGAGTATCCAAAGAAGACAGTTTGGAGTTTGAGTGGCTCTCTGAATATTGCATCCATCGTGTGGAGCATTTCTTTGGGCGAGGATAATCCGTCGGTTTGAGAGTAGAACAAGTGACTTGTCCTACAAAACCTCCAGAACAACTCATGTCCTAGGAACAACTCCTTGCATGTCCTAGCCCAAAGTATGCACATACTCCTATTCGAATAAGTCCTGCAGTATTTGGTCCACTCCATTTAGCCATGTCCCAAATAACGTGTTAATACTATTTGGAGGGCTGACATTAAAGACTACATGAATTGTACGCCATAAAATCTTGGCGAGAGGACGTTTGAGAAAGAGGTGTTGTATAGTTTCATCGTTCTCACAAAAGCAACATCGTTTTCTACCCTCCCATCTTCACTTTGCCAAGTTATCCATAGTCAGAATCACTTTCTAGCGTACAAACCACATGGAGATTTTGATTCTTAAAGGTACTTTACTCTTCCAAATATTAATTGATTTTGGAATTGGACCAGAGTACATTAGTTTTCTTGGCAGTGTTAAGAGGTGATTGTTCTTAGCCCGTTTAATTAGTGGGGCTTCTGTGAGTAGCTGCTGATTAAGTTACTCCTTAGTGCAGATATGATTCTGAATAGGTTTAGTTGGTTCACAGTTTTACCGATGCCCTCAATCAGCAGGCAAAAATGTTGTATTCATTTCAAACGTTTATATGTGCCTATTGTAGCGCGTGATAATTGCTTGTGCTTTGAAGCTTCAACCTGCATACTGAAGTACAATTTTCCAAAGAAAACCCTACTATGATAAATAGTTGAAGACTGATAAATTTGTAGCAGTTTCACACCTTCACTGCAACAGTAATTTTTAGATAAAAGGCTCAAGCTCAGCTTCGATTGATTGCTAGAATAAATTTGCTGGGCATACCAGCTTACAGTACAGAATAAAGTTTTTGACATCACCTCGGTGTGAGCTGCCTATGCCATCGACCAAGAAGGTTAAGACCACATGACGGAGATCCTTCGGTGTGAGCTGCCATTTCAGTGTCGGCATGCATATCAATCAGGTAGTGGTGAGCGATTCATTTGGAAGGCTCATGATTACTGCCGCTTTTACTCTCCTCACTTGGTATATTTCCTTGTCATGCATGTTTTATCAGGAAAATAGCATGAGGAATCCTTGATTATTTTTCAGATTGAACATCAAAAGGACTGGTAGTTTGAAGTTTGAGTGGCTCTGTGAATATTGCATTCATTGTGCAGAGCATCTCCTTGGGCGACGTAAATCCGTCAGTGTGACAGTAGAACAAGTGAGCTGTCCTACAAAACCTCCAGAACAGCTCCTTGCATGGCCTAGGAACAACACGGTCTTCTCTAACAACCATCCTTAGCAGGTCTCTCCGGCATGAGGCTACAGACTCCTGTATCGCCTCTTGAGCAGCTTCTATGGACATGGAACCTCCACTCTGAAGAACAAGCAGTGAGATGATGTTCAGTTTTCCATCTCTGGATTCCCTCTGCATCAACGAGATCATTTATTAGGAACTACCCTGGGTCAAATTAATCTGCACGTACGGCAGTGATAACCCATTGCTATGAATACTTGTTAGAGATTGAACGGAAAATACCTCAAAGCCTTGAGTATCATTCAAGAGACGGCCACATGTACCCATTAGTCTAAGCAACTCACTGTACTCCGGGTCTTTGATAATGTGCTTCAGGAGTTTTTTTTGGACAAAATACAGTGATGTGAGCATAATTGGGCCCATCCCATATGAGGTAAGCGGTTCTGTCATGTATTCCTCAACTGTTGGCACATATTGATTCCGTTGCCATTTTGCCTCGGTTGCCACAGACCTCATGTAATGAAGCCACTGCAGATGAGTATGCAATTTTCAATACACGGTTTTTCTTACTTATTTCGTATGTAGCTAATCGCAGCTGCCATGTGGTACTTATCAACTTGGAATTCAACATAACATATCTCAGAATCTGAAGGTAACACAAGAAACTCACTGTTTCATCCAAGTGCTTTGTAACATCGCAGTTTTGTATTGCAGAAGCCATTTCTCCAATCTGATTAACTGTGGTATAAAAAGCAGAAAACACTACTTCTACTTGCTCAGAGTAGAACTCAACTTTGTGATGGTGATCCCACCTAAGACAACCATTGGCAAAACAGGAAGGATGACTCATTTGCAAAGCATAATACACCAGCGCTGTTTCAGAAAGTGTAGACAAAGAAATCAAGTTAAGGGAAACATACTTCTCTACTAATGCGATGAGGTTTTCTTGTTCTTCTTTGGATGCTCCAACATCAAAGAAGTCATCAATAACAAGTACGAGCGCAATAGTTTTCGCACATGCAATGCGAGCATCAGAGAATTCATGAGCGGATATGGTTGCAGCAGCAGAGAGGTAACAATTTATTAGACTCCCCTTGCGTAGAAATCTTAGCTGGTGCAGCCTGTTTTCTTTCTCCCACCTGTCAACACAAAAAGTAATCCAAATAATCTATAGAAACATAAAGAAATCAAGTGAAAAAATGATAGTCAAATTACCTCTCGATGTGGCTAAGTTCATCCTGGTATATAGATTGAGAAATACTGAAATCTTCAATGGCAAAATCTAGAAGATCTTGATTAACATGACACAGCCTGATCCAACATTTTTTTTCATTTTATTATGACATATATTGACATGATGTCACAAACATTTATTTTTCAGAAAAGAGGCCCTTACAAGTTTTTTGTCTTTAGCTGCTGAGGAACCCTAGAGTCAAAATGTTCAATGTTCCTCTTACGGTCTAGAACTTCCACTGTTGCATAAAATGGAAATTTAAGAGTATATTCTACCTGAAATTACAAAAGAACAATATTGAATTTAAACCAAAATGCCAAATGAAATGGGGATTTTAAATCCGTAGATGCTTACCTCTCCAAGAATTGGCATTCTTTTTGTCCCATTACAGCACAATTTTTCTGTCAATAAGCGCCCTGACCAGTTACTTATGTTCTCCAGGACCAATTCATTTTCTGACAAACATAGTTCTGAAGCCTTGTATAACTCTAATAAAGATTTTGTTTGATTTAAATAACCTTCCAGTGAGTTATGGAAAGTGAAGGCTTGAGAAACATGGGACAACTCATCTGTACAAGATTAATTTTTAACTGCAGTAAGTAAAATTAAAGGGAAAAGAGAATGTTTGTTAGGAGACATGGAATTTCGATCAAAGTATCTACCTGATGAAACATCATATCCATTCATCCGTAAAAGGCGAAACGCCATTGCACATGTTTCTACATCTTGGATTATTTCCTCATCTCTCTGTAACCAGGAACTGCAAAGTGAATACAATCAAGTTTACATACTACTAGGAACAGATATCAAGTATTTACTCCTGATTATTACATGTATGCCTTGTCCAGGATGCTGTTTATCTCACTGGAAAAGTGCCGAGATATTCCGATCTTTTCGAGCATATCCACCATTGAGAGCTGATAATATATATTCTGTGGGTACACTGTTGGTACTGTATACGTATAACGGCATTAGGTATATAGCAAGAATCTTCACCCTTGGAGATGCTTCAGAAACAAAATTAGACAAACACGTACCTGCACTGCCAAATATACTGACAATGGAATTGAGGTATTGGAGAGCTTTATCATCGTAGCGGTGGACTAATACAGCGGCCGTTGCGGCAGGAGAGTTGAACAACGACCCATTCTTTCTCTGGAAGTTCATAACTTCATTGCGGTCCAGCAGGCTTACCAACCCTTCTTCAGCAACAAAGGCCAGATATGTTTCTTTCCCGTTAGATTCCTCACCAGCCAATCTAAATTAAAGCAAGTGTAAATATGTATATTATGTTACTCATAGGTAATACACAAATTTTGATTGCTAATTTTATTGGTAAGCAAAAGAACATAGAACCGACACTAGGGCGAGAGCAGTGATTCGGCGCCCAGGCCAACTACACCCGCCCCTGAACAGTAAATTAGAAAAACAAATAGTACACAAATTTAGAAAAATCTGAAACTTTTAGGCATCTAAGATGCTCAAATGGGGTAGGCTCGTGCAACTTTTCATGGTCAATGACATCCCTGGAGCTCGTGGCAAATAAAAATTGAATGTAAAAAAACTTGAAAAAAAAACACTATGCAGACCTGATTTTGTATATTTTTCCTACGAGCTCCCCGGATGCTATCTGACCACGAAAACTTGCATGCTCCTAGAGTACCCTAGTATCTTGGATGCTACAAAATCTTCGATTACCGCACCATGACCTATATTCCTCCGTCAAATTCTTTTTTTCTGAAGGGATTTCCTCAGTCAAACTTGATTGTACAAAACCATACTAAGGGAAAACATCTTAAAACACTTATCCAATTCTTTTGAAAAGAAGAAGGAAAACAAATAAAGCAAGGACAAATTTTCCATTCAAAATAATTACAAACACATAAGAAATTTTGTAAAGTTGTTCTTAAAAATAAGTTTTCAAGGAAACAATTATTTGAAGCCCTGAACCGGAGAACAATTTTTCTACGTTATTTTTATAAGAACAAGTAGAAAAAAAGACTTCTTGACGGTGAAGGCAAGCAGTGCTAGGTTGCTGGTGAAGGCGCAAACGTACTAGGCCGATGAGCCGTGCTACACTAATATGGGAGCACTTTTCATTACACACCTTCTCAGCTCCATCTCACGAAGGTGAAGTATCCCACTGATATCAGTTTCTCTGACTGGAAATTCCAAACCCATCCTGATAGCATGGTTAAACATACCAGGGAAAATGAGATTGAAGCCTATAGGAGAAACAATCTGCTTATCCATTACAGTGGAGATATTCCTTCCAATAAATTCTAGTCCTGCAAGTATCAGGATCTTTCAAGCAGGGCCAGTGGTTTCAACCTCCTTTCCGAAAAAACTAAAACAATGCAAGGTAAAACAATCTATATCTATATATAGATACCTCTACTTATGTGGTCAGATCCAACGTTCCATTTCTTAAGTGCAATGATACAAGCCAATGTTGATAACAGAATATCCTTGTTTGCTAATAAGCCGAATTGGTTGATACCCCATGAACCACTACAGTGTTGATTTTGCAGTATCCATTCAACACACTGAGGGAAGCATGGAGCCTGCCGATCGGTGTCTGGCAATGGCACCATAGCCACCCATGCTGTGTCATAGGCAGATGGCGAGAATTCAGGTTTTTCCAGATGTTTTTGTATTCTAGCCTTCCGTTCCTAATTTACATCCAGCATTTGATCAGTGACGTGAATCTTGTCATGACATGGACTTTAAACATCTAGTTGAAACAAGGGTTAGGAGTGATGCTCATACCGTGTTGCGCGTCCTTACATTTTCTCGTGCCAACATCTCCTCAACATAGGCTGTTCGGCGAAAGGAGAGCAGTATGAAACAACTCAATTAGACGGCCTAACTCTAGAAGTACAAATAGATAAATTAGCAATCCCAGGCACAAGTATAAGTTTCGGGCATTGGTAAACAGAGAAGAATTATATGTGCATCCGTGCGAATCTGCAAGGAAAGTAGCTTAAGAAAAATAGAAAGGTCCACCCGAGCAAAGCTACGGACTCTTACTCCTTCCTTACCAGATGGAGCAGATATCAGAGAGAAGAAACAGAGCAACGTACGTGGTTCGGTGGAAGGAAGCCTGGAGGCTGAGCATGCGAAGCTGCGGCGAGGAGGCTTTCTTCTTCCATGATGCAGCACGTGCAGCCCACACTTTGAGACGAACTGTGGAGCAGCCCAGAGGAGGACGGCCTGTTGAGGTGCCTGCCGTCCAGATGCTAGGAAGATGGAAGAGGAACGACCTTGTGTAGGATTTGCCATGGGAAATAGGGCGATCAGTGATGCTCTTGCTCAGTAAGGTGGTTATGAGACAACCTGCCGAAAAGACAAGTACGAAAGTGTGAACATGCTGAACAAAAGTGCTGCAATTTTTTATTTCCTCTGACAGTGATGTTCCAGCTATTCGATCAACCACCGTGACAACTTCAGGAACATGACCACCATTATGCGTTTGCCGGCCCAATTAGTCTGCCGAAAAAAATGTTTGAACTAGTACAGCGGCGATGCCAGCACGTCCAGCATGCGAACGCGTGTTTTACGTGTGAACGCGCGAGCGTGCGTGCATGCCTTCGCTGACGTCATGCGTGCGTAGGGTATGCATGATCGTTTTTTTTTTTTTTTGGCTTCTGGATTTGGACGCGTGCTCTTCTCTTCTCTCGATTTTGTGTACGTGCACTGCCTATATACCACGTGCATTGCCTATACACGATGGACTCCTCATGCTGCAGTGCATTGCCTATACACGATGGAGTCCTCATGCTGCAATCCATCCAACGCCCCACCATGGATGCGTCCGTTTATCCGAAAACCCCGCAAAACACCGGGAGCTTCCCGGGCGTCCGGACCACCCACACCAAAAACCTCCCCTTCTTGCTTTCACTAACTATTCCAGCCAGTCCGCTCCCGACCCGAGCCGACGCTAGTCCACACGACGTTGACATGGGGCGAGCAGGCGCCGCCGCTTCTAGACCGACGCGACAACAAAGGATCCTACTTGTGCGCCACGTTGTGTCCGCTCCGTCCACAACACACCACACGCACATCCTCTCCACCACCACCACACTTTGTTGGGGCGGGCGGACCACTTTTGTCGAAATTCGTATGCAAACCGCCCGAAGGCTCCCCCCAAGACATGGAGGATGGAGAGCTCCGCCGCTCTAGGAAGCACGATCCGCCCCGAGTCTTGCTAATGCTACAAGCGGGCCATCCGACACGGCACCGCACCCATGCATCGATATATCCGAAAACCAGCAAAACAAAAACAAAATCGTCGGCGTCCGAACCGCCGCCCAAAACCCTCACCGCGCGAACCGGTTTCATGCCGGCCAGGCGGATATCTTGCGCGGACGTGACTACACACGGCATTGATGTCGGGGGACGACGCGACGGCGGCAGAGAATCCTGCTCCGGCCGGCCGATGCGCCACGCTGCGTCTCTTTGCCTACCCACACCACATGCACATCCTCTCCCGTCACGAGGATGACATGGATGCCGACGGAGGTGCCGTCCGTTATACGACTGGGCGTAGGATGAGGCCACCGTTCGCTACAGGTTACTTTTATTATTATGATATAATTTTTTTAGGTCGCTCAATGAAACCGACATCACACCTTAGGGTAGTCAGAAAGGTTCGGCACTGTATGGGTCGTTTCCTCGACACGGGAGGGAGGGAGGGAGGCCCCAAATCCGCCCTAGAACGCACCGACGGGGGAGGTGTCGTTTATCAGATATTATGAAAGGAAATGAATGAATGGTTGGGATTGACTTAAAAAGAAGATCATCGATCCGGGGAAAGCCGATGAATTTGATGAGCCCAAAATTTTGAAACCATCGGTCTTTGAAAATTTTAATTTTGATTTTGAAAGAGGGAAAACCAACCACACCACACCACACAAGCCAAGCCCAACCCCCAACCAACACGACTCTGTCACGCTCCCGCAACCCAAACCCAACCCCGCCGCCGCCGCCGACCGTACCTCCTCCGACACAGCCTCGCCGCCGACCTCCTCTCGCCCCAGGCCCAGCCCAGCCCAGCCCCGGAGGCCACCCCCGCCTTCATCCTCCCCTTTCTTCTTCTGGATTTCTTCCTAGAACGCACCGACGGGGGAGGTGTCCCTCCCAGCAGCACACGCCGAAACCCTAGCCCGACGCCATGGCGACCTAAGGAGGCAGTGTAGCAGGAGGGCGGCCATGGCGAAACAGGGTCATATGGACCATCCCTTCATCCTCCCCTTTCTTCTTCTGAATTTCTTCCGATTTGGCTCAAATCTGATTGCTTTTTGGATTTCATCCCGTCTGGTCAAGGAGGACGCCATGTACAAGCTCGGTGCCATGGCCATCTCACACGCAGCACAGCACAGCACAGGAGGAACCCAGATCTGGTATGACTCGCCCCTCCCTCCCTCCCTCCCTCCCTCTCTCTCTAGGTTCTTCTTCCTCACCTCTTCTTCTCTCCCTCTCAGATCTACTCCCTCCGTTCCTAAATACTTGTCTTTCTAGGCATTTCAACAAGTGACTACATACGAAGCAAAATGAGTGAATCTACACTCTAAAATATGTCTACATACATCCGTATGTAGTAGTCATTTGAAATGTCTAAAAAGACAACTATTTAGGAACGGAGGGAGTAGTACTCAGCAGAGCAAGCCCTTCCCCTGCGTGATGTGATGTCTTGTGCTGCTGCTTGGGACGCCATGGACCTCCCTCTGCTTCTCCTCGATTTGATTTGGTATGCCCACCTCTGTTTTCTTTTCCTCTCCATGTGCAGCGGCGCACCATTGATTTCGATTTCGATGTGTGTCCCTCTCCTGCAGTTGCAGTTGCAGCCGCAGATGGTCACCACAACAAGCTCTTCTTCATCGAGCGCGCGTCAACACCCGGTACTAATCCCACTCATCTCTTCAAATAACATCCATTGCTTGTAACCTTGCTGCCCCCAAATCATGAATGAGGTGACATAGAGAGCAGGAGATCATATTAGTAGTCTCTTTACTACTCCCTCCTTTCCCAAATATACAAGTCTTTTTTACAGATTTCATTAAGGACTACATACCGATGCATATAGACATATTCTAGAGTGTAGATTCACTCATTTTGCTCCGTATGTAGTCCGTGTTGGAATCTCTAAAAAAAGACTTATATATTTAGGAACCGAGGGAGTAGCTTACTAAAACTCTAGTGTCAATCACATTAAGTTAATAAAATCAGGTATTCCCCCCTGCCTGCACTTTTGCTTCCTGGCACCTAGCTAGTTGCAGCAGGGGGTCAGTTAAATCATGTTCACAAATTTGCTTCTTGTGGTTGACTTGTGACAATCAAAGCCACTGTTTTAGGTATGATTTATCCCTCAACTGCCGATTTTTGCGTGGTTTTTATCTACTAGTGAGTACTGACACGACCATCTGATTCATACTACTCTTGTACGTGCGCAAATGCATATATTGTTGTTGGCTTGATCTGAAGCATGATTTGATTTGCCCAAATCAAAATCACAAGCCACCAAAGAAAAGACTTGCACTTGATTGTTTCATTCTACTTCTACTTCTTTTCATTTCCTTAGGTGTTGAGGTTGATGTGTTTCAAATTTTCACTTCTGAAAGATGAAACATCAGATTATAGTTTGCTTGCACAAATACTCTTCCAAAACCACCTGCTGCCCATGTGTCGTCTTACAATATTATGGACTAAATATCTACGACATCGCTACAGCAGGAAGGAAAACCAGAAGCCATCAATGACTTGCACTTGTTTGTTTAGTTTTATTTTTGCCTAGTTCTGTGCACTTCTTCACTGTTTAGGTTGATGTGCTTTACAATCTTAATTCTGGTATGGTAGATGAAACAGCAGATTTTGATTCAGTTGCACAAATACTAAACACCTCATCTTAGACCATGTACTCCCTCCGTAAAGAGAAATATAAGAGCGTTTGTATCACTACTTTAGTGATCTAAACACTCTTATATTACTTTACATTACAGAGGAAGTACAATGCAAGATGCTCACATATGTCCTTGCTCTTTTTGCTTAAGCACTGGTCTGCTCTGCTGCCATCACTCTCTCTACCTTCGTTGTTGCACAAGATGCTCCTGCGTGCGTGTGCAGTTCCTGATTGATGGTCACTGTATTTGTTTGCTAGTCAGCTGAACCTCCAATTCATATCATACTTGGTCCATCCTGGGTCTAGGGTGTCTCGTCTTTGGGTCTACAGGATGATTACAGCCATAAAAAATCACAAGCCACCAAAGAAAAGACTTGCACTTGATTGTTTGATTTTACTTCTATTCCTTTTGTGCTTCTGTTCATTTCTTTAGGTGTTCAGGTTGATATGTTTCAAATTTTTCATTCTGGAAGATGGAACACCAGATTTTAGTTTGCTTGCACAAATATCTGCCAAAACTACCTGGCCCTGTGTCATCGTCTTCCAATATGGAGTAAATATCTACGACGTTGCTACAGGAAGGAAAACTAGAAGTCATTAATGACCCGCACTTGTTTGTTTAGTTTTATTTTGCTTAGTTCTGTGCACTTCTTCAGTGTTTAGGTTGATGTGCTTCAAATTTTTATTCTGGTATGGTAGATGAAACAAAATTTTTTGATTTAGTTGCACAAATACTAAACGCCTGATTTCAACTTGGCTTGTCTTAGACCATGTACAATGGAAGATGCTCAGAGATGTGCTTGTAAAAATATACCCTTTTTTGCTTAAGCATTGGTGCTTGTTTTCTATAACAGAGGTGCCTAATTAAGCATCTGTGCTATACAAATAAGCATCAGTGCTTAAGGAAAACCCAGTTTGTTTTCACGAGCACCTCTCTAAGTACCTTCATTTAATCTACCCTTCGGATTAGTGTCTAGAAGTAAAAGTTTGAAGCCTGGGTGGGCACTCTTCTCTATTCCCGGGTCTGCTTGGTTTACGGCTTGCTTGATGCCACTGGGTTTCTTCAGTTTCTCTGTGCAATTTGATTGTGATTGTGTTGTTTGATGCTTGCTGCTCAAGAGGAAAATCACATGAAACATTGAGCTTCCTTTTATGTTAATGTAATAATCATTTGGCTTGTCAAATCTCAATGTTTAGTGTGAAATCTGTACCCTGATATAAGATGCCACCATGAATTGGTTGATTTATATCAAGGTAGCATCATTTTCATATCAAGAAATGGAGTTATAACAGCACTGGCAATTCCATGGACAGAACAACACGTTTTGTTTGATTTGGTAGCCCTCTCCTGATGCATAAGTACGGTGATTGACCGGCCTCTGTTTTCCTCACTTGTCAAGGTTCTGCTCCTCTGAGATTTGATTTGGTACGCTGATTTACTGACCTCTATTTTCCTCCATGTGCAAGCGGCTCTCCAATGATTTTGGTTTGAGTTAACGAACCATTGATTTCCTTCTTGTGCAGCAGTGGCAGGATTCCATGTCCATGGGTACAGTTGCAAAGAGAGGGCCATCAAAAGCATTGCCATGGGCTTCTTCCTGTCCCGCGACCGCCTCCTCCAGGCACTTGCTTGTTTCCCTTATCACCTTCCTTTCCCAAGCCTCTCTCTGGGTTCTCACCTCACTCACCTTTTGTGTCCCTCTTGCAGCCGCACATGATCTCCACAAGAAGCTCTTCTTCGTCGAGTGCAAGCTCCGTCAACACCAGGTACTAATCGGACTCCTCTATGCCAATATCATCCATTGCTTGTACCCTTGGCCTCAGGTATGCTCACAGTTGGTCTGTTGTTGCTAGTGGCAATGCTATTTGTCTATTGCAATTGACAACAGGTTGGTTAAGAATTGTTGTACCTGTCAAGATTCATGCTAGACTATTCTGGTAGATGGCAATAAACCTTGATTATTTGTATATATATGGCTTTAGTGTGGTTCATAGTCATGCTCCTGATGTTGCTAGGGTGGTTGACAGTCATGTATCTGGGCTCTTTTGCTGTTGGGTGGTACTCCCTCCGATCGATATTAATTGTCGCTGATTTAGTCTGACTTTGTACTAAGTCAGCGATAATTAATATGTGTCGCAGGGAGTACAGTCTTAGCTGGCTTCTATGGCTCTATGTTCTACTGAAAATAGTGTTGCTTGGAGTTCTTGTCTCTCTCAAATCCCTCCCCTCATTTTTTTGCTCAATTCAGAACTGCAGGCGCCCTCCATGGATGACATCGACGAGGACCATGCGGGTCCACACGCCCGAGATGTCGAGTTTGACAAGTACATCCTGGTATACAAAAGCTCTCATGCTGCCACATTTTTCAAATACCGTTTTGTGGCTCGTGAAATAGTAATTTGTCGACACATTAACATGGATATAGCTTTGCGCTTGTCTGTGTAAGATCCGCACCACTCTACGGACCACCATATGCCTGTAGCATCCCTGATCTGATGATTTTGCCGTTTGTAGCTTACGATTACAGTACTAGTATATCAGTGGCAGTTCCAAGCAAATCTGGGTACTAGTATATCATCAGTATAATTCCCTATATTGGTTGATGAGTTTGCTTTAGCAGATTTACAAGTAATTAGATGGATGTATCTTGCTTTACATAAATTTGTTCCACATTCTATTCCCTCTGTTTCTAAATACAAGACCTTTTAGAGATTGCAGTATGGACTACATACGGAGCAAAATGAGTGAATCTATACTCTAAAATACGTCTTTATACAACTGTATGTAGTCCGCATTGAAATCTGTAAAAGGTCTTATATTTAGAAACCGAGTAGTATTTGTGATGTGTCAAATTATTTCTTGACTTGATGAATCCGTTGTGTTTCAGATGCACCACAGCGGCGCTGATCTTGATGATGGCCCATTGTTTGGTGTTGGCGTGATAGAGATTGATTATAATGATGCTTTTACCCCCAAAATGTGGCAAGGCACCGAGGAGATACTATGCTCAAGAGACGATTTTAGGAAGCACTAGAAAAAATTGCAAGATGAGCCAGGTCAGGCAAGCTAGGTTTAACTTGTGCTATGCTTGTTGGCTAGTTTACGCCAAATTGCTGATTGACATGAGTGGTGATATTGGTCTTTACTTGGCTTGGTTGTAGCCTGGAGGCTTGTATTGAACTGTTGAAATTATGTGTTGCCCTCAGACCAGGATCATTATCCTTGTCTATTTAACTTCCTCGACCTCGACCGGGTGGACTGAGCATATACTTGGGGTGCACCATTCAACATGTATATATAATTCTTTGATTAACCATTCTACAAGTGTACCTGGATACAATTTTTTGTATTTTTTTTTTGTAAAATGGCATATCTCTTCATACTTCTGTTTGATTTGGTAAGATGATTTTCATTTGATGTGCATATATGGAGCAGAGTGCTCTTACCCTTGGAGATGAAGGTGTCTTTTTGTTTTTTTTGTTTTATGAATCAAGGGGATTTCTTTTCAAAGAGAGGAAAGATGTAGTAGAAAGAAAATAGCTTGACATATATGCTGCTGGCATCCTGAAAGGGGGTTTGTCGCTGAAAGAAGGTTTTTAAGCTCTGATGATGTAACTGATGTTCTTATGGCGGAGGCATGTATAGCTTGAGATGGCATATCTTCCATTTGCGACTGAGCATCAATATTTCATGATTGTGCGCTTCGAGTGATGATGTATATTTTCAGTTTTGTCGAAGGAAAGCCCACATGGCAGCTCGTGAGCTATACGCCATACGTCGAAAACATGCAGTATTCACGCCATGCAGGGTGGTGTGGTGGTTTCTAGTGAAGTCATCGGAGACGAGGCGACAAATCCATCTAGTCCGGGTATGAAGTGAGCTATGATTGTTTGGTAGCTAGAGAGATTGGATATGCACTCATGTGTTGAACCTTGTCAGTATTAGGTGTGATCTAGCTAGGTTTTTCCCATCATTTAGGTCTCCACTTAACTATGCAACTAATTTAGTTTTTCTTACGGTCTGGTCTTACCTTTATTCTCTTCTCAAATATATAAAATCTAATCAGTGCATGGCCGATTTTGGCTCCGAACCCTAAGCCCTAGCTCACCGGAGTCCTCTCTCACACTCTCTCTGCACACTTCACTCTAGCTCAAACCGAAGAGGAAGAAGAAGGGAGGAAGAAGGATACACGATGGACACCAAGAGCTTTTTCGTCGCTCGAACGCTTGCCACACGAACGACTTATTTGGCCAACACTCACCCCCTAAGCCGCGGCTCAGATGAGTGCTGGCTCGTAGTCGTCGCCAACCTCCGCCACGAGCGCGTGCTCCGCCGCCGGCGCCTTCCGCGGCTTAGTGAACTCCCGCTTGAAGTGAGTGGCCCTGTTGCCCGTAGTCGCTTTCGTCCGCCGCCCGATGCCGTGCTCACCGCACCATCGTCGTCGTGGTCGTTGAAGCCGCCTCCGCCCTGCTACCGCCGCCGCGCCGCCCACTCGCCGGCCTGTGCACGCCGCCGCGACCACTCTCTGAATGCCTTCAGACGCCCGACGGCCTCCTCGAACGTCATCTCCTCAACGTCGCAAAACTACTTGATTCCGGCCACCGCGGCGTACAACCGGTCCGGCACGGTGTTGAGCAGTTTCTGCACCATGGCGGCGGCGTCTAGTGTGGCCCCGAGTTGTGTGTACCTTGCTGCCATGCCGTTCACCTTGCCTGCATACGCGTCGAGCTCGTCGTCGTCGTCCATCCGTAGGCGATCGAACTCGCCGCGCAGCGTCACGAGCCTCGCCGCCCGCACTCGATCGACGCCAGCGAAGCGCACCTTGGGGATTCCCATACCTCCTTCGCGGTGGCTTTCGTCGCCACCTACATTAGCAACTCCTCCAAAAGCGCGCCCAACATCGCTGCCGCACCATCTTGGTCTTGTCAACTTCGAACGCCGCGCCCTCCGCCGGCGCCATTGCACAACACAGTCCCTGGGCATCAAGGACTGCCTCAATCTTGGAGGCCCAGGACGTGTATTTTGCTGGCGTCAATGGCGGCACCTGCAGCGACATCGCGCTGCCACCACCGTACGGGACGAGCGACATGCCCGCCGCAGATCACCTCGCAAAGTAGCTTTGATGCCAATTGTCGGCTCCGAACCGTAAACCTTAGCTCGTCGGAGTCCTCTCTCACGCTTTCTCTGCACACTTCACTATGGTTCGAAACGAAGAGGAAGAAGAAGGGAGAAGAAGGGGACACGATGGACACAAAGAGCTTTTCCGGCACTCAAACGCCTACCGCACAAACGCCTTCTTTTTTCCTCTCCCGAGCACGAACTTGACGCCACAACCATTACAACGATCACCGCACTGGTTTTATACCCAGAGCCGGCGCCAGGGCACGCACCCACGCCCCCTCTACCTCATGCTCTTGATCCGCCCGCTCTGCTCGTGCCCGTGACGCGCTCTGATGCGCGCGGTCCACGGCGGGCCTCCAACAGATCGACCACGAGCACCCCCGGGGCTCGCCAACGGTCTGGCACTGCACCTACACACTAGGTCCACGCACACACGCGCACCCCGGTGCTACACGCGCGCGCGCACACACACAGATGCAACCCCGCCACGCACCCGACGTGCCCGACACGACTGGCGCACCCACACGCGCTACCGACACGCCCTGGCCGCCGCCACGGCTTATTTGGCCAATAGACGATCGATTTTCACTATCTTAGTAGCATATGAAAGTTTGGAGATAGATTTACACCAAAGAAAAGTTTGGAGAGAGATCAACACATGTGACGTGATTCACACTAGTAATTAGGATATAACTTATAATAGGTGTAAAAATCCCAAGTATGGGAGGGATAACTAATTAGTAGGAAGCACATCAAATAGTATAAGCAAGAGATATCTTCTCCCCAATCAATCGTATGGGAGGGAGTACTAATTGGGAAGCAGTTCAAAAGGCATCTGTGCGTATGGCAAGGAATTAATTCCGCAGGATTCCAATCGACCCCGTTCCAAAACTCCTTCGATTCTCCCGTCTTCCACCTGAAACCACGCGCTCCTTCAATCCTCTCGCAAACCAGCGCCTCCAATCCACGCCATGCACGCACCATCCATTACTCTCCCTCTCTTCTTGTAGCAGGATCCGCGTGCTGCAATCCAACCTGCTTCGATCCATCGGTTGTCCTCTCCTCTCGCGCGCCTCACGTGGATCGCCCTCCCATCCTACGCCTCCCCGCGTTCCCCGCTTGCCCTTTGCTGGCCACGCTACCCGCCCTCCTCTATAAATTGCTGCCCCTTTCCTGTTCATCTGACCCGCCCCACACATCGCCCCTCCTTCCTCCTGAAGCCACGCCTCCCATCATCTGCAAAGTACATCGGGCGGCCAGCAGCCGAAGCTTGTGCTCCGTCTTTCCCATGATGCGATGCCCACCTAGCATGGTACAGGGAGATGGTCCACTGTTGATCAGATCAAGGCAGCGGGAGATGCTTCTATGTTGATCAGATCGCTGGGTGTGCAGCACGATCGGTTGGACATGCCGTGTCCATGCCCAGTGAAATTGCCTTGGATGCTCTGCGGACCAGATGAAGTTCTCAGCATAGGCAAGCTCACTGAGGTCATCAGTTTTTCGTTTATTTATGCAAATTTAGCTAGATGAAAGAAGGGGACCTTGTTTGACTTTGTTTTCTGGCACTACATTAGGATTTTTTTGTGGGCTGATTGCTGCACTGAGGCTAGATCACTAGTAAAAATTTCCATTTGTGTTATATCGTTATTTGTGCATTCATTTGTTCCTCGGACATTATGTGGGCCATTTCACAGTTGTCTCTCTGAAGTTAATCTCAAGCACTAAGCTAAATTCACCTATCGATTCAAAGCCACTTACATCTTCCTGAGTAATTTTATTGTTTTATTCTTAATTTAGTTTGTATTACATTTGTTGAAAGGTTTAAAACCCTCTGTAGTTTTCTGGCACTGCATTACAGTTATTTATCAGAATGATATGGTGGCTTAAACTGTAGAGTCGTGTATACTGGCACTGAATCCAAATTCTCTTCACAAATTTCTGTCACAACTTCAACCAACCAGGACCAGATTGCCGCAGCTCTGCTTCAGCCGACAGTCTCCAAATTTATGTCATAGCATTCCTTAGGTCCCTAGCTTGAGTACACCTGAAAATAACATGAAATGAATCCTTTGTTTTGCAACCACAAATTAAACCGGTTGGATTAGTGATTGTGTGGTAGTTATATCTATTTTTTCTGAACTGCTAAGACATTCATGGCCAACTTCCATCCCAGAACTTTCACCTTTGATGGTACCTTAGATTTCCATATAAGCATTGCCCGTCAAGCTGTGTTGTTTGCTATCCGTTTGATTGTTCAGTGTGATGGCCAGATAATAAGCACTCCTCATTGTAAAGAGACCATTCTTCTCATATTGCTAAGCAACAAAATCCTTATCAACACTATGAGATGGTTTACTAAGATTTTTTCAGTTAGTCCCTTCAGCCCTTCAATGTTAATTGTCAGTTATCGTTCTTTCAGTTAGTCCCTAGTGCTCTGACCACACACACTAATTCATGAAGCAGTCCCGCACTTTTCAGCCTTATAGTAGTTATTGGTATCTTTATGTATTAGTCATCAGTCTTGTTTTTCAGATAATTATTTGTTTTTGTGCTTGTCTAAGTTTAATTCTGTTGTATATGTTCATTTTCATTCTCATCTGAGTTTAGTTTTTTCAAGTTTAATTTTTCATTTTGGGGTGTTATCAGGTCAATTCTTAGTCTTTGTCTCTACTCATCAATCTCTTCTTTGGTCCTTTTGTATTTGTTATATTGAGCCTCCTTTCAAGGTGGCGAGTGGAATACAAGTCATATTCAGTAATTCATCGGTCAATTAGCTTCTCACTTCATTTTTTTGTAGTCTCTTCATTCATTCATCGGTTCATCAATTTTTCAAGCTTCAATCTTCGTCACTTTTATTTTCTTATCAGTCTCCTTTTCTTCAGTCATTAGTCTCTTTGTTCAGTCTTCACTCTTTCTTTCTCCATTTCTTCCTTTTTTTAGTTTTGCTTAAGCGAGTAGACATTGTTATGTCATCTTTTCAGTTTTCAGTTTTTAGTTTTCAGTTTTCAGTTTACTCAGTTTTCAGTTTTTTCAGTAATTTTTTTCTCCTGGTGCGGCATATATTTTGATCTAGATTCTCATTTCTCGATCAGGCTTTTATATTCAGTTAGAATGACACATCTCTTTTATCAAAAATGAACAAAAGGGAGCCTCGGCAATACTGTTTACAAGACCTACAAGGCTTGCCTCATCTTCTTCAAGGAAAGAAAAGAGAAAGGAGCTAAAGGTTGGCACAACTGTTTTGGAGAGCAGTGTCTCTCTGTTTTTATGTGTACCCGCTCTATCTTCTCTGTGTTTTGTGTGTATCGTGTGCTGCTCTTTTTAATGTGAAAATTGGAACCTACAATAAAACCCATTTTATGTTTCTTGTAAGCTCATTTTTTGTATTTATTCACAACTCCTATTTTTACTAAGTTTATATTGCGCATATCAATTTTATACACACCAGTGCCCACAACTTGGTAAATTAATTTTGTCATCATTTTATAGTTTTGCAGGTAGTGTGGGAGATGCACATGAGCAGTGCGACACTAATATCTTTCACCTCACTTATTTTTTGCACATTTTTATACTGAATGTTTGATGAGCTGACCAATCTTGTTATATAGGGTTTCACCTTTTGTCATCACAGTTTGGTAAGTTCTTTCAATTTCTGCGCATATAACTTGTTCTTTCTTTTTCTTAAGTTTACTTTACTAGAAGCTTGCTTTCGCTTAGATTTTCAGTCCCATATATTAGTTACCTACAGTTTTGCTAGGGGCGCCAAAACATGTAGCATGCATAGTAGCAGGTTGTAGTTTGCACTAGGTCATCTGACTAACATGGAGCAGGGCAGTTTCAAAGATACACCGAAACCTTTTCCGAAAATATGTTTTCCAGCCATCATCAGCAAAATTTTCAGCTGTGATCAGAGGTATACAGAGACAGGGGTGGGTGGGTGGGTGGGTGTGTGGAGGGGGGGGCGGGGGGGGGGGGGGAGGGTAGTTACTTGGATCAGCATCCGACGTGTATCGTCTGGCTCGTCAGCACCATCACTCGAACTGCTTGTTTTGGATTTCCCAACGATATGTTGCTCTATTTAGTTAGTTACTTCATTTTTTAATTCTGAAAAAAATATCTCTATCTGTCTGTTCACCAGTGTATCATACATATAACAGTATTATGATTTCTAAGTTTCTCCTTTCTAGTGTGTTTTGTCCTATTCATCCATTCCTTTTAGATCTGCTCAAACTAATCTTCGTGCATTTTTTAATTACACCGTGGCAGAATTCTATGTTTTTGTTTATAGTCGATCAGTTTCAGTCTTGTTTTCATGTAGGTGTACCTTATTTTTCTGGAGCTTCCAAATGACCTAAATTACGAGAAATATTCCACGGGCCAAACAACGCCTAAATTGCTTTCAATAAGGAGGCTATGTTTTTTCTTTCAAGTAGGGCACATGTGCAACACATTTTCAATGTCACGTTAGTGAAAGCTTGTTCATTAATATGTTCACTTATTCGTTTTTCAGTAATTAGATTTTCAGTCTAGAGTCGCTATAGTTGACTTGTTATGTTTTCAGTCTTCTCTTCTTCTGTCAGTTTTATTTAGTCAAAGAACTATACACTTGTAGCTAGATACAGACTAGGACCCTACTATCAAAGAACTACACATAATTTAGTCAGAAAACTCTACAGTTGAATCGAGCTTACATGGTAGCATATGGTATATATACTGCTTTGATTCATTAACACATTCAAGATTTTGGTTGTTTCGTCTTACATGTGTAGTATTTGCTGCAGTTGAATCGGACAACTCCTCTGTCCCTCTCACAATGTGTAGCATCTCTTGTGTCTGTCAATGATCCACACAACTAGGTAATGATGCATTCGTAGCTAACTCCAAGGCCTATTAATTCGCATGCACAATTATTATGTAGACAACTTCAACTTGACTATCTCATGTAGTTGTTGCCCTTCTTGATCAGCTCGCACGCCTCACTATTTCATGCGGCATGTTGCACCTACCACTGCACATGCTTCTAGCTGAAAGTACACCTATTCAGTACGCCTGGCAGGTACACACCTCGTGGCAGAATGATTATCTTGATTTCATGACTGTCATTGCTCATATTTAAGGCCCACAAACATGGGGTTTCTGTTACATATTTTCATTTGAGTGTCCTTACTCATCTTGTGTGTGCAAAACCTAAATATTTAATTTGCACTATTTGAAAATTTCTTAAGTTTTGGTAACATTTAGTAAGTCAAATGGTGGGATTGAGACAAGAAATTTAGACCCATATTGTTTTCTTTGCCTGCCATTTAGTCATATGGTCTTGACTGCAATTTTATTCTTGTACGTGAGAATAGCATATCACAAGATTACGTTCATCAGCTTGAACCGGATCTTTTGTACTATTTTGCCATCTTGGAATTCCTTTTTGAGGCAGCAACCAGGCGGTACACTTTGTTGACGATGCCTGCTCCTGCTATGGTTTCAGGCTGCCAAACTATAAATTGTATTGCTGTTTCAGATTGTTGGATCCTTTTGCAAACTAGCAGTGTAGGTAGGTAGATGGTTCTGCAATACTAACCTGATTATATTGATTTTTATGCCTGAATGTGATCCAAGGATAGAGCCGTTCACATGGCTGAATAATAACAATTTTTTCAAATGATTCTGACAACTTAAATATGGATTGGTGGCTAGTAAAAATCTTACAAAAAGGTCACCTTAAACAGCCATAAAAAGTAGTTGACGTGATACTTGGACAGGATACAAGATCTTGCTCTTTCCTTTCTCTGGTCCTACCTTTTTCTCCAAAAGATAGATTGGGATGTATAATAAATGTTATGTTTATTATCTATATGTTATGTGTCTTATGAGTCATTGCAAACATAATTGCTTGGAAGGGTGGTTTACAAAGGCTTATTCCTTCATGACCCAGTCAAGTAGGATCATCGCCGTTCATATTATGCAATTTCTATAGACCAACATGTTGTTAAATCTCGGTAAAGCCCCGTGAAAAGATGATGTACCTATCATCAAGTTCTACTTGATAGATTAGAAAAATTAGCCATATAAAGGTGTCTTCTATGGGCATTAGGCATGCAGCTATAAATAGATAAGATATATATGCCATTACCCATTTATTCCTGGACCATGATATTTTTTATGCTTGTATTTTGAAAACTATTTCAGTATTGTTGTCATGATCTGATTAATATAATTCTAACTTACATCTAACCGTTGGCTAGTTAGATAATCAACTACATGTCAAACAGATTTTCTATTTCAAAGGGCTGACTTCTTTGATACTTTCTTTGCATACATATGTCTATCTTAAAAGGGTACTGTATGAACCAAAGTTTTATAGAAAGAGCTTTATAGATTACGAGACAAAGTCATTACAATCAGTGGCTGCCGCTGTCCGCACGCAGGCAGGAACAGACCCAAACAACACACCCACACTATGCTATTCCCTCAAAAACTTAGCCAGAATATGAGCAACTTGATTACACTTCCTGGGAACATAAAGCACATTAATGCACTGCGTTGGGCTTCCCTGTAGGCATTTCAGTTTTCAGACCGGTTGTCCTTCTCAGAGTTGATTATCAATGCCACCCCTGCAGAATCAGTTTCCAAAATGAACTTCATGTCAGAGTATGTCCGCATAATTTTCAGGCCATTGATCCAAGCAACTACTTCAACTTCTTTTGCCAATGTACAACCTCCTTGGAGATTCCAGGCAGATAGGACTATTTGTCCCCTGTAGTTTCGAGCGATAACACCCCACTTGAGTTGTTTTCCACATGAAGATAACTTGCATGTACATTATCCTTAAGCATACGTTGCTCAGGTTTAGCCCATCTCAGCTCCCTCGGTTTAGTTGCCATTACATCTAGCATGGACTTGTCATCATAGATGGGTTCGTTTACCTCTTGTCTTCTCTTCTCTGGGAAGGCTATTAATTTCTCCCACTATCATTTTCTTATAGTTTTCCAGGAATTTCAGAGACAGTGATAGAGGCTTCTCCCCTCCCAAAATGGAGATGATTTCGATGGTGCCAAGCCCATCAAACAAGGAACATAAGATTTCTTTTTTGTGGGTGGACATAAGATTTGTTCGTTCCTCATTGTCACGCATCTCCAGGAGCATCAAGAACCAATCAGGACCAGACTGCCGCTGCTCTGCTTCAGCTGGTAGTCTCCAAATCTCTCTCATAGCATTCCTTAGGCCCCTAGCTTGAGTGCACCTGAAAATAGCATGAAAGGAATCCTCTGTTTCGCAACCACGAATTAAATAGGTTGGATCAGTGATTATGTGGTGCTTATATCTATTTTCCTGAACTGGTAAGACATTCATGACCAACTTCCATCCCAGAACTTTAACCTTCAATGGTACCTTAGATTTCCATATAAGCGCTACTTGTCGTGTTGTGCTGTCTTCTATCTGTTTGATCGTTCAGTGTGATGGCCAAATAATAAGCACTCCTCATTGTAACGAGACCATTCTTATCATGTTGGCAACCCGCAAAATCCTCATCAACACTGTTAGACATGTTGCTAAGATTTTTGGTGCTCGGGAGATCCTCTTTCGAAAAGCATAAGCTGAAGATATATGGGCAATAACTTAATATTCTCATCCAGGATGGTGACCAGCTAAGGAAGCGATTTCTGGTGCACCTACTCAGTTACATTGACAATGAATTTGCACACAACATTACGGTTGTTTTCATGGGAATTGAATATCCACATTAGAAAATACCAAGGTAATAGTGTCTTTTTGGTTCTATGCATATGATGCTACATTAATATGTTTTATACATTTGTAATGTTTTTAGAGAAAGTGAAATATCTTTTTATATATCTTAATTATCACATATATTGGTAATATTAGTCCAGACGTGCATTGTGCACATGCACGCTTACTAGTACTTTGAGGGACGGCGTCGGCTTTGGAGACAACTACTTGGCCATTGTTGCAGTTAGTTACTCAACATCGGCCAGGTTTCAATTGTTGCACGAATACAAAACTAAAACTTATGGTTCTTCCCATCGAGTAATACAGGTGTATGCATGTACATTAACCTTAAGCATACCTTGCTAAGGTTTAGCCATCTTAGCTCCCTAAGTTTAGTTACCATTACATCTAGCTTGGACTTCTGCTCATAGATGGGTTCCTTTCCCCTATCGTATTCTCTTCTTTGGGAAGGCTATTAACTTCTCCCACTATCGTTTTCTTATAGTTTTCCAGAGAGAGAGAGAGAGAGAGAGAGAGAGAGAGAGAGAGAGAGAGAGAGAGGGAGAGGGAGAGAGAGGGGGAGAGGGGAGAGAGGGAGAGAGAGGGAGAGAGAGAGAGAGAGAGAGAGAGAGAGAGAGAGAGAGAGAGAGATACCGAAATCTTCAATGGCAAAATCTAGAAGATCTTGATTAACATGACACACCTGATCCAACATTTTTTTCATTTTATTGTGACATATATTGACATGATGTCACAGAGATTTATTTTTCGTAAAAGAGGTCCTTACAAGTTTTTTGTCTTTAGCTGCTGAGGAACCCTAGAGTCAAAATGTTCAATGTTCCTCTTATGGTCTAGAGCTTCCACTGTTGCATAAAATGGAAATTTAAGAGTATATTCTACCTGCAATTACAAAAGAACAATATTGAATTTAAACCAAAATGTCAAATGAAATGGGTTTTAAATCCGTAGATACTTACCTCTCCAAGAATTGGCATTCTTTCTGACCCATTACAGCACAACTTTTCTGTCAAGAAGCCTCGACCAGCTACTTATGTTCTCCAGACCAATTCATTTTCTCGACAAACATAGTTCAAGCCTTGTATAACTCTAATAAAGATTTTGTTTGATTTAAATAACCTTCCAAAGGAGTTATGGAAAGTGAAGGCTTGAGAAACATGGGACAACTCATCTGCATAAGATTAATTTTAAACTGCAGTAAGTAAAATTAAAGGAAAAGAGAATGTTTGTTAGAGACATGGAATTTTGATCAAAGTATCTACCCGATGAAACATCATATCCATTCATCCTTAAAAGGCTAAACGCCATTGCACATGTTTCTACATCTTGGATTATTTCTCATCTCTCTCAGAACTGTGAACTGCAAAGTGAATACAATCAAGTTTACATACTACTAGGAACAGATATCAAGTATTTACTCCTGATTATTACATGTATGCCTTGTCCAATGACCACCGCTTGCAGAGAAGCACTTCCGCCAGGCTTAGGTCCGCACTTGGGTTTCTTCTCCGGAAAGAACTTGCTTGCTGTTCTTCTTGAAGTTCCCTTCTTCTTCCTTTGCCCTTTTCTTGAAACTAGTGGTCTTGTCGACCATCAACACTTGATGCTCCTTCTGATTTCTACCTCCGCAGCCTTTAGCATCATGTAAGAGCTCGGAATTGTCTTTTCCATCCCTTGCATATTATGGTTCATCACAAAGCTTTTGTAGCTTGGTGGCGTGATTGGAGAATTCTGTCAATGACGCTATCATCCGAAGATTAACTCCACTTGAATCAAGTGATTATTATACCCGCATATCTTGAGTATATGCTCACCGATGTAACTATTCTCCTCCATCTTGCAGCTATAGAACTTATTGGAGACTTCATATCTCTTAATCCAGAATTTTCTTGAAATATATACTTCAACTCCTCCGAACATCTCATATGCTCCATGACGCTCAAAATGACGTTAAAGTCCCGGTTCTAAGCCGTAAAGCATGGCACAATCAACTATCGAGTAGTCATCAACTTTGTTTCGCCAGACGCTCACAACATCCGTGTTGTTCTCGCAGAAGTTCGCACTCAGCGGTGCTTCCAGATTTAATTCTTCTGTGTAACAATGAGGATAATCCTCAAGTTACAGACCCAGTCCGTGTAATTGCTACCATCATCTTTCAACTTTGCTTTCTCAAGGAACGCATTAAAATTCAACGGAACAACAACACGGGCCATCTATCTACAATCAACATAGACAAGCAAGATACTATCTGGTACCAAGTTCATGATAAATTTAAGTTCAATTAATCATATTACTTAAGAACTCCCACTTAGAAAGACATCTCTCTAATCCTCTAAGTGATCACGTGATCCAAATCAACTAAACCATAAATGATCATCATGTGAAATGGAGTAGTTTTCAATGGTGAACATCACTATGTTGATCATATCTACTATATGATTCACGCCGACCATTCGGTCTCGTTGTTCCGAGGCCATATCTGATATGCTAGGCTCGCCAAGTTTAACTCGAGTATTCTCAAGGTGCAAAACTGGCTTGCACCTGTTGTAGATGGACGAGAGCTTATCACACCCGATCATCATGTGTGCGCCCGGGCACGCATTTAACTTTGGCAACGGTGCATACTCGTGGAGAACACTTTTATCTTGAAATTTAGTGAGAGATCATCTTATAATGCTACCATCAATCAAAGCAAGATAAGATGCATAAAAGATAAACATCACATGCAATCAATATAAGTGATATGATATGGCCATCATCATCTTGTGCTTGTGATCTCCATCTATGAAGCACCTCCATGATCACCATCACACCGGCGTGACACCTTGGTCTCCATCGTAGCATCGTTGTCGCTACGCCGCCTATTGCTTCTACGACTATCGCTACCGCTTAGTGATAAAGTAAAGCAATTACAGTATGCTTTGCATTTCATACAATAAAGCGACAACCATATGGCTCCTGCCATTGCCGATAATCGTTACAAGACATGATCATCTCATACAATAAAATATAGCATCACGCCTTGACCATATCACATCACAACATGCCCTGCAAAACAAGTTAGACGCCCTCTACTTTGTTGTTGCAAGTTTTACGTGGCTGCTACGGGCTTAGCAAGAACCGTTTACCTATGCAACAAAACCACAACGATAGTTTGTCAAGTTGGTGTTGTTTTAACCTTCGCAAGGACCGGGCGAGCCACACTCGGTTCAACTAAAGTGAGGGAGACAACACCGCCACCACCTTTAAGCACGAGTGCTCGTGAACGTGAAACCAGTCTCGCGAAGCGCACGCAGTAATGTCGGTCCGGCTGCTTCATCTCACAATACCGCTGAACCAAAGTATGACATGTCGGTAAGCAAGATGACTTGTATCGTCCATGACTCACTTGTGTTCTACTCGCATATGACATCTACGCATAAAACCAGGCTCGATACCACTGCTGGGGAACGTAGTATTTCAAAAATTCCTACGCACACGCAAGATCATGGTGATGCATAGCAATGAGACGGAGAGTATTGTCCACGCACTGCAGAACCAAAGCGCGGAAGCGCTATGACAATGCGTTGATGTAGTCGACGCTCACGATCCGACCGATCCAGTAACCGAACATACGACACCTCCGAGTTCAGACACGCTCAGCTCGATGACGATCCCTGCATCCGATCCAAGCAGGTGTCGGGATGAGTTCCACAAGACGACGACAAGGTGATGATGATGATGTTCTACCGACCTGTGACTTCGCCTAAGCACCGCAACGATATGACCGAGGTGGAATATGGTGGAGGGGGCACCTCACACGCTAAGGAATGATCATGAAGATCACCTTGTGTGTCATGGGTGCCCCTGCGCCCAGATATAAAGGAGGGAGGGGGTGGTGCGGCCGGCCCTCTTGGTGCGCGAGGAGTCCTACTCCCATTGGGAGTAGGACTCTCTGCCTTGTAGGAGATGGAAAGGAGGAAGGGAAAGAGGAAGGGGAGCCGCCTCCCTTCCTTGTCCTATTCGCACTAGCATGGAGGGGCGCGCGCCTGCCCTAGCCGCCCTCCTTTCCTCCTTAGGGCCCATGTAGGCCCATTAACCCTCGGGGTCCGTAACCCCTAAGACTCGAGAAAATCCTGATTTCACCCGAATGATTCCGATATCCAAATATAGGCTTCCAATATATCGTCTTTATGTCTCGACCATTTCGAGACTCCTCGTCATGTCGGGATCATATCCAGACTCAACAACCTTCGTACATCAAAACTTATAAACTCATAATAAAACCGCATTGTAACGTTAAGCGTATGGACCTTACCGTGTCGAGAACTATGTAGACATGACTGAACTGTTTCAATAATAACCAATAGCGAAACTCGGATGTTCATATTGGCCCTAGATATTCTATGAAGATCTTTATCAATAAAACGCATAACAACATAATGTTGTTCCTTTGTCATCGGTATGTTACTTGCCCGAGATTCGATCGTTTGTATCCAATACCTAGTTCAATCTCATTACCGCAAGTCTCTTTACTGCTACGTAATGCATCATTCGAACTAACTCATTAGCTACATTGCTTGCAAGGCTTGTAATGATGTGCATTACCAAGAGGGCTCAGAGATACCTCTCCCGACAATCGGAGGACAAATCCTAATCTCAAACACGCCAACCCAACAAGTACCTTCGGAGACACCAGAGAGCACCTTTATAATCACCCAGCCACGCTAGACGCTTTGGTAGCACACAAAGTGTTCCTCCGTAAACGGAGTTGCATAATCTCATAGTCATAGGAACATCTATAAGTCATGAAGAAAGCAATAGCGTAATACTAAACGATCAAGTGCTAAGCTAACGGAATGGGTCAAGTCAATCACATCATTCTCCTAATGATGTGATCCCGTTAATCAAATGACAACTCATGTCTATGGTCGAAACATAACCATCTTTGATCAACGAGCTAGTCAAGTAGAGGCATACTAGTGACACTGCTTGTCTATGTATTCACACAAGTATTATGTTTCCTGTTAATATTCTAGCATGAATAATAAACATTTATCATGATATAAGGAAATAAATAATAACTTTATTATTGCCTCTAGGCATATTTCCTTCCGTAAAGACCCACGGTAGCCACGTGATCGGTGAAGGCTTTGTGAAGCTAGATTCACGTAAAATTTGCGCTCAAGGCCCACCAATCGCTCAAGTTGCTTACTAGTGCGCATAGAATTCTCGGTGGAAGTTCAAGTAAAAGTCTCCACTGTAGTAAATCGGTATATAAAACAGTGTTTTGGAACCAAAGGCCAATTTTGTGTGCCTCTCGATCTGTGGGGATTGCTCGAATTTTGTCTATTTTGGGCCACCCAAATAGCAATTTCAGAAATTCCAATAAATCCTAGAGGCCCACACGGCCCATTCGTGCAAGGAAAGAGGTGGAACTAAAGTTTAGTCCCACATTGCTAGTTTAGAGGAGTTGACCTCTTTATAAGGGAGGTTCTTTCCCACGTGTATGAGCATGAGAACAAGAGGGACTTCCACGCGCCTTCCTCCGCCGCCCATTGTCACGACGCCTGCAGCTATGGAATGAGCCAAGACGATGTCTAAATTTTGCTACGGACGACGGTATACAAAAGGTCACGCGAGAGCTGAAACGCTTTTCAGAGGGACACTCGAATCCAACAGCACGCCTCTTCGCTGAAGTCCGCTCGATTCGCTCTCTGCTGCTTCTTCCTCTCGAGAGACGACCGAACTTCTTCTTCCTCTCGCCATTGGTTCCAATCTCTGTGTTTCGTTGTCTTCCTCATCCTGGCTTGTGGCGGCTTGAAGTCGGGCAGAGGCCTCCAAAACCGAACCTCTTTGAGTCCCGCATGGGAGAAGGGTGATAAGGTTTTGGGAGGCGCCCGTGATCATCGACTTCTTTGTCACGGACGCCTGGATTCCGATGACTACTTCCCATGCACGACTTCTTGCCCATCATCGACAACCTCCTCGATGACATGGTCTGGCGAGGACACCACCCCAAGTCCAAGGCTACACGCCGCTTGCCTCAGTATGTGTTCTTCTTCTTCTGCTCAAGGTCTTGCCACGCCTTGTTCTAGTGTTTGCCCTAGATATGTTAGGTTCTACTTCATATATGCAACTTGCTCTACTATCCGCCTAGATATGTTTGGCTACAGTTCATATATGCATGCTATTTACCTTCTCTCGTGTTAGATCGCATGACTTGTTTTATCTCCGCTATATTAGTATTTCGTTAATAAAATCATTCAAGAAATTGCTCATATTTCCAATGTATACCAAGACCAATTTTATTTTGAATTGTTCTCTAATCTTTTACTCTCCTTGCTTGGTACATTTCCTTATCATCCATATATTATGAGGACAATAGCGTATGAATCCTTGATTATTTTCCTGATTGAGTATCCAAAGAAGACAGTTTGGAGTTTGAGTGGCTTCTCGAATATTGCATCCATCGTGTGGAGCATTTCTTTGGGCGAGGATAATCCGTCGGTTTGAGAGTAGAACAAGTGACTTGTCCTACAAAACCTCCAGAACAACTCATGTCCTAGGAACAACCCTTGCATGTCCTAGCCCAAAGTATGCACATACTCCTATTCAATAAGTCCTGCAGTATTTGGTCCACTCCATTTAGCCATGTCCCAAATAATGTGTTAACACTATTTGGAGAGCTGGCATTAAAGGCTATGTGAATCTAATGCCATCAAGGTTTGGCAAGAGGATAATCGAGAAAGAGGTGTTTAATAGTTCCATCGTGATCACAAAAGCAACATCGCTTACTACTCTCCCATCTTCACTTTGCCAAGTTATCCATAGTCAGAATCACTTTCTAGCGTACAAACCACATGGAGATTTTGATTCTTAAAGGAACTTTAATCTTCCAAATATGCAATGATTTTGGAATTGGACCAGAGCATTAGTTTTCTTGGCAGTGTTAAGAGGTGATTGTTCTTAGCCCGTTTAATTAGTGGGGCTTCTGTGAGTAGCTGCTGATTAAGTTACTCCTTAGTGCAGATATGATTCTGAATAGGTTTAGTTGGTTCACAGTTTTACCGATGCCCTCAATCAGCAGGCAAAAATGTTGTATTCATTTCAAACGTTTATATGTGCCTATTGTAGCGCCAAGATAATTGCTTGTGCTTTGAAGCTTCAACCTGCATACTGAAGTACAATTTTCCAAAGAAAACCCTACTATGATAAATAGTTGAAGACTGATAAATTTGTAGCAGTTTCACACCTTCACTGCAACAGTAATTTTTAGATAAAAGGCTCAAGCTCAGCTTCGATTGATTGCTAGAATAAATTTGCTGGGCATACCAGCTTACAGTACAGAATAAAGTTTTTGACATCACCTCGGTGTGAGCTGCCTATGCCATCGACCAAGAAGGTTAAGACCACATGACGGAGATCCTTCGGTGTGAGCTGCCATTTCAGTGTCGGCATGCATATCAATCAGGTAGTGGTGAGCGATTCATTTGGAAGGCTCATGATTACTGCCGCTTTTACTCTCCTCACTTGGTATATTTCCTTGTCATGCATGTTTTATCAGGAAAATAGCATGAGGAATCCTTGATTATTTTTCAGATTGAACATCAAAAGGACTGGTAGTTTGAAGTTTGAGTGGCTCTGTGAATATTGCATTCATTGTGCAGAGCATCTCCTTGGGCGATGAATCTGGCTACAGTGTGACAGTAGAACAAGTGAGCTGTCCTACAAAACCTCCAGAACAGCTCCTTGCATGGCCTAGGAACAACACGGTCTTCTCTAACAACCATCCTTAGCAGGTCTCTCCGCATGAGGCTACAGACTCCAGACGCCTCTTGAGCAGCTTCTATGGACATGGAACCTCCACTCAAGAACAAGCAGTGAGATGATGTTCAGTTTTCCATCTCTGGATTCCTCTGCATCAACGAGATCATTTATTAGGAACTACCCTGGTCAAATTAATCTGCACGCACGGCAGTGATAACCCATTGCTATGAATACTTGTTAGAGATTGAACGGAAAATACCTCAAAGCCTTGAGTATCATTCAAGAGACGGCCACATGTACCCATTAGTCTAAGCAACTCACTCGTACTCCGGTCTTTGATAATGTGCTTCAGAGTTTTTTGGACAAAATACAGTGATGTGAGCATAATTGGGCCCATCCCATATGAGGTAAGCGGTTCTCATCATGTATTCCTCAACTGTTGGCACATATTGATTCCGTTGCCATTTTGCCTCGGTTCCCACAGACCTCATGTAATGAAGCCACCGCAGATGAGTATGCAATTTTCAATACACGGTTTTTTCTTACTTATTTCATTATGTAGCTAATCGCAGCTGCCATGTGGTACTTATCAACTTGGAATTCAACATAACATATCTCAGAATCTGAAGGTAACACAAGAAACTCACTGTTTCATCCAAGTGCTTTGTAACATCGCAGTTTTGTATTGAAGCCATTTCTCCAATCTGATTAATGTGGTATAAAAAGCAGAAAACACTACTTCTACTTGCTCGAGTAGAACTCAACTTTGTGATGGTGATCCCACCTAAGACAACCATTGGCAAAACAGGAAGGATGACTCATTTGCAAAGCATAATACACCAGCGCTGTTTCAGAAAGTGTAGACAAAGAAATCAAGTTAAGGAAACATACTTCTCTACTAATGCGATGAGGTTTTCTTGTTCTTCTTTGGATGCTCCAACATCAAAGAAGTCATCAATAACAAGTACGAAGCGTTAATAGTTTTCGCACATGCAATGCGAGCATCGGAGAATTCATGAGCGGATATGGTTGCAGCAGAGAGGTAACAATTTATTAGACTCCTCTTGCGTAGAAATCTTAGCTGGTGCAGCCTGTTTTCTTTCTCCCACCTGTCAACACAAAAAGTAATCCAAATAATCTATAGAAACATAAAGAAATCAAGTGAAAAATGATAGTCAAATTACCTCTCGATGTGGCTAAGTTCATCCCGGTATATAGATTGAGAAATACTGAAATCTTCAATGGCAAAATCTAGAAGATCTTGATTAACATGACACAGCCTGATCCAACATTTTTTTCATTTTATTATGACATATATTGACATGATGTCACAAACATTTATTTTTCAGAAAAGAGGCCCTTACAAGTTTTTGTCTTTAGCTGCTGAGGAACCCTAGAGTCAAAATGTTCAATGTTCCTCTTACGGTCTAGAACTTCCACTGTTGCATAAAATGGAAATTTAAGAGTATATTCTACCTGAAATTACAAAAGAACAATATTGAATTTAAACCAAAATGCCAAATGAAATGGGGATTTTAAATCCGAGATGCTTACCTCTCCAAGAATTGGCATTTTTTGTCCCATTACAGCACAATTTTTCTGTCAATAAGCCTACGACCGGTTACTTATGTTCTCCAGACCAATTCATTTTCTGACAAACATAGTTACAAGCCTTGTATAACTCTAATAAAGATTTTGTTTGATTTAAATAACCTTCCAGTGAGTTATGGAAAGTGAAGGCTTGAGAAACATGGGACAACTCATCTGTACAAGATTAATTTTTAACTGCAGTAAAATAAAATTAAAGGAAAAGAGAATGTTTGTTAGAGACATGGAATTTCGATCAAAGTATCTACCTGATGAAACATCATATCCATTCATCCGTAAAAGGCGTAAACGCCATTGCACATGTTTCTACATCTTGGATTATTTCCTCATCTCTGTAACCAGGAACTGCAAAGTGAATACAATCAAGTTTACATACTACTAGGAACAGATATCAAGTATTTACTCCTGATTATTACATGTATGCCTTGTCCAGGATGCTGTTTATCTCACTGGAAAAGTGCCGAGATATTCCGATCTTTTCGAGCATATCCACCATTGAGAGCTGATAATATATATTCTGTGGGTACACTGTTGGTACTGTATACGTATAACGGCATTAGGTATATAGCAAGAATCTTCACCCTTGGAGATGCTTCAGAAACAAAATTAGACAAACACGTACCTGCACTGCCAAATATACTGACAATGGAATTGAGGTATTGGAGAGCTTTATCATCGTAGCGGTGGACTAATACAGCGGCCGTTGCGGCAGGAGAGTTGAACAACGACCCATTCTTTCTCTGGAAGTTCATAACTTCATTGCGGTCCAGCAGGCTTACCAACCCTTCTTCAGCAACAAAGGCCAGATATGTTTCTTTCCCGTTAGATTCCTCACCAGCCAATCTAAATTAAAGCAAGTGTAAATATGTATATTATGTTACTCATAGGTAATACACAAATTTTGATTGCTAATTTTATTGGTAAGCAAAAGAACATAGAACCGACACTAGGGCGAGAGCAGTGATTCGGCGCCCAGGCCAACTACACCCGCCCCTGAACAGTAAATTAGAAAAACAAATAGTACACAAATTTAGAAAATCTGAAACTTTTAGGCATCTAAGATGCTCAAATGGGGTAGGCTCGTTACAACTTTTCATGGTCAATGACATCCTCAGAGCTCGTGGCAAATAAAAATTGAATGTAAAAAACTTGAAAAAAAACACTATGCAGACCTGATTTTGTATATTTTTCCTACGAGCTCCCCCGGATGCTATCTGACCACGAAAACTTGCATGCTCCTAGAGTACCCTAGTATCTTGATGCTACAAAATCTTCGATTACCGCACCATGACCTATATTCCTCCCACAAATTCTTTTTTTTCTGAAGGGATTTCAGTCAAACTTGATTGTACAAAACCATACTAAGGAAAAACATCTTAAAACACTTATCCAATTCTTTTGAAAGAAGAAGGAAAACAAATAAAGCAAGGACAAATTTTCCATTCAAAATAATTACAAACACATAAGAAATTTTGTAAAGTTGTTCTTAAAATAAGTTTTCAAGGAAACAATTATTTGAAGCCCTGAACTGAGAACAATTTTTCTACGTTATTTTTATAAGAACAAGTAGAAAAAAGACTTCTTAGCCGGTGAAGGCAAGCAGTGCTAGGTTGCTGGTGAAGGCGCAAACGTACTAGGCCGATGAGCCGTGCTACACTAATATGGGAGCACTTTTCATTACACACCTTCTCAGCTCCATCTCACGAAGGTGAAGTATCCCACTGATATCAGTTTCTCTGACTGGAAATTCCAAACCCATCCTGATAGCATGGTTAAACATACCAGGGAAAATGAGATTGAAGCCTATAGGAGAAACAATCTGCTTATCCATTACAGTGGAGATATTCCTTCCAATAAATTCTAGTCCTGCAAGTATCAGGATCTTTCAAGCAGGGCCAGTGGTTTCAACCTCCTTTCCGAAAAAACTAAAACAATGCAAGGTAAAACAATCTATCTATATATAGATACCTCTACTTATGTGGTCAGATCCAGCGTTCCATTTCTTAAGTGCAATGATACAAGCCAATGTTGATAACAGAATATCCTTGTTTGCTAATAAGCGAATTGGTTGATACCCCATGAACCACTACAGTGTTGATTTTGCAGTATCCATTCAACACACTGAGGGAAGCATGGAGCCTGCCGATCGGTGTCTGGCAATGGCACCATAGCCACCCATGCTGTGTCATAGGCAGATGGCGAGAATTCAGGTTTTTCCAGATGTTTTTGTATTCTAGCCTTCCGTTCCTAATTTACATCCAGCATTTGATCAGTGACGTGAATCTTGTCATGACATGGACTTTAAACATCTAGTTGAAACAAGGGTTAGGAGTGATGCTCATACCGTGTTGCGGCGTCCTTACATTTTCTCGTGCCAACATCTCCTCAACATAGGCTGTTCGGCGAAAGGAGAGCAGTATGAAACAACTCAATTAGGCGGCCTAACTCTAGAAGTACAAATAGATAAATTAGCAATCCCAGGCACAAGTATAAGTTTCGGGCATTGGTAAACAGAGAAGAATTATATATGCATCCGTGCGAATCTGCAAGGAAAGTAGCTTAAGAAAATAGAAAGGTCCACCTGAGCAAAGCTACGGACTCTTACTCCTTCCTTACCAGATGGAGCAGATATCAGAGAGAAGAAACAGAGCAACGTACGTGGTTCGGTGGAAGGAAGCCTGGAGGCTGAGCATGCGAAGCTGCGGCGAGGAGGCTTTCTTCTTCCATGATGCAGCACGTGCAGCCCACACTTTGAGACGAACTGTGGAGCAGCCCGGTCTTGCTCATGCTACAAGCGAGCCATCCGACACGGCACCGCACCCATGCATCGGTATATATGTGGATGTGTCCGCTTATCCGAGAACCAGCAAAACAAATCGTCCGCGTCCAAAACGCCGCCCAAAAACCTCACTGCGCTAACCGGTTTCATGCCGGCCAGGTGGCTCCTGAGTGGACGTGACTCCACACGGCATTGATGTCGGGGGCCGACGCGACGGCAGAGAATCCTGCTCCAGCCGGCCGATGCGGCACGCTGCGCTCCGTTTGCCTACCCACACCACACACACATCCTCTCCGTTACGAGGATGTGGTGCGGCTCCACCGACACAAATGCCGATGGAGGTGCCGTCCGTTGGCCGGGCGTAGGATCATGCCACCGTTCGCTACGGGTTACTTTATGATATATTTTTTTTGAGGTCGCTCAATGAAACCGACATCGCACCTACCTTAGGGTACTCAGAAAGGTTTGGATGTATCTAGAAAGGTTTGCAAAAAAAGAAGAAAAAAGAAAGGTTCGCTACGGGTCCCTTCCTCGAGAGGGAGGGAGGGAGGCCCCAAATCCGCCCTAGAAGGCACCGACGGGGGAGGGGTCGCTTATCGGATATTTTGAAAGGAAATGAATGAATGGTTGGAATCGACTGAAAGAAGATCACCGATCCGGGGAAAAAGCCTAGTTTGGCGGATGAATTTGATGAGCCCAAAATTTTGAAACCATAAAAGCGGCCACGCGCCCGGTCTTTGAAAATTTTAATTTTGAAAGAGGGAAAACCAACCACACCACACCACACAAGCCAAGCCCAACCCCCAACAAACACGACTCTGTCCCGCCGCCGCCGCCGCCGACCGTACCTCCTCCCGCACAGCATCGCCGCCGACCTCCTCTCGCCCCAGACACAGTCCGGCCCCGGCGGCGACCCCCGCCTTCTTCCCCTCCCAGCAGCACACGCCGAAACCCTAGCCCGACGCCATGGCGACCTAAGGAGGCAGTGTAGCAGGAGCGCGGCCATGGCGAAACCGATCGATCTGGTATGGACCATCCCTTCCTCCTTCTGGATTTCTTCTGGATTTGGCTCAAATCTGATTGCTTTCTGCGGCATCCCGTCTGGTCAAGGAGGACGCCATGGACAAGCTCGGTGCCATGGCGATCTCGCACGCAGCACAGCACAGGAGGAACCCAGATCTGGTATGACTCGCCCCTCCCTCTCTCTGTAGGTTCTTCTTCCTCACCTCTGCTTCTCTCCCTCTCAGATCTACTCCTACTCAGCAGAGCAAGGTCACCATGGACCTTCCTTCCCCTGCGTGCTGGGTTGTCTTGTGCTGCTGATTGGGACGCCATGGACCTCCCTCTGCTTCTCCTTGATTTGATTTGCTACGCCGACCTCCGTTTTCTTTTCCTCTCCATGTGCAGCGGCGCACCATTGATTTCGATTTGTCTCCCTCTCCTGCAGCAGCAGCAGGATTCGATGTCCATGTGTACAGTAGCAGCAGCAGAGAGAGGGAGAGAGAAGGCCACCAACAGCAGTGCCATGGGCATCTTCCTGTCTCCAGGTACTTGCTCGTTTCCTTCTCACCTTCCTTCACCAAGCCTCTCTCAGCTCAGGGTTCTCACCTTTTGTCTCCCTCTTGCAGTTGCAGCCGCAGATGGTCACCACAACTAGCTCTTCTTCATCGAGCGCGCGTCAACACCCGGTACTAATCCCACTCACCTCTTGAAATAACATCCATTGCTTGTAACCTTGCTGCCCCCAAATCATGAATGAGGTGACATAGAGAGCAGGAGATCATATTAGTCTCTTTACTACTCCCTCCTTTCCTAAATATACAAGTCTTTTTACAGATTTCATTAAGGACTACATACGGGTGCATATCGACATATTCTAGAGTGTAGATTCACTCATTTTTGCTCCGTATGTAGTCCGCGCTGGAATCTCTAAAAGAGACTTATATATTTAGGAACCGAGGGAGTAGCTTACTAATACTCTAGTGTCAATCACATTACATTAATAAAATCAGGTATTCCCCCTGCCTGCACTTGTTTCCTGGTACCTAGTTGCAGCAGGGGGTCAAATCATGTTCACACATTTGCTTCTTGTGGTTGACTTGCGATAAACAAAGCCACTGTTTTAGGTATGATTTATTCCTCAGCTGCTGATTTTGGCGTGGTTTTTATCTACTAGTGAGTACTGACACGACCATCTGATTCATACTACTCTTGTACGTGCGCAAGTGCATATGTTGTTGTTGGCTTGATCTGAAGGATGATTTGCCCAAATCAAAACCACAAGCCACCAAAGAAAAGACTTGCACTTGATTGTTTCATTCTACTTCTACTTCTTTTCATTTCCTTAGGTGTTGAGGTTGATGTGTTTCAAATTTTCACTTCTGAAAGATGAAACAGCAGATTTTAGTTTGCTTGCACAAATACTCTTCCAGAAGTACCTGCTGCCCCCTGTGTCGTCTTAATTACAATATTATGGACTAAATATCTACGACATCGCTACAGCAGGAAGGAAAACCAGAAGCCATCAATGACTTGCACTTGTTTGTTTAGTTTTATTTTTGCCTAGTTCTGTGCACTTCTTCACTGTTTAGGTTGATGTGCTTTACAATCTTAATTCTGGTATGGTAGATGAAACAGCAGATTTTGATTCAGTTGCACAAATATTAAACACCTCATCTTAGACCATGTACTCCCTCCATAAAGAGAAATATAAGAGCGTTTGTATCACTACTTTAGTGATCTAAACGCTCTTATATAACTTTACATTACAGAGGAAGTACATCCTCGCTCTTTTTGCTTAAGCACTGGTCTGTTCTGCTGCCATCCCTCTCTCTACCTTCGTTGTTGCACAAGATGCTCCTGCATGCGTGTGCAGTTCCCGATTGATGGTCACTGTATTTGTTTGCTAGTCAGTTGAACCTCCAATTCATATCATATTTGGTCCATCCTGGGTCTAGGGTGTCTCGTCTTTGGGTCTACAGGATGATTACAGCCATAAAAAATCACAAGCCACCAAAGAAAAGACTTGCACTTGATTGTTTGATTTTACTTCTATTCCTTTTGTGCTTCTGTTCATTTCTTTAAGTGTTCAGGTTGATATGTTTCAATTTTTTCGTTCTGGAAGATGGAACACCAGATTTTAGTTTGCTTGCACAAATATCTTCCGAAACTACCTGGCCCTGTGTCATCATCTTCCAATATGGAGTAAATATCTACGACGTTACTACAGGAAGGAAAACCAGAAGTCATTAATGACCTGCACTTGTTTGTTTAGTTTTATTTTGCTTAGTTCTGTGCACTTCTTCAGTGTTTAGGTTGATGTGCTTCAAATTTTTATTCTGGTATTGGTAGATGAAACAACAAATTTTGATTTAGTTGCACAAATATTAAACGCCTGATTTTAACTTGGCTTGTCTTAGACCATGTACAATGCAAGATGCTCAGAGATGTGCTTGTAAAAAATACCTTTTTTTGCTTAAGCACTGGTGCTTGTTTTCTATAACAGAGGTGCCTAATTAAGCATCTGTGCTATACAAATAAGCACCGGTGCTCAAGGAAAACCTAGCTAGTTTGTTTTCACGAGCACCTCTCTAAGTACCTTCATTTAATCTGCCCTTCGGGTTACTGTCTAGAAGTAAAAGTTTGAAGCCTGGGTGGGCACTCTTCTCTATTCCCGGGTCTGCTTGGTTTATGGCTTGCTTGATGCCACTGGGTTTCTTCAGTTTCTCTGTGCAATTTGATTGTGATTGTGTTGTTTGATGCTTGCTTCGCAAGAGGAAAATCACATGAAGCATTGAGCTTCCTTTTATGTTAATATAATAATCATTTGGCTATTCATATCTCAATGTTTAGTGTGAAATCTGTACCCTGATATAAGATGCCACCATGAATTGGTTGATTTATATCAAGGTAGCATCATTTTCATATCAAGAAATGGAGTTATAACAGAACTTGCAATTCCATTGGACAGAACAGCACATTTAGCCCTCTCCTGATGCAGAAGTACGGTAATTGACCGGCCTCTGTTTTCCTCACTCGTCAAGGTTCTGCTCCTCTGAGATTTGATTTGGTGCGGTGATTTACTGACCTCTATTTTCCTCCATGTGCAAGGGGCTCTCCATTGATTTTGGTTTGAGCTAACGAACCATTGATTTCCTTCTTGTGCAGCAGCGGCAGGATTCCATGTCCATGGGTACAGCTGCAGAGAGAGGGCCATCAACAGCAGTGTCATGGGCTTCTTCCTGTCCCGCGACCGGCTCCTCCAGGCACTTGCTCGTTTCCCTTGTCACCTTCCTTTCCCAAGCCTCTCTCTGGGTTCTCACCTCACTCACCTTTTGTGTCCCTCTTGCAGCCGCACATGGTCTCCACAAGAAGCTCTTCTTCGTCGAGTGCAAGCTCCGTCAACACCAGGTACTAATCGGACTCGTCTATTCCAATAGCATCCATTGCTTGTACCCTTGGCCTCAGGTATGCTCATAGTTGGTCTGTTGTTGCTAGTGGCAGTGCTATTTGTCTATTGCAATTGACAACAGGTTGGTTAAGAATTGCTGTACCTGTTAGGATTCAAGCTAGACTATTCTGGTGGATGGCAATAAACCTTGATTATTTGTATATATATGGCTTTGGTGTGGTTTATAGTCATGCTCCTGATGTTGCTAGGGTGGTTGACAGTCATGTATCTGGGCTCTTTTGCTGTTGGATGGTACTCCCTCCGATCGATATTAATTGTCGCTGATTTAGTATGACTTTGTACTAAGTCAGCGATAATTAATATGTGTCGCAGGGAGTACAGTCTTAGCTGGCTTCTATGGTTCTATGTTGTACTGAAAATAGTGTTGCTTGGAGTTCTTGTCTCTCTCAGATCCCCCCCCCCCCTCATTTTTTTTGCTCAATTCAGAACTGCAGGCGCCCTCCATGGATGACATCGACGAGGACCATGCGGGACCACCCGCCCAAGCTGTCGAGTTTGACAAGTACATCCTGGTATACATAAGCTCTCATGCTGCCACATTTTTCAAATACCGTTTTGTGGCTTGTGAAATAGTCATTGTCGACAGATTAACATGGATATAGCTTTGCGCTTGTCTGTGTAAGATCCGCACCACTCTATGGACCACTGTATGCCTGTAGCGTCCCTGATCTGATGATTTTGCCGTTTGTAGCTTACAATTACGGTACTAGTATATCAGTGGCAGTTCCATGCAAATCTGACTACTAGTATATCATCAGAATAAATCTCTATATTGGTTGATGAGATTGCTTTAGCAGATTTACAAGTAATTAGATGGATGTATCCTGCTTTACATAAATTTATTCCACATTCTATTTCCTCCGTTTCTAAATATAAGACCTTTTAGAGATTGCAATATGGACTACATACGGAGCAAAATGAGTGAATGTACACTCTAAAATACGTCTATATACTTCCGTATGTAGTCCGCATTGAAATATGTAAAAGGTCTTGTATTTAAAAACGGAGGGAGTAGTATTTGTGATGTGTCATATTATTTCTTGACTTGATGAATCCGTTGTGTTTCAGATGCACGGCAGCGGCAGTGATCTTGATGATGGCCCATTGTTTGGTGTTGGTGGGATAGAGATTGATTATGGTGATGCTGTTACCCCCTAAATGTGGCAAGGCACCGAGGAGATACTATGCGCAAGAGCCGAGTTTAGGAAGCACCAGAAAAAATTGCAAGATGAGCCGGGTCATGCAAGGTTTAACTTGTGCTATGCTTGTTGGTTGGTTTACGCCAAATTGCTGATTAATATGACTGGTGATATTGTTCTTTACTTGGCTTGGTTGTAGCCTGTAGGCTTGTATTGAACTGTTGAAATTATGTGTTGTCCTCAGACCGGGATCATTATGTTTGTATGCTTTTCTCCTTGTCTATTTAACTTCCTCGACCTCGACCGGGTGGGCTGAGCATATACTTGGGGTGCACCATTCAACATGTATATATAATTCTTTGATGAACCATTCAACAAGTGTACCTGGATCGATTTAGGCTGGATTGAACTCCCTCTGTTCCTAAATATAAGACTTTTTAAAGATTCCAATATAGAATCTACAGTCTAAAATATGTCTATATACATTAATATGTAGTCCGTATTGAAATCTATAAAGGGTCTTATATTTAGAAACGGAGGAGTAGTAAATTGTACGGAGTATGCGTTTTTCTGATAAATATATCTTGTGGCCTGTATGTGCTTTTCAGATAAATATATCTAGTGACATGTGCTCTGAACTTGGTATAAAGCAAATCAAATTTGTGTGCATTTTATTTTATGTACTATAAGGAAACCATTTTCTAAGAAAGAACAATTTTTTTTGGCTATTTGTACTCCTCTCGCTCGCTGTATCCCAGTGGCGCCATTGTTCCGTTATTGTTGTACTCCCTCTCACCTGCTAGGCCGCTAAACTAGGAAATGGTTGTTGGGCAATTGAGGCTTCTCTCATGGTGTTCTTGAGCAGCGGATGGTGTCCCTCCAACCGCTGAAGGCTCTGCAGCGGGCGGCGTCCTGGGCCGTTCGTGGATCCTCCTCCTGCGATGCTTGTCGATGGGCGGTTACAAAATTGTAACCAACTAGATTCTTTACAATTTTTTGTATTTTTTTGTAAAATGGTATATCTCTTCATACTTCTGTTTGATTTGGTAAGATGATTTTCATTTGATGTGCATACATGGAGCACAGTGCTCTTACCCTTGGAGATGAAGGTGTTTCCTTTTTTGTTTTCTGAATCAAGGGGATTCCTTTTCAAAGAGAGGAAAGATGTAGTAGAAAGAAAATAGACATATCCTGAAAGGGGGTTTGTCGCTGAAAGAAGTTTTAAGCTCTGATGATGTAACTGATGTTCTTTTGGCGGAGGCATGTATAGCTTGAGATGGCATATCTTCCATTTGCGACGGAGCAGCAATATTTCATGATTGCGCGCTTCGAGTGATGATGTATTTTTTTCAGTTTTGTCGAAGGAAAGCCCACATGGCAGCTCGTGAGCTATACGCCATACGTCGAAAACATGCAGTATTCACGCCATGCAGGGTGGTGTGGTGGTTTGTAGTGAAGTCATCGGAGACGAGGCGACAAATCCATCTAGTCTGGGTATGAAATGAGCTATGATTGTTTGGTAGCTAGAGAGATTGGATATGCACTCATGTGTTGAACCTTGTCTTTTTTTTTGCGGGGCATGTGTTGAACCTTGTCAGTATTTGGTGTTATCTCGCTAGGTTGTTCCCATCATTTAGGTCACCACTTAACTATGCAACTAATTTAGTTTCTCTTACGGTCTGCTCTTACCTTTATTCTCTTCTCAAATATATATAATCTAATTAGTGCATGGCCGATGTTGGCTCCGAACCCTAAACCCTAGCTCACCGGAGTCCTCTCTCACACTCTCTCTGCACACTTCACTCTAGCTCAAACCAAAGAGGAAGAAGGATACACGGGGGACACAGAGAGCTTTTCCGTCGCTCGAACACCTGCCGCAAGAACGGCTTATTTGGCCAACACTCACCCCCTAAGCCGCGGCTTAGAGGAGTGCTGGCTCGTAGTCGTCGCCGACCTCTGCCACGAGCTCTTGCTCCGCCGCTGGCGCCTTCCACCGCTTAGTGCACTCCCGCTTGAAGTGGCCCTATTTCCCGCAGTTGTAGCAGCGGTCGTGCCTCTTTCGTCCGCCGCCCGATGCCGTGCTCGCCGCACCATTGCCGTTGTGGTCATTGAAGCCGCCTCCGCCCTGCTACCGCCGCCACGCCGCCTGCTCGCCGGCCTATGCATGCCGCCGCGACCACTCTTCGAATGCCTTCAGACGTACGACAGCCTTCTCGAACGTCATCTCCTCAACGTCGCAAAACTACTCGATTCCGGCCACCACGGCATACAAACGGTCCGGCACGGTGTCAAGCAGTTTCTGCACCATGGGGGCGGCGTCCAGTGTGGCCTCGAGCTATGCGTACCTTGCTGCCATGCCATTCACCTTGCCTGCATACGCGTCGAGCTCGTCGCCTCGTCCATCCATAGGCGATCGAACTCGCCACGCAGCGTCATGAGCCTAACCGCCCGCACCCGATCGGCGTCGATGAAGCGCACCTTGGGAGTCCCATACCTCCTTCGCGGTGGCCTTCGTCGCCACCTGCATCAGCAGCTCCTCCGACAGCGCGCCCAACATCGCCACCCGCACCGTCTTGGTCTTGTTAGCGTCGATCGCCGCGCCCTCCACCGGTGCCATCGCACACCACAGTCCCTGGGCATCAAGGATCGCCTCAACCTTGAAGGCCCAGGACATGTAGTTCGCTGGCGTCAATGGCGGCACCTGCAGCGACATTGCACCGCCACCACCGTACGGGAGGAGCGACATGCCCGCCGCAGATCACCTCGCAAAGTAGCTCTGATGCCAATTGTTGGCTCCGAACCCTACACCCTAGCTCGTCGGAGTCCTCTCTCATGTGCTCTCTGCACACTTCACTCTGGTTCGAACAGAAGAGGAAGAAGAAGGGAGGAAGAAGGGGACATGGTGGACACAAAGAGCTTTTCTGACGCTTGAACGCCTGCCGCACGAACGCATTCTTTTTTCTCTCCCGAGCACGAACTCGACGCCACAACCATCACAGCGGTCACCGCACTGGTTTTATACGCAGAGCCGGCGCCAGGGCACGCACCCACGCCCCCTCTACCTCGTGCTCTCGATCCGTCCGCTCCGCTCGTGCCCATGACTCGCTCCGATGCGCGCAGTGCACGGCGGGCCTTCAACAGATCGACCATGGGCACGGTACCCCGCAGGGCTCGCCAACGGTCTGGCATTGCACCTACGCGCTGGGTCCATGCACACACGCGCACCCCGGTGATACACACGCACACACACAGATGCAACCCCGCCACGCACCCGGCGCGCCCGACACGATCGGCGCACACCCACACGCGCTACCGACACGCCCTGCCGCCACCGCGGCTTATTTGGCCAATACCCGATCGATTTTCACTACCTTAGTAGCAGATGCAAGTTTGGAAATAGATTTACACCATAAAGTTTGGAGAGAGATCAACACATCTGACGTGATTCGCACTAGTAATTAGGATATAACTTATAACAGGTGTAAAAATCCCATGTATGGGAGGGAGAACTAATTAGTAGGAAGCACATCAAATCGTATAAGCGAGAGAAATCTACTCCCAGTCAATCGTATGGGAGGGAGTACTAATTAGGAAGCAGTTCAAAACGCATCACTCGTAAGGCAAGTAATTAATTCCGCGGGAATCCAATCGACTCCATTCCAAAGACTCCTTCGAGTCTCCCGTCTTCCACCTGAAACCACGCGCTCCTTCAATCCTCTCCCAAATCAGCGCCTCCACCATTTAATCCACGCCATGCACGCACCATCCATTACTCCCTCTACATCTCTTCTTGTTGCAGGATCCGCATGCTGCTATCCAACCTGCTTTTCTATCCATCGGTTGTCCTTTCCTCTCGCGAGCCTCACGCGGATCGACCTCCCATCCAACGAGTACCCGCGTTCTCCGCTCGCCCAGTGCTGGCCACGCTGCCCGCCATCCTCTATAAATGGCTGCCCCTTTCCTCTTGATCTGACCCGACCCACACATCGCCCCTCCTTCCTCCTCAAGCCACGCCTCACGTCATCTACATAGTGCATAGGGCGGCCAGCAGCCGAAGCTTCTGCTCCGCCATTTTCGTGATACGATGCCCGTCTAGCAAGGTACAGGGAGATGGTCCACTGTTGATCAGATCATGGTAGAGGGAGATGCTCCGATGTTCATCAGATCGGCCGGGTGCACAGCACGATTGGTTGGCCATGTCGTGTTCATGCGAAGCGGAACAACATTGGATGCTCAGCGGGCCGGATGAAGCGCTGGGCAGAGGTATCCCCCTGGGCGAGCTCATCGGGGTCATCAGGCCCTTGGGGAGCGACAAGACGCAGGTGCTTGTACGTAATTTTTATTCAATATATGCAGTTCAGTTTGTCGCTTGTTTCTGAAAATTTAACAAGATGAAAGAAGAAGTGGACCCTGTCCAATTTTGTTTTCTAGAACTGATTTACGAGTGTGTTGTGGGATGATTGCTGCACTGAGGCTAGATCACTACTCCAAATTTCCATTTGTGTTATATTGTGCATTTGTTTTTTAAAATCATTTTAGGTCTTGGGAAGTGGACACTGCCCAATTTTGTTTTCTGTCACTGATTTACGAGTGTCTTGTGGGCTGATTGCTGCACTGAGGCTAGATCACTATCAAAAATTTATGTTTGTGTTATATCATTATTTGTGCATTCATTTGTTCTTGGGACATTATGTGGGTCATTTTACAGTTTTCTCTCTGAAGTTAATCTCAAGCACTAAGCTGAATTTACCTATCGAGTCAAAGCCACTTACTTCCTCCTGGGTAATTTTATTGTTTTATTCTAAATTTAGTTTTTTTTCGCGGGATTTATTCTAAATTTAGTTTGTATTACACCTATTTAAAGGTTTAAAACCCTCTGTAGTTTTCTGGCACTGCATTGCAGTTATTTATCAGAATGGTATGGTGGCTTAAACTGTAGTGTCGTGTATACTAGCACTGAATCCAGCTTCTCTTCACAAAGAGATGGTTTACTAAGATTTTTTCAGTTAGTCCCTTCAGCCCTTCAATGTTAATTGTCAGTTATCGTTCTTTCAGTTAGTCCCTAGTGCTCTGACCACACACACTAATTCATGAAGCAGTCCCGCACTTTTCAGCCTTATAGTAGTTATTGGTATCTTTATGTATTAGTCATCAGTCTTGTTTTTCAGATAATTATTTGTTTTTGTGCTTGTCTAAGTTTAATTCTGTTGTATATGTTCATTTTCATTCTCATCTGAGTTTAGTTTTTTCAAGTTTAATTTTTCATTTTGGGGTGTTATCAGGTCAATTCTTAGTCTTTGTCTCTACTCATCAATCTCTTCTTTGGTCCTTTTGTATTTGTTATATTGAGCCTCCTTTCAAGGTGGCGAGTGGAATACAAGTCATATTCAGTAATTCATCGGTCAATTAGCTTCTCACTTCATTTTTTTTGTAGTCTCTTCATTCATTCATCGGTTCATCAATTTTTTCAAGCTTCAATCTTCGTCACTTTTATTTTCTTATCAGTCTCCTTTTCTTCAGTCATTAGTCTCTTTGTTCAGTCTTCACTCTTTCTTTCTCCATTTCTTCCTTTTTTTAGTTTTGCTTAAGCGAGTAGACATTGTTATGTCATCTTTTCAGTTTTCAGTTTTTAGTTTTCAGTTTTCAGTTTACTCAGTTTTCAGTTTTTTCAGTAATTTTTTTCTCCTGGTGCGGCATATATTTTGATCTAGATTCTCATTTCTCGATCAGGCTTTTATATTCAGTTAGAATGACACATCTCTTTTATCAAAATGAACAAAAGGGAGCCTCGGCAATACTGTTTACAAGACCTACAAGGCTTGCCTCATCTTCTTCAAGGAAAGAAAAGAGAAAGGAGCTAAAGGTTGGCACAACTGTTTTGGAGAGCAGTGTCTCTGTTTTATGTGTACCCGCTCTATCTTCTCTGTGTTTTGTGTGTATCGTGTGCTGCTCTTTTAATGTGAAAATTGGAACCTACAATAAAACCCATTTTATGTTTCTTGTAAGCTCATTTTTGTATTTATTCACAACTCCTATTTTTACTAAGTTTATATTATGATATCAATTTTATACACACCAGTGCCCACAACTTGGTAAATTAATTTTGTCATCATTTTATAGTTTTGCAGGTAGTGTGGGAGATGCACATGAGCAGTGCGACACTAATATCTTTCACCTCACTTATTTTTTGCACATTTTTATACTGAATGTTTGATGAGCTGACCAATCTTGTTATATAGGGTTTCACCTTTTGTCATCACAGTTTGGTAAGTTCTTTCAATTTCAAGCATATAACTTGTTCTTTCTTTTTCTTAAGTTTACTTTACTAGAAGCTTGCTTTCGCTTAGATTTTCAGTCCCATATATTAGTTACCTACAGTTTTGCTAGGGCGCCAAAACATGTAGCATGCATAGTAGCAGGTTGTAGTTTGCACTAGGTCATCTGACTAACATGGAGCAGGGCAGTTTCAAAGATACACCAAACCTTTTCCGAAAATATGTTTTCCAGCCATCATCAGCAAAATTTTCAGCTGTGATCAGAGGTATACAGAGACAGGGGTGGGTGGGTGGGTGGGTGTGGAGGGGGGGGGGGGAGGGTAGTTACTTGGATCAGCATCCGACGTGTATCGTCTGGCTCGTCAGCACCATCACTCGAACTGCTTGTTTTGGATTTCCCAACGATATGTTGCTCTATTTAGTTAGTTACTTCATTTTTTAATTCTGAAAAAAATATCTCTATCTGTCTGTTCACCAGTGTATCATACATATAACAGTATTATGATTTCTAAGTTTCTCCTTTCTAGTGTGTTTTTGTCCTATTCATCCATTCCTTTTAGATCTGCTCAAACTAATCTTCGTGCATTTTTTAATTACACCGTGGCAGAATTCTATGTTTTTGTTTATAGTCGATCAGTTTCAGTCTTGTTTTCATGTAGGTGTACCTTATTTTTCTGGAGCTTCCAAATGACCTAAATTACGAGAAATATTCCACGGGCCAAACAACGCCTAAATTGCTTTCAATAAGGAGGCTATGTTTTTTCTTTCAAGTAGGGCACATGTGCAACACATTTTCAATGTCACGTTAGTGAAAGCTTGTTCATTAATATGTTCACTTATTCGTTTTTCAGTAATTAGATTTTCAGTCTAGAGTCGCTATAGTTGACTTGTTATGTTTTCAGTCTTCTCTTCTTCTGTCAGTTTTATTTAGTCAAAGAACTATACACTTGTAGCTAGATACTGACTAGGACCCTGCTGCCAAAGAACTACACATAATTTATTCATAAAACTCTACAGTTGAATCGAGCTTACATGGTAGCATATGGTATTCTGCTTTGATTCATTAAAACATTCAAGATTTTGATTTGTTAAGGAAGATTTTGTTGCAGCTGAGTCGGGCAACTCCTCTGTCCCTCTCACAATCTGTAGCATCTCTTGTTTCTATCAATGATCCACACGACTAGGTAATGATGCATTCTTAGCAAACTCTGAGGCCCATTAAGTCCCATCATAACCAACTTTGACGTTGACTATCTCATGTAGTTGTTGCCCTTCTTGATCAGCTTTCACGCCTCACTGTTTCACACAACATGTTGGCACCTACCACTGCACATGGTTCTAGCTGAAACTACACTTGTTTAGTACGCCTTGCAGGTACACACCCCATGGTAGAATGATTATCTTCATTTCATGACTATCATTGCTCATATTTAAGCCCCACAAACATGGGGTTTCTGTTACATATTTTCATTTGAGTGTCCTTACTCATCTTGTGTGTGCAAATCCTAAATATTTAATTCACACTATTTGAAAATTTCTTAAGTTCTTGTAACATTGAGTAATTCAAATGGTGGGATTGAGACAAGAAATTTAGACCCATATTGTCTTCTTCGGCCACCATCTAGTCATATGGTCTTGACCACAAGATTTTCCTCTTGTACATGAGAATAGCATACCACCATCTAGTCATCAGCTTGAACTGTATCTTTTGTACTATTTTGCCATCTTGGAATTACTTTTTG